>CM076575.1:223138823-223777416 GCA_034641835.2 Pinus albicaulis
TCATCCACCATCCATCACATCATCTTTAAGGGAAAATTCGAAGGTTCAAGCAGTGGAAGATCACATCGAGCATCGGCAAGAAGTTCTCCAACTCTTAAAGGATAACCTGAATTTGGCACAAAATCGAATGAAACAACAGGCAGATCAACATCGCAGCGAGAGAAGTTTTGACGTAGGAGATTGGGTATTTTTACGGCTACAACCATACGAACAAATGTCCCTCAAGCAAGCTAAGAAGGATAATAAATTATCACCAAAGTACTATGGTCCTTACAAGGTGTTGCAAAAGATTGGTACTATGGCATACAAATTGGAGCTTTCTGCTTCTTCGCGAGTACATCCAGTTTTCCATGTTTCATGCTTAAAGAAGGTTATAGGTGAAAATCTTCCAGTTCAAACAGTATTGCCAGAACTTGATGGGGAAGGGAAGATCATATTGGAACCTGAAGTAGTCATAGAAAAAGAACTCGACAACTACGGAATCGATCAATTTCAGAGTATCTCATCAAGTGGAAGAACTTACCCACTGAAGATTCTACATGGGAGGATGAGAATTTTATACAGAAGCACCAGGAGCTACTCAAGTGTTGAGGACAACACTTTTTTTGAAGGAGAGGGGCATGTTAGGTCCCTATATCACTAGTATAGCCCCTTATTATTGTTAGTGTAAGCCCCTTATTGTTATTATTGTACCCTTGTAACCCCCATTTTGTTATTATTGTGCCCTTAAATTATTATTGTTAGGTCGGCTAGGATTACATTGTGGCCCACTAGGATTACATTATGGCCCATGGACTCCTATATATAGAAAGGAGGTTTTGTGAATTGTATCATCCAAGAATTGTTCATTTATGTAATGTATTGGAGGTTTCCCCCTCGAAGTGGCTCATTTCTAAGGCGTTTATATCTCTTTTCTTCTCTTTTTGAGTTGGTTACACAACATTTAAGCTTCTGAATCTTCATAAAAACAAATTTATATTAAAAATTCCATGATGACCTGTTTTGAGAAATGAAACCCTAGAATCCAAAGCTCTGATACCAAATGTTATGAAACAAGCTCCAAAAATAGAAGAAAAGAGAGATCAACGTGTTATAAATCATCCACTTCGAGGGGGTAACCTCCAATATATTACATAAATGAACAGTTTTTACATGATACAAATAAAAGAACCTCCTTCTATATATAGGACTCCATGGGGTCACAATATAATCCTAGTTGACCTAACAATAATAATTTAAGGGAACAATAATAAAAATATGGGGGTTATAGGGGTATAATAATAACAATAAGGGGGCTACAGTAATAAAAATAAGGGACTACACTAGTAATATGGGGACCTAACACCTAGGGTTTTCACTTCTTTTTTCATTTCCATGTGAATTTGTTTCAAATTAGTGGTTAAAACCTAAGTTTTCTGCTCCCCTAGAATCATATACACCCTTCATATTTCCCTAAAACACTTCCCTCACTTATTCCCCTCCATCTCCTACATTTCCTTACAAACCCTAGCCTAGGTTGTCCCATTAACAATTTTCTAAGCTAGGACTGTGTTTTTCTCATTTTCACACTTTCCCCTCATTTTTTTTAAATAATTCTCACTTCCCTACACTCCCTAACATCTATCATTGTCCCCTAAAATTTTCCCATAAATTTACACACTCCCTAATCCATTCATCCCTATCCTTCGAAACCACAATCCCTTATCCCTTGTTTTCACATTCATACCCTCTCCCTCTCCTTCCCACTTAGCCATGGTTTTAAATCATGGAAAATGAAAGAGTGACACTGAGAATAAAAAGTATAATAATGGCCGGAAGTTGTCTAGGGATGAGCCATCATAGGTCAAATAAATCACGACCTCACCTTTCATCAAGAAAGCCTTTGAGGATGTGGGTTGTCTAGGTTTTTATGAAAATATTCAACAAGCAGGTTTCCATGCTCAACTGATGAGCTTGTTTTATATGACTTTAAGAAAGGATAAGGCCAACATTGTAGGGCTTGACTTCAACATTACATCAAATTCCATTTCCATATCTAATGGTATTCAAAATCACGGAGAAAATTGGTTTAAAGGGATGGATTTAGAAATTGAGAACTACAAAGATTTCCTAAAGCCACATTATAAATATGCTCCAAAACACATTTTTCCCTTTAGATGATTTCTTGATAGGTATGCTCCATTAATGAAGTTTATAATGGGGTAATTTACCTATGAGGGTAGGTTTTCAAGGCTATACCAGTACAATATAAGACTATTTATGAATTTCATAGGTGGCAAGCCCCTTAACTTACCTCATTACCTTTATAGAAGCCTTTTCAAGATGAAAAAGAAGGAACAGAGTAAAGGTAAATATCATCAATCTAACTTGTTTCACCATGGCTTGGTCAAAGGCATTTTCCTCCATCAGTGTTCAGAGATCAACATGCCCTGGGAGGCATTAATCCAATCATCATCTCTTTTTCTTGCTACAATTCAACCTACCAGTCAATCTACTCCTTTGACATCAGCAAGACCTTAGGAAGTTGGTCCCACAAGAAAAATAGTGACAAGGAAACCTAGGGCTGAGGTGAAAAAAACATATAGCAGAGGAAAAACGCTGATGTTTTCTCCTAGAAGTGACAAAAGGGCTCAGCCTAATTTAGTTGAAAAGGAAACATCAACATATCAGCATGAGGCACCATTGCAAGAAGAAGAATAGGTACACTTTGAAACTTACATGAAAGACCTAGAAATGCATCAAGAGGACAAGTCATCTAAGGAGATTATAAAGGAAAATGAATAAAAAACCAGAGAACTCAAAGACATACTTTCAAGGGAAAACTTCATGATAGCATTTCTTCAGTAGGAGGATAGGAAACTTCAACTAAAACATATTTTGCTTACTAAACCCAAGGTAGATTTGGAGAAGAAAGATGAGAAAGGTTAGCCTGTTATTGATGTTTATCAGCTTGAGGATAAAGAGGTGCAAATAAAACCAAGGAGATCAAGAACAAGAGGTCTCAAGAGGAAGAAAGAGAAAGAAAGTGAACTGTCTCCATCACTAGGTCAAGAGGATATTGATGAGTGGATTGTAGTAGAGATTAAAAAAAAACAATGAATTTTGGCTTGGTAAGGTAAAATATCATTTGGAAAATATTTTCAAGAGGGCCAATAGGAACACCAAGCTCCAAAGGCACATTGAAATGCACTATTGCACTAGAAACAAGGTTTCTTAGATTAGGGTAAAAAACATGAAAAAGAGGCTAAGGAAAACCCTAATAAAGCTAGGGAAGAGATACAACTTGGACTTGATTGTTGATGCATCCTTGATTTTCTGACCCATCACCCAAGGTTTCAAAGAGAAAAATTTCAAGTAATTTTGAAGAAATATATTCAAATTTTGAAATTTTGGGTATTTTGGAAATTTTGTGGTGTACAGAAGCGCAATGAGCTCACACTACGCTTATTACCAAGGGCACTAAATGAGATATAACTTACATGGTTGGATATATCTTGACTAGTAAATTATAGGTATACACTTGGTTTTCTATGTTAGTGCATAGGATGGAAGGAAAAGTAAAAAAACTTGCTCAAAAACAGGTTTATGCTAGTGTTTAAGACCCCACGATGTGCTTCTGGCGCAGTCTTGGAAAAAGTGATTTTTGGAGGCCTAGAAAAGGGATTTTTGTAGGTTTAACATTTTGGGAGGCAAGTAGACACACTAAGCTATCATCACCAACTTCCGTATCAACATATAGACCAATAAAAGCCCCTCAAATTTTCCTACGAAGTCTAAGTTGTGCTTATGTCAGACACGATGCGCTTCTGAGGAAATTCATTGTGCTTATGTTAGCAATGTCAAATTTTTGTTTTTATCTGTCAAACTCGACTTTTCATGATGTAATTAGTCATTTTGGGTTTCTATATGATGTAACCAAGTGTAATTGAACTTGTGAATGTAATTTTTATGTAATTATGATGGTCATTAATGTTAGAATTTCTAGTCAAGGCTAAATGGAGAGTTTGTTCTAACCTTCTTAGTCTTAGGTTTTCCTAGAGGAATTAGTGTAAATTAGTTCCTTTCATGAGGGAATCAACCCTTGAAAGATGGGAATATGGTTTTTCTCAATATGTAGCTTGTTTTCAGTCATATTCAAGGTTATACATCAGAGAGTAGAAGGCTTGGAGCTTGTGTACAGTATATTTTTGCAGAAATACAAGGCCAATTGCAGCTATTATATATGGATTCATGTGGTATGATTTTATGGCAGTGTTTTTTCTTCTGTAAATATCTTTAATGAATGTTTACTTATCCTTCTTTCCATATATATTTTTTTCAATGATCTTTAAGCTTATGCTTTGTTTTGATAGGAGTTTCATGTTTATGTTATTGATCTTTCATCTTGGAGAAAGCTTTGGCATGTCTCATCACTGGAATGATCAACCAGTGCATCAGCCACAAGTTTCCCAATTCTCTACCATGCCTACTTTTTTGGCTATGGGAAATGAAGGGTTTAAAGAGTAAGAATACCTTGAAGACTATTTTGAAGAATATGAGTCACAAAATCAGAGATTAAAATATCACTTGAGTTTTCAGGAGTTTTGTCACCTCAAGGTAAAAAGAAGACCAGGGCATCATCATAGAGGTGGTGGATTCATTCAGAATCATGATTGACATCACATTATGGGAAGATTATTTTTACCCAAATTTGATGGGTCATCCAAGTTCTCTGCCAAATCATGGGCAGAAAAACTTGACATCTACTTCCATTTGAACAAGGTCCCAGAGATGGAGACTATCAAGATTGCAACGCTTCACTTTGAAGGTGAAGCACATGATTGGTGGTTCCATGGCTTGTCTACATTGGTCATTCCAATGTGACTACTTATTTAGATTTCACTAGAAGGCTGGTGGAAAGAATTGATAGAAGAGATCCAGAGGCACCATTCATGAGCCTTGCAAAGTTGAAATAATAAGGTAATACAGAGTCTTACATTTCTGAATTTTTAATATTATCTGTTATGGTTCTTGATTTTTCTATAGCAAGAAGGGTGTATATGTTCATTGATGGTTTAGATGAACCTCTTCATGGGTTGGTAAAATCTACCAAGCCCACTACCCTGCATGATGCTATTGAAAGGGCTAGAGACCTTCAATATGCCTTTCCAAAAGCAAAGGAAATTTTTCAGCATAAGCCCTCTTTTCCTTCAAAGGGAAAGGAATAAAAAGCTGCTCCTTTCAAGGAGAGCTCATACAAGAAGCCTCTTGATGAAGAAGTCCATAGAGATATAAGAAGAAGGAAGCTTTGCTTCACTTGCCAAGAATCATGGGAACCTGGACATATATGTGCTTATAGAAAAGTACATTACATAGAGGTATTCTTGGATGATGAGGAGGAAGAATAAGATGAACCAAGAAGAGGTCACAATGCTGACAGTGCAGGAGGAGATCCAACACCATCAGGAGATGGGAATGGAGCAATTTCTCCTATTAGAGGGGCTCTTGCATATTTGAGAGGAGTACCTAAGTACTTGAACTTAAGAGTTCAAGGTTACATCTTGAATCATAGGGTTTATGTTTTGATTGACAGTGGGGCTACCCACAATTTCATTGATGCCCAACTATTGCAAAGGAGGGAAATACCCACTGATGCTTTTGAGGGATTATCTGTTTTTGTCCCAGGAGATAGAATAGTGCAATCCATGCATTATGTCCAATCACTTTCAATCACCATGGGGACTTATACTTTGGTTGATCACTTCTTTGTGGTTGACATACCTGACACCAATGTGATTTTGGGTGTTCAATGGATGATTACATTGGGGAAAGTCACCACTGATTTGGAAGCTTTGCAGATGGAATGGGTGGACAAGAAGAGTGGTGAAACTCAAATGATCAAAGGCATGCATACATACCCCTCAAATACCACTTCCACACAAATACCAGAGATGGATTTTAGCAGTGGAAGCAAGTACCTTACAGTCCCATTCATCATTCTCATGAGGTTGCTGCATGGGACACTTTTATCTAGTGGAAAACCATCTGGGAGGCCACCTGATTCAGTTTTTGTGGGATATATATCACAACATGATGCTCCAAATTTGGATCCAGGAGGGATGGGAGCATTGGAAGACAATGATACAACACATGGAGTCTTGGGTAGGCTCAAGGAGGAGGGAGATCTTCTCCCCTTATCATCATCACTCACTCTAATTTTTGATTCTGCGTTGTGGCAGGAGAAGAAGGGAAGGAATTAACTTCCAACACATACCTTTGGCATGGGAGATATCAAGGAGGAGAGTAGCCACATGACAAACATTTCAATTTATAGATTATTAGTGATGTCATTTTTGGGGAGTTTAGATCCATATTGGAAATCCCAGTTGTTGGTGGATTATTCCAAGGATCTTCACACTTGCATGATACTTGATGACCAGCTGCATTAAGAGGGCTATTTATTCCAAGAGGGAGTCATATATCATCATGGTAGGATCTTCTTTTCTAGAGCCTCCAAGTTCAAGGAGAAATTTTTACAAAGAGCTTATAAAGAGTTATGTTTCAACCATAAATATTCCATGAAGATCTACAACATCATCATGAGGAGCTTTGATTGGGAAGGCTTTGAAGGAGAACTACATTAGCATTTTCAATAATGTATGAACCATGTGGAGTTGGGATAGAAACATGACTCCATGAGAGATTTATTTCAACCATATCTTCCTTCTTTTGAGAGAGGAGATAGATCTATGCACCACTCCATTTGTATGAGGAGGATTGTTGGTGAAGAACATGCTCATGTAAAACATGTTTTATTTTCTTATTTTATGCATTATTTCACCATGTTTATGCAGGCCATGACTCCAAGGAGGAGTATTGTATCTTTTAATCTTCATGGCCAACCTTGTGCAACAAAAATTTATGAACTTCACCACTCCCTTGATGGACAAAGGGAGATATTGTTTCATGATGGGTGCATTCCTAGGCCACTGAATATATCTCACACTTTCAACCATAGTGAGATGACATGGGAAGCAAGTAGGTGGTGGTAAAACCACTTACCACATATTGATTTGATGCAAGAAGGAGATGCACTGCAGTGGTTCCACATGTGGGACTATGACCTACCTCCATATGAACAAATTTCTATTTGTTTGTACATAGTTTTACTCACTTACATTGATGATGTACTTCTAATTTTTATGGGAATGTATGGAGGGAATATGGGAGGAATTTATGTGCCCTACGGTATGGATATTATCCATGTATATTATGCTACATGTTCTAGGGAGGACATTGGGCAAGCCATTTTTGTTTCATTTGAGCTATTGTCTCCTTATGGGATGGACTATTCACATGTCATAAGAACTTTGGAGGAACAATTCATGGAGGGCTGGATTTGTGAACACTTAGCTTATGGAGGAATATTATCACAAGATGGTGTCACCAATGGAAGAGAAGAAGAGTTGTAACACTCACCTTATCATTTGCCTGAGGACAAGCAACATTTTGGAGGGGAGGACTGTAATATTCCTAATTAGTCCTAAGCTAATCAGAATATTTAATTTTTTTTTATTTCTTTGCTTGAAGAATAAAAGTGTAAAGGAGGTCCATAATACTCTTAAACAGTGAATAAATCAATTCCAAATGTAAAAAGGCTAAATCTTGGATGTTTAAACAAACAACCTTAGGTGTGAAAGGGGTTGGATGTTTTGACTGGGTCAACCTTAACCAAATCTACAACGTTGTCTGGGAGGAGTGGCCATCAATGAGGCACAACACAGTTTTAGATGGAGATGGCTTGTGTGAAAGAAGTTATTTCATTGAAGGTGGTTTATGGTTTACAAGCTCTTAACTTATAAAAGGAAGGGGATGGAAGCATGGGAAGTTTGTTTATGGTTATGACATTTTTAATATATTGTCTGTTTATACATATATCATTCTCTTGTTGTTTAGCTGAGAATAGTGTTGTTTAGCACTGGGTGTTCCTGATCGAGAATCCCACCTCTTTCCTTGAGAGGCCTCTTGGAAGAATTTTCTTTGTATTTTCCACTATCTAGCTGAAGGCCAAGCTTCTTCTTTCAACTACAACACAAATCCTGTTGAGGGTTTGGTTTTCTTTGAAAGCTACAACAAGTGGAGGGTAGATCTACTCAGATCTAGATCATTTCAGTGCCCGTTTTCAGTGGAGGAGGCTTCTACTCCATTGGGAGGAGTGTATTGGAGTTCTTGGGCATAATTTTTTGATCTTGGCATGTGGTAAACCATGATCTATATCATACAACACATTTTCCCTTCCATATCTTCGTTATTCCTATAGGTGTTGTTGCAGGGTGTTTTGGCATACCATATGTAGAGTTGATTTTCAAGTGTTGGGGATCTTCCATTCACTTTGGAGATCCATTGTAGGAGATCTATACATTTTTCATTTCAGATATGATCTGCATGTTTCTAAATACTGCTGAATATCTAAATAATTTTGTAGATCTGTAACTTAGATCTCAGATCTACTTCATGTACATGGTGTTTTGCTAGAAACCCCAAGGGGGATTGAAAGAGGAGCCTCTATAGTGTATGGATCTGTTATAGATCTGAATTTTCATGCACTTATATTATCTAGATATAAAGTGTAATATTTTTTTGTTGCAGTCTAATAAAATAACGTTGTAAAGGCATTTCCAGTCTATATACATGTTGCAACACCTTTTTTGAAGAGTTTCCTTCTATTGGTGAATTTTATTTCCAGTTATGCATCTTATGGGCCTCATTATACATCTAATTTGCTGCTGTAGATGGGTCTCTTTATTGGACTCTTTCTATCTCTTAGATGAACTGCGTTATTTTCCTACATATCTGCATTGTATTACTTCATTCCCCATTTGGGAATATTACATTGAGCCTTTTCATTTCCACACTACACTACATTGAAAAACTCAAAGTACCATTTAACATACCTACCTTGCCCCTTTGTATCCCTGCAACTGAAATGTTCTTAGAATTGACCTATTCTCCTTGACCTCTCCTCCCAATTTAGCTAAACCCTAAAATTCGAAACCCTGGAGATTAATACCTAGCCTAATATATTTTTATCCTCTCCAGCCACCTTGTTGGTTGTGAGATCACAGAGAGAGACCTCTCTAATTTGGTAGGGCTAGCTACCAAATCATAAGTGGTTTAAGGTTATGTCCTTCGGTCTCCTTTCTCATCCTTCGGACACCGTGGAGGATAACAGTTCCTATAGTGTTAATTAATACCATGATGCTCTGTCACATATAAATGAATTTCAATAAAAAAACTTGGAATAAATTGATAGTGAATTAAAAAAAATATCAACAACATGCAGGAACAATCAATTGTCTCAAAATCTAAAAATTTGCATGTAATGAAATCATAAACAAACAAAAATAATCAGCAAACAAATTTTCAAAATGGAGATTTCAAAAATGAAAAAATTTCTACAAAAATTTATGAATTTTCACATGTGTATGAGATACAAAGCTTAAGGTAGCCAAACATAAATATTCAAGAAACTATGATTAGTCAATTGAATGATCATGAATTTGAAAATTACATTGGATAAAATTTATAAGAATCTTCCGCCAGAGAGACTTTCAGGAACTTCATTTCTTTAAAATTTCATTTCTCTCTTTATCTTGATATTTTTGCTAATAAAAATTCATCCCCTCTTTACGTTAATGATATTCCACAAAATATAGGAGCTTACATGAATGAATTTCCAGTCAGTTTATATCAAGGAAGAGAGACAATTATTTATCATTCTTTCAACATAGATGAAAATATGTTTAATACTTATTCTGGTTTTGATATACTGTATGAGAAGGAAGAGAATTATAATGAATGTCGTGACGTCATTTATGATGATTAATTTAACATTGAGGATATTTATTTTTCTTTCTCTCCATTAAATTCCTATATTCAAAGTTAATCTGTATTTGAAAATGAAGAGAACCTCAATAAAGAAATTGTTCCAATTAATTCTCAATTTCAAACATTTAATCATTGTCATGATTTCAGCGTTCAAGAATCCATCTCTATTTATGATTTTTATGGCGACAAAGTTATCATTTTTGTTCATACTCCTGAGCCTTTATTTATTTCACAAGTAGATGCTAGTAATAATTACAATCGTACTATTTTGGCTATTTCTTGTGTGAAGGAAATATTTTCAAACTAGTCCCAATTGTGATGCAATAATAATTGTAATACTACTGTAAAAAGAGACCTGATTTTGTTATTTTTTCTTCATTTATTTTGTTTATTTTCAAATTTGTTTCCTTCATTTATCTTTCAAATTTTATATGTCATCTGCTGGCATATTGACCAATTAGAATTCCAATTTTTGCAAAGTGCATTAATAGAATGTAAAAAGGAATCAAAAGATTTAAATCATGACCATCAAGAATTTTTTATCTTCCAATTTTATTTGATGTTCATATCTTACCAACTTGCCTTTCTTTATAAAGTGCATTTTCAACATGCACCACCAAATGATAGTGCATTGATGAAATATGAGAAACGGTTTAACTTGACCAATGATCTTTTGTATTCATTTAAATTCCATCTACATTTCAATGTTCAATTTGAAAGTTGTTTGGAAAATTCACTTATATAGAATATTTCTAAGTGTCTTTCATATGTACATAAAACTAGATATTTTATGTAGGCCATTGCATATAAAGGTGAATTTTCACAATCTCACTTGTTATCCTCTCCTTTGGACCTCTTTCAATCTTTATCAAATATTCATCCATATTTTTATGATCCAATGGAATTTTGGATGGAGGTAATCTTCAAGAGAGGTTGATTGTAAATAAGCTTATTTTGGTACATACATTAGAAATAAATGTACATATTGCATTGATATATGTTTTTATTAGTCTATCATATGTGCACTTTTGTTACTGACATTTGATGTGTACATTTATGTAGAAAATAAGGTGGTCGAATGGTTACATTAGAAGTATGATTTCTCCTAGTTTTAGTATGCTCTTTAAATTAGTATTAGGAATGGGTTAGTTTAAATTTATATTTCTTTTCTATTTGTATTTGTTTTTCAATATTACAGATTTTCAATAATCAAGTAATGAGCCCAAGTCTTTCCCTTGGTTTTCACATCATTTCCCAGAAAAGAGTGGATTAAAGCATATCGACCATCTATTATCGTGAGATAATACACACTTGTGATGCACTTGATTATATTTCTTTGCAGAGTTTCATCACGTTCTTGAAAATTTTTTTGTAAGGAAAAATCATAAATGGTGAAGTTTCAAAGAATTTCCACAGCTTGGCATTTTTTAGAATGCCAAAATTTCCAATTCACAATTATTTATAAATGGTGGTTTTTCCCACATTTTTCCCTCAAATGAAAATATGAAGTGCATGCAATTTAGTATTTTATTACTTATAATTTAAATTATTTTGAATAAAGACATGATTTTGAACATTTTGAAAATTTTAAAGAAAATGCATGGGAGAAGTTGAAGATCTATGAGGTAAAATTGTTACCAAATTTTTCCACGTATGCATATACATGTTCATTTTCATTTGTTTTTTAGTTTTCATTTCAACACTTATTTTCTCTTTTAGTCATATTTTAGTTCTCATTTGTACTTCTTCTTGCAGTTCTTCATTGTTTGGATTTGGAGATCCGATTTTGTAAATAAAAGTAGCTTTAATATAAGGCGAGTAGCTAGCCTTTTCGAATTCACAAAATGTTTTGGAATATATTTATTCTCTCATCACATTTTTTATTTTATGTGGTTTGTACATATAATTTTCTCTATATTCCCTTTTCTTTAAATTTTTTTAAGAGAAGTAATAATCTTTTCTTGATGCAGCTGAAATGAAACACTTGGATCCTTCTTGTTAAAATTTATTGTGGTCCTTTAGCTTCTCAAATTTCCAATGATAAAAAAAATATAGGGCCTAAAAGAAAAGGAAAATCTCAAAATAATCTCGCAGCAGTTGCAAAATGATTCACATCCATCACCTTATTTGTATTTGTTAAGACTATGCTAAACCTTCTGATTATCTCATGCTTTCTCTTTTGTTGAATCATTTTATAAATTCTAGTATGATTCAAAGCTTACATGATTATCTAGTCCATATGATATATGCTTATGTGTTGTATTTTTACATCTTCATCGAGCATTCATTCCTTTATTTCCATATATGCATGAAGCCACCCCAACTCAACACTTCATTATAGTTCGTCCTTTATTCCTCCCAGGATGACATTTATAGGTAATCCCCTTTCTTTCATTTCATTCTCATGCATATTTCTCATTATCCCTGAATCCTTAAATCCTGTAACTCTTTAAGAATTTTATTCTAAAACTCTTTCAGGGATGAAGGTATCCAGGTTCCATGTCATCAAAATTATTAAAAATCATTTATACAATGTTTTATTTCATCTCTATCTCGGCATATTGCAATCTCAAAATCATGCGGTCTCATAACCCCATAACATTTTTAAAAGTATAATTTAGTAATAACTCACAGGGATCCGAGAATCTAAGTTCCACATCACCCGCCTAAATGGTACAGCCCACATTCTCGATTTATTTGTATTTGTGCCTACTCTTTACTTCCCAACTACTCAGAATCCCACAAATGTTATTTAAAATATAATTATGAATCCATTCTAGGAATATGACCCCCGGGTGACATCATATCACCTCACGCATATCAATAGGACATCAGCTCCACTTATTTCCTCTTTCTCTTATGCCCACATTCCTGGATGATGTGGATGTACATGATTTTATCCGATTCATACTACTTTTTGAAAGAAATTTTTTTATTTTAAATCATCTATTATGTTAATGCGGTAAATTGGTAAGAAGCCATTGAATGTATAGAGTTAATAAATCATGGTCACTTCATTTATTTAATCAATAATTCTCTTATGATTCGTTTATTCATATATGGCTCCATTTTATTGATCACATAATAATCCAAGTCCTCCCTCTATGGGAAACTAAATCACTATTGAGAGAGCGGGGGTGAATCAATAGTGTGGAACTTTAAAACAATTTCTCCAATTAATTAAAATTTAAGCATTCATGAACTGAAACACATAATTGGAGATTAGAGCACCAAAAAATAAACATGCAACCATACAAATCAATCACACAATGGACACAAAGATGTTTGGTGGAAAACCATTCCCAAGAAAAAAACCACCTTGCTGCTGTTGCACTTCTCAATTCTTTTATTAATCTGTTGAACAAATTATACATGGATTAACTCACTCCCAAGAGACAAAAGATGCAACTTATTTCAAAGTATGTTGGAACCTATCATACAGGAAATTTTTTATCTCTCGGATCTGTGGACTACCATCTCATGAAGGCCACCACGATCAATGATCCTCGTCTGGTTACTCTTGAAATCAAAATCGACTTGAAATACTCTAATCAGTTGGTACTATCATGACTGATGAGCCTTGCCTAGTTTATACCAAAATATCCAACCAACATTTGAAGGAGAAAACTATTCCTTCTATTGAATCTTCCAAGTCATTTTATAATCAAAGACTCCATGACTTCACTTCTTCCATGTGAGCCTCATTTCATATATTTTTAGAATGGATTCCTAAAACTTGCTCAAAATGAGCACTACAACAACATAGCATCAGAGCTCAATCAAATGATAAATTTACAACACAAGTTGAAATTAAAAAAATCTATACAAAAAATCCACAACAATTGGAAAACAGCTCCTCAAAATACTACACAAATCCAAACATCATCTTCTCACACTACATCAATCTGATGTTTGAAACATACTTCATATAACTTCTGCTACAACTACAAACTACTTCAAAAATTCTGCACTAGACAACACATGCAACCTGCAAACTCTTCTCAAAGCTCTCACTCACTCCACAGAACAAGTAGAAAATAAAAAATACTCACAATGAGTTATCTCCAATATGTATATGAACTAAAGTGCTCAACTCAATAATTACACAAAACTATTGGGCTTCACAGCTTTGTTCATATGTTATATTAGATCCATACTCAGCTCATTGACTCAATCAACCACTAACTCCATTAGCATTTTTGATATTTTCAACTTTAATAATCTTCTAGAGGTCCCACGAAATTTTCCGACCATAAAACGAAAATTTATGATCAAGGATGTCTCAAAACACAAAAAATAACTAAAAAACATGAGGAATACGGAGAAATTCTCATGAAATCCTTCAGTCTCTCTCTTATCACTGTCATCCATGAGACTGGGGATATAAACTCTCCCTTGGGCATGTCTCCATGTGACTATATCTTTTCAAATGCTCCCTTGACCCAACATGCATGTGACTAGGGATAAAACTCAGTAAAAGCACCATTTCTTCATACCAGATGTTACACCATTTTTTGGTCATCTAACCTATTATCATTAGATGGACCCAAGTACACCATGTAAGACCAAATTTACCCTAAGTAAAATTGCCTTCACTATGTTAAATAACTTAATAAACCACATTTATTAGGTTGTTTATGGTCTAAACAGGAAACCCCAAAAGGAAATATTAAACAAACCCATGTTTGTTTGATTTTCCTCATGGAATAATTAATTAAACCATAATTTAATTATTATTCCCAGTCATGTTTAACCCAAAATCAAAGAAATTAATTAGATAAACCTTTATTTATCTTATTATTTTCTAGGAATAATTATTTAAACCTTATTTAGATAATATTCCTTGTTAAATATGACAAAATCACCCACAAATAATTAAATAAATCACTATTTATTTAATTATCTTTCAACCACTTCCTTAAATAATTAAATAAATCATTATTTATTTGATTATCTTCTAGCCGCTTCCTTAAAAAGATAAATAAATCATTTATTTATTTATTTTTGACAAATTAAGGGATTTGACCCAAGTCAAATACCTTTTCCCTCCAACAAATATAATCAAATATTCCATAAAAAGTGGATCTAGATCTGGTTAACCCATGCACCAAGATCTAGAATGACCCAATATTTTGTTATAAATAGGAGGGTTTTTCCTACCATTATTCACCTTTTGTTGCCTATTAGATCACTCTGGATCTATACACTTGGTCCCATTTTTCCACCATTTGCTGTGTGAGCTCCCATTGAGCTCTATTCGTTGCATTGGGTTTTCTACACCAACAAGAGAGAGAAATCTTAGATCTGAAGTGCTGAGGACTTCCAAGAACCCATCCCACTAAGGAGAATTGGATACGCCTTCTTGTTTTCCTCCCAGGTGCCCGATTAATATAAAAATTCTTTCAAAAGTTGTTCTTGTCTTGTCTATTGGTATATGGAGCAAACCCTTGTTTTTACTGCTTAATGTCTTTCCATGCATAGATCTGGTGTTTTGCAACTCTTTTCTTGTCTAAATAACTGCAGATCTGAAGATATTGGTAGCCACTTTTGTTGTTAGGGCTATTAGTTATGCGTAGCTAAAGTGGTCCTTTTTCGTACACTTCGACAAAGGATTCATACTAACAAATGGCGACTCCACACAGGTTTTAAATTACGACCGCTGTCGTTTTTCATATTCCTGCATATCCAGCTACTTCAGACCCTAGGGTTTCTTTTTAGCTAAATATTTTCCCTATTTTTATGTTGTTTTTCTCACATAAAACCCTAAAACATTAAAATTTCTAACTTCCGTGTGTTTCTGGCCCTATTGCGCAGGTAAGTGACACCAGCCGCAACTGAGATGGAAACTTTTCTGAAAATCTGCCGCCGAGACAACTGGAACGGGGGGTCGCACTTTTTGGCCCATAACCTGTGACCTGGACCTCTAGGTCACACTTTTCAGCCTTTTTTCTGTGACTTGCACTAAAAACAGGTCAGAACCTGTGACCTACCAGTTTTTCAGTGATTTTTCTGCAATTTTTCTGGGTTTTGCTGAAGCTTCTGTTAGGGTTTTCCAGCCTCTGTCTCAGCCCGCTTTGACTTAGTTCTGATATGTTTTTACTCATCTAAGTGGGAACCTAGCCCCCTAGGGCTTTAGTACCCTCCACCTTTTGTGGAAGAGTTTTAGCTATTTCAGCCGTCTGTTTTTCAGAGTTTCAGCCTTCCCTTTTCTAGATCTGCTACCTCCTTGTCAGATCCCTTTAAATCAACCTTTCTTCCTTTCAAATCACCTCTTGTCATTTTGTTTGGACCTCTCTTTAGGACCTCCTCCCTGTCCTTGTCGCTTTTTGCTGATTTCCTCCCTTTTTCCAGCCACGTTGCCTCTGTCTCTTGGCTGTGATCTGCACCTCTTTCCAGCAGCCTTATCCTTTAGATCCCTGTCCCTTTTGACCTTAGATCTATTGGCCTCTTTTTCGTGTGTTTTGCCTATATTTTTCCCTTTCTTTTTAGATTAGTTTTGAGAGACCCGCCTTCTTGGGTTAGATAGATGCATAAGTAGCTGTTAATTTTCTGTTATTTCAACATTATATACTGTTCTATGCAGATTTATTTTCAGTTACGCAGCACACTTTTTTCTTGCTCTCAAAACAGAAAGGGTTTGAGAAGTGAAATTAATGCATGCCACACACTGACCCTAAGTGAAGAAGCGCTTGGTTAACACCGCCTGGAAAAGACTCTAAAATCAATTGTCACTGCACCTTTTCTGCCCTTGACCTCACTTGATTCTGTCCCTTTCTGCCCTTGTCGGTTTCCTTCTTCCTGTCATCATTGCACCCCCAAGGCGCCTTTCCCGGAGACTTCTTGGCCTTCACCCTCAGTTTCCAGTCGATCGACCTGCTCCGTCCCATTTTCGTCGAGCCAGTCCTCCTCCAAGTCCGCATTCCGACTCCTCTCCTGATTCTTTGGGTTCTCCTTCTCCTCCTAGTTCTCCCCCTGTCACCTTCACTATGTCTGGTCCAGGGCCTAACGCTAGTGGTGCTCCAGGCCCTAATGCCAGACCTGCTACTAGCAGAACCGCCACAGGAGCTACCTCGGCCATACCCTTGTTGCCGTACATTGCAGGCCTCAGCCTCCCCGATTTCAATCAGTTGATCAATGACCCTATCCACCACGATGTTGGTTGGCCTACTATGCCAACCAAGCTCCCCTCCGACATCCCTAAGTTTGAAGGCCTTGCTGGATAAGATCCAACCAATCATGTCCGATCTTTCAACATGTGGTGTTCCTCCAATTCCATTACCGATGACTCCATCCGTCTTCGTTTGTTCCAACGCACGCTTACTGGCGAAGCTTATAAATGGTATGTTGACCAAGCCACCTCTTCCCATACCACCTTTGTGACCCTTGCCCAAGCCTTTTTATCTTATCTCCAGCTCCCTCTCCGATACGATACTGGCACGGAGCTCTTGACTTCATTCAAGCAAACCTCTTCAACCCGCCTTTCCTCCCATGTTCAGGAATGGCAACGAAGATGGAGCTTATTTCGAGCCCCCCCCTTCGAAGATCGGGTTTACATGGACTGGTTCCTTCGCACTCTCTTAGCTCCCATCGGCAAAGATGTCGCCTCTCACTTTCCTCAAACTCAAGAAGCCGCCCTCCAAATAGCCTTGAAATATGACCTGATCTATGCTCAATCTGGTTATGTTTATACCGTTCTTCCTAACCTCCCCAGGCCTGGTGGTGCTAACGCCCCGGGGGCATCTCATTCCGCCGACGGTATCATTGGAGCCCTGTCCCATCCGTACGCTCAACCTCCTATGGGCTATGGTCTCCCTCAGGGAGGGGCCAGCACCTCTAGCACTCATCCCCCTCTCGGTAGCATGTATCTAGGATACGACATGCCTCCTCCTTTTTCCCAACCTCCTGCTTACCTCAATGTTTCCCAACCCCACCATTACCCTTATCCGCAGCCTGGTGCGCTAGCTCCTCCAGCATATGCGCTTCCTTCTCCCTTGCCTCCTCAAAACCCGCAACAACACTTACAGCCCCCTCTAGGGCAAGTATTTGCACAGCAGGGCGTGACTAATCCCCCTTCTTCTCAAAGAAGGTGGAGAGGAAATCAAAACCAATCTGCCCCTGGTACCCGTGGACCCAATCCTGGTGTGGACCCTAACACTTCCAACCAGCAACAGGGCACTCAGCCCAAGCCGGACAGGCCGCTTCACACAAATAAGCCTTGTTCGTGTTGCGGTGTTTATGGTCATTACACCCATGATTGTCCCCTCTTACCCCAGATGCGGAAAATGTGGGAGTCTCAAGCCACATTGCGCGGACAACACGCCTCCCCTCATGATCCTCCTAATGTGGCCACTACCCAACCAGTTGTTTTTACTGATCCTTTCCCTCAGCAAGGATTCGTGGCTACCAAACCGCCTGACAGCCAGGTCGCCACTCCCTCTTCCCTTTCTGGTTCCTCTGATTACCAGATCCTTATGATGCACTTCGATCCTTCCCTGACCGTCGACCTTCACCTTCAAACTCGGTCTCGCTAGTACCCCAAGCCTCCTGCTCAGTCTGCCCCCGAGCCTCCTTCTTCAGGTTCTACAGAGCCTCTTTCGACATCCAGTGGCCGCTTACATATCCCTCAACCCAAATTTGAGGTTCACACCAAGATTCCTAAGGGACCCCTACGTCGAAACGCTACTTCTGGTCGAGCTGCTCATTCGTATAGTATAGTAGATGATTTGGCGCAATCTCCTGCTGCCATTTCCACACTGGAACTCCTCCAGTCGTGCCCTTCCCAAAAAATGGCTCTACTATCTGCCGTGGGCACTGTAGATCCTGCTGATGACCAAATGATTATTTTTGACGCCACTCAATCAGACCATCCCCCTCTTCCTGCTTCCGTTGCCTTCCAAATCCCAGTCAAAATCTGGAACGCCAACGTTTCACGGTGCATAATTGATGAGGGGGCATCCACCTGTGTGATGTCCGCTTCAGTTTGGAAGCAACTCGGATCCCCGAAGCTGGCCCCTTCCATGATCACCCTTCGAGCGTGGGACGAACACGCCTCCCAGCCCATTGGCCTTTTCCGTAATTGTCCTATCACCCTCGCCGGTAAGACTGTTTGTGTTGACGTCGAAGTCATAGACACCCCGCTAGACTACAACATTCTATTGGGGTGAAGCTACACCTATGCTATGTCTGTTGTCCCATCCGCGATTTTTTGCAAGATGTCTTTCCCCCATAATGGAAAGATAGTTACCACTGACCAGTTGACATATCATGAGCCAAAATCTCAGACCTCACCTGAGACGACCATCTCTTCTGTAGCCAAAAAGCAAACCGTTGATTCCTTGACCAGTGTCTCCCCCAGCGTTTACAAAGATTCCTCCTTGCTTGGTACTTTTCCTAATCTCCCTCCTCCTCCCATCACTGATCCCAGCTTATCGAATGTTTGCATGATGCAATCATCTTAGGCTGCCCGTAAGCAGCCTGCCTTGGCTAGTCAGCAACCTCCCCCTCGCCCTTCGCAACCCGCTCCTAGCCATTCATCTCAGCCAGTCGGACCTCCTCCTTCTGGCCCTCCCCCTACAGCTGGTATCCCTGAACCCCTTTATCCTCTTGGATTAATTCCTCCTGGCCTTAACCATCTCGGAGTCATCCCTCCTGGTCATTACCTTGCTGGGCAGATCCCTTTCCTGGCTCCCCCTCCCGGAGTATATTATGTCCCCGTCATGGCCACCCTCTCTCTCCCTAACCTGACCTTGAGCATACCATTCTGGTACCTTGATCCCCCAGCCGCCAGCCCTCCTGGTCACCCAAAACCCTACATGGCTTTGACACCGGTTCAACCGGTCCCCCTCGCTTCCTCCATTGCCACTGTGCCCCCAGCACCTCCACATGACCCTTCTCCTATCATGAGGGCTCTCGGGAAGAAAGGAAAAGCCCGCAAGGGGGCACCCAAAGACAAGACCACCACGACTGACTTGACCCCTCCTCCCCCCGCAAAGCCTTGTGCCTTGTGTGATGTCACCGGTCATGCCACCCATGCTTTTCCCGAGTTGCCCCGTATTCAACCCATGGTTAAAGTCGCGTTCCCCGAGTCTACGGTTCCTGAAGCCTCCATTCCTTCTTCGTCCGTAACCAAGAACCCCAAGACTCTCCGCACCAACAAACCCTGTGCTTTGTGCGGCGTTTATGGCCATTAATCCCACCATTTTCCTCACCTGACGCATTACCGCGCCTCTTTAGAGGTGGTCCGAGAGTATGAAGTTGAACAAAATCAATCCGCCTCTCCCATCCTCATGCAGTATGCTTCAGGTCAGCCTGAGGATCCCCCCGCTCCCATCGACATTCCCCCCCCCTGATGTTCAGATGACGGAGTCTACTGTAACCATTATTTACCTATCCTCCTCTACGAGACACTTGGAGCCTAGCCCCCCTGAATCCTCCCCTGTTGTGTCACCTGACCACCCCTTTTCTACCCATACATGAGATCACTCCACCCGTGTCTCTATTTACCTCCACAGCCCGAGTCCTCACCATACTTCAGATAGCCCTCATATACCACCCTCTAGTTTTTATATGAGTCATAGACATCCTGCTCCTTGCACTCCCTCCCACAGTTGCTACCCGATGTCTTCTGTGAACTCATGCTGCCGTCATTGCCTCTCCTCCCCTCATTTTTTGTCTTGTAACACCATTCTGCAGGACCCCCCGTCTACACCCTTTATCGATTACGCCGATGGTGCAAGTCGTTACTCCCGGAATCTAGCCTCGGCAGGTTGGGCCATCTTCACCCCCTTGCATGCCCTTGTTCTCTCTAACGAGGTCTGCATTGGTTCTGCCACCAAACATTAGGCCAAATATGATGCAGTGCGTGGTCTCTTAGCCGATGCCCTCTTCCATCGCATCCTCCATCTGCATGTTTGTTTGGATTCCCTACTTCTTTTCATGCAACTAAATGGTGTTTATCGTGTGCATAACCCTGTGTTGTTTAGACGATATTTACGAGTGAAACTCTTGATACGTGCATTTGAAACCATAACTTTCAACCATGTACCTCGAGAACAGAATCACTATGTAGATAGTATTGCAAACCATGTTCTAGATTGGCATTTATCACACGCATTTCATACAAGACAATAACATTCATAATCATTAAAAACAATGCATATCCATAATATGTGTCACAAAAACATATGTTTAGAGTCCATCTACTCTGATACATATGACATGCCCATAGCATGTTACAAAAAACTCAAAACTGGGGGCACCACCTGCCCCTACATACACACTAGGGGGCACCACATGCCCCACACCTAATCACTATCTGGCGGATCCCGAGCCAATGGCTCTGCCCCTGCAGCCTATAGATCACGCACCGCTTGACCAGCCATCGCCATGCGCCGCATGACACCTCGCCATTTCGAGGGTAGACCAACACATGGCTCTATGTATTGGTCGTCTAAATCCTGCCACCCACGCTCTGATACTCCGGTCAACAACCTTTCGCATCTACAGCGGATGTCCTCCAGAAGAGCAGTCACATCCTCATTATGCGCTGCTCTTGACCCACTCGGACCTGTAGCTCCAGATGCTGCCGGTCGTCCCATATATCCGGCCGGTTTTACCGATGCTATATCTGCATACCAACAGTACATGAATCAGTACCCTAGCTACTATTCAAAAAACTATAACATGCCCATACAAGAATAGCAATCTATCACTTACCATCGGGCCCCCAGACTCGACCAGGCAGAAGTGGCAGGTCCGGATCTCCACAATAACTCATCCCACTATAGGGATAGTCTTCTATGTATAACGACATCTGATCCCAATGGGAAAAAAACTCAGGTCGAAACACTCGCCCGACCGCCCCTCCTCCTCCTCTGCATAGTAGCTGCCCCCACCGGTGCATCCCGGGCTCTCTCGGGCCCCCATCTGGAAGTTGTATACGAGGCCGCAAGGTCGAGATCTTCTCAAAGAAGAAGGCGCACAATAAAGTGCCATATGAGCAATCGTGGTTCACTTTCCACTTGCAGAGCGACAACTGTTGTTTTAACGATACCAGCATCATTTGGGCCCACCCATAGTAGGTCCCACTCAACACACTTTCCACAAGCATCATCTGTCCCCCGGTGATGTGATGGAACACTTGGTTGCCCAGGATACACAGCACCACTGCGGCCACTGCATGGGTTTCTAGCCTCTCTAGATCCCCGATCGGTATCCGAGTCCCCTTGACTTGGAGACCTGGTCGACAATGTCGTTCCAAAAACTCCATAATATGCCGCCCCCACGGTAATACTGGTTGTGTGTTTCCCACCATCCCCAGTGGTGGGAGCCCCGTCAGGAAATACACATCCTGGACTGTCAGTTCGATCCTGTGCCCCTGCACTACAAATAACTCATGCTCTGGATCCCAATAACTGATAATCTGGGCCAACAAGGGCTCTCCTGCTCTCATCAATGGGTTCTCCAAAAACTTTAGAACCCCACACCTGGCCAACACACGACGGACACCCTCATCTGCCTGGATCTCTGCCCGTAATGTACCCAGGTTTCTCTCTCTCCAGTTAACCCGTAAATCTGTCATACTTGCAAAAAACATCATCTTTGTCAGCATACAGATCGGGAATACCATAACCAAACACAAAAACCCAACTCCCAGCCATAAAATAGCACCAAAACCCTCTCATCTCCCAAGTCGCAGTTTTCTGCCCAGTTCTGGACCAGGTCACAGGTTTTGCCCTGAAACCTGCATCCCAGGTTTCACTTTTTGGCCCAAAAAGTGTGACCCAGTCGTAGAGAAGAAGGAGGATCTGTTTTTGGGATTTTGGGCCCTAAACTGAACTTTCAATCCATCAAAATGAAAGAGTAAGGTTAGGCCTCTTACCTGCAACTGACGGATCTCGATTCCAACGGTCGGTTTGTCCTCTATGCTCACCGCAAGATTTAGGGCCTTCTCTCCTCTCTACATTCACCACAACAACAATAGCAAATGAGTGAATTTGGAGGGAAAACTGCCTTATCAAAAGAGAACTTCTGTTTCTTCTTTCGACCGCTGCGACCACACCGTAGCCCCGTTTGACAAACCGTATGTACCGTTGGAAAGCTCTCACCGAGCCCTCAAATGGGTATCTGTTAGTTTTTTATGATTTAATAATTCACCAGGACACATTTTTTCCAAGAAAGGTCACTTCACCTCTCATTAAAATCAAATTTCCTTACTTACGACACTTGTAGTCGGGGCACCACTTTGCCTCCTTACTTGTCTTTGTTCGTATCGATTTTCGTCATGAGTTCCCATCGTGTGCTCATGTTTTCATGGTCCCCCATTGGGCCTTTACTGTGTGGCAGCATCATCAAGTCGCCCTTGTTTAGAGCATCCAAGTTGAGTCATCATTGCCTTCATGGAGCCTATCCCGAGTCCCTTGGTACCCTGCTATAGCCCTCCATCCTTCCTCGCTTGGTCTCTCTCTTGTGTCGCACATTATGACCTTCAGTTCCACTGTCCCCTATCCCTTATGATCTTGTGTCAGTCGCTGCCATGTCAGTCATGCCCTTTATGCTCTAACAAGGGAAGTCGTCCATTCGCTACTCAGTCCTTTCCATTTCCCTATCATCATTAGTGACAGTCTGTCCGTCGCTCCACTATTTTCTCTTGTGCCTTACTTGAGGATGTCTCATTTCCTCACCTATGGCAGACCTCCTTCTATCGACATCATCTCATTCCTTCCAGAAGCCAGGTCTAGAGGGCAGTGTACCTTGGTTCCAGCTTCCACTCTTGTTCGGTGCCTCGGATCAGGCAAAGGGATCTCTTGTTTCCCTTTGACTTGATTGTTTCTCCAGCTCCTTTCAGCATGATCGAGATCCGTATACTTTATGGTCCAGTGATCCAGCAGCAGCTCTTGATGATTCCCGGGTGTGTGTGAGATCAACCCTCATGAGGGGGTGCCCCTGCAGGTAGCCCCCCACATGCCCGGATGACCTCTTCCTTGCAACCTTCGATGCAGCTCCAGATATTTGATGATGTTGGCCTTAGCCACTTGCAGTGCCTCTTTTATTTGCATGTATCAATCAGATTTTGTGAGCCCTTACCCATTTACAGGGGGAATTTGGGTTGTATTTGTATCTCATGTACTCAGATATTATTGTACAAGTCCTGGCTGTTATCCCAGGCACAACATGTATATGGGATTCCTCATTGTATTTTTATCTGGCTCATGATTATGCCAGGTGTACTTTATGGTTCGGTCCCTTGTTTACTGGACACACTATTCTTTTGTACTTTGTCTCGGCGGGTATAGGTATGCCTCCCCCGCCGCCTTCAGCACAGGTACCCTCTCATAAAAAGAGACTTGTTGCACCTGCGAGTCTCGTCTCCTCAGGGTCTAGTTCTTCATCACACTATCTACCTTGCATTTCTCTCTTTGACTTCCCTTTTGTTGTCTAGTGATTGATTTCTTACAACGTACTTCAGTCATACGATTTGCTCTTGACACTCGCACGCTGGGGGGCAATCTGTTACACCATTTTTTGGTCATCTAACCTATTATCATTAGATGGACCCAAGTACACCATGTAAGACCAATTTTACCTTAAGTAAAATTGCCTTCACTATGTTAAATAACTTAATAAACCACATTTATTAGGTTATTTATGGTCCAAACAGGAAACCCCAAAAGGAAATATTAAAAAAACCTATATTTGTTTGATTTTCCTCATGGAATAATTAATTAAACCATAATTTAATTATTATTCCCAGTCATGTTTAACCCAGAAACAAAGAAATTAATTAGATAAACCTTATTTATCTTATTATTTTCTAGGAATAATTATTTAAATCTTATTTAGATAATATTCCTTGTTAAATATGACCAAATCACCCACAAATAATTAAATAATCATTATTTATTTAATTATCTTTCAACCACTTCCTTAAATAATTAAATAAATCATTATTTATTTGATTATCTTCTAACCGCTTCCTTAAAAAGATAAATAAATCATTTATTTATTTATTTTTGACAAATTAAGGGATTTGACCCAAGTCAAATACCTTTTTCCTCCAACAAATATAATAAAATATTCCATAAAAAGTGGATCTAGATCTGATTAACCCATGCACCAAGATCTAGAATGACCCAATATTTTGTTATAAATAGGAGGGTTTTTCCTACCATTCTTCACCTTTTGTTGCCTATTAGATCACTCTGGATCTATACACTTGGTCCCATTTTTCCACCATCTGCTGTGTGAGCTCCCATTTAGCTTTATTCTTTGCATTGGGTTTTCTACACCAACAAGAGAGAGAAATCTTAGATCTGAAGTGTTGAGGACTTCCAAGAACCCATCCCACTGAGGAGAATTGGATACACCTTCTTGTTTTCCTCCCAGGTGCCTGATTAATATAAAAATTCTTTCGAAAATTGTTCTTGTCTTGTCTATTGGTATATGGAGCAAACCCTTGTTTTTACTGCTTAATGTCTTTCCATGCATAGATTTGGTGTTTTGCATCTCTTTTCTTGTCTAACTAACTGCAGATCTGAAGATATTGGTAGCCACTTTTGTTGTTAGGGCTATTAGTTATGCGTAGCTAAAGTGGTCCTTTTTCATACACTTCGACAAAGGATTCATACTAACACCAGAACCTCTACCACATGTTGGACCATCTTCATCAACATATGAACACTCCTCCAAGCCATTGAATTAATTCTGCAACTGATGAATATGAAAGTAATAAGTTAATGACATGTAAGGCTTATTCTTCAACACTTATAACCAGTACCAACACCTCCATATCCTCAAGCAACAACCTTAACATATCTAACACATCCAACACCTATAACAACATCTCCATCTCTTGTAGTAGCAACCTCAACTCCTAGAGTAGTAGCATCAATGCATCTAACTATCTCTGATCAGCAGATCATGTCCAAGTTATGCAAATTTCTCAAAAATGGAAGTGCTCATAAATGGTTGCAATTTGAACGACTGGAAAGGTATTGTCGCTGTGATTCTAGCACCGCAAACGTTTCTCAAAACCAAGGTTGTATGAAAAATTTATTGAGGTTTGAAATATCCAGTAAACTCTAAAATTAAGTTAACCAAGTTTGACTTTATAAATTTATGAAAAATTTAAAAAAAAAAATCTGGGAATATTCCTTTGGAGGGCGAATTAGATGCGGACAAGTGGCATTTGATGATTGATGGTTGGTTTGAATTATCAGATTTTTGGCCTATCACAGGCTGCCATGTGGCAGGCCCGGAGGCTGCCACGTGGCCCCAGGCCGAGGACCAATGGTATGGTAAAAATTTTGTGTAGTCCGATGGATTTGAACTACGGACCTACCTCCCGCAACAGACGTGCATTACCATCAGACCACAAAGTGTTTCTTACCATATATTGCAGTCGGTTTTATTATGAAGTTTGAAAAAAATTGAGTTGGCAGTAAAATGGGGGCCAACCCCCACACTATATGACACCATGCGACCAGGACTCAGTGCCCAAGAGCTAACCTCCTGGCGGTGGATGGAAACCATGTCATATGACCACTCCGAAATGTTTAATGCCATGGTTATGAAGCGATTTCCCCGGCGATCACATGTGACCCCTCCCTACTTAACATTAAACCATTATCGTCAGATTTGGAGCGAGTCAAAAAATTTCGGGCAGAATGCCATTTTTTTTCGGGTTAACTGGAGTTCCTCCAGTTTTGGAGGAGGAATTTGGGGAACATTGGGCAAAAATTTGTTTTTGCCATAAATTTCTCAATTTTCGACCAAACAAGATGAAATTTTAGTCAATTTTGGGTTTCTTGAGCATTCTAAGCAGTTTGGAATAGGTTTGCGTTTGAACAAAGGTTATCTACAACATATTTTTCTTCAAGGAAGATGAAGGAGCCATCCGGGACATCATGGAGAAGGCAATGTATTGGGCTATCTTTACTTGTTTAGTGTATATGAAAAGTCATTTATAGATATTTTCTATCTTTTGAAGCTGAATTTATAGTTTTTTTTCCTATTGAGGCATATTTCTACCTGTACAACCATTTTGAGAAAATTAATAGAGCAAGGACATGTCATTAGGGAACCTTGGACTGGCAGATGTAGCCCAGGAGGGGTGAACTACCTCAACAATTTTTTGTGCTATGTGCTGGTGAATTTTACTTGCTGTTCATTTCTGCTATATATGTTAAAAAATAAAATTACTTAACTAATCCTCACACATTAAACTCAGAAACATAACCAAAACTACTTTGTTTAAGCTACAATTCATGGAGAACACTTTGCACACTTAATTATATCAGTTTGGATACTTTGCATAGCGTTACAAATATTTCCATTCAGATCAAGTTGGTATCAGAGCTAGAGTTTTACTCTGCATTTTTTCATGTGCAAATATATATTTGACTATTTAAAAGGTTTTGATCCTTACTAGGCTTAAGCTCAAGAGAGTCGTAAGCATGTCTTCAAGAGGAGGAGAAGTTTCTGAAGACATTGATCCCAAAGAAGAAGAACGGGTGTTCAGAAAGGAAATCCTAGACATGACTGAGATGGTGAGGATACTCTACCAACAAAGGAATAAAAGGATTGAAGGAGAGGGATCTTCAAGAGTAAAGAAAAGTGAAGACAATTCAAAGAAATTACATGGAGGAAATGGTGATCCACCATCCCCATCTTCATCCTCTTCCTCTACATCGTCATCCTCAAATTCAGTGAATAAATTTCACAAGTCCAAGAACACTGGTAAAAGTTCATTTTTAAAGCTTGATGTTAAGTTTGAGTTTCCTATGTTTAATGGTGAATTCAATACAGAAAAAATTGACAATTGGATACGACAGTTGGAAGTTTTCTTGAGGATACAGAACCTTCATGGTGACAACACAAAGATTCAGTTAGCCTCTTTGAGAATGGAAGGTGTAGCATTGGTGTGGTGGGAAGAAAAAACCAAGGAGGATATTAGAAAGCATGGTAAGATCACTTTATCATGGGATGATTTCATTACTGCAATTAAACAACAATTTTATCCATTAGCTCATTTATAAAAGGCTATCATGAATTGGAAAAATTTCAACAACTTAAGGGAAAAAATGTACAAGACTACAACCAAAAGTTTAGATAAAGAGCTCTTTTACTAGGAATTAATTTGCATAGCCAAGAAACTTCGCTGAAATATATAGGTGGTTTGCACAACTACCTTAGACATACTATCCTTATGTTCAATCTTACTAGTCTAGATGAGGTTTGTGTCCAAGCCACACATTTAGAAGCTAGAGGGAAACAATATTTTGATGGGAATGAGGAAAGTGAATTTAAAGGAAAATGGGAAAAGAGAAATGAAAATTCTAGGAAAGAGAAGGGAAAATTCTTCTGTAAAAACTGTTCCAAAACTAGCCATGATGAGGACCATTGTTGGAAACTTCATCCGAAGTTGAAACCAAAAAATTTAAAACCAAAGACAAGGCCAAAGAGAAAGGAAAGACAATTGCAATAGCTAAAAAATACTTAGGGTTTGAATCAGGAGATGAAACTAAAAGCATAGCTATGGCACTAAAGAACATAAAGGGGAAAGAGATTGTAAATGAAAAAAAACCTAGTTCTAGTTTTTCAAACTATCACATAGAAGCTCCAAGTGAAGAGAAGAGAATTGAGTTGTTTCATGGGAGGATCATTTCCAAACACACAAAGATAGACACACTATTTGAAAATGGATCACAAGAAAACCTTATTTCTGAAGACTTAGTCAAGAAGCTGAATCTTGAAACCATTCCACATCCTAAAACGTATCCTCTTAGTTGGATTTGAAAGGATGCAAATTTATAGGTTTCAAGGAAGTGCATGTTGCGCTTCGCTGTAACAACTCATTATATTAACATGGTTGAATTAGATGTTGTTCCTCTTGATATTACAGGTGTGGTGTTGGGAAGTCCTTAATTGTAAGAAAGGAAAGCTATCTTTCATCACCATGAGAAAAAGTACCATTTATTCAAGGATGGAAAGGAGCTTATTGTGAAAGAACACACAAAAAGCTAGACTCATATTTAGTGAATGTTGGGCAAATGAAAAGACTTGTCAATGCAAGTCAAAATTTGAATTTGTTGATGATTAAGAAAAAATAATTTGTACATAATCCTTTTCATGTTTATGTTGATGTAAATAATCAATTGTTTCAGTCTGAAAGAGGGTCGCCTTTGGAAGAAGATGACAAGATGTTGCAGCAATTGTCTTTGGTGTTGATCAGTGCAGGAAAAAAAGTGTCAGTGCAAGGTCGTGCAAAAATCCAAGAGAGGGTGAAGCATGCAAGAAAAGAGGACACGAAGTTCAGAAATTATCATTGTTGGTTTTAGAATGGAAGAGTACTATGGTGAAGAAACTTGGTCGGTAATTTACACAAGTACATGGCTTATTCAGCAAAAAATCACCATAAGGACAGTTGGCAAGGTGAATCTCATTTTTAGTTTCCTTTGAAGGTAGACCAATGTAGGAACAATATGTTTTCTGCAAATTTCAGCTGTTGTTCTGCAAGTTTTGATAAATTGCAACATGACATAGTCAAAGTTAGCAACAATCGGTCAATAGATTCAAGGAATAATTTGTCGTTTTATGAGAAGCTCAATTTAATGAAATCAGGGAGATTTCAGTGGATCAAGGTTGGAAGAGTGGAGAATCAGTCTCCTCATCTTCAGTTTCAGTAGTCCAAAGAGCTTTTGGGGTTCAAAGGCTTCCCATTGGGGAGGTGTGATCAGGAGATCATGTCTAACAATTTGGAGTGGACCGCCATTTTTGGTTGAGTTGACTGAATTTCCTCCAGTTTTGGAGGAGGAATTTGGGGAACACAGGGAAAAAATTTGTTTTTTCCATAACTTTGTCAATTTTCGACCAAAAAAGATGAAATTTTATTCAATTTTGGGTTTCTTGAGAATTCTGAGAAGTTTTGAATAGGTTTGAGGTCGAACAGAGGTGATCTACATAAGCGTTTTCTTCAAGGAAGATGAAGGAGCCATCAGGGCCATCATGGAGAAGGCAGTGTATTGGGCTATCTTTACTTGTTAAGTGTAAATGAAAAGCCATTTCTAGCTATTTTCTATCTCCTGAAGCTAATTTTACAGTTTTTTTTCCTATTGAGGCATATTTTTAATTGTACAACCATTTTTAGAAAATTAATAGAGCAAGGGCATGCCATTGGGGAGCCTTGGACCGGTAGATGTAGCCCATAAGGGGTGAACTGCCTCAAAAATTTGTTGTGTTATGTGTTGGTGAATTTTACTTTTTTTTTCATTTCTGCTGTATATGTTAACCAATAAAATTACTTAACTAATCCTCACACATAAAACTCAAAAACATAACCAAAACTATTTTGTTTAACCTGCAATTCATGGAGAACACTTTGCACACTTAACTATATTAGTTTGGATACTTTGCATAGAATTACAAACATTTCCACTTAGATCAATCTCCAACATTGATAGAAGCACCTATAACACAAGAAAGATCATCTCATTACATGAACAAGTAATCCAATGTCTCCAAGACATGTATAGATGCATGCATCATCTAGAGAAGCACTTTAACCTCCTATAGCAGCAACATATCTAGTCAACACAACATAACAACCTATATCGAACCACACATGTGGAATACATATCTACTCAGCCTCCAAATCAATTGCACTTGGTCTAGTCACAAGTATGTTGTTATTAATACCAACTAACAAGACCATAAATCATATACATATCACCTAGCACTAATCACACATAAATATGATTAGTAGCACCAAGAGTTTGTTGATATAAATGCCATACTACAATTCCAACAAAATCCCCCTTTGGCATTGATGTCAACCTTAATACAACATGTGAGACTGACTCAACAATCCCATATCTCTCCCCCTTTTCCATCAATGGAAAAGGGAGATGCCAACAATAAATTGCAATGCCAATAATGTGTCATATGAGAGAAGTGGTCCTCGGTTATACTCAACACCATGCTGATACAAGACTGATGTAAACCAAAATAGGAACCGCAGCTGCCAATTATCTCTCTAATAGATGAAATGCCAAATTTGAATATTGAACATGCTCTCCCTAAGCATGCAATGGAGCTTCAATCATGCACTCCCTGCTATTGTAGAAACATATATTCCTTCTGTAAAAGCTTCCTTTCCAAGTGCAAGAGACTACTAGTCATGAACCTTAACTCTAACTGACTTAGGACAAAATATACAATGAAGTACACCACATAAAATGCTTCATGGATCAAATACATAGATGTGACAAGTACATATGACTCCTCTACACCTATCACCAACCATGATTCTATGGACCGAATTTTACAACATGCACCCAATGAATTCGAACTACATCAAAGATATACATTATGAAATATGACTTGCACTCCATTGACCCATACATAGTAAATGATAAAATATACTAGACACCATGGGTATATGCATGATAAATTTGCCTAAAATATGATACAATGAGAGTACATGGCTTTTAAATATGCACACAATGGTGCTCTCATCCTTACATGCCCAAAAAATGAAATATAATGAGTACATGGAAAGAATGAGCAATGAATATGCTCCATATGGAAGCAACAATATATGCAATACATGGCAATCATGAAATAGGACCTCCATGTGAAAAATAATAATATTTCAAGGAGTAGAAACAACAAAGAAGCATTATCCAAATCATATGCTAGTGCATAGAAAATCAACATCTCGGTCACCATCATCTCAAAAACGAATTTCTTGTAATAAGATCATGAAGAACACTAGCAACCAACACAATGGTCTAGATAGTTACATCAATGAAATCGTCTAATAGCATGAACATGGAAATATATTATACGGAAGAAGAAAATACATCGTCATAAACATGAGTCTCATCAGCCATCAACATAAACTATGAGCAGAAAATGAACAAGAAACTATCATCATATGAACCATTACAACTAATATCTCCAACAACATTAAGATATTGTAGTGTCCCTTCTTGGTGAGATAACGTTGATGACACTTAGAGAGGGCGATTTTGATATAATGATATAATATTATGCATGAAAGAATTATGGAAATGATTATATTCTATAGAATTGGTTTGGGTCACCTAGTTGTTGTATGGTTATGATAATATCTATGGTTTTGTGTATACGAAGTGATTTTGGTTAAGAGCATATTAGCTATGTTTTCTCTTTCTAGATCCTAGTTTTGACATAGTTGTATGACATGGATAGTGATCCAGGATTGGAACACATAGATCCATGGATGCTCATGGTTATGTGGAACATATGGTTAAATTATGATTTATGGATAATACATTACTTGTATGATTATATATATGTCTAACCTTGTACTAAGCAGGATGTGGTAGGGGGCCTGGTCCTTTTCCAACAAGGATGTTTAATTATCAATGAATATGGAAGTCATTTCTTCAAAACCTAGATGATTATGGAATTCAACAGCATCCTTGGTAAAAAGTGATTAAATTAATTTCATCATGAAATTCATATGATTCCTTTGATCTATGAGATTGTGATTTGTCAGGTCTTCGAACAAGGCCTTACCAACGAACCATCAAATGGGTAAAAGCTCACAATTAATACCATAAGGGGAAACACGGAGTTTCAAAGAAAATTAGATGAGAAAGCATGGAAATTAGGGCGTGGAGTCCTAAATCCAAGAAATATAAAGATTTGGAGTCTTGTATATTTAGGGTGCAGAGTCCTAAATATTTAAAAAGATCAAGTTATGGAATCTTAGATCTTTGGAGTATATCAGGGCGCGGAGTCCTCAATCTACTAAGGAAAAGAGATGCATGAAATAGGGGTTCATAATTCGTATTCTCCGAAAGAAAAATACCACTCATGGATAAAATTCCTTAAATAAAATCTCAATCTGACAATTCTGGAATGAGTTTCTAAAAATAGAAAGTCATGTCTACCATCTCAAGCATGACTTTCCAAAAATATTAAATCTCCTTGCATAAATTGGTAATCAAGCATAGTTGAATGAAATTAAATTAAGTTATCATTAATCAATCCTAATAGTTCAATATTGACTTAATCCTCAATATTATTAGTACTATCATTATCTTTTATGAGACTATGATATTTTATTAAAATGGAATTACAAATTAACTTCATCTACTCAATCAATTCACACCTCTCTCCTTCATGACTCTAATGGCTCTATGCAACTCTCTCTATTTTAAATATTACATTACACTCTCTTTCATGAACTCATCAAAGAATGACATATTCCTCTTACACTCATTAAATATATGTCATAAAATATTCCTCTTACACTCATTAAATATAAATCATAAAATATTCCTCTTACACTCATTAAAGATATGTCATAAAATATTCCTCTTACACTCTCTATAATGCATATGTTACACTCTCCTTAAATAAGTCATGCATACCTCTCCTTAATGGCATAAGTTACACTCCTTTAAATGGAATACAATGCATGAATATTACTCCTTCTTTATGACAAGAATTTGTTGCTCCTCCTATATATGAATCTCATGTATTCTCACTTGGGGGAGGGAGGGTGATGCCAAGAGTGGAAGAGACTTGAGGAATATTGTGAGAGGGAGAGATATGGAGGGTATCCAATTTCTTCCAAAACAAATATGAATTGCTTACTAATCTACTAAGTATCTATTGAGACTGAACATGAGTGGTATTTAGAGGAAGTGAAAAATATCTTCCTTAGTTTTCCTTGTATCTCTCTCTACTGTTGTATTGTGGTACTGGTTGTGATATTTTGTAGCTCGGGGGTTCCGTGGGGAGAAGTTCTTCATGAATATGGTTGGGAGGAAAACCAGGTTGTTCATGATGAGTTGGTAACGATATTGGTGTTGGAGCATACTCTTATTGGAGCTGGAGCATACATCCATCCTTTTGGAATTGTACAAATTCACTGTCAGGTATGTGGATAAAATTATATTATGTATTTTTGTGTTTTATTTCATATTTTTTGCTTGTTTGGTTTTTTGCTAAAACTTAAATGTATATGAAGTGTTGCACACCAAATGTGAGGAAATTTCGTAATGGTTGTTGAGGTATTTTCTTGTATAGTGTTGAATCAATTAACTACAATTACTAATGGATGAAGCATGTAGGTTGCCATGAATTATACGTAAACATTTTAATGGCTTAAATTTAGTTTCTCCTCCTCTTTGTACAACTCTAGATAAGTTTTCATACTATGTATTTGACAGAAGTCATAAATGAGATTGTAAGATTTGTGGGTTGTTATTGTTTTGAATAATCATCTTTCTGGGCACCCCTGTTGTGATTCAGCTCAACTGTAGGGTGTATCCGTGCCAATAGGTCATTTCACCCCAAATTTAATTTCAAAAATCAAGTTTTTGGACACTGATTCCCAAATCAACTCTGTTTTGCAGATGTGTTACATGTAGGAACCGCCTGTTGTTTTGTTTTGCTATTCGATTCTTTTTATATTGGATCTACCTGATAATTTATAATGATGAATCTAATATAGGCTAAACACTTGGAAATTGTGTTTAAAGTATAAAATGGTTAAAACATTGAAAATTTAAATAACTTTATGGCAACTTGTTGTATGATTTCCAACTGTTTGTCAAAATTCCTTAATGATTGTACCTTACAACTTGTGAGCTATGTGTAGAATTCCTAAATATTTATATTCATTTATTGGCATAGATTCAGAAATTAAGATGCCTAATAGTCTAGTTATATCTTGAGTTCAATTATTTGCATTACTTACAAAAAATAAAGTCATGTAATTTTGGTTTCATGTTAGCTAATTTTTGTGAAAACACCTTAAAGAGATAATGATTGTAAGTGTTTGACAAAATTCCTCAATGGCTGTACATTTCATGCTTGTAAATTGTTTTTCATAATGTTTCAATGGTTGCATCTAATTATGTTTATGATCTGTCCATAAAAAGGGGGCTTAAGTAAATTTAGGATTTGCAACCAAGGTGTTTCTAGCGTAATAACTCCGTTGAGTTATAGGATCCTGCTGAAAAGTCACAATTAGGGTAAGTAATTTGTTGTAATATTACCTCACATATGAATTCCTAATTATTGGATACCAAATCTAGTTAAATTTAATTATTCTTTTAAGCAAATAACTCATAAGCATGTTATTTAGAAGAAAATCAAGTTAGTCACTCTTGAACATATTTAATTACAATAGAATTAAAAATTATTTTATTGTAAATTTTGGTTCATAAAGGTTGAAAATTATTCATCCCACTAAATACTTTATATTTTGAAGGTGATTTTAGTCTTGAAAAGCAAGTATTATGGTTGTATGTTTTGGATCTTTATAAAATTTTTACCTTGTAGCTTTGAGGATAGGTTAGTAGAATTTAGGGTGTAGTGTAATGGACACGAATAACTTTTATGTCCTACAAAAAAATAATAATAATAAAAAAAATTATCTCATTTTGATTCAATATTTATCTATAATAGTTATGGTAGGTAAGGTGGGACCTTACATATGGCATCAGAACTAGTTACAACACTAGGGCCTAATGGTCCAACATGCTTACTTATAGGTTGATGATGTATGAATGTTGATTTTGCATGCATGTTGAGTTGTTGTATATCTTGACTTGGAAGCATATTGGTTGCATAGAATATATTATTATCATTATTTCATTTAGAAACTCATGAGAAAAAAAATATTCTTATATTCCGTTATATTTTTGTTAAGACATATTATTAGAAATATGTTAAAATGCTTAAAGACACGCTGGGAAAGTATGTGCTTGAGAAAGTTGGGGTTAAACCCAAGTATGTGAATGACTTTATTTTTTAATCGATGAGTGAGATAGGTGGAGTGCATGCATGGTTTCATATATGTTTAAATGCATCATTTTCAATGTGATGTGGGTTTAGTAGCCATCTTTACTAGCTGAAATCGTATCTACCAAGAAAAAATTTGGCTTAATCTGGACTATAGTATGATGACCTTGGTGTGTATACTTTGGGAAGGAGTAACAAGTATAAGGTTGCTGTTCAATTAATGTGATGATTGAGTTCATCATGTTTTGACTCTTTCTTACCTACACTAATGGAAACTTAACAAAAGCTACCTTAAAGGATGTCACTTCCAATTGTGAATGTAGATTCAAGAGTAATGTATGTGCATTAATTAGCTGTGTTAAAATATGATTTGGGAATAAATTCTTAATGAATAAGAATGAAATTTATCTTGTTTCTTTGACATGATTTTGTGTAGTTTGGGTTGACATTCTGCAACAAATAACTTGAAATGACTCAATTACTAAGCTGAGGTATGACCTACCTATAAACAAGAGGCTTAAATTACTAGTGCATGAAGCATTATGGAAGCCATTTTAAGGAACATTTGAAGGTTATGATTTACTTAAGCTAAAGTGTTGGTGTGGAATCCATACTAACATATATCTATGAGCTAATGTATGGGTATGGAATCCATACTAGCATATATCTAGGAGAAATTGTATGGGTGTGGAATCCATAATAGCATATATCTATGAGCTAATGTATGGGTGTGGAATCCATGCTAGAATATATCTAGGAGAAATTGTATGGGTGTGGAATACATACTAGAATATATCTATGAGAAAATTTATGGGTGTGGAATCCATACTAACATATATCTATGAGCTATTGTATGGGTGTGGAATCCCTACTTGCATATATCTAGGAGAAAATGTACGGGTGTGGAATCTATACTAGCATATATCTATGAGCTAAGTAGTGAGTTAAGGTATGGGTGTGGAATCCATACTAAAATATATCTATGAGCTAAGTAATTCTTATGGTTAGAATATTTTGATGGAATCTCATATACATGATTAAGGAGGGGTGATTATGAGTAATTAAATTAAAATGGATATAGATTCGTAACATGAATTTTCTTGAGATTTAAATCCATTATTTTATTTTTATTACAAATGAATATACTAAGATTGGTATATTTAACACCATTAGGTGGTTTAGAATGTTTATAATAATTGATTTAAAATAGAATGTGTGAACTATGTGTCTATCCTCTAGTATTGTAATCCTTTTGTATGTGTTGGATTTAGGTAGAATTAAAATTATTTTCAAATGCCTAGAAAAAAATTATTGTAATAAGTTGATGAAACATCTTCTCTATTGGATTAAAAAAAATTAGGTCTAGAAAAGCCATAATAATCTCTTTAATGATTTTTTCAGTTGAACATTGGTTGAATTCTATTTAATGAAATTAATTAGAGAATTTATGAGGATTGAACTCGTATACTGCTCTAAACTATTGTAAGTTGGGTGATCGAGTCGAAATTCATATTGTTTATAAATTGTTAAGAGAATGACATGTTTAGAAGGTAAACATTTATGTGGTGATAACTTTGTTTTATTTGAACTTAAAGAAAAAGGTATGTGATTAATGAAAGGCTTAGTTGAGTTCTTGTTTTACAAGAATATGTGCTTGTGATATTTTTTGAGGGATAAATTGGAAGAGAGTGAGATCACATTTTGATGAATTGGAATTATTTCATGATTTAGAAGCCTAAGATGATTGTATTGTATTTTGAATGGAAGAGATTGTTGGATTTAGGAATTTTGTGTTGAGATTTATAGTTGTATAATTATTTATTAGTCCTACAAAATGTTGTAATAATTTGAGAGGGTGGTAATTCTCAAGGGTTTAACTTTAGGTTAGAAATTCCCTTGTGATAGTATAAATATTATTTAGATTCAATAAGATTCATCACATTTTGAGAAATGTGTTGTTTTTATAGCTTGTTGTTGCATACATATTAATAGTAAGGAATAAGACATAAAACCAAACAAATTGATTAATTACTGAATAGAAATAATGATTGATTTCATAGTTAGAAAACAAATTGACTTATATTTATCAAGGTAGATTCAATAATATAGATACTGTATTTTCATAACTGTGAGAGTTGTTCTTAATTACAAGATGCTTTCAAAACGATATCATTAATTTTCTTTCAGAATGAAGATCTTCTAATAGAGTCATTCATAATTGATTCCCAAGTTATAGAAGTGAATAATAATTAAGATTATGGAAACTAAAGAAATGGTATATAATACATAAGTGGGTCAATGAAGACTATATAAAACATTAGCTTGTTGGTTTATTAAAAAAAATGGTGCCTCGAACTTCAAATTGTGATTTATCCTAAAGAGTAAAATTTTAGTTAAAAAAAAAAAAAACTGAAGGTGGATCCTAGAGATTTTGATTGCAAGGAGGTATTATGGAATGGAAAGGGGAAAATTGGATTGAGAATACATAAATCAAGTGGGATGTAAGAGTGGGTTCTATATACGACATCATGTTTTGTTGCATAATTTCACTCACAATTGTATGTGGATGATTTTATGGTTATTGTATGAAAATTTGATTATCATATGGGATGGACCATCATTGTTGTTTATACAACCAATGTGTGATCTATTTATAGCTTAAAAAGATAAAAATAATACAAAACCCAGAAGATAACACATGTAGGATTCATCAAGACTACGAGAGAGAAAAACATGTAGAATATCAAACTATTATAGATAACTTAAGTAGATGTCATATCAATTACATAAAATAGTATTTTGATACGGTACTATAAATTGTATGCTTGGTTTTGGTATAGAAATATTTGGTATTTATATATCAAAACATGCATAATATAGCATGGATATATTTTCTACTTGATTAATAATGGTATGTTTCAGTTTTCATTGAGTCCCTTCCAATTTTGAAAACATTAAACTATGGATTGGCATGAAGAAAATATATAAAATACATATACATTAGGTTAATAACTTATTGATAGGAGAATCAAAAATAACTAAGTATCTTATGACTGTAGGAAAAAACTTCAGGCCAAGTTTAACCCAAGAGGGGGAGTATGTAGTGTCCCTTCTTGGTGAGATAACGTTGATGACACTTAGAGAGGGTGATTTTGATATAATGATACAATATTATGCATGAAAGACTTATGGACATGATTATATTCTATAGAATTGGTTTGGGTCACCTGGTTGTTGTATGGTTATGGTAATATCTATGGTTTTGTGTGTAAGAAGCGATTTTGGTTAAGAGCATATTAGCTATGTTTTCTCTTTCTGTATCCTAGTTTTGACAAAGGTGTATGACATGGATGGTCATCCAGGATTGGCACATATATCCATGGATGCTCATGGTTATGTGGAACATATGGTTAAATTATGATTTATGGATAATACATTACTTGTATGATTATATATATGTCTAACTGTGTACTGAGCAGGATGTGGTAGGGGGCTTGGTCCTTTTCCAACAAGGATGTTTAATTATGAATGACTGTGGAAGTCATGCACCATCCTTGGTAAAAAGTCATTAAGTTAATTTCATTATGAAAATCATATGATTCCTTTGATCTATGATATTGTGATGTGTCAGGTCTTTGAACAAGGCCTTAACAATGAACCATCAAATCGGTAAAATCTCACAATTAGTACCATAAGGGGAAATGTGGAGTTTCAAAGCACAGTAGATGAGAAAGCATGGAAATTATGGTGTCGAGTCATAAATCCGATAAGTATAAAGACGTGGAGTCTTGTATATTTAGGTTTTGGAGTCCTAAATATTTAAAAAGATCAAGTTATGGAATCTGAGATCTTTGGAGTAGATCAGGGCGCGAAGTCCTCAATATACTAAGGCACAGAGATGCATGAAATAGGGGTGCGGAATCCTTATTCTCTGAAAGAAAAATACCACTCATGGAAAGACTTCCTTGAACAAAATCTCAATCTGAAAATCTGGAATGGATTTCTAAAAATATAAATTCATGTCTACCATCTCAAGCATGACGTTCCAAAAATAGTAAATCTCCTTCCATAAATTGGTAATCAAGCATAGTTGAAGGAAATTAGATCAATTTATCATTAATCAATCATAATAGTTGAATACTGACTTAATCCTCAATATTATTAGTATTATCATTATCTTTTATGAGACTATGATACTTTTTTAAAAGGGAATTACAAATTAACTTCATCTATTCAATCAATTCACAGCTCCCTCCATGACTCTCATGGATCTATGTAAATATATCTATTTTAAATATTACATTACACTCTCTTTTATGCACTCATCAAAGAATGGCATATTCCTCTTACTCTCATTAAATATATGTCATAAAATATTCCTCTTACACTCATTAAATATATGTCATAAAATATTCCTCTTACACTCATTAAAGATATGTCATAAAATATTCCTCTTACACTCTCTTTAATTCATATGTTACACTCCCCTTAAATAAGGCATGCATAACTCTCCTTAATGGCATAAGTTACACTCCTATAAATGGAATACAATGCATGCATATTACTCCTTATTTATGACAAGAATTTTTTGCTCCTCCTATATTTGAGTCTCATGTATTCTCATTTGGGGGAGGGAGGGTGATGCCAAGAGTGGAAGAGACTTCAGTAAGATTATGAGAGGGAGAGATATGGAGAGTATCTAATTTCTTCCAAAACAAATATGAATTCCTTACTAATATACTAAGTATCTATTGAGGTTGAACATGAGTGGTATTTAGAGGAAGTGAAAACTATCTTCCTTAGTTTTCCTTGTATCTCTCTCTACTGTTGTATTGTGGTATTGGTTGTGAGATTTTCCAGATTGGGGGTTCTAGGGGGAGAAGCTATTCCTGAATATGGTTGGGAGGAAAACCAGGTGGTTCATGATGAGTTGGTAAGGATATTGGTGTTGGAGCATACTCTTATTGGAGCTAGAGCATACATCCATCCTTTTGGAGTTGTAAAATTCATTTTCAGGTATGTGGATCAAATTATATTATGTATTTTTTTAGTTTATTTCATATTTTTTCGTTGTTTGGTTGTTTTCTGAAACTTACATGTGTATGAAGTGTTGCACACCAAATGTGACGAAATTTCGTAATGGTTGTTGAAGTATTTTCTTGTATAGTGTTGAGTCGATTAACTACAAGTACTAATGGATGAAGTATGTAAGCTTCCATGAATTATATGGAAACATTTTAATGGCTTAAATTTTGTTTCTCCTCCTCTTTGTACAACTCTAGATAAGTTTTCATACTATGTATTTGATAGAAGTCATAAATGAGATTGTAGGATTTTTGGGTTGTTATCATTTTGAAGAATCATGTTTTTGGGCACCCCTGTTGCAATTCGGCTCAAATTTAGGGGGCATCCATGCCAATAGGCCATTTCACCCTGAATTTGATTTCCAAAATCAAGTGTTCAGACACCGATTCCCAAATCGGCTCTGTTTTGCAAATTTGTTGCTGTATGTAGGAACCGCCTATTGTTTTGTTTTTCTATTTCGTTATTTTTATATTAGATACACCTAATAATTTATAATTATGAATATAATATAGGTTAAACACTTGGAAATTTTGTTCAAAGTATAAAATGGTTAAAACATTGAAAATTTAAATAAATTTATGGCAACTTGTTGTATGACTGCAAACTGTTTGTGAAAATTCCTTAATGGTTGTACCTTACAACTTGTGATCTATGTGAAAAATTCTGAAATATTTATATTCATTTATTGGCATAGACTCAGAAATTAAGATGCCTGATAGTCTACTTATATCTTGAGTTCAATTATTGGCATTACTTACAAAAAATGAATTCATGTAATTTTGGATTCATGTTAGCTAATTGTTGTGAAAACACCTTAAAGAGATAATGGTTGTAAGCGTTTGACAAAACGCCTCAATGGTTGTACATTTCATGCTTGTAAATTGTTTTTCATAATTTTTCAATGGTTTCATCTAATTATGTTTATGCACTGTCCATAAAAAAAGGGCTTAAGTTAATTTAGGATTTGCAACCAAGGTGTTTCTAGCATAATAACTCAATTGAGTTATAGGATCCTGCTAAAACGTCACAATTAGGATAAGTAATTTGTTGTAACATTACCTCACATATGAATTCATAGTTATTGGATACCAACCCTATATAAATTTAATTATTCTTTTAAGAAAATAATTCATAAGCATGTTATTTAGAACGAAATCAAATTAGTCACTCTTGAACACATTTACTTACAACAGAATTAACAATTAGCTTATTGTAAATTGTGGTTCATAAAGGTTGACAACTATTCATCCCACTAAATACTTTATATTTTGAAGGTGATTTTTGTCTTGAAAATCAAGTATTATGGTTGTATGTTTTGGATATTGATTAAACTTAAACCTTGTATCTTTGAGGATAAGTTAGTAGAATTTAGGGTGTAGTGTAAAGGACACCAATAACTTTTACAAAAAAAAAAAATAATAATAAAATAAGTTATCGCATTTTGATTCAATATTTCTCTATAATAGTTATGGTAGGTAAGGTGGAACCTTACAGATATGTCTAATATGAAATGCATCCTAGCATCAAAAACTAATCTATGCAGAATCAACATTAACTCATTATCTCATCCATCAAACACCACATTGGCAACAACAGACTTTCACCATATATGAGAAATCATGTAAATCATCATCTCTCAGCCATAAAATACATATTAACAACAACATGTATCATTCATCTAGGAGTAGAAGACATAATCAATTATGTGTATAGTCTAGATGTATCATGTCATCTAATATCCATGGAATCTACACATGCATGAAAATACATGACATAAATATGATCCAACAGTATCATCATCATAAAAAATATGTATTATGTCACGCAAACCATACTATGTCATCCAACAGGCAATGTATGGCAGTAGAAACAAAAAAATTCCTAAAACACAATTCCAGCACATTCCAAATCCATTTGAAATCACAAATGCTCCCCCTGAATTTGTGATCCCTCATCACACCTTGACCATTCAAATATAAATACTACATGGTTTTCACATCATCATTAGCATAAACACAAACCAAAAAATATATCTACTCCAAAATAATCAACATATGTACATGGTTTCTCCAACTAACAACATACTGAAATAGAAATAGAGCAAAAATGAAAATAACGCTTCAAACCTCAAGGACTCACCCTTAACACATGCGCCCCTAAAAACTCATACTTGTCTTGTTGTACTCTTTCCCATATGGCTGCACAAGCAATAATTTGCATGCAACCATATGCTCCCCTTGAGACCATGCAGGCCTCAGTTTTTGGTGGAGGATCCTTGATGCTCTTTTCTCCTCCAAAATATCATCTAATGGTCCTTCTTCTTTTTATGTGATTGGCCTTGCACATTATCCTTTCTCTGTTTGGATCTCCTAAAACACATTAGAAACTTGCAATCATTCACCTTATGGTCAATATTATCACATATAAAACATCTAATGTGACCAAGGAATAAAGGAATAGGCTCATGTATTATATTAGTATAAATTTCATTCCTTGAATATGCCCTATATTCAATAGCCCTATTGCCAAAATCATTGCATGGAAAATCGTAACCATAAAATGGACTATTATACCTGATGGATGGAGATATTCTCTTCATGCATGCATGATGTGGCTTATTTTTTGGTTTCTCCTTTAGATTCTAAATTTTGATATCTCCATTTCTACAACTTGCTTCTATGTGTCCACGAACTCCACAAATACAAAGCTTTCCAATTATATTCCTTTTCTTGTGCCTTCTTCGCTTTTTGTTCTACTTCTTGCATGGCTAGAGATTTTCATTATTTTTGTTACGGCTAGGTGCTCCAACAATTTTTTTTTCTTGTAGATGCTTGAGCACTAGCTTTGAGCCTCTCCAATTCTTATCTTGCAAAAATTGCTTCACCCTTCAATTTACAAAACTTGTATTCCATCTCATTGTATTTCTTCCTCATTCCAATCTAAATATTCATATCTTCTTGCAGCTGAAATTTCAGATCTGAAATTTCTTCTTTGAGTGTACACTCATTTTCATCACAAATTTGCAACAACTCTAATTGATCTTCATTTTCTGCCATAAGCATTTGAATCTCATCTTCTAGTGCCTTCACCTTGGATTTATCATCATCTTTGAAATCACTAGAGCTCTCATCTTCTTCTTGTGAGGATGACTAATTTGTTACTACAATAAACGTAGAACCCTTTTCATTTTCCATTTCTGAAAAATGCAATATTCCTCCAAGAAATAAATTTTGCAACATGTCCAACATTTATTTGGTAGTTTCACAATGATTCACATACAACTTATCATATCTCATAATTCCATGCAAAATAATCTCTTCATATTTTTCATTAAAAAAAATATCTAACTCCTTATTCTATAGACAAAAAAATATTTTCATCAAGTGATAGAAAATATGAATCCAACTTTACTCTCCAAGTTGCAAATTTAACTTTATGAAGCAATGGAATTCATTGCTGATACATTTCAAAAAATTTACAAAAATATTCCAAAATATCCAAGATCCACTCTACAACGATCAAGTTGCACCCGATATCCCTACTCTAATACCAATTTTTGGAAATTATACCACTACTGAGAGGAGGGGGGTGAATCAGTAGTGTGGCACTTTTAATTTTTTCTCCAATTACACTTTAAGCATGCATGAACTTAAACACATAATCAGAGATTAAAGCACCAAAAATAAACATGCAACCATAAAAATAAATCACACAATGGACATAGAGATGTGTGGTGGAAAACCCTTCCTGGGAAAAAAAATACCCTGTTGTTGTTATATAGTAAAATGACCTCCTCAACAGTTCAAAGGAGGACACATTGATGGAAGAAATTTCCTAAGACATAGACCTATTTTTCCATGGTAACACATCCCACAAATTGTCAGGTTGAGTTATAAGGCCTCCTAGCTTCTTATATGGACCGTTAATGCCTAGGTTAACACCCTGTTTTTCCTAAAGGGAGGCACTACTTATGTTCCATGAATTTTTACGGGCGGATTCCAAGGTAACTGATTGAAATTTCCAACGTTTTCTTAAAGAGTTAGTCTAAAAAGCTGGCAACCTGTGGTTCAGTATTCTGATTGGACATTTCTAGACCAAAATAAGTCATCCAAAGAGGGAAAAAACAAGAAAATCATGGAAACATCATGGATTTTTCCCTTTTTGAAATAATGGAGAAGAATGTCAAGGTTTTTCCTCCTGAATTATTATAAATTGGAGGCAAGGGCTCATTGTCGAAGGTCAACGGTTTGAGGGTATGACGAATGAACTTTTGTTAGTGTGAGGTATTATTGTTTGCATAGTTCATTGACAACTATTTGCTCAATAATTTTCACACTAGGGAGATTGAAGAGAGAGAGCTTAGAGATGAAGGACTAAGGGATTCTTGATCAAGCAGATGATTGTAATCCTCCTTCATTTAATATATATAACTACCTCTATTTTTCTACTTGGTTTCTTATGATTGCATCTATTTGATTACTTGTTTAGGATACATGTTATAAGTGGCCTAGACTCCTATTATTTATTTTTCAATTATATGCTTGTCTTTGATTGCTTTATCTTGATAATACTATGAAGATTACTAGTTTCATTTTTTACTTGAAGAATCTGATCTTGGAGCTAGTGAGGTGAGCTTCCACCACACTACCTTGAGCTCTCTAGTAGATTCACACTATACATTAAGGTAATACTTCTCTACTTCATCTTATCAATCAATTACTTGTTTTAACATGCATATGTTGTCTTTTTGAATGTTGCAGCGAATCTGACTATCTGTCATGGTTCCTGAGAAGACTCAAGAGGGAACTTATGTCAGCTACCACCCATGAATTTTACCCTTAAAAAGCTACTATTTCATTTCTCAATTATTTTATTAATTTGTTGAACAAATTATACATGGATCATCTCACTCACATGAGCGAGAAGATTTGAATTCTTTCATAGTATGCTAGCACCTATCAAAAAAAAAAAATTCTCTCTATTTATATGCTAGATTAGACCTAGGTTCATCTCATTGACTCTTTCAACCACTAACTCAATTATCCTTTTTGATATTTTCAGCTTTAATCAGCTTCTGGAGGTCCCACGAATTTTTTCAGCCATCAACCATTAATTTTTTTATCAAGTATGACACCAAAACACAAAAATTAGTTCAACAACACAAGGAATGCAGAGAAATTCTCGTGAAATCCTGCAGTTTCTCCCTTAGCACATCCATCTTTGGTATTGGGGCTATAAATACTCCATTGGGCCTGTCTCCATGTGACTATATCTTTTCAGTCACTCCATTGACTTAGCATGCATGAGACTAGGATGAAACTCAATAAAAGAATCAATTATTCATACCAGAACCTCTGCTAGTTATTAGAACATCTTCATCAACATCTGAACACTCTTGCAAGCCACTGAGATAATTTTGCAACTAATGAATAGGAAAGTAACAAGTTAATGACATGAAATAACTATTATTCCAACCTTATAACCAATACCAACACCTCCATCTCCTCAAGCAGCAATATTAACATCTCTAACACCTCCAATGCCTATATAAGCATCTCCATATCCTGTAGCAGAAACCTCAACACCTACAATAGCAACATCAAGGCATCCAACTATCTCCAACAATGGTAGAAGCACCTCCAACACAAGAAACCTCATCTAATCACATGAAGAAGCAATCCAATGTCTCAAATACATATAGAGACATATGCATAATCTCGAACACCACTCCAACCTCCTGCAGTAGTAGCATCTCCGATAAACACAACATTGCAACCTCTATCCAATGACACATGTGCAATCCATCTCTACTCAACCTCCAAATCAACTGCACTAGTTGTAGACACAAGTATGTTGACATCAATTCCAACTAACAATACCATCAAGCTAGCACACATCACCATGCACTCATCACATATGCATATGACCAGTAGCACCAAGATTTTGTTGGCATCAATTCCAACACTACTGTGGTAGTGAATTTGGTGCAATGGTGTATGAAATACACTTCTTTAGCAAGTTAGTTGCTACCTACATAAGTTCATAGAGAAAAATGATTGTCTACTGTTAGTGGAACAACTTTGACATAATGTAAACTAAGTTTGAGGGAAAAATAAGCATAAAAGACTAAGAAAAAAACAAAACATGAGATGAAAAATACAAAAGATCGATGGAGAAAAAAACCTAATAACACAAGTGGAGAATTCTCACTTTATTAGGTGTTTATGGTGAAAAAATATACAATTATAAACACTTGAAGAGGGTCATTTGAGCTATGGATCTCATATACCCAAAACAAGGAGGTCTCCATCCCTCAAGTTCCTGCAAGCGTCTCTTCCCTCTCTCAAAGGGTGGTAGATCAAGATCAAATGGTGAACCTCTCTCTCTTAGATTGAGATGTTGGTTGGCGAAGATATGAGTCCTTCCAATCCCTGTATTGTTCGACTGTGCAAGCTGGTTTGCTATGAAGAAATTTGGCCAGCATAACCATGTGTCTCCATTTATTCTTCTAAAGGTTGGTTTATATAGACACATTTTTAATTTATCCTCCTTCTCTTGGCCAAATATTGATAGTGACACAAGAATGGAGGAGGGATTCCTTTGTGGGCTACACTTAATCCTAAAGGTGGTTGCAATCCGGCTATCCTTGACAATACTAGGTGGAGAATCATTGTTGAGTCTCAAAAATGTTCTCCATATTCATACATATTTCCATTATGTCATAACCATTTATCTCTTATTTCATAGCCATTTGACCTAAAACCCTACATCAAGTAACCATTTTCATAAATAATATGGGTTAGGATCCTTGTTTTCCAAATTTATTTATTTGATGTATTTTAAGTGAATTTATGATTAGAAACTAGAAAATTAACATAGTTTCATATATCTATATATGTGTTATGAGTTTTGTGACATGTGTAGGTTAAAAGGAGACTTCTAGAAGACCCTTATGTGGCACTCTAAAACCAAATTCGAATTTGGTTGGAGAAGATTATGGGAACAAGAGGATATGTGTCTCACTTCCTTGTTGTATTGAAACTCTAAGAGGATATGTGTCTCATTCCTCAAGTTGTGTTAAAACTCTAGAAAGACATGTGTCTTATCATTTCCTATTTTGATTGTAACTCTAGAGATGGAGGGAGAGATTCATGGACTCCCATTAATGAGATGTCTCCTCATATTTTATATAAATAGGAGAAGCTTTCTCCTATCATAGGTAATGAGAAAGTAATGAAAAAGTAGTAGAGAGAAGTAATGAAGAAGTATATTTGTAGCTGAAGAAATTCCAAGATGGAATGGGATGTAGATTTGTGAGTTTTTTTTAACAGAAGAAATTCGATTTCTTTGATTCTGTGGCAATTCTTATCTTGAGGAGCTATAGACTATAGATGGGTAAGCAGATACCTGCTATCCAAGGAGACTTTTACATGTTTTCTAGATAAGTTGCTTTCAATTCTGTTTTGTCATATTTCCTTACTGAGATTGCTTTTTGAAATCATAGCTTTTAACATAATTTTTCATGGCAGCCCGGGCATTTGCATATATTTTGACTAATGACATGGAATCAATATTGTTCTGCTGTTAATTTATTTTTTCTTAGTTTTTGCTTAATTCCAGTATTGCTTTGTTTATTTCAGTCTTGCACATTTGCTTCAGTAGTTAGATTTAGATATATTAAATTGCTCATGTCATTTTCAGTTACCTCCGAAAGCCACAGCTGGACTGATGGTGAGGGATTGAAGTATGAGTGTGTAGTTTGATATTAGTTTACTTTCTGTAAGTTAGATATATTAAATTGCTCATAACATCTTCAGTTGCCTCCGAAAGCCACAGCTGGACTGATGGTGAGGGATTGAATTATGGATGTGTAGTTTGATATTAGTTTCCTTTCTGCAAGTTAGATATCAGGTTACTCAAGTTGTTTATGGTTACCTCCGAAAATCATAGCTGGACTAATGATGAGGGATCAGAAGATAAGTTGATGTAATTTGATTTAGATTTACTTTATTGCAACTTTTGGATTTCTTTCAGCATAGTTTCTTTTGTGTTTAGACAGCAGCAAGAATAGTTTGGTTTCATGCTCACTAGTTCATTGTTTTGATTTATTAGATTAGCAGCACCTTTTTCATTTCAGTAGCACACTTTCATTTCCTTTCAAGTTTTGTCATTGTATGTTTCAAATTCCTTTTTTTAGTTTCAAGTTGGTAAATCATTATAAAGGACATCATTGCCTTGAATATCCATAACCATACTTGTCTTTTAGAATTTCATAAAAATCCAAAAACGACAAAAAGTAAGAGATAGGTTATCTTGCACATATAGTGCGCCACACTTCGTCAGCTTACGAATCCCTGGTTGATAATTTATGTTAGCAATTTAGGACACACTAAATTGACAAAACATTTTGGCGCCGTTGCCGGGGAAGTGTAACTAGGTAGCCTTATTTCTTACATCTAAAAAAAATTAATAATTCTTGAGTATGCTCTCCTCCTGCACTTTGTGTGATCTGGAGGATCAGAAAAGGAATTGTTATGTAAAAAAAAAATTAATAATTCTTGAGTATGCTCTCCTCCTGCACTTTGTGTGATCTGGAGGATCAGAAAAAGAATTGTTATGTGAAAAGGAAAAAAAAAGGGAGACAAAATAAAACTTCATCATTTCAATTGATTCAACAATTTAAGAAAAAAAAATTTGTTTTCATGAAAAACTTTGATTTCAATAAAATTGTTTTGTTTAATGAATATATATGTATATTTTTAAATTTTTAAAAATATCACATACATAATTTTATTAAACAAATCAATTAAAAAAAAATATGAAAAAATTAAAAAAAAAATTAAAAAATTAAAAAAAAATTAAATTGTTTTGTTACTAAGATATATATGTATATTTTTAAATTTTTGAAAATATATATATATAATTTTAATAACAAAATCATTTAAAAAAAAAAAAAATTCAATAAATTGTTTTGTTTAGTAAATTACATATGTATATTTTTTATTTTTCAAAATACAACATGTGTAATTTTATTAACAAAACAAATAAAAAAAAAAATCATTTTGTTTAGTAAAATATACATGTGTATTTTTAATTTAAAAAAAAATATAACATGTGATTTTATTAACCAAATAAAAAAAAAACAAAATCATTTTGCTTAGTAAAATTTATATGTGTATTTTTAATTTTTAAAAATATAACATATAGTTTTATTAACCGAAAAAAAAAATAATAAAAAAAAAATAAAAAATTTGAAAAACAAAAACAAAACAAATCAATAAACAAAGCCATCCTAAGACAATGCAACTCTCCTTGATAAAAAATAAAATCAAGAGGTCCATGGTGCATGCCAAAATTGAAGCAAGAGAAGAAGTTAGAAAAGAAGAAGCAGACCAAGTCTCGTGATGCTGTAGAGAAAATGAGCTTTGGGAAGTCGGATGCCTACAGTCATAAAATTTCAGGGGAGTTATATTCAAGTTGGCACCACAAAAATATCTCAAATCATAATGCGAAATCATTAGTTGATCCTAGAACGAGAAAGTGGTCTGTCTCCTTGAAGTACCATTTATTGTCTGGCCATGCCAGTGCTTCAAATATCAGAGAAGTGTTTTCAGCTAGAAAGTATATGCAAGATGATTACCAGCGACCTAGAGCAGAAGATGTTCTTGCTGTTCTGCGTAGATTCCAAGCGCTGGATCTTCCTCAGTCTACTTACTTGCCAGGAGATAATGGCAAAACTATCAGTCCTGACAATGGTCAATACGAAACACAATTTTTAACCATGAAAAAGATGATATTTCCATTGCACTCAAAGAGCTGGGATGGTCTGATGCAGATTTGCAGGATGCAGATAGAAAGCGAAGCAAGATGAATTTGGAGGGTGAACTATCAACTCTCGGTGAATCTCAGAAAATAAAAAACACAGGGAATGAATCTGTTGTTGGTGCTGAGCAGATGCAGGTGCTTGCACATAAAAGGAGGGCTGTTGCATTAAAGCGTGAAGGCAAGCTTAAAGAGCAGGAGAAGGGCTGTCACTACTGCTGTAGCCAGCAGTGAAAGAAGACAGGAGGATCTTGGAGATTCAGTAAGGAAGACTCCGGAGACATTGAAGGATGGTGACGAATTGGAACCTTCTGTTATAGGGAAGAATAAGAAATCATTAAAACAAACAGAAAAACGCAAAACAGAGAATTGATTTTGTTACAGCGCACTTAGAAAACGCAACTTTTATTAACACGTCATTTTTAAACACGTTTTCTGATCAAACGGAGATGAATTTAGAAAAACTAAAACATGGGTTTTTTCGCCAACATGGTCAAATAGATAATCCAGAAACCGTTTTAAGAAATTCGTGGCGGTCTGGGAGAAATTATCGGTTCTTTAAAGGCCATTTTTGCCTGCCGCGTGAGGAAAAACGATTTTTTCTGAGTGAAGAATTTGAAAACGGCACTCTGCATTGATAATTCGGTTTCCTGATTTCTAGAAAGAGGAATTCTAATCAAAATCAAACTCTTATCATGGCATTCAATGCACATTCCACTCATTTTTGAATTTAATTCAATTTCGTTTTCTGAATGTTGGATTTCATTAATTCTTCTCCCTTGCTTTGTTTGAACGGCTGAAACTTCTGACTCTTTAGAGAATCAAGCTCTCAAGAAGCGTAAAAGCATTCTTCATGCAAATTCAGATAAGATCAGCTGATGAACCGATGTCGACTTTCTACAAGTGTTGCAATAATTAATGCCAGTTCAAGTGGCGACAGGATTGAGATCTGCTGTACTGCATTCCACTGTTTATTCTTCTTATATAAGCATTGAGTGAAGCTTCATAATGGTTCTGAGAAACTATGTGAAATAGAGTTAGTATTATGGATGATATCTATGGAATAACAGTTTATGGTTATCTGTCAAAACTTCCGATGGGGATTTATGTCAAACTGATTTCTCAATGGAAGATCCTCATGAACCATTCTCTGTGATCTAGTTATCAGCTTTGGTGTTTCCTAACAGTGGTAGTTAGTACCTGTAGATGTGAAGTGCCTTCCCATTCAAAGGAGCATGCATTTACTACTGAAAAGTCCATGAAAATATTAAAACTGTTCACTTTAATGCTGCATGCAAAATTTTTTGTACCCTTCGTAATGCAGTCTTTTACAACATGGTAGCTTTTTGGGCATTCGATGATGCTAAAATAATTCCTCATTGTAATACAAAACATGGATTGGTCAAAGAAGTAATGATGTTTGGTTAAAAATAAAAAAAAATAAAAAAATAAAAAAAAAAATTGAATCAATGAAATGAATAAGTTATTTGCTCGTTTTTCTGAAGGTCTTGATTAAATTTGAACTGATGATGAATGATGAATGGCTAACTTTTTATTCAAGATTTTTAGCTACAGAAACCGTCGACATTCTGCAGCTGAAGTCTAATTCCGCAGCTTTTCTTCAATTCTGCAGCTGAAGTCCAATTCCGCAGCTGAAGTCCAATTCCGCAGCTGTTCTGCAATTCCGCAGCTGAAAAACCTCATTGTTCAAATCAGCCTAACTTTCTCATACAAAATCAGATTTTGATGATTTAAGTATCGTTGGAAAGGTCTCAAAAAGATCTATACAATGAGAAATCCATCATTAGAGTTTGAAATGGCAAATAATGAAATAAATTGCTGAAAAGAAGCTACATTCAACTTGAGGCACTAATTCCAAAACAGGTATAAATTCTTGTGATTTTTCCTTTGAGAACTTGTTTCATTAATACAAATTCTTAGTTTTGTGTGTAAATATCATAACTAGAGAGATTGATCACCTCTCTCCCTTTGATAATTTTACATTCCATTGCAGAAGAAGTATTAGTTTTTTGCAGGTTCCAGGAGGAAGGACAAATGACTACAAGAGAATGGTGTCTCTCTAAGAGACCAATTTGTTTCATAAGAGGATGATCAGCAACAAAGAGGAGGAAATATGCTGATGTAAAATCAGATCCAAACACTTGAAAAACTTTCAGATACCATTGTCTCCATCACATCCATACCTCATAATAAACCATTCACCTCATTTCACTTCACATTTTCCATTTACATTCACATCCACTTTCCTTTTCTTTTTGTCCATTCATAACCCATAAATAAAAGCAAGAGGCTCATTCACATGCTTATTGCCCATTTCCATTTCTACTTTCCATTTTCATCTTCCATTTCCATTTTCCATTTCTTGTCATTTTCATTCTGCAAATAAGCCCTGCTTCAATGCAAATTATTGAGTCCATAGTCCTTTGAGTATAAGTTCTTTGTGAAAACACCTTGAGGCTTGCATGCCTTAATGGCAAGTTCTCATGCTGACAAACAATGGGAATACATTAATGTCTCTTGTTCGTCAGATCTTCTAGGTGACTCGACATAAGCAAAATCATTCGTACCTAGCAAGATGTGTTTGGGCATCTTGACTCTCATTGTCATCAATGGTGAGAGTTCTCGTGTTGACTAGTGGCATCCATTAATGGCCACTAAGTCAACAATTTCCTACTATGTTCGACATCAGAACATCTTTTCACATAGTAGGAATTGTGCCAATGATTTTTGAAGACATGAAGACTATTATTTTCAGCATTTTGGAGCAGATTCAGCAAGTTTTAGTAGAAGCAATAAAAAGTCATCTCATCTCTTTATCCATGACTCCTCTTGTTCAGCCACTTGAAGAAGAATATGATCAGAATTTTGCAGCCACCACTCATACACAACTCATCCACATTTAAGGTAAGTGAAGGTATGTTGTTTTCTAATTTTTAGTCATGTAATTCATTAGAATGCTAAAATTGTAACTTTGGAAAAATTCCTCACTCCCTTTTCCACATTGTCATATCTTTAGTTGGGGGGGAAGAGACATCATTTCATATCCACATGTCTTACACTATCACACATTTTCATTTCATTTCCACCCACATATACTTCCCAACCAACTATTGTTGCAACATGATCCAAAAGATTATATGCCTTGCAAATGATCAATTCATTGATGAAGAAATTGATTCTAAATATTTTCATGAACTTTGATGCAACAAAGAAAATAAAGCATTGTTACACAAGAACCAATGCTTCAAAAAAAAAAAATGGTTGTCACACAAGAACCAACCATTGAAAAAAAAAAAAAAAAAAAAATGTTGCAATCAAATGTATTATACTTTGCCAAAAAGGAAAAATCAAGAAGCAAAGTTTGGAATGAATCTATATGAGTCAAAACTCATAAAATATCAACTCATGGGCAAATGAATCATTGCAATGGTTGCATGAGGACATGCAACAACTTCAGTTGGGGGGTATGTTGAGTCTCAAAAATGTTCTCCATATTCATACATATTTCCATTATGTCATAACCATTTAGCTCTTATTTCATAGCCATTTGACCTAAAACCCTACATCAAGTAACCATTTTCATAAATAATATGGGTTAGGATCCTTGTTTTCCAAAGTTATTTATTTTATGTATTTTAAGTGAATTTATGATTAGAAACTAGAAAATTAACATAGTTTCATATATCTATATATGTGTTATGAGTTTTGTGACATGTGTAGGTTAAAAGGAGACTTCTAGAAGACCCTTATGTGGCACTCTAAAACCAAATTCGAATTTGGTTGGAGAAGATTATGGGAACAAGAGGATATGTGTCTCACTTCCTTGTTGTATTGAAACTCTAAGAGGATATGTGTCTCATTCCTCAAGTTGTGTTAAAACTCTAGAAAGACATGTGTCTTATCATTTCCTATTTTGATTGTAACTCTAGAGATGGAGGGAGAGATTCATGGACTCCCATTAATGAGATGTCTCCTCATATTTTGTATAAATAGGAGAAGCTTTCTCCTATCATAGGTAATGAGAAAGTAATGAGGAAGTAATGAGAAAGTAATGAGAAAGTAATGAAGAAGTAGATTTGTAGCTAAGTTCAAGATGGAATGGGATGTAGATTTGTGAGTTTTTTTTAATAGAGAAATTCAGTTCTTTGATGCTATTGTGATCTTATCTTCAAGGAGCTATGGACTACACCAAATTGGTAGCAGAGGGCCCCTGCTATCCAAGGAGGCTTTTACATGTTTTCTAGATAAGTTGCTTTCAATTCTGTTATGTCATATTTCCTTACTTAGATTGCTTTCTGAAATCATAGTTTTTAGCATAATTTTTCATGGCAGCCTGGGCATTTGCATATATTTTGACTAATGACATGGAATCAATATTGTTCTGCTGTTAATTTATTTTTTCTTAGTTTTTGCTTAATTCCAGTATTGCTTTTTTTATTTCAGTCTTGCACATTTGCTTCAGTAGTTAGATTTAGATATATTAAATTGCTCATGTCATTTTCAGTTACCTCCGAAAGCCACAGCTGGACTGATGGTGAGGGATTGAAGTATGAGTGTGTAGTTTGATATTAGTTTCCTTTCCGCAAGTTAGATATATTAAATTGCTCATGTCATTTTCAGTTACCTCCGAAAGCCACAACTGGACTGATGGTGAGGGATTGAAGTATGAGTGTGTAGTTTGATATTAGTTTCTTTTTCTGCAAATTAGATATCATATTGCTCAAGCTGTTTATGGTTACTTCCGAAAATCATAGCTGGACTAATGATGAGGGATCAGAAGACAAGTTGATGTAATTTGATTTAGATTTAATTTATTGCAACTTTTGGATTTCTTTCAACATAGTTTCTTTTGTGTTTAGACAGCAGCAAGAATAGTTTGGTTTCATGCTCACTAGTTCACTGTTTTGATTTATTAGATTAGCAGCACCTTTTTCATTTCAGTAGCACATTTTCATTTCCTTTGAAGTTTTGTCATTGTATGTTTCAAATTCCTTTTTAAGTTTGAAGTTGGTAAATCATTATAAAGGACATCATTGCCTTGAATATCCATAACCATACTTGTCTTTTAGAATTTCATACAAATCCAAAAACGACAAAAAGTAAGAGATAGGTTATCTTGCACATATAGTGCGCCACACTTCGTCAGCTTACGAATCCCTGGTTGATAATTTATGTTAGCAATTTAGGACACACTAAATTGACCAAACAATCATCCTAGCCAGGTGTGCCAAGTGGTCCTGGATGGTGAAATTTTTCCATCTTCAGGACCGCAGGACTATCGAAGGAATAGTCCTGTGATGCACAAAATTCCTTTGATTTTGTTGCATTGTCCCTTAATTTTCATCTAAACCTTAGGAAAAATTAAATTTTTAGCCCTTCCTAATGTATTCCTTCCCTGAAAATATTTGTTTGTACCTTCTGCATGAAATTTTTAATGTCTTTTTCCTGTACGATTTTTTGGTGTTAACAGTTGCCCCCTAATGTATGAGGTCTAGGAAGCACTGTATAGTTGAAATACATTATTTTTTCTTTTCCCTGTGATCCTTTTGTGAGAGAGAGATAGAGAGTAGCTTGCTTTGGAACTGAGTTTGGAGACCCCTTGTCTTACGAAAAAAATACACCATGCCCTGTAGGAAACCTGTTAGAGATAAAATAATAAATATTTCTATGAGGCAGGCATGTCCCATGCTCATGATGTTTTCCTAGTAAATCTAATCTGGTAGATACTGGTTCTGTCGTGTCACATTTTGTGGTTGGTGACTTGCTGTTGGATGATGATGATGGTTGGTGACCTGCTGCTAGATGATGATGACAGTTGTTGATGCTCTTGGGGGTGTTTTTCCTTTTAACAAAAAAGGTTGAATTTGGTACCCAGATGCATGGCACATTTATAGAAAGTGCTCAATGGATGCATGGGTCTTTGAATGTTGGAGACCTTCCCATGTAAGCATTGGTGAAATATATGCTTACTCATATATGGTTCTTTGACGAATTCTGACGGAGTGCAATGGTTATGAATTACAATACCATCCTTAACATGAAAACTTGCATTGATGTCAAATGTCAAGTGGATTGATGACATCAATGGGAAATTTTAATTCTCATTGTACCATCTGAGGATGCCCCTATTGTGGTGAGGACTTATCCAAGGTACTACCTCCTTCCTGGAAAATTCTTGTTGAAGTTGAAAAGAAGGAAGAATCAACCAATTGAAACAAGTATTGAGTGGCAGCAGTCATAACAAATTCTGATGGTGAAATCCCTGGGATCGGTAAGACATCTAGGATGTGTGTATGGTTTCTATTATTTTTCATGGTTGGGTGTAGTAAATAATGTGCAGATCCAACCAAGGTTGATTAGGGACTGCTTCCAAGTAATAAATACAAATTTTTGGGTGGGAGTCTTCTCCTAAAAAAATATTTGTAGACTTGCCAAAAGAATATGAAAGTGGTTCGGATGTACAAGCATGGATATGGGTGTCCCATTAACATGAATATTCCTACACAACGATGTGAGGAAGGTGTTTTTCTAATGGTGGGGGCCCCATTGGTTGGTCTCGGTGCGACGTTGGTGAGGCGGATGAAATGTCATAGATGGGCTATGATTATGAGAGTGTGATAGGCCAAATGTGACACACAATGATGCATTTTTGTTGATGAAATTGTAGAGAATAGTAGCCCGAGAAAGTGGTTTTAACATGCAATGGGTAAAACTTGACTTGATGTTTGATGTTGGGTGTACAAACATGAAGTGGTTCCTGGGTCGAAGTTTATGGTCATGGCTCCAGACTTTGGCGTGTGATATACATGAGTGATGTATGCCATGGATGGTGAAGCTCTACCAACCTATAAGGGTGTTTATCACGTGCAAGATGGGGTTTTGATAAACATGGTAAGGTGAATGGAACCTATGGTTTTATTCTTCTGAAGAAATGATGTTAGGATATGCAAATCTTTTTAGGGAATCCTATCATGCTAAGGGTAGAATGATACCTACTCTTGTACTTTTTTTGTTTGCGACATATGGTGATTTGGTGTGCCATTAGGGGAAATTTGAGGTCTAAAATGGGCTTCCTAAGGAAATTATAAAATAATAGTGGAAATAATAAAATAATATTTGATCATCATCAAATTTTAGAGGGAAAAAAGAAAAAACTACTTTTTCAACTCATGTTTTCAACTTATCTCCCAAATTTTTACTCAAATTTTGAGCGGCGGTACTCATTGGATGCAAAATTTAATTCCTCATCCAAGGAGTAGCCATGTTGCATACTTTTGATGGGTCCTACTACACAAAAAATAAGAAATACATGAAAAACGTGATTGCAATCATGTTTTTGTATGCATTTCTCATTTTTCGTGTAGTAGGGTCCATCGAAAGTATGAAACATGGGTACTCCTTGGATGAGGAATTAAATTTTAAATTCAACGCATATTCCTGCTCAAAATTTGAGTTAAAAATTTGGGAGATAATTTGAAAATACGAGTTGAAAAAGTAGTTATATTATTTTATTATTTTTTAATCCTTTTACCCTTTTACTTAAAAAATGGTGAATCATTCCCCATGGTTGACATCATAATCTTGAATCCTATTAGTGCTGATAAAGTTTATTTTTTCTATACCTTTATCTTAGGAGGCCCATTTTAGACCTCAAAATTCCCCTAATGCTTTTGATACTTACAACCAATACCCTAAGTAAAATAATATTTTTCATAAAAATATCTTTGAAAAAAATTGACTTTTGAAGTGATTATAGAGGGCGTACCTGAACTGAAGTATTGTTGGAATAGGGTCTCCTACAAAGTTGCAAATCTGGTCCATTTTGTATATTTTTTATTATATTTAGTCTAACACAGGGGTTTTGGGGTTGGTAAAAGCCCCTAATGGATTGTAAGTGGGTCAAGGGTAGACCAAGAGTCTGCAAACCACGATTTATGGACCATTGGATGCGTAAGCTAAAGTAGTATAAATAATTGAACCTTTTTGAGTCGATAGGTAGGAAATGAATAGATATTGAAGCGAAGTATGAATTGCTAGATCTGGGTCGGTTGTTTTCATTAGGACTCCTGCTAGCTGTGTGCGTGGAGATCCTTGGTCCTGCTGTGTGTGAACCCTGCTAGCGGTGTGCGCAGGAGCTATTTAGGGAATGTAAGAAGATTTTGATAAGTAATATATGCGAAGTATTGCTGAACCATATGATGTTATCTAGAACTATTCTGTTATGATTGATGTGAACTAAGATTGTCTGATTGAGCTACGAACTTGTCTGTTATCTCTATGGTATGAAAGTAGTTGAATTTAATATATTACTGTGATTATATCTCTGTTAGTAAATGAAAACCATCTGTGTTGACAAGAATGGATATGATTATGCTATTTTGTGGTTGTAATTGATGATACGCATGTGGATGCGGACCTGCTAGGATAGATTTGATAAAAATATAGTCTGGTTACGTTCTGGAACCCTATGAATCACCCTTCTATGTAGATATGACAATTTTAGGCCTGCATTATTACCTCCTCTCTCTCAAGGTGAGGAAACCTAATTCCAACACCCTCCCATACTACTTCGGGTGGTACTTTGACCTACGCAAGAAGGTCACTGCTGAAAGGGCTAGTAGTATAGGGGTTTGTTGGCAAACCTTCATCTCTGAACCTGGGTCAGGACCCCTCAAGCCAACAAATGTTTCTGTTGCCGAGATCGGGAGCATTTTGAGGGAGAGATATGGTAATGCCAAGGCCATATTGGAAGCCTGAAAAGAAATAAATCAATGAGTGGTTTGAAAATCAAGTTTAGGAATACGTTGTAAAAAAAAATTGCAGTACAAACTTAACCACAAAGGAGTGGAAAAATAAGTATATTTTCTTAGAAATCCACGAGACTTTCTTCGTAACTTTCATAATCGAGTTGCAGGAGTGGTTCGCAAGACTGATCAATTTTCAGAAGTGTTGGAAAGATGAACGGGTCACACAGTGGACTCCAGAACTGATCTGGTAGTTGGAAAATACTGATAATTCCATTACTTGCATGGTGGATCATTGGGTAGACAGGGTGATAGGAGGATTTGTGAATAAATTTGTGATCAATCAATTTGTGTCCTACTCAGAAGCGGAGCAGAGGTTCTTCAAGGGTTTCTTAGGTAAGTTTCTAAAAACTTTTCCATTACTGATTAAGATCTTATTATGTGAAAAGAGTATCCTATGTAGCCACACCGAGTGAATGAGATCCGATCAAAGTGAGGGTACAATGTGTAGCGATAAGTAACATAGAACTAATCAAGAGGGAGGTCGATCTGTCTATAGTCCAATGACTAATTTTGTTGTGCATAGCCCTCCATCGATACCGTCGTCGAGTCCTTGTAGGGGTAAGAACTCACCTCCGCCACCACCGAAAGATGATATGATGTCACAGATGAAGTTACCCACCTTCAAGGGTGTGGGGAACGAAGATATGGATTGGTTCCAGTTTGTCGCAGGGTTTGCATGGACTATGTAGAGTGTAGTGAATGATGTTGTGAAAATACTACAACTTTCTCTTGATTTTAAAGGAAGGCCCCTGGACTGGTTCATGGGATACCTAGACCAGCATGCAAACACAAGCATTAAGGACATTAAGAACACCTTGAAGCAATAGTTTAAGAAGCCTAAGGCCTACTCCCAGATAGTAAATGACCTAAAAGATTCCAAACAAGGCCCATCTGAGTTTGTATGGGAATCTGATTAGCGATTGAAAAAAGCAATAAGGGAAGGAGGATTCCAGTATGATGATAGGAAGCATGTGGAATGGTTCATTGCTATGTTGATGCCCCACCTACACATACCGATGGGTCACCAAGACATTGAGTCACAGGAGAAGGCCTTGGAGATAGAAATTAATTTGGAGGTTGCACCATGAGATGAAGCCTAGCTGGGTGTACAACAGATCCAAGGCCAGCTGGAAGAAATGCACATGGAGATCTAGAACCTATGAAAGGAATGAGGAGCGGAGGCTAGCCCTGATAGGTGGTGCATATGATGTAGGGTGAATGGCCACAAAAATGACAATTTTTTGCTATTAGCAGACTACATGCAAGCAGGAGGACCTAGCCCACTACGCCCTATAGAAGTAGCAGGGCCGAGTAGGCTGACACTATGGTGTGACGACTGTCATGTTGCAGGGTTGCATGACACCGACCACTGCCCTTGCCTCGCTGCTTGTATTCCGGAGGTTAAGTAGAAATGGTGCAGGTGTTTTAAGTCTATGGGGCATGATGAGTAGAACTGCCATACTTATGATCTGATGATAGACCGAGAAAACCTCTATAGGTTATAGACCGATCCTTCGTCACCAAGGACCCCTTCCGGTATCGGAGGCTCCCCCATTAGGGGTAGGGGAGGGGGTCGAGGCAGAAGCGTAGGTAGAGGAAGAGGCCAACTGATATGTTATAACTACAGAGAGATAGGTCACTTTTCAAGGGACTTCTCGAACCCTACAAGGAAATCCTATAGGTATTATTGGCAGCTGTACCATGTGATCGAGGACTGCCTGATCTTGATAGCTAAGGTGTAGGAGAAACAATAGACACCTATGCAGAATGTGAAAATGGTTATGGAGGAGCCTCGAAATGACGGACCAGGTATTAATATCATAACCCATAGCGGCCTAGCCACCAAGGGGGCGGGGGGGAAGAAGAAAAATCTGTGGCTGAGCCTCTGATCAGGAAAGAGGTCATCAAATCAGAAGGCTGAGATCTACAAAAGGAAAGCTATACCTCTATCGTATCTCAGTAGAAAATCATAGAAGCACCTACTTCAAAGGTTCCTATGGCCACCAAAGAAGGAGAAGGGGTTCGACCATTTCTAGAAGCATGCATGAAATTACTACGCGACCAGCAAGGCCGTTGAGAACCTCTAGGAACTATGGGATAGCTATGTAGAAAATACCAAACTGCCCCTAGAAGTTAAGGATGTAAACACATTGTACAAGTACAAGAAACACACTGGTAGGGAAATGCGACTTGCAACATAAATCGACAATTTTGACATGGACCAAGTTATTCTGGATCTAGGATCGGATGCGAACATACTTCCCAAGAAAAAATGAAAGCGCAAGGGGGAACCTATGTTAGAATGGTCCACTATCCATTTGTGCATGGCCAATCAGCAGAAGATCATACCTTTAGTATGGTTATCATAGGTCGTAGTGGATATCGCAGGAGTTAAGGTCTAGGCTGACTTTGAAGTCATTCAGATAGTGGAAGATGCATACCCTTACCCTGCGCTCTTAGGGTTGGATTGGGCCATCGACATGTGTGGTATTATCAACTTAAAGAAGAGAAGCATGATATTTGAGAATAGAGGAGTACGAGTCATAATCCCTCTGGACCCCGCAGAGGGGGAAAGGTATACATAGCTAGTGCATATCGATGAAGAGGTAGACCACGTCTACAAGCTAACTATGCAGGATGGAGATTGTATCAATCTTATGGCTGATGACATGCTCTGCAACTGTTTCTCTGACTCTAAAAAAGAAATAGAAAATTGGAAAAACAAGTTGCATGACGTTTATGTGCTACGATGTATTAGAATTACGAAGAAATTCCAATGTATATATTTGGAAGTAAGTGACCTGCCCCACTTTGATGGGTCCGGAAGTTTAAAATATTTTTTACGGATATTCGAGGCTGAGGTCCCTAGGGAATGAAGTCTATGGGCCCTCAATCTGGCTCTATGTGCAACACCTGCTAGATGGTGGGATATGCATAAGGGGGCATTCCAGGCTTCAGAGGAATGTCGAGATATGATGACCTCGCGGCTCGAGCGGCCAGATGATGTGCATATCACGAATTTCCTGGGCCCTAAGGATCTTCAAGAATGCTTGGTTTCATGGATGGACAAGTGGGGTGATCAGACTACAAAATAATGGGTTCACTTATTTATTTATGCCCCAGGAACCATTCTAGTGGCATGGTATTTAGATGCGGAACTACATAGGTGAACTCGCCATTGGGAAAATTTGAAAGATGAATTCATAGGGAAGTTTAGCCTGATACGTGGCTCAGAGGCACTCAATGAAGCTCTGCAAGATATAGACACATTTGTGTTTAGGCAACCCACCCCCACGCAGCTGTCGAGGCACCAACATGGGAAGCACAAATGCACAACATTTCCAACTGTCATAATATTACTGTAGGAGAGCAAGATGAAGATCTGCACAATATCTCTATCTCAGAATTGGAGGAGGAGTGTTCCATGGCCGGACCCCCACTACAAACTGTGGACGTAAGGAAACCTATAAAGCTACGGGAAGTTAACATTGGCACAATAGAGAAACCTAAATTGGCTAAGATTGGGGACTATTGCAAAGATGAAACTGCCAGCAAAGTCGTTGAACTACTCACATAATAGTAAGACTTATTTCCCACGAAATTCTCAGAAGGGGTTCATGAGGGAGCTAGGGGTCATGCACATCACACTAAAATCTGGTGCGCGGTCAGTAAAACAATGACCTTATCGTTTGAACCCTAAATATAAGCAGAAGGTTAAAGAAGAACTTGATAAAATGCTCGCCACAGGCATTACGAACTAGTCGAACATTCAGATTGGGTAAGTCCGATGGTGGTTCAGGATAAGAAGACTAAGGGGAAAATCAAAATTTGTGTGGAATTGCGCAAGTTGAATGACGTATGTGTACATGATCCCTTATTGACATCGTTCTCTGATGAAATATTGGATAGCGTAGGCAGCCAAGAAGTATATTCATTCACTGACGGGTTCTCCAGATACCATCAGATCAGAATCACACTAGAATATCACAGCAAAACCACGTTTGCCATGAAATGGGGTTCCTTCCAGTATACGGTCATACCATTTGGACTAAAAAACGCCCCTGCTCTATTATCGCGAGTCATAGTTGCAGTATTTAAAGAGTTCATCCACAAATTCCTAGAAGTATATTTTGATGATTGGACAGTATTTGGCTTGGTAAGGACTCATGTGTCAAACTTGCGCTTGATGTTGGATGCCTCTAGAAAGCACCAAATCTCCCTGAATATTAAGAAATGTATCTTTTGTGTACCTTTCAGAATCCTGCTGGGGCATCTCATCTGTCAAAAGGGGCTAATGGTTGACCTAGAAAAGGTGGTCGTTATTATCAAATTGGTAGTGCCAACTACCGAAAAACAGCTACGCTCGATGCTGGGACATATGGGTTACTACTGAAAATTCATTCATGGATACACATTGATTACAACACCTTTGGAAAAACTGCTTAAGAACGATGTTTCATTTTTTTGGGACAACGAGTATCAGAAAATATTTGAACTACTCGAGGAAAAGATGGTCTTTGTGCCTATCCTAATATTTATGAATTGGAAAAAGGTATTTCACGTTCATTTCGATGCATTCAAAATCACCCTCGGAGTAGTCCTTATGCAGCTTGGAGATGGGGACATTGATCATCCGGTTGCATTCACCAGCCGAAAACTCTCTAGCACAGAGTGAAATTATGCCACCACAGAACGAGAATGATTGGCCATGGTTTATGCACTACAGAAGTATCAACACTATCTATTAGGGGGTCACTTCAAAATGTTTACAGATCACTCAGCTTTGAAGTACCCAGTGAAAAAGCATGTGTTGGGGGGAAAAATATGCCGATGACTTCTATTATTCCAGGAGTATGACTTCGAGATCATTGTCAAGCTAGGAAGGATGAATGTTGGGCCAGATCACGTGTCTCGAATCAAGAATGGTGAGGACCCAACTATCCTAGAGGAGGGACTGCTGGATGCGCAACTATTTACTATTAAAGTAGTAGACGCACACTTCGCCGAAATCATCCAGTTTTTTTCTACGGGCATGGCCCCTCTAAGGTATTATGTGCAGTAGAAGAAAGAATTTCTAGCTCGTGCTACGAATTATACACTCATTGCAGGTCATCTATATAAAATGGGCACGGATGAAGTGTTGTGCAGGTATGTCTTAGAACATTAACGGCATGACATCCTGAAAGAAGCCCGTGATGGGGTTGCAGGGGTTCATTACGTAGGAAAATCAATGGCACAAAATATCTGACGAGTCGATTTGTGGTGGCCCACCTTGCATATTGACTCGCATGACTATTGTAGGACCTGCGATACCTGCTAACGAACTAGACGTCCATCTTGGAGAGACGAAATTCCTCTGCAACCAGAAGTAGCCTTCCAGGCTTTTGACAAGTGGGCTATTGATTTTTTTGGCCCTATCAACCCTTTTGGAAAGAAGACAGGTGCACCCTACATTATCACTGCTACCGAATATGTAACTCGGTGGGCCGAAGCACAAGTTGTCAAGGATTGCACCGTAGGGACCATTTCACATTTCATTTTCGAAAAAATTCTAACCAAGTTCAGGTGTCCTAAGATCCTGATAAGTGATTGAGGTACACATTTTGTTAATGAGATAATACAGGCCCTAATGGAGGAATTTAAGATCCACCATGCAATTAGTATCCCATACCACCCTCAGGAAAATGAAGTGGCTAAATATTTTGACAAGGTTTTCGAGAATGCACTAACTAAGGTGTGTAATGCCTATCACAACGACTGGGATGTCCGTATCCCATATTTTCTTTGGGCCTACTTCACCACTTGTAAGCAATTGATAGGAAATACACGTTTTGCATGGTCTACGGCAAGGAGGCAGTCATGCCCATGGAATATATCATTCCCAGCCTACGCATCGCCGCCTTCACAAGCATGGCTAAGCCATCCATTCTGGAGGAATGTTTAGCACAGCTCGTGGCCTTAGAGGAAGATCGTTTTATTGATAACTTCCATCAGTAGGTCCAGAAGGCACGGGACAAAGCATGGCATGAACGACATATTCACTAAAAGACCTTTACTACGGATGAATTTGTTCTACTATATGACAACCAGTTTTCCAAACACCCAGGGAAGTTCTGACAGCATTGGCTTGGACCCTATGTGGTTAAGGATGTTCAGCTGGCTACCTTGCGCGGTGATCTGCTGCCCGGGTATGTCAATGGCAGTTGGCTCAAACCATATCGGGTCAAATGACTATATGACTAGTGGTGGGGTTTGTATATCCTTGGGCACTGTGGGACTTATATCGCACAACCACAAGATTGGAAGACCCGAAGGATACACAGGAGAAGAAAGGATGAATTCAAAATATTGATATGAGTGACACTGCGCTACCCCTGTAGCTGGAGTGATCAGACATTTGCAGGCGCAGGTGGAGACCTCGCCACCTCAGTGACTTGGGATGAGTCACAAGATTGTGTTGGGGGACTATTGGAACAGGGTCTTCTACAAAGCTATGAATCTGGTCCAATTTGTATATTTTTTATTATATTTAGTCTAACACAGGGGTTTTGGGGTGGGTCAAAGCCCCTAATGCATTGTAAGCAGGTCAAGGGTAGACCAAGAGTCCACAAACCACGGTTTGCGGACTGTTGGTCGCTTTAATTGCTTTCACAATTCAAGCTCCACATAAATTGTCAACCCGAGGAAGTCTTTTTATTTCAAAGATAATCACGCACTGGATATGCTCAATTTCAAAAGCAGAAACAATGTTGTAGTAAAAAGCCACACAATTATCAATCTCACAAATCTACTTATTCACACTCTATTTAATCAAAGCTGAAGTCACTTAAGTTATAGCAGAAATAATTTCTATGTTGCAGTTAAAATCCAAACAAAGGAAGACCAATCTGCAAGAAAAGAAATCAATCAACCATAGCAGGAACAGGACCCTATTCCTTAGTTAGGAACTCCAGCACCTGCTGCCTGACACTTAATCACACTGTAGGAAAGGTAGCTTCAAGAGACCAAGACCCTATTCCCATGAACAGGAACCTTCAGCACTTGTTCTCCTGTTTCCAATCACACTGCAGGAAAAGGAAGGCAATTAATGGGAGCAGGACCCTATTCCTTTATACAGGAATATTCAGCACCTACTTCCCAGCATCATACATTCATACAATTAATAGAAATGGATTTCTCAACTTCCAAGAGTGAATGCGTTCAATACATGCAGCGCTAAAGAAACAGAGTACTACTGAACTGTGCAACTAGTGTTCAATCAACAGAATTAAAGTGAAGTGCAAACAACGTAAAGAATTAAACAAATTACAGGAACCAAAGGGTGAATCTTGTGAGGAAGGCGGGCCCTTTCCCTCTCACAAGATTCCCCGGGGAAAGAATTAAATTGGAGCGCTCAAAAGAGGAATTTATTCATCTGTCAAAGTAAATGGTACACTACAGATGGAGTCTAGCTCCAGTTCTCACACAATGTTCTCCTGTAGCTTTACAAAAAATGAACTCCCTACTAATGATGATGTCTCCTCTTTTTAAAGAGGAGACATCTTTTACAATTACATGAGAGCAAATCTACGTTTATCCCAAATCTGTTCTCTTTCTCAAAACAGGACTATTCTGTTCTTCCAAAAAAAGATATTGTTACAACAGAGACAACAAGAATGCTATCTTCAGGATAATCCAGGTAACCGTGTCTTCATGCTGTTACTACTATTCCACAAAAGGTTCTTCCAGAATCGCAAATTACGCATGACGGAATTTGCGTGCTTGACGGCTGTTTCAGCAACTGAGTCAGCTGTTTCAGCAACGGCCGCTTGTTCCTAGCAACGCTTATAACTTATCTGCGATCTTTTGGACTTATGTTAGCAACGATGCACTTCAATTAATGATAAAATATAAAAGTATTATGGAATTATGTGTAAAACAGATTAAACATATAATAAAGAAGAGGATTTTATATACCTTGGGATAAAGTAGATGAAAATGATAATGGAATCCTTTTTAATCATGGTTATAAAAGTAAAATGGTGTCAAAGTATATAGCAAAAATGATACATAGTGGAGTCCTAACATCCCCCCCAGCTGAAAATGTTGCATGTCCTCAGGAAACCCCTAGTCTGAGTCAGAGTCTGAGTACTGGTACTGAGCATGCAAATTACTCAAGCAGTAGCTGGAGAAGGTGGCATCTGTAGGAGCTCTGAATCCTCTGTTGTTCTGCAAGTGCTACCATGCTAAGGCTTCATCTCTGTCAGTCAACTGGTAATGACACTGATATTTCCCTGAAGGCAGCCATAAAATTGGAAAATGAAAATGATACCCGATCCAGTTTACTCCACAATGTTGAATGCAACCAATGTAATTAGGAACCCTGGAAAGTGCGGCTTGAAGATTGTGAGGGTTAAAAGGGTGATAATCCTGTCTTTCTTTACATGACTGCTGCCAAAACATAGTATTGGCCTTCAATGCAGCAGTACCCTTTACTCTAATTTGCTGTTGACACTTAAAAAGTGTTGAAGCCTGTAATTGTTGTATATACCTATGCATTCCTGGCTTCTGTAAGAATTTATGATATTGTGCTATAAACATGGCTGGACTTAAAGGTTCTGGTCTAATCCAAAGGAGTCTATTCTCCTCATTATGACTGCTTGCAGTGAACGCAGTTTGCCAAGTGAGTTGGTTAGACAAAAATGAAACAAATGCCCTTATTTGTATATCTCCTGCAATTGGAATAAGATTAACTCTTCTATTGTCGGGAATGGCCTCATTATGAAGGTAGAGTTCGCACAGCAAATGCTGGTCACTCTCGGGGGCCTCATTAAAGGTCTCAACAAATTTCTCTGAAGTAAGTAACTCATACGGTCTGCCATCTTTTATTGCTTTTAATTGAAAATAAACTAATCGTTCAGAAAGAAAGAGAGAGTAGTTTACAGAGGGTTTGCGCGTAGCCATCAACTTCTGGACTAATGAAAACATCAAGGCCATCTTTTCCTTAGATTCCTTGACTTCCTTTTTAGAGTCCTTGAGTTGTTGCATCATTTGTTCCCAACTATCCCAGTTGGCATATACGTGGTTCTGCCATGCTAACTTATGCTGGCGTAATATTGTATCTTGTTCTTCAGCATATTGTTTCTTCCATTTGTTCATCTGTTCCAATTGATTCCATAGCAAGGTCTGTGTCCTGGCATCAGAAGTACTGGGTTGGGACGTATTTTGAATGGCTACACTGACTAACTTAGGGCGAGATATCTGTGGTGATGCTTCTGTCTGAGTGGCTACATTAACTGGCACAGGGCGAGATATCTGTGGTGGTGCTTCTGTCTGAATGGCTGCATTAACTAGCACAGGGCGAGATATCTGAGGTTTAGTTTCTTTTTCTTCCTTTATAGAGAGCCCTACTGGTTCTTGTGGAGCAGTAGGGCATCCCTCTTTTATTCCAGCTGATGTAGATGCCTCAGATACTTGAATTTTAACTAGTTTGTAGCCTGCCTCCTGGTAAATATTTCCACACTCATGGCACATGTATTCCTTGCATGGCTCCTTATTTTGCATTGAGGCTGTGTGTGCTAACATATAGAGATTCAGTTCTCTATCAAAAGCCTCTCGTGCCAAGGTTAATTCATTCTTGTAGGCTTCCAATTCAGACTTCAAGAATTCATTCTCCTCCAATAAAGATGTCATAGTATGTAAACCCTGTGCGCTGGTTGACTCTGTTGGGGTAGTCTGCTGATGCACAGTCGTAGCTGGTTCTTGTGGGACAGCTACTGCTGATCTCCCACTATCATCATGCTTGGTGTATTTTTGTACCGCAGTGGCTGGTTCTTGTGTTTCAGCCACTGGGTAAGTGACTGGTTCTTGTGTGACAGTCACTTCTTGAGCCATAAACAATGTCGTATTATCCCGGGGCACTGGTTCTTGTGTGGCAGTGCCACCGGACGAGACGGGTTGGGAGATTTGAAATGGGGATGAAGATTGGAGTTTTAACAGAATAGTGGCAGGGTCAGGGGAAATGGAGGTGAGTCCTGTCTCAACAGTCATCTTCATTTTCCTTTTTGGTAGGAAAGCAGCAAAATTACTGCCTTTCCTTTTCTTTGAGGGAGAGGATTCTGCTCTGGGGGAAGGGCTTTCAGACGAAGTGAGAATTTGAAATTTAGCCCTTGTCCGTCGTTTGGATACTGAGACTGTTGGGGTTCTTTTCTTTTTATAAGTGGGTGGGGATGGGGGTGTTAGAGAGTCGTCACTAGGGACAGAAATAGTGGGGACAGTTGACTCTGCTAAGTGGGACGAGCTCGGGGTTGGGTCAACTGGGGAATATGGAATATCGTCCCGTTGTCCTTCATAAGGAATTTCAGGAGTATCATGGGAACTTTCGGGTTGTTGGGACGTTTGAGCCTGCTGAGGAATTTCAGGCAGCTGGGGAACAGGGAGTGGGTCATGCAGAGGGGGATTTTGCTGAGCAAAACCCCTCTGTATCAATAACTGGCATAAACGATGGTGGGTGAGGGATAACATTGGGAATTTAGACCGTCTACAATAATAAGACATGTTTCTAATACAACCAAGCAGATAATAGGGGATATTAATCAGTCGTCCATTTCTCAAATGATTCATCAAGACAAAATCGTGATTGTACACTACCTGGTAACGCCCTTCACACGTTAAGTAGTGTTTGATGAACTCTGCCACCGATGGCCATGGTTGAGGAAGTGAGTGCGGACTAACCCCGCGGCCTTTGAGTTCAACTGGCTCATCTGGACGAAGAAAATCTTGTTGTGCGTTCAGAATAACCTGCTTTCTGCTGAACCAGCGAGTCCCAATAGCTGGCAACCCTGATACCTGAACTATGTCCTCCTCTGTTACTGAAATGCGAACCCCTTGAACCACTGAAAAATCGCCTTGAAGGTTTTGTGCAAACTCTAAAACTTGTTCCTGGTCAAATTCACCCAACCTTTCAAAATATACTGTCCACCCTGCTTGTTGGAAAATTTGATAGGCTTCGGGAAACAATTGAAGAAGATTTATGGAGCCGGGCTCGTGTCTGATGGCCGACCCTCCCATGGCTGTAGCTTTGAGTTATACGCAGAGGCACAGAAGACAGTAAACACAGACCCTGATCGCGCTAGTTGTTGCAACAGAGGCTGCAAGGTCTAAATGACGGCGGAAGTGGATATGACAAAGGACAGAGGATTGGTTAATGTGAAATGATTGTTCAATTTTTGAAATCCCCCCCCCTACGTATGGTGTAATGATGATTGGGCGTGTAAAGATTGTAATCATTATGAATGAAATCCTCTCTTTAATATAATTTAACTGAATTACATTAAAACCTCATACCTTACATTTTTACCTTTGGTTTAATAATTCGAAGTGTCGAGTGCTTCAAAATGGCTTAATATACATGGAAGAATCTGTAGATTTCTCTGAAATTTAGAACAGGAGTGTAACCGGATCTTGCTCTGTGCTGAATAATTTTTCACCCAAAGGATCTGAAGTATAATCGTGGAGAACCGAAAAGCTTATATAACAGCGAAGAGAAATGATGTTTTAATGATAACAGGTTGCTGAAACTGGTGTTTCAGCAACGGAAAAATGAACGATACGTTGCTGAAACAAGTGTTTCAGCAACGGGAAAAATCAGAGAAATGGGATAAATGACTTGGGTCTGTAAGAAGTGGGGAAAATATTTGATAGGGGATAATTTCAACAGTAAGGGATAGGAAATACTAGCTGAAGGAAGATATTTCAGGAATGGTAGGAGTGGGAAAGATGGAAAAATGGAAATAATGTAGAAATGGGGATGAAGGGATATTGCTAGGAAATGGGGTAAAATGATGGGAACAAGCTTCTGTGATTGAAGCTTCAGATCTTCTCATGATGAATCTGTCCTCCTTAATGAGCTTTTTCCAGAATCTGCAAAATTCAATTGTAATATGCCAATCCTTGACAGGGATTATTAGTGCTAAATCTAATCTAATACTAAAAATACAGTGCAGAAAATTAAATGCTATGAGGAGCAGAAGACTCCCCTAGAAAAAGATAATGAATATCGGTCATGCAAGCATTCTTGAAATCCTCTTTAGAAATAGGGCGCTGGTATAGACGGAGCCTATGACCATTGACTAGTAGAGGTGTTTTAGAATCATCAATTGTTAAAAGTCTTACCATTCCATTTGGAAAAACAGCATCTACCTCATATGGTCCAAGCCAGCGTGTACGTAGTTTACCCTGAAAATTTTCAAACCGAGAGTCATACAACAAGGCCCAATTACCTTTTTGGAACTGCTTGTGTTTGATAATTTTTTCATGCCACTTCATCCTTTGTTGTTGTATCATGGTTGTTTGATGAATGGCATCTAATCTCTTTTCATCCAACTCAAGAAGCTGCTGCAACCTAGCTGTCTGCACATCAGTCAAATCAAGATTAACAACTAAAGCAGTTCTTAGAGTTTTAATCTCAAATTCCACAGGAAAAACTGCACTTTTACCATAAACCAATTCATAGGGAGAAAAACCTGTAGTGTTTCTCCAAGTAGTTTTGTAAGCCCATAATGCCTCAGGGAGCCTTTGGGACCAATCCTTCCGGTTGTCCTTCACTGTTTTAGTTAGAATGGCTTCTAATACTTTATTTGTGCTTTCCACCTGCCCATTGGCCTGGGGGTGGTATGGTGTAGTCATTCTATGTTGAATATTATATTTGTGAAGGGTAGACTTAAAACCATGAGAATTGAATGGAGGTCCTCCATCGGTAACTAGCTCTCTAGGAATTCCAAATCTAGTAAAGATTTCTTCAAATAAGAAAGCTAGGACAACCTCTTCATTGGCTCTAATAAGTGCTTTGGCCTCCACCCATTTAGTCATATAGTCTGTGCAGACTAATATATAAGTTCTTTGATTGGATGGAGGGTTAATGGGTCCTATGAAATCCAAGGCCCATCTTTCAAATGGTTCAGAAACTACCTGGGGGTTTAATGGCATTTGGTCTCTATGATTGGGTTGACCCATTCTCTGGCAGTTGTCACAAGCCCTTACATATTTCTTTGCATCCTTGAATAATGAGGGCCAATAGTAACCCATCCTCAGAATTTTGTGTGCTGTTCTCTTATCAGCAAAATGCCCTCCACAAGGGCCATCATGACAAGCTCTCAATATGTCATACACTTCATCTTCTCTAATGCATCTTCGGATCTCCTGATCAAGCCCAGTGTAGAAAAGACACCCGCTTATCCAGCTATACCTGGCACTTTGTTGAACAATTCTTCTCTTTTCTCTGTATGACAGGTGTGATGGTAATTTTCATGCAACCAAATAATTAGCAATATCTGCATACCATGGAGAGTGAGCAGAAACTGCAAACAAATACTCATCAGGAAAAGAATCATCTACTGGAATATCATTGTCATTTTTTAACCGTGAAAGGAAATCAGCCACCACATTTTCTTTACCAGGCCGATCTACAATTGTGATATCAAATTCCTGCAATAATAATAGCCATCTGGTAACTCTAGCATTTGTGACAGATTTTTTCATCAAATACTTAATAGCTGAATGATCAGTGTGCACAAAAGTAGAATAACCAGTGATATAGTGTCGAAATTTATTAATGGCATAGATTACTGCAAGAAACTCCTTCTCGGTAACTGTATAATTAAGCTCAACAGGGGTCATATTCTTACTAATAAAGTAGATAGCATAAGGAAGATGATTTTCCTCTTGTCCCAAGACAGCTCCAATTGCAGTGTCTGAAGCATCAGAAGATATGTGAAAATGGAGGTTCCAATCAGGCCCCCTCAAAATAGGAGCAGTAGACAACTGATGCTTGAGTTCTTCAAAAGCTTTCTGACAAGAATTATTCCACTTAAATTCAGCATTTTTCATAAGCAACACAAATAATGGAGAAGCTATCTTAGAGAAATCTTTAATAAATCTTCTGTAGTATCCAGCATGTCCTAGAAAACTTCTCACATCAGTTTGAGTTTTAGGAACAGAAAGATTCTGAATGACCAATATTTTAGATGGATCTACCTGAATAGCTTGAGATGAAATAAAATGTCCAAGCACTATTCCTTCACTCATCATCATATGGCATTTTTCGGTACTTAAGGAGAGGTGAGCTTGTATACATCGTTTAAGTACTTTCTCAAGGTTTTGTAATGCATCTTCAAAAGACACACCATAAGGAGTAAAATCATCCATAAATATTTCCATAGAATCATTCAGCATATCAGAAAAGATTCCTATAACAGCTCTTTGAAAAGTTGCTGGAGCATTACATAACCCAAATGGAAGAACTCTATAGGCAAAAGTTCCCCAAGGGCTGGTGAAAGTGGTCTTGTCTTGGTCTTGGGGTGCAATTCTTATCTGATTATACCCACTGAATCCATCTAGAAAAGAAAAGAATTTCTTCCCTGCCAGACTATCCAACACCTGATCAATGAAGGGTAAAGGAAAGTGATCTTTTTTAGTAGCTTTGTTTAAGGCTCTGTAGTCAACACATACTCTCCATTTCCCGTTTTTCTTAGGGACAATTACCAATGGGGAAACCCATTCACTGTCAGATATAGGGTATATAAATCCTGCATTAAGTAATTTTTGAAGTTCTTCCTTAACAATTTCTCGTAAATTAGGATTCATTCGTCTTTGGGGTTGAAAAACAGGTCGGCATCCCTCTTTAATGTAAATTCGATGAGTACATAATTCAGAAGAAATACCTTTCATATCCGTGTAATCCCATGCAAATGCCTCCTTATATTCATGCAATAACTTCATTAATTGTTGTGTTTCAGCATCTGTTAGATCAGGATTTATGTTTAATGTCTTTCCAGGTTCAATTTCAACTGTTATGCTTCTAGATGAGATGGTGGTTAATGTCTGAGATGAGTCTTCAGATTCAATCCTTTCTTGAGTATCAGTTTCAAAAATTGCAGTTAATTGATTGTGTGTTTCAGCAATTACAGAAGAAGGTTCACAAATAAAATTATTAATTATCTCATCTTTTGTATTGTCTTTAAGAGTTAAAGCTTGTCCAATAGTTAGAATAGGCTGAACAACATTATCATCATAATCCATCCATATAGAATCTTCATTATTAATTATTGGTGTAGCATGAGGATAAAGAGTAAGCTGTTTTGTTTCATAAACATTAGAAATTGTCATTGAACCAGATCTGCAACTGATAAAAGCATCAGCTGTGGCCAGCCATGGCCTTCCTAGAATTAAGGGATGTCCCCCCAGCTTTGTTTTAGTCTGCAATACAACAAAATCAGTTGGGTATTTCCAGGATTCAACTGAAATAAGTAGATCCTCAACAACTCCTTCAAGTTTAATTGTAGAACGATCAGCCAACTCTAAAATGGTGGGTGTATCTCTGATTGTGTTATTCAGCTGTAACAATTGTGAAGTTTCAAGAGTCATTATGTTAATTGCAGCACCTAAATCTACCAGAACTTGGGGAATCATTGTTTTACCAATCTGAACTGTTACTGTAGGATGGCCGGGATCACCATATTTCACGGGAGGGGCTTTTCCGGACATTAATGTAGACAAGTCCGCCATCACATGCACTGTAAGGGGGTCCTTCGTTTTCCTACCAGGTTTCTTAACACAAATATCCCTTAATGTTCTGGCATAAATTGGTACATCTCTTAATGCTTGTAAAAGTGGAATTTTAACATACAAATTTTGCAATTCCCCTAGAATATTAAAAGCAGGTGTTTCAGTTGTTCTGGTTAAAACCAAGCGCTCGGGGAATGGTGGTTCTGTTATTTCAACATTCTTGTTAGGAGGTGGTTGTGCTTTTTTATGTTTCTCAGTTTCCTCTTTATCAGAATCAGAAGAAGTTATGTCATCAATAATAGGCTCTACTATTTTCCCAGATCTCAAATGAATATCGTTACATTGCATAGTAGGCAATATAGACTGATTCTGAATATCAATGACTTGCACAACTTTATTATTGGGGTTAGGATTTGGTTGCACAGGTAGCTGGGGTCTCATTTGGTTATTTGGCGGAGCATTTGATGGCAGAGGAAGTGGTTGTTGGAATTGAGGCAATTGATTTGGATACGGGGGTTGTTGGCTTCTCCAATTTGAATTCCAAGGGTTAAAAGAAGATGGCTGCTGTGGAGGCCAAGGAGTCCACATTGAAGGATCAACAAAGGGAGGGTTTGATTGTTGCATGGGTGGGAAATTCATTTGATTGAAGGGTGGGTATTGCATTTGATTAAAGGGAGGGTAATTTGTTTGACCGAAAGCAGAATAATTGTTCCAACAATTAAATGGCATACTAGAGTTCATACCTTGTCCTTTTGGTTGCCATTGTCTTCTTTGAGTTAGCAGGTAAACTGCTTCAGCTTCTTCTTCCGTTGGCTGTAATGCTGCCTTTATTCCTGGTAAAGATGGACATTGTTTTGTTTCATGGTCTTTCTCACAAAGGGTACAAATTGGTATTTTATCCATTGGGCATTCCCTTAGTGGATGTTTGTCTTTGCACTTCGGGCAAAAGACAGCCAGAGTTGCTTCTGCTTCAGCCTGCTTCTTCTTAACCTGCAAAGTGTCAATTTGTGAAGCAAAAGAACTTAACATCTCAATTTTAAATTCTTCAAGTAAATTACCTATTTCAGCTCTTGTTGCTCCTCCACTGGCTGATTTCTGCACTCTTGAATAGGTGGAATCTCTTGTTCTGTTTCTTGCAGCTCCCCTAGAACACCTCTTAGAAAGTTCACAAATCTCATCATATGATTCCTTAGATATATCTCCTTTGGCAAGCATGTTTAACATATCTAAACAATCATCCCTTAAAACTTTAAGTAATATTGTTTTGCGAATTTCCTTACTTATATTCGGATGGTCAGATCTCTTTATATTGTACTGCAGCCTTTCTATATAGTCCTCCGGATTCTCATCCGGCTTTTGTGCCATATTGAATAGTTCATCCTTCTTTTCTCTCGTTCGGCAGTAGTCTTGATATTTCAGCAGAAATTTCTGTTTCATCTGCTCCCATGTTGTGATTACCTGACTTCCAAGGCTCATGAACCATCTTAAAGCATTTCCTTTCAAGGTGGCTGGAAACAGTTTCAACTTTTGAGCATTAGTAACATAATCATAACTTCTGCATAATATATCAAATTAAAAAATAAATTCATCCGGATCTTCAGAGGATAAACCATGAAAGTTAGGTAAAGCAGACAATGGAATGTTTTTCATAGGAGTTATCCCTGCAGGGAGATCACTGATAGGAAATCCCAAGGTAGAGAGGGAATTTTCATCCCTTCTTTCTCCTTCAGGATCTACACGTCCTCCACCAAAGAAACCATCATTGTTTCCTTCCATTGTTGGCTCTCCTACTGCACTTGCTCGATCGTCAAGATCTTCTACTGGCTCTTCAATGTTTTCCACTGGTCGTCCAACGCTCTCTACTATTTCCTCAATGTGCTCTATTGATTTACTAACACTTTCTTCTGACTCTCCAGCACTGACTGCTGGTTCTTCTATATTTTCAGGACCCACAACTTCCTCTGTTTTGTAATCTGATTGAGGGGAGTGCTGAAGTTTTGATCTTCGAGAACTTAATCTCTGTGATGATTCAGCCTTTGATACAATCTCGTCAATAAAAGTCTTTCTTCCTCCCCTTCCTTTGCCTTTGCCACCTGTGGGGTTAGTTTTCTTTTGGTTTCCGCGTCCTCTCATACAATCTGCACATTTAAAAAGAAAATATTAATGCTTTTGAAATCTATAATTACCTTCCCCGGCAACGGCGCCAAAATGTTGGTCGCTTTAATTGCTTTCACAATTCAAGCTCCACATAAATTGTCAACACGAGGAAGTCTTTTTATTTCAAAGATAATCACGCACTGGATATGCTCAATTTCAAAAGCAGAAACAATGTTGTAGTAAAAAGCCACACAATTATCAATCTCACAAATCTACTTATTCACACTCTGTTTAATCAAAGCTGAAGTCACTTGAGTTATAGCAGAAATAATTTCTATGTTGCAGTTAAAATCCAAACAAAGGAAGACCAATCTGCAAGAAAAGAAATCAATCAACCATAGCAGGAACAGGACCCTATTCCTTAGTTAGGAACTTCAACACCTGCTTCCTGACACTTAATCACACTGTAAGAAAGGTAGCTTCAAGAGACCAAGACCCTATTCCCATGAACAGGAACCTTTAGCACTTGTTCCCTTGTTTCTAATCACACTGCAGAAAAAGGAAGGCAATTAATGGGAGCAGGACCCTATTCCTTTATACAGGAATCTTCAGCACCTGCTTCCCAGCATCATACACTCATACAATTAATAGAAATGGATTTCTCAACTTCCAAGAGTGAATGTGTTCAATACATGCAGCGCTAAAGAAACAGAGTACTACTAAATTGTGCAACTAGTGTTCAACAACAGTATTAAAGTAAAGTGCAAACAACGTAAAGAATTAAATGAATTACAGGAACCAAAGGGTGAATCTTGTGAGGAAGGCAGGCCCTTTCCCTCTCACAAGATTCCCCGGGGAAAGAATTAAATTAGAGCGCTCAAAAGAAGAATTTATTCATCTGTCAAAGTAAATGATACATTACAGATGGAGACTAGCTCCAGTTCTCACACAATGTTCTCCTATAGCTTTACAATAATGAACTCCCTTCTAATGATGATGTCTCCTCTTTTTAAAGAGGAGACATCTTTTACAATTACATGAGAGCAAATCTACGCATATCCCAAATCTGTTCTCTTTCTCAAAACAGGACTATTCTGTTCTTCCAAAAAAAGATACTGTTACAACAGAGACAACAAGAATGCTATCTTCAGGATAATCCAGGTAACCGTGTCTTCATGCTATTACTACTATTCCACAAAAGGTTCTTCCAGAATCGCAAATTACGCATGACGGAATTTGCGTGCTTGACGGCTGTTTCAGCAACTGAGTCAGATGTTTCAGCAACGGCCGCTTGTTCCAAGCAACGCTTATAACTTATCTGCGATCTTTTGGACTTATGTTAGCAACGATGCACTTCAATTAATGATAAAATATAAGAGTATTATGGAATTAGATGTAAACAGATTAAACATATAATAAAGAAGAGGATTTTATATACCTTGGGATAAAGTAGATGAAAATGATAATGGAATCCTTTTTAATCATGGTTATAAAAGTAAAATGGTGTCAAAGTATATAGCAAAAATGATACATAGTGGAGTCCTAACACGGACCATTGTATGCATAGGCTAAAGTAGTATAAATAGTTGAACCTTTTTTAGTCGATAGGTAGGAAATTAATAGAGATTGAAGCGAAGTATGAATTGCTAGATCTGGGTGGGTTTTTTTGGTTAAGACTCATGCTGGTTGTGTGCATGGACATCCTCTGTCCTACTGTGTGCGGACCCTGTTGGCTGTGTGCACAGGAGGTATTCAGAAAATGTAAGAAGATTTTGATAAATAATATATGTGAAGTATTGCTGAACCATATGATGTTATCTGGAACTGTTCTATTATGATTGCTACGAACTAAGATTTTCTAATTGAGCTGCGAACTTGTATGTTATCTTTGTGGTATGAAAGTAGTTGCATTTTATATATTACTGTGATTATATCTCTGTTAATAAATGCAAACCATTTGTGTTTACAATACTAGATGCGATTATGCTATTTTATGGTTGTAGTTGATGATACGCACGTGGATGCAAACCTGGTAGGACAGATTTGATAAAATTATAGTCTGGTTACGTTTGAAAACCCTGAAAATCACCCTTCTATGTAGATCTAACAATTACAGGCCTGCGTTATTACCTCCTCTCTCTCAGGGTGCGGAAACCTGATTCTAGCACCCTCCCATACTGCTTTGGGTGAGACTTTGACCTGGGCAAGAAGGTCACTACCGAAAGGGCCAGTAGTATAGGGGTTTGTTGTAAAACCTTCACCTTCGAACCTAGGTTAGGACCCCCCGAGCCAACAAGTATGGTGGGCATTGGGTCTTAAAATGATTTTTTCCAAAACTTGGATTTATGGGGCCTGGATTTAACATGATGAATTGTTGATCATTGTGTTCCTTGTGGTTTTGTGATTGGGTACTCTGAGATCCAACTATGGGCTATTAAAAATGGAAAATGGGCAATATATAGGCCAATATGGCCCATTTTCAAATATTTTTTTCTTTTTGATGGTCTGAGGTTAGAGAAGAGCTACTTTCATCAGCTTTTCTTATTGTTGCGGTCAACCTCAACACCTGGAATTCACGCTGTCAGTGTCAGGTAGGAACTAAAACGTCCTGCTTTTATTTTTTTCATTTTCATGTGTAGGTGGTCCATACAAATGTGAATTTGTATGGATTTTATGCCCATTTTTGGGTGGAAATGTGCAGGTAATTGAAGATAGCATGCACAGTCACTGTGCAAATGGTTCCTTTTGCACAAAGGCCCCATTGGTCGTGAAGCTTTATTGCACTGTGTTGTGCGCCTGTGTTTGGTACAGGTATGTGGTTAACATGCAGATATTTTTAAGAACCATTGGGAAGTCAATTTTTAAAGAAATTTGATGTTTTTTGTTCAAAACTGACTTTTTTGTGTTTTCCTTAGTGGAAGGATGTTGTGGCAAGAGTGACACTGGCTTGATCTTCGTGCAGAAGTGGCTCGAAACCCCCTGCTCAATAGACACTGGCTCGGTATGGTTTTCTAAAGTTCCTAAAGAAAAAAATATTGAGATCTCAGTATGGGTTCCTATGCTACCTGGTCCAATGTTGGAATAGGCGAAGGCGTGTTATGGTCATGCACCAGAGAGATGTAGTGATCCATCCCGAAACTAATGTCTATTTTGTGACGAGTCTCTTACCTAAGGGGGAGGAAATTCCCTATCAACTACTTCTTGGGGAAGTGAACATCCATCATTGGGTTGAGGAGGAGAGGCATTACGGTTCTAACCCTATCAACTGTGGTTGCATCTGAGCGAGCTATATCATGGATTTTGGATGAGAGCTGGTCACTTTTTTTGTGGGGCCCACTATGTCTATCAGGGTATGGTCACTCATCTAGGAAAAGCATGGAGGGGTGCTTCCAAGACCTTTGCATACGCGAGAATTCTCTGAAGTATCACGTATGATTGATTTTTCATGTTACGACCCTTTGTGGTGGTGCCCCTAGGTCCTCTAAGGGATCCTTGGATATGTGGATGGGTGCCTGTGATGCGCCATGGTGGTGGGGGAGAGGTGAGATGGTACTGGAATGCGATGATTGAAGCGTAGTTCGAGTCAAACCCGTAGGTATTCCTTGAGTTTCCATATTCAAGGATGGAATTTCGAGGGGATCTAGACATGGGTATCCCTCCTGGCTATGCATTAGGTCCAACAAGTATGACCTTTTATGTTTTCTGCATTTTGAGGGTTCTATTTTTGTGTGTGTGTGTGTGTGTATATATTTCTTTGATGGTGACAATGATATTGTTTTTTGGTTTCTTTTGTAGAAGTAGGGTTAGCAGGGCATTGTACCACTTACTTGGTAGGCCACCAACCTAGGAGGAGAGATCTTCTTGGTGTGGTTCAAGCCCAACTTGGGGGTCAGGTCGGTGTCGGAGGTCCCTCAAAGTGAGGGTAGTAGAACTGGAGCTGTTGGTCAGGATAATTCCCTCCTAGCGTGTGCTGAGGCAGTCGAGGCATGGGTGGCCGTGGTCAAGGAGTTGTTGGTTGCTGCTGATATATGAGTATTGGTGGCACATGCTCGAGATTTTAATCAACAAGGGTTTTTTGAGGCCTAGACCAAGACGAAAGATACTAATGTTGTGGACTTTACAGATTCGTGGAGTTGGCTAGAGAGGTTGACTCAGGCTTTATGAGCTAGGGGATTCTATGACCTAGTCGACATGTGGTTGGAGAAGGTGATGGCCTGGGAGAGGGCACATCACCTGAATTTGCATCGAGTAGCACTTGTTGTTGCAGTTTTTATTGCTATACTAGCACCAGGTGCTCATATGGGTCCGAAGGACCCACTAGGTGGGGCTCAGGCCTAGAGATATTTGTATGATCAGGGAAAGCACCTATCATGAGAATTCTTCCCTGCGGTCATGATATGTATATTTTTTTACTGACGTGATAGTAAGTGACTTGTTTTTTTATACTGGGACACATATTTTTTGATGTATATATGCGAGATGTATTTTTGGTGGCTTTTATGATGTGTCTATGGTTATTTTTATATGTTTTTATATATTTATGATGGATTTTATGTACTTATGATGGAATTTATGCTTATGATTTTGTTTTTATAGATGGGTTTATACGAGATGCATTCCAGTATATGATATGGTTAGCTATGCAATCAGCTACCTAATTGGATCTCTTTGTATATGTATAAATGTAATGTGATTAAATTGGCGGACTAACCGTCACACATGCAATTACTTCCTAAATAGGTTTTAATATTGTATTTGAAAGGCTTGGTTTAACTTCGATACCACTAACTAGGAATCAAAAAATACATGTAGATGGCTAATGCTCTGGTTGGAGGCATCACTCATTAGCCCGAGGACTGCATCATATTCTACTTGATTATTTGTAGCTGACCCAATACATACTCTTTTGCTGAGAAATGGTGACCGGTCAAGAGAGTATATGGCCCAAGCGGATAGTGCTAAATTTTTTGACCATCAAGAGGCTCAACCAATAAACCAAAAATAGTAGATGGGCAGACTATCCCTCTATGAAAAAAGAGTGTTGTTTTTAGAACAAGTCCATAATGACTGTGATCATCATAAAAAATTATGTTACATACATTTTATCTCTAGGGTTTTGAGACTTCCTGCCTTATGGGAATAATTTCTTGAGGTACAATCCATTGACAGGATTAGCTAGGCATGTACCGCCAGGCTCAGAAAAAATGTATGCTCCTTTGAGGATACAATGTTTGATGATGTAAGGAACCTTCCATAAAGTTTCGAACTTCTTGGGTCCTAAGGCTTCTTTTGCAAAATCCTAGTGGACGACTAGCTCCCCATCATAAAATGAGAGAGGGGTGATGTTGCGGTCGAATGCTGCTTTTACTCTTTTCTTGTGAGCCTCATTATATTAGAGAGATTCTCATCCACTTTTGTCAATGAGCTCTAATTGTACCTGTTAGCCCCCCTATGAAATTCTTGACTAGTCAGCTGGGGGCTAGATTTTTTTGAGCCTTCAAGGAATGCCTTTCCCCTGAAAACCCATCCTCCTTGAAGTCTCTCAATTGTTGTGCCTAATACAAATCCCCCTCTGCTAGTAAATTGCTAAAAAGGGCCTATTATTCCCTCCTTTACCCCTACAACATACATCAATTCCCCTTCTTTCCCTTTGTCCGAATTCCCTTTCTTTTACCCTCATTTAGCCTCTTTTTTATCCCCCCTTGTCTCCCCTTCTATTTCCCCATTTACCCCTCAAATCCCCCCAAAATCCCCTTAAGTCCTCCCCTTACTCTTTATTTCCCATTTTTCCCCTTATCGTTTCCCTTTAAACCCCTTAAAATCCATTAAAATGGGCAAAAAACCCATCTTCCGACCTTATTAAAGGCCTAGCCCCTTTACCCCAAGCCCCTTTCAAACCACTTCCCCACATGGCCTGGCGCTGGGACCAAGCGCTTAAGTCCCAAGCGCTAGTCGCAATCGGAAGTCGGGCGAGTGCACATTTTCTTTATTATATCAAAAAATTTCTGATGCGATTATTTGTTAAACGAAGTCTCGCGACGCATTTTGGTCCATTGATCTGTCGTAAAGATCGACGTCGGAGCGTTAATCGCAGCCCCCCACCCAATCGTAATCGCAATATGTTGTATGCGCCCTCCGATCAATCGCAAGTCCTCACTCCCGATTCCCGATCGACTCTCCCTCCGATTGAACGTGAACCATTGATCTGATCCCCAGATCCAACGGTCAGCGCTCAATCGCGCCCTGACCTCCGATCGCAATCGCAAGCCTTTCACTCCGACCTCCGATTGATCGCAAGTCTTCCGCCTCGATCCCCGATCAATCGCAAACTTGTCTTCCGATCCTCCGATCGCACTGTCCCCCGATTACATTTGAGCCGTTGATCCGTCCCGCCGATCCAACGATTCAGCAACAATCCCACCCTCCGCCCGATCGCTGATCACAAGTCCTTCTGTTTCCCCCCGATTAAATCTCCACCGTCCATCTCCCTGCTGATCCTACGGCTCAGCGCTAATGGCATCGTCGTTCCACCGCCCCTCTTCTCTCCCTCCAATTGAACGTGAACCGTTGATCTGATCCCCGATCCAACGGTCAGCGCTCAATCACGCTCCGACCTCCGATCGCAATCGCATGTCCTATCTTCCCGTCCCCGATTGCGATTGCTCTGATTTGATCTCGTTCGTCCGTTTCCTCCTAGATCCAACGGTCATCGCTCGTCCTCCCTGATCGCAATCGGAAAAGTTTATGTGTGTCACCCTTTCGTATCCCCGATTGCGATGGTTCCGATGCAATCTCGGCCGTTGATCCTCCCCTGGATCTGATGGTTCAGATCTAATCGCCCTCCGCCTTCGCTGGGTCCCACTCTTACATTCATCTCCGTCGCATTTCATGCGTTTTGTTTGTTTTTTTGTTCGTTTCATATATTGTTATGCCGCTCAATCTCCACCGTTGATTTTTATCTCCAGGACTGAATCCAACGGTTTGCGCTGCATATTTCTACCAAACCCTATTGTCCGCGCATTCCACCACTCCACTGCATTTTCATCTTTCTTTTACACAATAGCATTGTTTCCGCCACCTCCGCACTACCATTTCGTTCACCCTGCATCCATTGCTCCGTCCACTGTTTTCTTCACGAGTTTGCTGTGTTGCAGAGTTTCTAGAGGAAGAGGACCGCCGCTGTTCAATGTACTACCTCAATGGCGAGCGGCACAGTCAGGATCAAATCTAATGAGCTAGTACCATCAGAAAAGTCAAGGAATGGGGCTATCAGGACTTACATTAAAGGAAAGCGGAGTTCAAACGCCGAAATTCCTGTCGGCGCCATTTAAAGATCGAGCTAACTCAACAGAGGCAGTAATGAAGCAGCAAGGAGTTTTAGTACAGAGCAGAGGGATTACTGCACATCAACGAAGATCTTGAGCTCTGAACCAGGGGTTTAAAGAGGCAAAGCATCATTTTGAAGACCCCGAGGATAGATCTGGAGATCCTAAACATCAATAAGAGGTAATATTAAGGTTTACTTATCAGCAGAATGTTTTTCCATAAAGGACAGGTCTCCCATACAGTCTTTATTATGCGTCGTGTCCCTAAAGGAGTTTTTCGTCCCAGCTATAGTTCAAAACAATCTAACATCTATGAGGCAGACCTCTCATCAGTTTCTTTCATTTTTTTCAAATCACCTAGAGTACTGCAGCCAAAAGTTCAAATCATATCCGAAGCAAATCTCTATTGCACCAGGGAGATGACAAAGATTAAATATACAGCATATCAAGCAGAATGGGCCTCGTCCCTGCATTCATTGTTGTGTTTAAATGTAACATTTAAAATTCACCTACCTCCTCAGTCGGTCCTCTGTGTCTCTTCTGCTATAAAGCACAGAAGGATATCATTGTAATGGTTGTTGATGCATTATCAGTGAATTGCAAGCATTTTTGTCCTCAGCCAAGTTCCCTGTGTAATGATTGTATGATAGGCTGAGAAATATGATGTATTCAGGCTGAATGTAAAAGCTTTGGGCAGTGATGTACCTGATTGGTATTGTGTTTAAAATGATAAGCAGTTTTCATTGGATCCTGATCTACAGCAGTTGGTGATGTTTTTCTCATCTCTGCGTTTATTTCCATTTCATTTCATGTTCTTCTGACTGGCATCTGAACGCATGACATAAGATTTACCCTTGTTAGGTACCTTATGTCCCAGCTCTATCAGTATTTAATGTTTTTTGCTCATATGTGTATCTGAATAATTGTTTTTAATTGAATAAACCAGTGTAGTGGATGATTATTTCCTGCTCTGTGATGTTCAAGTTAATAGAATCAATGTTCAGATGTTTTTATTAAGATTTAATTGAAAGAGGTTAGGAACATTGGGAGGTTTAGAAGCTTGTCTCCTCCTCTTCATAGCCTATCCATTTCATATAAACCTTTTCAAGATCCCTTGTGTTGCCTATGGTTTCATCCAAGTATGCCTGGAGTTAAATGACCTCTGGCCTGATCTATAGACAGAATCAGATGGTTCTCCATCCTTCATTCTCATTCCTTAATGTTCCATCCCACCAATTAGTCTTTGAGATCCAAATGCTCTAGATGACTAGCCCAACTGAAGCTTACACATTGAACATAAGTAAATCCTTTCTTGACTCCATTGCCCAATGGCCTTGATGTTCCCAGAGTTATCTATCCTTGCCTAGCTTCCTTCTTTACCTATCCTTGTCTTATATTGAAACCTTCCTTCCCGATTCTCAACAACCAAACTCAAACAATCAAACAAACAACCTTGAGCCTATAACTAGCCTAAAATCACAATTGAGAACTTCAAAGACATATATCCTTTGATAATCATAGAGAGATCCCTCTCTGGACCTAGGAGGGCTAGATCCTAAGGTCTGAAAGTGGTTCTATGTTGTCTCATCTTTTGGTATTGCCAACCTTGCCAAAACATGGGAACCCCAACATAATGGCGACTCGGCTGGGGAATTTCTGAGTACTTTCATCTTGTTGCATCTCCAAGCCTCAGAAAACCTAGAACCTCTATTTAGGCTGGCAGTAAAACACTTATCCTTCCTATTCCACTTACCTCTGGTGTGTTTTACCCCTTACTCTCAGACAGAGCCTGGTAAGGGCCAGGTAGCCTCCGGATCTCATCCTCTTTAGGAGGTGACACATCTGGTAAATGCCCTCCCAGTCCATCTCTGGTTAGATTTTGCCGTGTTTTGTGGGATATTCCTGAAAAAGATATTTCCTCATCACTGCAGTGGACAGGGTACCCTCTAGAAACATCCTAAACCTTCCACCTGGCGACTCCATTGTTCCCAAACGAAAGACTCCACTGGTGATCAGTAGGCCTGCTGATTACCTTGGTTTCACATAAGACTCCACTGGGAGACCAGATTCAAAACATAATTAAGGCTCCACTGGGAGACCAGCCCTGAGACAACATCAACCACAACAGAAATAACAAGTAGGGTTAAGCTGCTTGGCTAAAAATAACACTCTGGCTCACAGAACCATTCATACAAGAGCTTTCCTTGATCCAAGCCCACCCGAAATAGTTGATAATCCTGAGAAAATCCTCAAGAGAACACCTGTAAGTAGGAGATCAACTATTTCCAGCAACATTCATAGAGCCAATTCTGCACCAGAAGATCTTGCAGTTCTATTAGACCCTTTCTTCGACCTAGACCTTCAAAACAGATTACCTAGAACTAGGTCATTCAGTGTTTCAGACCAGCCGGACCCTAGGGACAGTGAAACCCCTCCTTCCACACCACCTGATCTCCACTTTCTCCAAAATTTGGGGCTTTCTCACCCGAGATCTGCTCAATAGACTTCTGCTGGTCCAAACATCCCTGTCATCCAAATACCAGCTGCTCAAGCCAACCCGATACCCCACCAGAACATCATCATGGCAGCCTGGTATGCACCTCTAGTCCTACCTCAGCCTCTACTTCCCTTACCAAATGATTATCAATCAAAGATCCCGCACTTCCCTGCTAAAGAGCCTACAACAGCACAACAACATGTTGATAAAATGGAAGACTCTTTTGACTATATGGAAATTGATGATGAAACAATCAAAATGATAATTTTTGCACAGAGCCTAGGGGGAGAGGTTAAAAAGTGGTTTAAAAACCTACCTGCTGGTAGTATCATAGATCTCCCTGCTTTATACCAGACTTTCATCAACAAATGGGAAACTAGGGCAAACCCTCGCCAGCTCCTAGCAGAATACATGTCCCTTAAGAGGAACGTAGGAGAGAGTGTTCACGATTACACCACTAGATTCAACAACATTTACAACGCTCTTCCCCCACACATGAAACCTCCACAAGGTATGGCCCTGGCCAAATATCCTGATGGATTTGATGCTGACATGGCCTATGAGCTTAGAGATAAAGAATATACCACATTGGAGGATATGCAGAAAGGGGCAGTAAACATAGAGGTGAATCTGATCGAGAAAAGAGCAAAACTAAGATTTGAGAAGAGGGTAACATACAGGGATGACAATGTAGCCTCCACGTCTGACCCCAATAATGAACGCATGTGCAAGGACATGGAAAAGATGAAACAAATGATGGATAAAATGGTTGTCACGGTTAGTAACCTAAGCAAAAGTCAGAATCAGAGCCAAAACTTTAGAAGAAACAACAAAACTCCCAACAGACAGAAAGAGGCAGATCAACAAGTCATTCCCCCATTCCAAAACTTTCTTGATGAGGATGAGGGAATCATAGAAGAGTCTGAAGGGAATAATATTAACATGTTTGAAACAGAGGACTCAATTCTGAACTGTGACTCAGAGGAAGATCAAACCTCATCTTCATATTGGGATGAGGAAAGATTAGAAACTGAAGAGTACAGACTTGGGTTCCAAAATGCCATGTTATAGGTCAGAGAGCAATATGAGCTCAGGAGAAAAAAGAACCAAGACACTTCCAAAACCAAAACTCCCGAGGATACCATCAAGAACAAGCCTGAAAAATATTCTAAAGTAACTGTTGTGAACAACAATTCAACAGCCAAGAGTTCTGAGAGTAATAAAGAAAAGGACAACCAAAGCATGGAAAAACAAGGTCAACCAACCAGTAGCACTAGCACCTCAGTTAGTGCTCCTGATAAAACTGTTTCTACACATGTACATAATGAGAAAACACAAATTGATTTAGCCACTAAAACAGTGGCAAATAAAACAGAGTTGAACACTTCCAAGAGTCAATCCACTTTCAGTTTAGAAAGTGAGATTGCAAAAATCAAAATATATGTACCATTATCTGAGTTGGCCACTCAGGATGCATATAAGGGCCAAATTTTGAAAGCATTGAATCTAGGGGAATACACCGATTCTGTAAACTTGAATGATGATCAGCCTGCCCTCTTGTTTGGTCCTAAGATTGAAGGAAAGTTTCAGGAAGGGGTAGTACCACCTTTCTATATTAGTCTCAACATTCATGATAAAATACTCCACAATGCAATGCATGATTCTGGAGCCTCACACAACCTGATGCCTAAGGTAGTTATGGAGAGGTTAGGCCTAGAAATCACGAGACCCTATAAAGACTTGTATTCTTTTGACTCGAGTAGAGTAAAATGTCTTGGCCTGATCAAAGACTTGTGTGTGAGTTTGACTCAGATTCCTGCGAAATGTATGGTCATGGATGTAGTGGTGGAAGACGTGCCACCCAAGTATGGCATGTTATTATCTAGATCATGGGGAGCCAAGCTGCAAAGCACCATGCGGATGGATGGATCATATGCCACTATTCCTATATTTGGCCAATTAAGAAGACTATATAGAGAATCCCAAATGAAATTCCTAGTCAGCAGCCCCGAGAAACCTGAAAATTCACCATTATATTCTGTACATACCGACCTTGACTCCTTCATCTTTTGTAATGATGAATCCTTAGAAGAGCCAGAGTCCTAGAATAGGCATACAAATGAGAACACCGAGCCTATGGACCTCCACATAATGGCCACTCTGGAAGAATATGATCAGGAAGACCATGGGAAGCACACTGAAAATGAAGAGGAAATCAGCAATGAAGCCTGTAGGATCTGTGGTGGACCTCTCACTCCAAGTGAAATAGAAACAAAACAAGAACAGCAAGCTAACCACCCCCCTGACATCCATGGCCTCTATGAACAACAAGATAGTTTACAACCTAGTACAAACCTCCCAACTCAACCTAATGGCGAACCCAGCTGTAAGGGAGAAAGTGAAGTGGAAGTAAACAAAGAACCCCTGTGGGAAATGAAATTTGATGGATCCTGTACTAAACAAAGCGCTGGAGCAGGAGTGTGGCTGCGTAACACCGAAAATGACCACGTAGAGAGCCACGCTGTCAATCTGCATTTCAAATGCACGAATAACATTACAGAATATGAGGCTATAATCTTGGGCTTAAATCTGTTGAAAAAATTAGGAGCCCGTAGGATAGTCGTGAGAGGAGACTCTGAGTTAGTGATCAAACAGATGAATGGTGAGTATTCGGCAAAACACCCCAGGCTTAGGGCATATAGGAATGATACTCTAGATTTGCTGGAAACGTTTGTTGAATATGATTTAGTATCCATTCCTAGGGGTCAAAACACTATTGCAAATGGAATAGCCTGCCTATCTAGCTCATATCCTAAGGCCCCAGTTGACCAACAAATCATCATTCAGACTAAATTCAGGCCTACAGTGCCAGATAATGAAAAATACTGGCAGGTCTTTGAAGGAGACATACAGATTGAAGATTTCCTGGCGGGCATAAATGAGTTTGAATTTTCTGATTCAGACTCAAAATCTGATGACAGCTGCCCAAGTGAGGATTCCCCAGATGAACTAGAAACACCTTGTAGTATAGAAATAAATTCTTTTTCTGAAGAGACTAGAGATTCAACCATAAAACGTGAAAACGCAGATAGAGAAGAAATGGAGGTGCTGCAAGCCAAAGACAAGAACATACCAAGAGGCTTAGCACCCTTAGAGGACCTCTTTGATTTCAAAGATGTTGCAAAGAAGCCCACAATAGAACATGCAGAATCAGATGTAGAAGAATGCAACATAGGCACTGAAGACAAACCCAAAATGATAAAACTGGCTAAGTCTATACTTGCAGACATGAAGAAAAGATACATTGTCTTGTTTAAGGAATTCATTGATGTGTTTGCATGGAGCTACGAAGACTTAAAGGTCTATGACACCAACATCATACAACACAAGATACCACTGAAGGAAAATCAGAAACCTTTCAGACAAAAACTCCGTAGGATTAATCCAAAACAATTGCCTGCAGTAGAGAAGGAAATTAAAAAGATGTATGAGGAAGGCATAATTGTCCCTGTAAGGTTTTCTGATTGGGTTTCAAACTTAGTGGCTGTAAGGAAGAATACAGGGGAGATCAGACTATGCATAGATTTCAGAAACCTAAATAGAGCCTCCCTGAAAGACAACTACCCCTTGCCTAGAATGGAACATATCTTACAGAAGGTAGTGGGCTCTAAAAGAATCTCCCTGCTTGATGGTTTTTCAGGATACAACCAGGTTCTGGTACTCCCAGAAGATCAACTCAAAACAGCTTTTACCACTCCATGGGGCACCTTCATGTATGTGAAAATGCCTTTTGGATTGATGAATGCTGGAGCTACCTTCCAGAGAGCAATGGATATTGCTTTCTCGGATGAGATTGGACACTTTATAGTTATCTACTTGGATGACTTAACTGTCTTTTCTAAAACAGAAGAAGAACACTTAAAACATCTGAGGAAAGTTTTTGAAAAATGTAGAAGGTATGGTCTGTCCCTAAATCCTAAGAAGACTGTTTTCGGGCTGCAAGAAGGTAAGCTTCTTGGCCACATTATATCTGAGAAAGGGATTAGGATAGACCCCCAGAGAGTTGAGGGAATACTCCAAATTACGCATCCAAGAAACATCAAGGAGCTACAGTCCTTCATTGGAAAGATCAATTTCCTTAGAAGATTTATCCCCAACCTTGCTGAGCATCTTAGGAAAATGACTGAAATGCTGAAGAAAGATGCTGGAATTAAGTGGACTGTTGAAACCAAGAAATATTTTGAGTCAGTAAAGCTTGCACTCACCCAGGCCCCTGTCCTTATCAGCCCTGACTTTTCAAAAGATTTTCTGATCTTTTCATTTGCTTCCCCACACACAATAGTTGCAGTTTTGTTGCAGAAAAATTCAGAAGGTAATGAACAACCTATAGCCTTCTTCAGTAAAGCCTTAAGAGATGCACCCTTAAAGTAAAACATCATGGAAAAGTAGGCCTATGCCCTGATTAAGGCCTTGAAAGACTTTAGGGTGTACATTCTGCATTCTCACACCATTGCCTATGTGCCAAATATAGTGGTCAAAGATATCTTGTCCCAAGACCCAGATGGGAAAAGGGGCAAATGGATTGCTACAATTTTAGAATATGACATTAAAATCAAACCCACCAAGCTGATCAAAGGTCAAGGCCTAGCCCAATTAATGGCTGAATCTAATCTACAGGCCCTTGATATTAACATGATGAATGCCCTGGATGAGCAGGAAGGATTACCCCATCCAACTGTTGAGGAGCAGTTTCAGAACTCTCCTTGGTATGTTGATATCCTTTACGTGCTCACACACCTCAATGCCCCTCCAGAACTGTCCAAAACAAAGGCCAGATTCATAAAACTCAAAGCTAGAAATTACTGCATTATGAATGAGAGTCTATATTGGAAAAATCCAAATGGTCTTTTGCTGAAATGTTTGCCTAAAAATGAAGCTGAAAGAATCAAACAAGAATTCCATGCTGGGGAGTGTGGAGGCCACCTGAGTTGGAAGGCCACTACAAATAAGATACTCAGGGCTGGGTACTATTGGCCTACACTCTTTAGTGATGTTCATAAAATGGTCCTTACCTGCCACAAATGCCAAATTTTTGAGGGCAAAAGAAAGCTCCTTCCCCTCCCTCTGCAACCTATCACCATAGAAGGTCCCTTCATGCAATGGGGCTTAGACTTCATTGGAGAGATCCACCCCTCTTCTTCTGGGCAACACAAATGGATCTTGACTGCTACTGATTACTTCACTAAGTGGATTGAAGCCATACCCACTAGGAATGCCACTGATTCTGTCATCATTAGGTTCCTAGAAGACTTTATCTTATCTCGGTTTGGCTGCCCAAAGAAAATAATCACTGACAATGCTGCTGCTTTCGGATCCAAAAGAATGATTGATTTCTGTCACAGGTATGGAATTGCACTTGGACATTCAACTGCCTATTACCCCCAGGGTAATGGCCTAGCTGAATCATCAAATAAAAGCCTGGTTACAATCATTAAGAAGCTGTTGGAAGAGAACAAAAGGTCATGGCATAAAAAGTTGATACAAGCCTTGTGGGCAGACAGGCTCACTACAAAGAAATCTATTGGCATGTCACCCTTCCAGCTGGTTTATGGGACAGAAGCAGTTTTTCCTACTAGCCTTGGGATACCAGTGGTAAAGCTTATCCAAGAAATCCAGTCAGAAGAGGACAACATGATAAAAAGAATTAATGAAACAATCCAACTTCAGCAAATAAGGGAGCAGGTTTATAACAGAGCTGTCAAAGTGCAGGAAAACATGAAGAGATAGTTTGACAAAAGAACCAAAGCAACAAATTTCAAAGTTGGGGACAAGGTCCTGAAGTGGGATTCAAGAAGAGAGGATAAAGGTAAACATGGAAAATTCGATAGCTTGTGGCAAGGTCCCTTCATCATTCAAGCCACTGTGGGTCCTAATGTGTTTTTCTTGCAAGAACTTGATGGTTCCGAGTTGTTTGGGGGTCCTGTCAATGGAAAGATGCTCAAACACTATTTCTGCTAATTCTCCATTTCCAGTTTCATTTCCATTGTATATACCGTTGAAAATTTTCATTTTTAGCAAAAAGAGAAGAAATTGTTCCAAAAAACAGAGTGAAAAGAGAGGTTCAGACATGCTCAAAACATGAACCTCTGAGGCAAAAGGATTGGCTCTAATAAACTCAAAATCTGAGCCAAAAGGAAGCTGAATAGCTGATCCAAACAAGCTCAAAATCTGGATCAGCAGAGGAAAGAAAATTAGCTCTAACATGCCTAAAATCAGAGCTGAAACAAAGAAAGAAGGATATTTTCAAAACTACAGATTTCATGCCTTCACATTTTTGTTGCAGTTTGCTACAAAGTTTTCACTCCAGCAAGTCAAACAGTCTAATCCTGGCTTGGCTGTGTTTAAATTTCCTGCCTTAGAATGTGGGTGAAGAAACCTGTTGGACAGTTTAATCCCAACAGGTAGTAGTTTAGGTACAGAATCGTATGAGGCCAACAGTCTAATATGGCCTCATGGAGCAATAAGGGTAGAATTAGAATAGGTTTGTTTTTGTTTTGAAAAATAAAATGTAAAGGGTCTGCTAGTTCAAATGCACCCAAGGGAAAATTGTTAGAGCTCTAGTTTGGGTAGGTAGATTGGTTGGGAAAATGTTTCTGCTGATTTGTGTATCCAATATATTGTGGAAGCTAATCTAAAGAAAGAAGAAAGATGACTTATAGTAGCAGGCATCTGGCCTACACCAAGAGATCATTTTCTGAATTCTTGACTTCTTCAAGAAGAATCCATCCCCATGTGGAGCCACTGTTAGCCCCCCTATGAAATTCTTGACTAGTCAGCTAGTGGCTAGATTGTTTTGAGCTTTCAAGGAATGCCTTTCCCCTGAAAACCCATCCTCCTTGAAGTCTCTCAATTGTTGTTCCTAATACAAATCCCCCTCTGCTAGTAAATTGCTAAAAAGAGCCTATTATTCCCTCCTTTACCCCTGCAACATACATCAATTCCCCTTCTTTCCCTTTGTCCGAATTCCCTTTCTTTTACCCTCATTTAGCCTCTTTTTTATCCCCCCTTGTCTCCCCTTGTATTTCCCCATTTACCCCTCAAATCCCCCCAAAATCCCCTTAAGTCCTCCCCTTACTCTTTATTTCCCATTTTTCCCCTTATCGTTTCCCTTTAAACCCCTTAAAATCCATTAAAATGGGCAAAAAACCCATCTTCCGACCTTATTAAAGGCCTAGCCCCTTTACCCCAAGCCCCTTTCAAACCACTTCCCCACATGCCCTAGCGCTGGGACCAAGCGCTTAAGTCCCAAGCGCTAGTCGCAATCGGAAGTCGGGCGAGTGCACATTTTCTTTATTATATCAAAAAAGTTCCGATGCGATTATTTGTTAAACGAAGTCTCGCGACACGTTTCGGTCCGTTGATCTGTCGTAAAGATCGATGGCGGAGCGCTAATCACAGCCCCCCACCCAATCGTAATCGCAATATGTTGTATGCGCCCTTTGATCAATCGCAAGTCCTCACTCTCGATTCCCGATCGGCTCTCCCTCTGATTGAACGTGAACCATTGATCTGATCCCCAGATCCAACGGTCAGCGCTCAATTGCGCCCTGACCTCCGATAGCAATCGCAAGCCTTTCACTCCGACCTCCGATTGATCGCAAGTCTTCTGCCCCGATCCCCGATCAATCGCAAACCTGTCTTACGATCCTCCGATCGCACTGTCCCCCGATTACATCTGAGCCGTTGATCTGTCCTGCCGATCCAACGGTCCAACAACAATCGCACCCTCTGCCCGATCGCTGATCGCAAGTCCTTCTGTTTCCCCTTGATTAAATCTCCGCCGTCCATCTCCCTGCTGATCCTACAGCTCAGCGCTAATCGCATCGTCGTTCCGCCACCCCTCTTCTCTCCCTCCGATTGAACGTGAACCATTGATCTGATCCCCGATCCAATGGTCAGCGCTCAATCACGCTCTGACCTCCGATCGCAATCGCATGTCCTATCTTCCCGTCCCTGATTGCGATTTCTCCGATTCGATCTCGTCCATCCGTTTCCTCCCAAATCCAACGGTCATCGCTTGTCCTCCCTGATCCCAATCGGAAAATTTTATGTGTGTCACCCTTTGGTACCCCCGATTGCGATGGTTCCGATGCAATCTCGGCCGTTGATCCTCCCCTGGATCCGATGGTTCAGATCTAATCGCCCTCCGCCTCCGCTGGGTCCCACTCTTACATTCATCTCCGTCGCATTTCATGCGTTTTGTTTGTTTTTTTGTTCGTTTCATATATTGTTACGCCGCTCAATATCCACCGTTGATTTTCATCTCCAGGCCTGAATCCAATGGTCTGCGCTGCATATTTCTACCAAACCCTATTGTCCGCGCATTCCACCACTCCACTGCATTTTCATCGTTATTTTACACAATAGCATTGTTTCCGCCACCGCCACACTACCATTTCGTTCACCCTGCATCCATTGCTCCATCCACTATTTTCTTCACGAGTTTGCTGTGTTACAGAGTTTCTAGAGGAAGAGGACCTCCGCTGTTCAATGTACTACCTCAATGGCGAGCGGCGCAGTCAGGATCAAATCTAATGAGCTAGTACCATCAGAAAAGTCAAGGAATGGGGCTGTTAGGACTTACATTAAAGGAAAGCGAAGTTCAAACGCCGAAAGTCCTGTCGGCGCCATTTAAAGATCGAGCTAACTCAATAGAGGCAGTAATGAAGCAGCAAGGAGTTTTAGTACAGAGCAGAGGGATTAGTGCACATCAACGAAGATCTTGAGCTCTGAACCAGGGGTTTAAAGAGGCAAAGCATCATTTTGAAGACCCCGAGGATCGATCTGGAGATCCTGAACATCAATAAGAGGTAATATCAAGGTTTACTTATCAGTATAATGTTTTTCCATAAAGGAAAGGTCTCCCATACAGTCTTTATTATGCGCCGTGTCCCTAAAGGAGTTTTTCGTCCCAGCTATAGTTCAAAACAATCTAACATCTATGAGGCAGACCTCTCAACAGTTTCTTTCATTTTTTTCAAATCACCTGGAGTACTGTAGCCAAAAGTTCAAATCATATCCGAAGTAGATCTCTATTACATCGGGGAGATGACAAAGATTAAATATACATCATATCAAGTGGAATGGGCCTCGGCCCTACATTCATTGTTGTGTTTAAATGTAACATTTAAAATTCACCTACCTCCTCAGTCGGTCCTCTGTGTCTCTTCTGCTATAAAGCACAGAAGGATATCATTGTAATGGTTGTTGATGCATTATCAGTGAATTGCAAGCATTTTTTTCCTGAGCCAAGTTTCCTGTGTAATGATTGTATGATAGGCTGAGAAATATGATGTATTCAGGCTGAATGTAAAATCTTTGGGCAGTGATGTACCTGATTGGTATTGTGTTTAACATGATAAGCAGTTTTCATTGGTTCCTGATCTACAGCAGTTGGTGATGTTTTTCTCATCTCTGCGTTTATTTCCATTTCATTTCATGTTCTTCTGACTGGCATCTGAACGCATGACATAAAATTTACCCTTGTTAGGTACCTTATGTCCCAGATCTCTCAGTCTTTAATGTTTTCTGCTCATATGTGTATCTGAATAATTTTTTTTAATTGACTAAACCAGTGTAGTGGATGATTATTGCCTGCTCTCTGATGTGCAAGCTAATAGAATCAATGTTCAGATGTTTTTGTTAAGATTTAATTGAAAGATGTTAGGAACATTGGGATGTTTAGAAGCTTGTATCTTCCTCTTCATAGCCTATCCCTTCCATATAAACCTTTTCAAGATCCCTTGTGTTGCCTATGGTTTCGTCCAAGCAGGCCTAGAGTTAAATTACCTCTGGCCTGATCTATAGAAAGAATCAGATGGTTCTCCATCCTTCATTCTCATTCCTTAATGTTCCATCCCACCAATCAGTCTTTGAGATCCAAATGCTCTAGATGACTAGCCCAACTGAAGCTTACACATTGAACATAAGTAAATCCTTTCTTGACTCCATCGCCCAATGGCCTTTATGTTCTCTGAGTTATCTATCCTTGCCTAGCTTCCTTCTTTACCCATCCTTGTCTTATGGTGAAACCTTCCTTCCTGATTCTCAACAACCAAACTCAAACAATCAAACAAACAACCTTGAGCCTATAACTAGCCTAAAATCACATTTGAGAACTTCGAAGACATATATCCTTAGATAATCATAGAGAGATCCCTCTCTGGACCTAGGAGGGCTAGATCCTAAGGTCTGAAAGTGGTTCTATGTTGTCTCATCTTTTGGTATTGCCAACCTTGCCAAAACATGGGAACCCCAACAGTACCAACCGTTTTTCTAGAGGCCAAGTATCAGTGAGGAGTTTGATGTTTGCATGTAAGTTGGGGATTTTGTATTCAATGGGAAGCACGACCTCCACTCCATATACCAACTAGCAAGATGTGAACCCTGTTGAGGATTTCACCCTTGTACGGTATGCCCATAAGGTTAAAAACACCATATGGAGCCAACTGGTTTTATGGTTGTTTACCATGTGTTGTAAAATTGTTTTGAGTACTTTGTGAACAAATTCTACCTGGCCATTGGACTGGGGGTAGTATGGTGATGCAAACTCGTGCATGACCCCAAGGTGATGGGATAGCTCCTGAAATATTTCATTCTCGAAATGCTTTCCATGGTCGGAGACTAACTCTTTAGGTACATTAAATCATGCGACCACATGGTTGAAGAGAAACCGAGCTGTGGTTTTTGCAGTGTTATCATATGTGGGCATGGCTTCTGCCTATTTGGTGAAATAGTCAAAAACTACTATGATGTATTTTTTCTTCCCAGATGACATAGGGTTGCAAGTCATAAAGTCGATGACCCATTTGAAAAGGGGCCTGCTACAATGACCAGGTACAGGAGAGTAGGAGATGCTCTTGCCTTGTGAGCGAAGTGTTGGCATCGTTCGCATTTGTTGACTGCTTGTATGCAATCATTGAATAGGGTGGGAAAAAAATAAACCATCACGTAATATTTTCTGCGCAGTGCTTATCTCAGAGAGATGGCCGACGTAAGCCCCACTATGGAATTCATTTAGGGCATGCTCAGCTTGGTCCTGAGTGAGGCATCAACATAAATGGTGTTAATGCCTCTTCAATAAAGGACATCCCCCATGAGAAGGTATCAAGGGGCCTGATGGCATATGTGCCTTCAGTCGTCATGGGTGAGTTAGGTTTGAAATTTTAGGTTCGCAGAAAAAGAGAATGTTGTCGTACCAAGGGTCCTCAGTCGTCACTAAGAAAAAATGTTCATTGGGTAGTGAGTCATTAATCGGGGATCCTTGGGTCTCACTTGGGAGAATAGTGATGAATTCGGCTAGGATTAGTACTTTCTATCTCTTGGGGAAGTTGAACTATAGGCTGAATTCCTACAGTATAACTAACATCAGGCATAATTATGGTTCACCATACGGCGGGTTAGAAAATATCGCATGAGGTCGATAGTTGATATGATTATTGTAGTCCTTAGGATTATGTAATGTCGAATATTTTATACTACGTTTACTAGGGCTAGGGTATTTTTTTCTAATGGCTCATACCTCAAAGCAGGACCAACTAGGTTCTTGCTAACGTAATAAATTATGTGCTCTTTATTGTTGGGCCTGTTCTTGGATTAACACCCCAACTATGGATGTATCTGACACAAATAGATATAAGGTATAGTCCTTGTTGTAATTGGGTGGGTTGATAAAGGAGGCTGAAGACACTATGTCTTTCAATGCATCAAATGAATTTTGAGCCTGCTCATCCAACATGAACGGAATGTCCTGACAGAGCATGCGTAAGAAGCCCTGCACGCAAGTGGAATAGTTGGGGACAAAGTGTCGTAATAGGTTGGATTTTCCTTGCAAAATTTGAAGTTTCTATAGCATTTTAGGTGGTGGTACCTCTTTGATTTCCTAGACCTTGAGGGGGTCAACTTTGATTCCTTTTTGTGATACTATGAATCCTAACAATCTACTCGCATTAACGCAGAAGACCCACTTGAAAGGGTTTAAGTGTAGGTTGTAGTGCCGACACCATTGAAATACCAAACATAAATCCTCTAGATGGTCAGATTGTTTCTTGGATTGTACTATGAGATCGTCGAAATAGGTTAAGATAAGAAGAGTCGGGTCATGGAAAATATAGTTCATGCCATGCTGAAAGGTGGCTCCAGCATTTTTAAGACAAAATGGCATAACTTGATATGCAAATTTTCCATAAGGGGTGTTGAATGCGGTCTTATGTTGATCCACATGTCGGATTGAAATTTTATTGTACCCCGAGAATCCATCCATGAAGGACAAGGCCCTGTGACCCACGCAAGAATAAATGACTTGGTCGATGAAAGGAGTGGGGTAGTTTTCTTTGGGACAAGCTTTGTTTAAATATTGAAAATCGGAACAAACTCGAATGTTTCCCTGTTTTTTCATGATGGGTACAGGGTTATAAACCCAACATGTGTATGCGATTTGGTATGTGAATCTAGATTTTTGAAGCTTGTCTATCTCTTATTTGATCACTTCTACTTTGGATGGATGTAATTGATGTTGTTTTTTGCGGACAGGTGATACGTCAAGAAAAATATCAATGTGATGCTCCACTATGGTGGGGCTTAACCCTGAAATTTATGAATGATCCCAAGCAAAGATATCCATATACTTTTGTAATAGGTTTGTATACGTGGCTACCTCATCTAGGGAGCATGTTTCCCTCAACGAGATTTCTTTAGTTTTTCCTGGTTTTTTCGAGATATTCACCTTAATGGTTGGTGAAATATTCGACATATTTCCTTCTCAAACACATCAGATGCTAGGATAGGGTTCTTGAACCAATATACGTTCCATGATGACAGGAAGTATTTGGATTCAATGGCATAAATATCCTGGGTTTTTGTGATACTAGGCATGAACGCTTTTACTGGAAGAAAAAAAGGAGTTGTGATGCATTGCATCCCATGATAAATTTGGTTCCGTCATGGCCTCTAATATATCCTTATCAGAGTGAAACAAGATGTGTAAGGGGTAATTGTTTTGTGCGAGGTTGTGAGAAATTGGTTCGGGCCTAATAGTGTTGGTCAACAAACAAGACTATAATTTTGTGGTTGATTTCATGGAACCAGATGAGGTTGACAGAGTGAATATGGGATGGGTTTGCATTGTCGAAGGTACTAATACCATTTTGGTAGTTGCATCTATCTTGACACCAGTGAATGATGAGCAAACAACACAAGTTATGGTTCTCATGCATGATGAGATGACTCATATAGGGTATTGTGTGTCATCGGCATTACATGGAAGAATAATTTTTGTGATGTTTGTTTGTTTCTTAGAAACATAAAATTCATGCTTTCTTGGTGGTATATGAAAGGTACATGTATATTATTTTATGTGAATATTTTGACAGATGCAAAGGTGTCGAAATGTTCACAACACAGGGCATTTCTCTATATCATGATCATGGCTAATGCAAATTTTTCATGGAGTAAATTTACTCACTGAGTATATTGTATGATATCTAGTACTACTTCTCATTTTATAGGATGATGATGGGAGATGGTTATGAAAATGTGTATTTATTTGTTTATGTAATCTCCTAGTGTTATATCTTGTGATTTGGCTCATGTGGTAGTTTTTCATCTAATGTTTCTCTAGCTGCTATTAACCTTGGAAGGTAATGGCATTTCATCATGTTGTGAAATTGCGAGAAAATTCTGCAATAACAACGTGTGATCTTCTCTTGATTATAGAGGTGAATGTAAGGTATGGGTGCGACCATGAGAATATTGTTAGTGAACTTGTTAAGCTCCCAAAATTGATTAACCATGTGGTATTTTTTAGCACATAAGGCACATGATATTTTTTATTTGCTTCTTACCTCACTGGGGTGAGGAGCCTCCTTAGTCTTAGGTGGTTGGCGACAACAGAGGGTAGGCCTCATTGTTATCGGTTGTCTATGTTTTGGTAACTCAAAACTGACTACATGTAGATTATTGGTGACAAACGAGCACATGATATCTACTCTAAGTCAAAATCGAGGGACATAGGGGAAATTTTGAGCACCGTGATTATCTTGGCATATTAGACAAGACTAGCACTCTTTTGTTTTCCAATCCCTTTGGACCATAGGGGTGATTGGGTACCATTTTCAGAATGATACTAAATCGGGGCACTGAGTGATTAAATGGTCACATTCGTCACACATTATGCAGGCTAGTACTAGGCATGTGGGGGTTTTCAGAGTGGGATGTTTTCCTTTTAGTGGATTCCTCTCTTTAGATATGTAGAGAATGGACCTAGTTGCTTCATTCTCCTAGGTTGTGGAACTTTCTATGGACTCTAAATATGATTTTTCTAAGTCGGAAAGTTTGTTTATGGCCAAGCGTAGCAACACTAATGCTAAACAGAATCAGGGAACGTATGGAAAATGGCGAATATGGTGTTTATCTTGGAATATCTGACAAGAAAATTGATTGGGTTATAGTCCTATAAAGTACACTGGGTTAACCGGGTACTATCTTTGAAATAACTCTAGAGCTACACATTGCATTATCAAATGATAATATTTGTTGCATAAAGAGCAAAGTTTGTCTAGAGGCTAAGGATGGTTATGGGGAAGAGGTGGTTTCTCTAGTGTCTGTCTTTCTTTCGATATATATAATATGGTCCTTGTTGCTTTCGTCTGTTGAGTTGTAGTGTTGTCTGTGGATTCTTTGTCTGAGTTTGCTAAATCAGTATTTTGAGAGATGAAATGTTGCATGAAATCAAAGATGATGGAGGTTGGGAAAATGACGTATGTGATGGTTGCTCTTACAAATTTTACACATGCTTCTTTTGTGTCATGATAAGTTTCTTTGTGAAATGTGTGGTATTGGGTACCAACGGTTGAAAGCCCTTAATTTTCGGCACCGTATGATCACGTGATCTGGTTCATCGCACAATGCGCAAATTGGAACATAGGGTGTGACCTTTGTTTGTCTTCTTTGAGCCATTGTGTTGGATGAGTATGAGCATGATGCATGTTCTTCTCATACATACAATATGGTTTTGGACCTGTCTACTTTCATTTGTATGGATTTGACGGAGGGGTCCTCAATATTAGATTGCTCTAGGGCCTGGAATGCATCCCTATATCGAGGCATCTCTAGGAAATGATAGGTGTATTGCCTTTAATGGTCACATATGGTGCACACATGATTTGTGTGTAATGATTTCCCTTGGTTGTTCGTCACCTGTTCCTTTTTACGGGTATATAAGGTTGCGGCATTTATTTCGGTATGTAGAAGGGGTTTTAATTCTTATAGTTTTGGGAATATATTAGTAGGATGGCCTATGATATTGCACAATGCACAAGGTTTTAATTCCCTATGTAACTTGGGGGTTTTGAAATTTTTTCCTTTTTTGTTATTCCTATTGGTAGTGCTAGCTGGTGCCATTGCAGATGTTTCTTTAACTGCTACGACCAGTGGGGAAAAATAGGGATCATACATATAGATGTAATTCCTAGGATTTCTAGCATGGCTGGAGGGACAAAATACTACACTGGTATTACAAAATCCATATATGGAAATTTCATAGTTTCCATGACCTTATTTTATACAAAACCAGGTGGGGGATACAAAAATGGGGTCTATGAAATTGCATATGGTAGGCATGTCGTACTCATGGCTATAGCATCTGTACTGTTGGTTTCTACTTCTGGGATGGTTTCACTATTTGATGATCTCATCATGCACATCGGTGCCTATGTACTCTTGGGGGCTTCCCCTGGTACAATAGGGGGATCTCCTAGGAATGATCCTAGGATAGATGATTGTTTGAATTGGCCCAAGCCAAATTTTGTATACCTTGTGAGCGATTTCGTGGTTGTATCTACATATGGCAGTAAGACATCTAGAGTGTTCATGGGTTTATTTTCTTAGTATATGAGATGGTCAATGATGATGATCCGATCCTCATGATGGAACATCATCACCCTAAAAACAGAGGATGTGATAGCGATTATAGAATACGTGAAACTATGCCTGAGGAGTATATTGTAGTCTAGCTGCACATATAATAACTCAATGTATATGTTTTTCTAGCTAGGTTCAATGGGACATTTTGATAAAGACCAAGAAGGCCTAATGGGTGTCCATTGTATGCTTGTAGCATGATGTCATATGGTTTCAATTCAGGTGATCCTAAATTTTTCCAAACTTATTTGGACATGATGCACGTGGATGCTACTTCATCCATAATGCATCATTGTATGGTGATATTCTAAACTGAAACTTGTATCTATAAAGTAACTAGAGAAGGAATCCTAGGGCTTGCCTTGTCTAGGTCCAAAATCATTAAGCAAGAATCAGAGGGGTCAATCGCGCTTAAGGTGGAAAGTAAGGCCTTCCACTATGTTGGGCATGATTGTAGAACTTCCAATGTTGACATGGCTGCTAGGTATTGAGCCAATTCATCCACTATAGTATAGTTATGAGCATCTTTGGAATGATTTCATGCACGCCTAGTTGATCCTTTGATCATTCTTAGAATGGGATCAATAGGTACTTTGGAGATAGTTAAAGGCACAGTGGGTAAAATTGTACCTATACCTGATGGGTTGGTATCTAGGGAAGTTTCATAGTTCCTATTTCATGTTTGGAAGAAAAATTCTTCTCTGACCATGTAGATTTCATGGCTATTCCCTCTGGTCTCATTTTGGGGTGGTTTTTGTCGTTGGGTATTACCCACTCCTTTGTGGGGGAAATATTCCCGATGTTGGTACTATTTTATTGCTATTATTTTCTTCTAAAAATCCATCATTTATCTACAATTTTCTTCCATAAACTCCTCATAGTCCATTGAAATTGATTAATGTAGCATTATAATTTTTATTTTACATTAAATTAAATTTATGGATTTTTATGTTAAAAATTAAATTTTTTCAATAAAACTACAAGATGTAATAACTTCCTGTAATTGGTTTATGTTGTGACATGTGGCATAGCAGGAAAATCGAAACAGAAGACAAGGACGTGATCTAGGATGTACGTACATGGTGGAAAATATATCTAGCGTCGAATTTGGAGCTCCTGAATATATGGTCAATGCTGGTCAAACCCAGCCTATCCAGTAGAAAAATCAGAAGTCATAATGAATGTAGTTGATATTTTGCTTAAGATTAGGAACTCTAAACTGATTTGAACTGTTTTGGGATCAGTTAGGATTACGGAGGAACGAAAATAGCCTTTTTGGTTGTAAATTTTAATAAATAGGAGGATGAAAGCATGTAATGGGAGGATTGATTATTATTGAAGAAAAGAAATGCTAGTGAAGTCTTTGAAAGGAACAGACTTAAGACTGTAAGCATGTTTTAGAACTCAGTTTTTAATGTAATCCATTCTCAGTACTTAATCAAAGATAGAATTTCATCAATTATGGTGTTTATGAGTTAACGTTCTTATCACTTGAAGTTTTTTTAAAGTGTGCCTTCAAAGCATGGAAGGGCCCCCACGTGAGGATTGGTACACTTTCTTTTCTGTTTCATAAAATTTAGTATTCAGATCTGAATATCATTTTATTTCATTTCATTGCTTGTGAGTTTATCAATTTAATTAGAAGTTCTTTTGATTGTTATTTTATGATTCATAGTAATATCTTGAAAATTCAATTGTAAAATTATTGAATAATTCCTTGTAAAAGGTTTAATTGAGCATTGAATTTCAAAACATTTCTATGAACTCTGTTTTCATGAATTTGATTTTTAGTATGCTTAGTGTGTTATTTTGAAAGAGTTTTTGTGAATTATATCCTTGTAAGAGGATTGAAAACTCAGACTAGTAACACTATGGTTTTAGAACAGTAGATTAAGTTAGATGATATAAGCATTTAAAGTGTGAAAGGAACTACGTTTCAAGCTCTTGTAAGAGAGTGTTAGAACCTGTCACAGTAAGCAATTATTTAGACAAATAGAACAGATCCTTTTAGGTCTATAAATATTAGACAAGTGCCTCTAAGATTACCTACCTTGGTCGACAATAAATTGAGTCTAATCTAGATTCCTAGATTGGTCTTTGCATTTTGGTGCCGTTGCCGGGGAGGCGCAACTAGAGGATTTCTATAAAAACAAAAAAAAAACAAAAACATAGATTTAATTTTAATTCATTATTTTGGAAGTCATGCTTACTTATGTCTAGACCTAGAGATGATAAAGGTAGATTCATAAAAAATCCCCCATCGAAGAACTAATCCACCACTAGGAGCAGACCCTTTAGAAAGAATTGAACACACAACTCCAGTTGGGAAAGTCACTATACAAGAATTAGAGGATAAACAAAAATCAGGGCAAAGACTTACAGTCATAGAGAGACAAATTTTATTGGCATATGAAGCAAATAAGAAACATCTCCCTGAATCCTCTATAACAAGAGAAAGTAGCAAAATAACTCAAGAATCTCTCCTTAAACCTACTGATTTTGAAAAATTTCAAAAAGGGGAAAAACCAGTAGAACAACTTTTCTTTGAAACAAGTGACACTAAACAAGAACTTAAATCAACAGAGGAACCTATCAAAATGGTTGAGGAAGGAGGAGGATAAACAAGAGGACCCACTCCTGAACAACTTAGAGAATATGAGAGATAGCAAGAGGAAAGAAGAAGACAAAGAGAGGCTGAACTGAAACAAAAGAAAGATCAAGATCAAAGAGAAGAGGAAGAGTCAACCTTTAAATTTCCCATTCAAGAACCAGGATAAAATAATGATGAGGAAATAAAAATGAAAAACATACCTCCATCTGTGCTACCAAAATTTTATGGCATGGCTTCAGAAGATCCGGATTCATTCTTGTTTGAATTTGACATAGTATGCCGAACATATGGTTACACAGATGATGCCCATAGGCTTAGACTCTTCCCAGCAACATTAAAAGCATCGGCATTAAGATGGTTCATGGGACTTGGTGAACATGCAATAACTGATTGGGATGGCATGAGAAAAATATTCTTAAAGAAATACAAACCTTATTGTAGATCAAAATATTCTAAAGATGATATTTTTAGAATGAATCAACAAGAGGATGAAAGCTTAGAAGAGTATTTGGAACAATTTGTTTACAATTTACAAAAATCAAAACATAGAACCATGTCTCTTGATATGATCTGAACAATATTTTTGAAGGGAATTCGAGAAGAATAATTAGATGATCTTAATTTGATGGGAAACAGTAATATTTCCACCTTACCTTTCGATGAAATTGCTGACTTATGTGAAAATTATTCCAGGAGCAAAGCTAGAAATGGAAAAAGAACTATATCATCCAAAGCCACAAAATCTGCTTTAGCTAGTGTCACAAGGGCTGAAATAGGAAACTTATTAGAAGAATTCAAAACATACCTATTAAGCACCTTAGGAAATCAAATTGACACTCTGAAAGCAAAGAAAAGACAAGAAGAAGAAGATCAATTAATGGCTGTCTTTTGTCCAAAATGCCGGAAGAAACATGCTTTGAAAGACTGCCCTTTAGAAAACATTCAAGTTTGTGCCTTTTGTACTGAAAGTCATGATATATTTCATTGCTCTAAAATCAAGATTTTGCAAAATTGTAACTTGGAAGCCAATGCAGATATGGGGAATGTGTATTTCATGGGCACCAAGAGACCATGGCAAGCTCCACCTCCACCTCCAGGTATGTTTCCAAACCAAAATTTTCAATTTCCTACACAAGATCAAATGTATGTTAAGAATTCTTGGAATGTACCCATGCCATGGCAACACCAAAATTACCCACAACAACAATGGAAACCATTTCAGCAATACTCTCAACAATACCAACCATATCCTCAACCATACCAACAATATTCTCAGCCATATCAATAGTATCATCAGCCATATCAGCAGTATCCTCAAACATATCAACAATATCCTCAACAACAAGTTGTCCATCAACCCCAAAACACTCAACAAACATTGCCTGCTCCTCCACCAATAAATCCATCTTAATTACAACTTCCATCTAACTAGCCTCCTAGACCTACTTAGATTCCTGCTCAACCTCTACCTAATCCAAATAATAGAGCAAATAAACTAGCTTACAGTGTAGATGAGGGACCATCATATCCCACTCTACCTCTACAAAATATCGAGCTTAGGTCTGGAAAGATACTTCAAAAAGAACTTCCAATAGCTGAAAAACAAGAAGAAAACAAAGACAATGAAAATGAAACTCCAACTCAAAAGAAACAAAATGATGACATCAAAAATAAACAAATGCAACCATTGCATCCACCACCTTTTCCAGAAATATTGATCCAAGCAAAACTTCCCATGTCTTTACCACAATTTGATGTTTTAGATGAGTTGAAGAATGTCTACATAAAAATTCCACTACTTCAAGCCATAAAAGACATTCCGATATATACAAAAGCAATCAAAGAACTATGCCTCAATAAGCCTACAAGAAAAAGACTTGATCCACAAACCATTCATGTTATTGGACATCTAGCTGGCCTTATGACAAACACCATTTCAATGGAAAAGTATGTTGATCCTAGTATTCCCAGAGTCACTACAATCATTAACAACATACCTATTCCAAATACTTTAATTGACCTTGGGGCAGCAATAAATGTGATGACTCTTGAAACAATGAAAACACTTCAGCTGACAAACTTGCAATACACACCAATTGTTCTATAACTAGCTGATAGGTCTAAAGTGATTCCTGAAGGGATTTTGGAGGACATAATTGTTTCACTGGACTCTTGGGAGTATCCAGTGGACTTTTTAGTTCTTCAGCCAAAATATAATTTAGGAGGACACCCTATCATCCTTGGTAGACCATGGTTAGCAACTACTGATGCATTCATAGGGTGTAGATCAGGTAATATGATCATTTCATGAGGAACTGAAAGGAAACAACTCACTCTGTACCCAGCAGCACAAATACCAGTAGTAGCAAACAACTTATGTCTTGATGATAAATACAATGATAAGGAAGAAGTTCAATCTTTTTTTAGCATCAATCAAATCTATGATTTTCATGAACATAATAATGATGATTTGATAGAATTGTTCCTTTCTCAACCTGATATTTCTGAAGAATTAAGAAATTAACAATACCAAGCTGCAGATGAACTTTTAGCACAGAGTTTTCAAGAAATATGTACCATCCATACTTTGAAAACATCAATTGAAAACATTTTTCCCATACAATCTATCACAAACACTCAGAGCAAGACCATAGAGATTAGTCTAGGAAAAACATTGAATATTAGCACTCACCTAGACTTATCTCAGGAAGAAAAATTGATTCAATTATTGAGGAAGTATCAGAAAGTATTTTCTTGGGACTACACCGATATGCACGGAATCCACCCTGAAACATGCTCTCACCATATTTACATAGATAGTAATATAAAACTAGTGAGGCAACCGCAGAGAAGAATGAATCCCATTCTTCAGGATATTGTTAGAGATGAATTACAAAAACTATTGAAAGTCAATTTTATTTATCCTATCTCTGATACTCAGTGGGTATCCCCATTGTTAGTAGTGCCCAAGAAAAATGGCAAGTGGAGGATTTGTGTTGATTACAGGCAATTGAACAAAGCAACCCTCAAAGATTATTTTCCACTACCATTTATTGACCAAGTGCTAGACACATTAGCTGGGAAATCATCATTCTATTTTCTTGATGGTTTCAGTGGCTATAACCAGATCAGGATAGCCTTAGAGGACCAGGAAAAAACCACTTTTACTTGTCCCTGGGGCACTTATGCCTATAATGTTTTACCATTTGGACTTTGTAATGCTCTAGCTACATTTCAGAGTGCTGTATTAGCTATTTTTCTGATTTAGTTCATGAGTGTGTTGAATTTTATATGGATGATTTTTCAGTGTATGGTAATTCATTTGAGCATTCATTAGAAAATCTTGAGAAATTTTTGAAGAGATGTATTGAAGCTAATCTGTCCCTGAGCAATGAAAAGTGTTTTATGATGCTAAATGAAGGGGTAGTATTGGGTCATTATATTTCTTCTCAAGGCATTAAAGTTGATCCATCAAAAATCCAAATCATTGTCAATTTGCCAATTCCAAAGACTCAAAAAGAGGTAAGAAGATTTCTTGGATATGCAAGCTATTATAGAAGGTTTATTGAAAATTTTAGTAAAATATCTCTACCTCTATTTAAGCTTCTAGCAAAAGATACACCTTTCAACTGGAATGAAAATTGTCAAAAGGCTTTTGAAACACTCAAAGAAAAGTTATCAACCACACCAGTCTTAAAAGGACCTAACTGGACCCTACCTTTTCACATCTTTACAGATGCATCTGATACTGCAGTAGGTGCTTAATTAGGCCAAAAATAAGAGTCTTTGAATTATGCTATCTATTTTATCAGTAAAAATCTAACACCTGCAGAATTAAACTACACAGTCACTGAAAAAGAAATGCTTGCAATCATACACACTGTGAATAAATTCCGACATTATATAACTGGTTATGAGGTTTTTGTACATACTGACCACTCTGCCATTAAATATCTAATGAAAAAACCAATCACTAATGGCAGAGTTACCATATGGCTATTATTACTCCAGGAATTTAATATTACAGTGTTGGATAGACTAGGTAAGGAGAATCAGGTGGCAGATTTTCTTTCTAGACTCCAGAATTCAAGTGACGTTGTTCCGGTTGAAGATTCTATTCCAGATGAAAATTTATTTGCAATTCCAGTAGTAGATCCATAGAATGCTGACTTAGCTAGTTATTTGTCCACAGGAAAGACACCTTCATATTTTACTACAAAGGAGAAGAAGAGGCTCATCAAACAAAGTGCTAGATATTCATGGATCAATGGAGATTTATTTTACACCGGTTATGATATGATTATTAGAAGATGTGTAAGAAATGATGAAATAATTGATATTTTAAAATATTGTCATGATGAACCGTGTGGTGGGCATTTTGCAGAAAAAAGGACAGCATTCAAGATCCTCAGCCTTGGCTACTATTGGCCATCTATTTTTAAGGATTCAAACAAGTACGTGAAAATTTGTGACAGTTGTCAAAGAATGGGTAGACCCACAGCTTCAGATGAAATGCCACTTCAGCCCCAAGTGCATTTAGAGCCACTTGAAAAATGGGCTCTAGATTTTGTAGGACCCATCAATCCACCTTCAAAGGGAAAAAAGTACATCCTAGTATGTACTGACTATGTGAAAAAATGGGCTGAAGCAAAAGCACTTGTCCAGGCAACAGAGCAAACAGTGGTAAACTTCCTCTTTGAATAAAATTTTGTAAGGTATGAAGTACCTAGGGAGATAGTGACAGATCAAGGTACTCAGTTCACTTCAAGGTTAGTTCAAGATATCACTGAAAAATATAAAATCAAACACAGAAAAATTACACCTTACCATCCACAGGCCAATGGCCAAGTGGAATCAACAAATAAAACTTTGGAAGGAATTATCACTAAAACAGTAGCAATGAACAGAAAGAATTGGGAGGAAAAGCTCAAAGATGCACTCTGGGCTTACAGAATCACGTGGAAAGACACTACAGGATTTACACCATATCAGTTGGTGTATGGAAAAGAGGTAATTCTTCCTATTGAATTTCAGGTACATACTTATAAAATGGCTGCAGATTTAGGAATTGATATAAATGAAGCACAAAAGGAGAGAATTATGCAATTGAACTAGTTAGATAAGATGAGGCAGCAAGCAGAGGAGAGAACAATCCTAATGCAGAAATAAAGGAAGCAGTGGCATGATGCACACATTAAAAAGAAGTAGTTTAAAGAAGGAGACTGGGCTTTACTCTTTGACTCTAAATTCAGAGATCATAAAGCCAAATTTACAACACATTGGATGGGCCCATATGAAATAGTTCAAGTATATGAAAATGGATCAGTCAAACTTACTACAATTGATGGAGAAGGCAACACCTTTATTGTCAATGGACACAGGTTGAAACTCTATCATAAGCCCATCAGCAAGGAAGATTTTATTCAAACTATATCTCAGCAAAAGGAAGTTGAGATATCACAGCCTTCAACTGTGATATCTCTACCTTAGTCATTTCAATTTCTTTAAAAAAAAAAAAAAAAAAACACACACACAATAAAATAAAATAAAATAATGGTTTAGATGTGAAAACCAGACTTTGGCACACTCTAAACACGAATTCTTACTGGAAAACCAATCATTTGGCTGGTAATAATTCCTTGTTCTACTTGTTTACTATTTTTCTTCAATTCAATAATGAATTGAGGACAAGTCAAAGACTTAGTGGGGGAGAAGAAACAGTGGTTTTTCCCTATCTCATCTCCTCAATTTCAATTTTTCAAGAAATTTTTGTTTCAGTTATTCAATCAAAAAGTTGTTTTGTTCTAATCAGTGAAGGGACCTGTTTGAGCAATAAAATAGCCAGTGGGACCTGTTTTAACATAATTATATAGAGGGACCTATTTAAAAAGGCTATGTCAATATTACCAATATCAGAGGGACCTGTTCGAAGACTGCATCAGAGATAGATAAGGCTACTTCAACAAATTTTCAAAGGTTTCTTATCAAAATTCTAATCAAAGCTACATCATCAAGGTTGTATCATCAAGACTACATCATCAAGGCTACATCAAAAATAAAAGAAGTTGTTCTTCAGATTTTAAGAGACCTGTACAAGTAGATCAACCACACATGTACAAACAGATCAGCCACACCTGTATAAGCATAATTTGATCAGCCAATAAGTGTAATGTATTGAAATTTTTATTTTTAACATTTAAAATTCTTAAATTATTTTAGTGTTAAAAATGATAGTTATTATTGCTTGTTATCAATTTCAAAAAGTCTTTCTTATAATCCTTATAACCATAACCTTTGTGATATTCCCTATATACTCACCTCATTATCACTCTGCCTATTTCTATATGATCATTTCCATTTCCCTATCACACCTTAACCTATTTTTATTTTCTATTCCTACTACGCTCTTCAAACCTTTTCATAAACTCATTATTTTTAAATCTTACCTCTGCCATTAAAGTACCAACAAGTAGTGGCCTTAATAGATACTCAATGTAAAAGTCCGTTCAATGGAAAAAAATTTGTTAAAACGCTTGTCCTCAAATGATTTCATTCATTTCGACTGCTAGAGTTACAAAAACAATCTTCTGACCCAAATCTTCTTATGAAATGTATCCGTTATGATTTCATCACCAACACGATTTGCATATTGTGCTATCATGATTATGCTCCTGCAAATTAGTACTACTCCTCTGTATTCACGATTTGAACGTGCCTTCCGACTCCACAAACAAGCTCACGGCCTCTGATAGTAAGACTCTGTTCTCTGCGTTATCATAATAGCAATTGGATCTTATGACATCAAGCAAAATGAAGGTCAGCTGTTGATTTTTTATTTTATAAAACTCTGAGTTCATAAGTTTAGTTAAGGAATTAATGTTCAGACTCTGAGTTTCTTAAAGAGGGTCGAGATAGTAGGTGCTAAAAAGGGAGAAAATATAGCAGATAGGCTTATCCAGAGTTTTTTTTTTTTTTACTTCCGCCCATAATTTGAGGAAACAACTTAGGTAATTGAAGAAGTAAGCTCAGATAATTGAGGACGTTAGCCAGGTCAGCTCAGTGGAACGCAGGAAAAGAGGTAACAAGTTGAAAACCCTGATTGAATTTTTGAGCATAAAAAGGGGTTAGAACAGAGATTTTTAAAAATGAAAAATAGAGCAGAGCCTAAAAAATTTGATAGTTCAAAATATCATGAAGACTATGTTAAGATTTTGAGGGAAAAACACTGGTTGTATTTTCTAGAGAAATTTAATAGAAACAATGAGGAAGTTATGAAACAATTTGCATTTACATTTAATGGAGAGAAAGATTTGATGGGAAATTTCTCTTTTAGAATCTCAGAGGATACAATAGCACAGATATTAGAAATCAGTCCAGAAGGGGAAAAGTGTTTCAAAACCAAGCAATTTAGAGAAAAATCATGGACTCAGTTTATGTCTAGGTCAAGGGTTTCTTCTATCAATTGGAAAAAGGGTGTTCCTAGAAGTTGGTTAATTTACCCATGGGATGAGATGGTATACATTCTTCAAAAATTTGTTACATGTGAAGGACGTTACAGTATAGTATACCTATATCACATAAAAAATTTATTGCACCTAAAGGGTCAATGCACTATCAGTCTACCCTATTTTCTCTTACAAATTTTGACTAAAATGTCGAAGACCATTCAGAAACAAAAAGGTAATGAATATAGGAGCTTGTATCATTTTGGTTTGATCAAAATTCTAATTGAATTTGAGTTGCAGAAGAGAGGAAAAACATGGAAATAATTTTTAATTTCCAATCAAATCAAAATTAGAGAAGATGAACAGGAGAAGCAAGGAAGCACGGAGTTTATGATTGATATTGATGAGGAAACCCCTGAGCTTAATTCAAGCAATGTTCCTCAACCCAGCAGTAGTGTGAGGACAAGAAGAATGAGGCAAGAAGATGCCAAGAAAATTGCAAAAGATAAAATTTTCACTACTTACAGAAGAAGATCAAGGAGAATAAAAAGGAATCAAACACAAGATGATCAACCAGAGCAGAATGAAAATACACCAATGGAAATTGAAAGCAGTGCTAATTCACAGTCAGAACAAGAAGCAGAGATGGAAACTGAAAGCAATAAGAAAGAAAAGGAAGAGCCAGTACCTACAAATAAGAAACAGAGAAAGTTAGAGAAACAGATTGAAGAGTTAAGAGAGGAATTGATGGAAGAAAATATGTTAGAGAAGGTCATAAAGAAAGAAAATGAAATTTTGAGAGCTCAGAGCAAGAAGATTCAGCAGAAAAATGAGAAATTGAAGAAGAAAGTTAAAGAACTTAAGACTGATCAAACTGAAATATGCAAATGGGCAACAAAATGGTACACTTAGAAAAAGGTTCTCAAAGAAAAATATAAGAATATGAAATATGAGTTCCAAGTTCAGAAGAATGTAGATGTATTTCTACGAGCAGTAGAGGCACAAGAAGAAATAGAATATAAAGGGAGCACATCAAGATTAGCATGAGGACATGCTAAATCATTGAGTTTGGGGGAAATGTTGGTACTATTTTATTGCTATTCTTTTCTTCTAAAAATCCATCATTTATATACCATTTTCTTCCATAAAATCCTCATATTCCATTGAAATTTATTAATGTAGCATTATAATTGTTATTTTACATTAAATTTAATTTATGGATTTTTATGTTAAAAATTGAAATTTTTCAATAAAATTACAGGATGTAATAACTTCCTGTAATTGATTTATGTTGTGACATGTGGCATAGCAGGAAAATCGAAACAGAAGACAAGGACATGATCTAGGATGTACATACATGGTGGAAAATATATCTAGCATCGAATTTGGAGCTCCTGAATATATGGTCAATGCTGGTCAAACCCAGCCTACCCAGCAGAAAAATCAAAAGTCATAATGAATGTACTTGATATTTTGCTTAAGATTAGGAACTCTAAACTGATTCGAACTGTTTTGGGATCAGTTAGGATTAGGGAGGAATGAAAATAGCCTTTTTGGTTGTAAATTTTAATAAATAGGAGGATGAAAGCATGTAATGGGAGGATTGATTATTATTGAAGAAAAGAAATGCTAGTGAAGTCATTGAAAGGAACAGACTTAAGACTATAAGCATGTTTCAGAACTCTATTTTTAATGTAATCCATTCTCAGTACTTAATCAAAGACATAATTTCATCAATTATGGTGTTTATGAGTTAACATTCTTATCACTTGAAGTTTTTTTAAAGTGTGCCTTGAAAGCATGGAAGGGCCCCCACGTGAGGATTGGTACACTTTCTTTTCTGTTTCATAAAATTTAGTATTCAGATCTGAATAGCATTTTATTTCATTTCATTGCTTGTGAGTTTATCAATTTAATTAGAATTTCTTGTGATTTTTATTTTATGATTCATAGTAATAGCTTGAAAATTCAATTGCAAAATTATTGAATAAGTCCTTGTAAAAGGTTTAATTGAGCATTGAAATGCAAAACATTTCTATGAACTCTGTTTTCATGAATTTTATTTTTAGTATGCTTAGTGTGTTATTTTGAAAGACCTTTTGTGAATTATATCCTTGTAAGAGGATTGAAAACTCAGATTAGTAACACTCTGGTTTTAGAACATTAGATTAAATTAGATGATATAATCATTTAAAGTGTGAAAGGAACTACATTTCAAGCTCTTGTAAGAGAGTGTTAGAGCCTGTCACAGTAAGCATTTATTTAGACAAATAGAACAGATCCTTTTAGGTCGATAAATATTAGACAAGTGCCTCTAATATTACCTACCTTGGTCGACAATAAATTGAGTCTAATCTAGAATCCTAGATTGGTCTTTACACCCGCATTACTGTAGGTCATTGGGTAGGTCCCCTTGTCCTCAGTTACCCTAAATTTTGTTCAATGTTGGGAGTTCAGAACAGTCGTGAGTGTAATTTCCATACTCACGACATATGCACAAGAGTTGTTTGTCCTCATACTGTGTTTCTTATTTCTCTCTTGGGAGTTATTACCTACCTCCTAGTTTTGATTTCGGTTGGGGTTGTCCCTAGCCTGAGACCGCAGGGGTCGTTTTTGATTACTTCCCCCCTGTCTAAGATTTGCCTTTTGCTTGTTCCTTGGCTTCTTCTTTTTAGTGTTTGGAGGATTATCTCTATTCTCTTGATCATAATATTGTCTCTGTCGAACCTAGGATGGTTGCATAAGATTCACAGGTGCATTTTTTTGCATCGATTTTGTACTCGGTGCAGGAAAAGGGAAGTATTGGTTCCCATGTCCTTGATTGGTGTATGGTTGTTTGGGTGGCTCTCTTGTATCAAAATTCCTAGATGAGTAATGTTTCCCTTCCATGGGAGGATATGAACCTCCTTAATGTTGATGATATGGAATCTCCTTATTTGTCACGTTCTATAGAGGTGCAAGCTGACTTTCGTGGTACCTAGGTTGTGATATGTTCTGAGTAGAATCGTAAGCGTATCATGGGTACTAATAATTTCTTCTTGGTTGGCCTTGGGCTAAAGACCCTATTAAAATTTCAGCGAGATTGGATGCACTGGGTAATTATCTATAAGTTTGGAGGTGTGGGGAATTTGGCAAGACATTGTAAATATATCTTGATTTGGTGTAAATGAGTTCAAGTTGCTAGGGTTTTCTAATGGTGTCGTCCTCTGAGGTAGGTTTTTTTTTTGCTACGTCTTTTGAAATATCTATAGTGAGAGTTTTAAAAAATAAATCCAATATAAATTTGTCGTCAAGGTTAGCTTTGCACAAACTAAGATGTCTCAACCATTCATGGAGATGGTATAATATATAAAAAAAAATTGTTTGTCTGAAATGTGTCAGAAGTTCCATTCTCAAGTCATGATCAATGGGGAGTTGGAAATATGTGAGGAATGCAGTAGCAAGGGTGCTAAAGGTTCTATGTGATGCAAAAGGTTGTTCGACATACCATTTCATCGCAAGCCCTGTGAGGATGCGTTGAAATAGTCTCAGTCAAATGGAATCATTAATGATACTATTCAATGAGCACCATAGGTGGAAACTCATTATATGATTTCTAGAATATTTCGCTTAATTCCATTCAAATTTTGGTATATCAGAAGGGAGCTTCATGGGAATGGGGGTCCAATTAAGGCCATGTGAAATGGGTTCATTCATTAACTTCATTAGATCTGGAAGATTTATTGATGCTATGAATGGTAGCCGCAAATTGACCGTCATCGTACTCTGTTGAGGAAAAAGTATTTGAATGTTCTAGTGCAGGGGGAGTGCCTGGGGAATGTTACCTAGTGGCATATGCTAATGGATATTCCACTGACTCCCCAGAGGGGTAGCTACCCTTTTACCTCGAGGGGTCGTCGAAGAAGTTGAGTGTGGCGACCCTGTTGGGGTTTCCACTAGTGTTTTATTTGGAAACCCTTGGGGGTTTCCAATCAAATATGCCCTGATAAAGGATTTTCTAATAACGACGGTCATGTGACATCCTCTACTCCTGAATGGTGGGAGCTACGGAACTCCTACCTTCAATCGGGGCAGGTTTAAGAAACACCTAGGTCGACGAGGTCTCGTTTTTTCCCCTATGATGTCAATTAGTGTGACCTTTTTGTGACTTGGGAGGTAGTATGATTCCTATCAAATAAAAAAATATAATCACATGCATAAGACAAAGCGAAAAATGAAAAGGTGATTTTTCTCTTTAACTTTACACTATGTGATCAATCAAGAAAAAAATAAGTTTTTTATTTGTTTTGTGTATTATACCAAAAGCCTATATAGACCTAATCGTCCTTACAATCTCAAAGTAACTGGGCCTTACAAAGATATCTTCTGATAGGTACTGGGGCCAAATTCCCAAAAGAGCTAGCGACGCCTTCTAGCAGGTGGAGAATCGACCAAGGTAATGGTATGAGGATTGAGTGTTGCCTCAACCATCACCTATAGATAATTATGCCCTAGTTTTGACCACTAAAGTACTGTCATCCCATGTGAAAATTCAGGTCTTAAGCTTCTTGGTAATCGGTTACCAGTACCGAGCACTATATGGATCAGGTAGCTCAAAATAGTATTGCACACATTGGGCCTAAGCTTAACACCTTCTAAAATGAGTCTCTGTAATGCACGGGTATTCGTTCCATGGGCTAATAGATGGGTTGAAGCTCCCTAAAATGTAAAAATCTATGTTTCAAACTGTATTATGACCCTGACAGCTTATTGGATGCCTACCCCTGATGGTCCTAATCTGAACTATAATTTCTTCTATGGAACTCGTGGGGATAATTTAGTGACTTCAATTAATGACAATTTTTAGAGATTCTCAATTTTCTCTAGGGTGTGCTTTGGTGAAACATATGTAAGAAGAGAACAAAGGTCCCAAAACTCTGGGTGCCTTATGGTCCAATGCTTACCGATGCTTCGTGTATTCTTTGGAGTGAACAATAACAAGAGTTATGAGATGTCGATATGCAATGATCCTTTATAATCCTTTTATAATTACCCTATGTATGATTTTCCTTGCAAAAAATTGAAATTATGTGTGGATTATGGGCCGCTTACACCTTGCCTAGTTAGATTATGTTTGAACTATAGGGAGATGGTAGCTCAAATTGACTTAGGAAACCTTTCATATGCATACCCAAGATCACCGAAAGGTGCAAGGGTGGAATAGGTTACTTTATTTTTTTATTTACAGTTTGATCCTAGTCCCAAATCTTAATGTAAAATTGAACTAATCTAATGCAAAAATTGAGAAAATTTGAATTAGTACCAGATGTGTGCATATCATGGGCCACTTAAATTTGACTAATTAAGCTATGTGTTCTTTATAATTATCATCAATTTTTTTTATTTTTTTTCAGAAAACACTCGTGGATTTAAGGCCACTTACATTCTCCCTACTTAAACTATGTGTAATTTGTGAAATGAAATCCTAAAATTAAAACTACCTAGTTGCTAAGATAATTCTAGCTTAAGCATAGCACTTAAGTGTCCTAATCATAGTGAAATACAGAGACAAAGTGATGGAAAATTGTTAGAGGTTTCCAATCACGTTAAAAATGGGAAAAAGTAGCAAACGTTTTGCTTGTTGGCCTTCTATGCGGGTTATCTTCCCACAGGCGAGAAGTGCGCACCTGTTGGAGCACAAGGCATGGTGTCAGGAAGAATGAAGAAAAAATACCCTCTATGTTGTGTAAAACTTTCACTGAGGGTGATCTGAGATACATAGAGAGTATAAGGGTGGCTTGTAACAAACTGAGAAGGAATATGGACCTGCAACAACAACCATTAATGCAAAAAGAAATAATCCAGTGGAGTTGCCACTCCTGTGGTCGTGTATTTGGCACAAGGGTGTGTGATATACACTTATTTAGCAAGTTGGTTGGTACCTACAGAAGGTCACAGAGAAAAATTATTGTCTACTATTAGTGCAACAACTTTTACATAATGTAAACTAAGCTTTAGGGAAGACTATGCATACAACGCTAAGAAAAAAACAAAACACAAGATGCAAAATACAAAAGCTCGATGTAGCAAGCAAAATAATCCCTCTATTTTTGGACTATGCAAGTTGGTTTTATATGAAGAAATTTGGACAGCATAACAATCTGTCTCCATTTCTTCTTCCAAAGTCCGGTTTATATAGACATTTTTTGAATTTCTCCTCCTTTCCTTGGCTCAAGACTGATAGTGACTCGAGAGTGGAGAAGGGATTCCTTTTTGGGATGCATTTAGTCCTCAAGGTGGCTTTGATCTGGTTGTCCTTGCCAGTACTAGGTGGAGAATCATCCTAACCAAGCATGCCAAGTGGTCCCCGGTGGTGACATTTCACCATCTTTAGGACCGCATGACTATCGAAAGAATAGTTGCACGATGTGAAAAATTCATTTGATGATGGTGAATTTTCCCTTAATTGTCATCTGAAACTTAGAAAAAATTAAATTTTTATCCTTTCCTAATGTATTCCTTCCCTAAAAATCTTTTTTTGTACCTTCTGCCTGACATTTTTAATGTGTTTTCCCTGTATGATTTTCTGGTGTTAACAACTACAATGCCAACACCCTCTATATTTATATAAATCATGGTTTCATTGGTAGTGAATTTGGATTGATATATTATGGTTGTATGAAAATTATGTGGTTGGTTTAAAATCAAAATTAGCCAAGAGAATAATTATTTTTTCAATTCTAAGCAACGAACATTTTCATTTCGGATAATTTTTGTTTACTTCCAATTCCTTGAACATGAGACATTCGATTTTTTTAGTTTTAATGATCGCTCTACTTTAGATTTAATAAGTGATGATTTTGGGAAAAATTAAACTTTATAGAATGTAACTTCTTCATACTTTTAATCTTAATCAAAAGAAGAACTTACCTTGTAAAATAAATCGTTATCTTTTAGGTAAATCTAAATGAAATTCTTTAATGGTGTTTCTCATTTGCTCGTTTTCATCAGTCGTTATTTTCCTTTTACATTTTTTTCATCCATAGTGTTTGTTGATCTATAGATCTATTTTTGCAAGTCTTCAAGAATTACTTCAGAAACTTTGTGCCCCTGCTTACTCAGATTTGAAACTCGTTCTTTTCATTTTGTTATTTTTTAGCTTTGGAAAAGCAGTTATGATATTGATCAAAATTGAAAATAAACATAATCAGGGAATCTCTAAACCTTTAATTTTCTTCTTGAACCCTTATTTTTATTAAGAAATAATTGAGATATTTCCATTCAAGCTTGGTTTCAAAGCAAGAAATTTTACAAGAGTGGAGACTTCTTATTTTGCTTCACTTTTTGAAATAACTTCAATCTAAAGTTTGAATTTTGTTTGAATGAAAGTCTAATAAATTATAATGTTACAAGGAAATTTAAGAAGATCTCAACTTAAGAAAAACTTGCATATTTTCCTACTTCATACTTGTTCTTGTTGTTGAGATCTTTTTACAAATAATCTTGTTGAAGTTTTCTTTTGATTTCGGTTTTTCATCCACTTTTTTACTTTTAGTTTGCATCTCCTTTTCTTATTTTTGGTGATTTTTGGAGTGTTGATTTCACTTTATCTTTGGATTGATTTTTGTGATATTACCAAGATTTAGATGGGGAAATACTTCTTACCCAACATTGGTTGACATGTTTGGGAACTTATTTCTCTGTAAATTTCATGTGTTTTCACTTACCTTAAAGGGTCACACTTATTGATTTATAAAGTCCTATTTCCATAATTATTTTCCCATGGAGGAACATTCATTTTTTTCAAGTGATAAAGTTCATATTTCCAATGAAAGAACTGGCTTGAGTGTAATGCAATGAATCTCACCCATTTCCCCCACTTCACATAAACAATCTCTAGAATGATAGTTTCTAGGAAAGATAAGGGAGTTAAAATTTTATGAGTATTATATCTATTTCATTTAAAAAAAATTGTACCAGCCTGCCCTCTTCACCCAATTGAAAAAAATAAATTCATGGTGTTAAAATTTGATCAAAACACTGGTAAAATAAGGTTAAAACACACATGTGTGAGAATCATAAGTAAACCTGTCGAGGTACTTAACAGGCTCACTGGAAGTGGTTCTATGCTTTTGGTACTAATAATAGTTCTTCGGGGCTATGCACACTCGCTAGAAGTGAAGAAAGGCCAACTAAAATAGAACATACTTATTAATGGATGTATAATTTCTTTAAAACTTCCTATATGTACCTTAGTTGTCACTCATAGAAGGTAAATTTAAGTTAAACAATTCCCTAAATACATGGATTCATCGTTTTAGACTCATTTTGTTCCAAGTACTTATCTTTTAAAACTTTTATCGCTTTATCTATTAACGTGGGAAATTTTACCCACCACTTCATGGGTGATATCCCTAGGAGAAATATTTCTCCATGATGGACCTCAGTTGGTAACTAGAAACCCCTTCAAACCTCCTACTAGCTCATTGTGCCATTTCTCCGCCGCCTGAGCCACCCTCACCCCTTTGTATTAATCATATTTTTGAAGTTGAGCCGCCTAAATCTAAAGGTATGTGTTTTCATTTGGTAATTGAGTCTTGGGTTTACTTATCATGGATACTTCTAAGCATAGATCAATGTGGGGATTTGGAGGAAAGAGTGGGCTTAGTTTGTGCTCATGTCCCCTTCATCTATTTTGGATGTCACCCTTGAATCTTAGTCCTATGGGACCTCCTTTACTGACCATTTCATTTTAGGGTGGTACTAATTAGTAAACCCCAACTTTGGGTACGTGGTCCCACTCCTTTATCCACATATATTTCTACCCTTCCACTCATTATATTCCCAGACATCATTTCTAATCCAGTGGATCAATAAAATTCTCAAAAATAAAAGTTCTTGAAACGACTTGAAACGAGCACGAAAGTGAAGATCTCATCGCCCTGAATCCAACACAATTCGTTTCACTCAAAACGATATTGTATTCTCCCAATATCGCGTTCTGATCTATTTGGAAAACAACTAAAATTGTAAGAATTTTTTTTTCAAGGATGCCTAGTGTTTTATCTCAATAAAAAATCCCTTGGATGTGGCATTGCTTAAGACATTTTATAAATTTATGTCAAAATTACAATATCAAATGGCCTCTGTTTAACACCTTTGGAATTTAATTACTTAATAACCTCAATAATCTGATATAATGAAAACCTTTACGATGCCATAACGTGCTAATATTTGAATGAAATAAAAAGAAGAACTATAAGGGAAACTCAAAATGATATGCTAAGAAACAGAATCTATCACTTTGATTTTTTAGAGGAAATTCATGGAGAGAGAGGAAACTTGAAATAATATGTTGTAAACAAAGAATCTATTACTTTAAAGTTTCATCAGGAGTTTGTGAAGAGAGGGGAAACTCAAAATAATATGTTGTAAAGAAAAAATCTATTACTTTTAAGTTTCAGGGAGAAGTTGTGAAGGGAGAAGAGATGAAGTGAAGGAGCGCAAATTAAGGTTATTTAACTCTTACTCACAGATGTAATTAAGAGACTAGCTGCTACATTACTTCACTTCATTCAAAGAGGAATAAACACGGAGATAAACTGGAAAGGCATATCAATATCAACATGTATATAATACTTGATCTTCATTCATTATTTTCTCAAAAAATTTAGTACCAAATTAACAGTCATCCAGAGGTCCAAAAATCAGAACCTCTTTTCTTTATTTATATCTACTTAAATTCATCCAAATAGTTTGTAACTATTTTAGTGCTCAACTTAGTGTTCCTAAATTGAGGTCATAAATTGTCAACCAAGGCTAGTAAACTGCTAAAGTGAGGTGCACTATATGTGCCTAGGTGTTTGTTTCTCACTATGTTGTGTTTAGTGTTTTTCTGATTTTTTTGGTTTTATGGTTTTATGTTAAAAAGGAAAAGAACTAAGTGTTGGTAAAGAGAAGTGGATGGTTACACCAAAACAGAGCAAAACCTATTCTAAACTGTGAATGGTATTAAAGAACAGAAAATGCAAAGCTTGATAATGACTCATAGCAAGGAAATAAATCACAACATGAATGCAATAACTCATAACATGACCTCATCCAATTCATTCATTAGAAATATGTTGGAATAGCTTGAGAAAAGGACAATTTTAGTGCAAATTAGGTTCTCCTAAGTAAACAATCATCTTACAATATTACAAAGAATATTATCCATGGCTAGAAGTTTATTGGAACACAATTGGAAAAGAGTGTTTGTAGCACAATAAGATTTCTACTCTGAATTAACTTGTAATGCTAAGATTAATCCATTCTGCAGCTCAAATTGTCACTACTAAGCTTCATTCAAAAGTTAGAGATTTTATAGAATAGTTTTGGGGAAAAAGCTTATTTGTGAAATTGCAAAAAGATTGCAAAACAATCAAGGCCTTAAACTGATATCACTAATTCTTGTCCATATGATGATGCATTAATAGAAAGTTAGAATAAGAGTAGTTTGTAAACAAAGAAGCCCGTGAAGTCTAATTTTGACAGTTGATACAACTCAATGGATAACACTGAACTAAAATGCAATTGATCAAACTTGAAACACAGTGACCACAACTAAACTAGAATACCTTTAAACTAACTTGAAATACAGTGAACTGGAACTGAACTAGAATGCCACTAATCTAACTTGAAAAAAAGTGAACAGAGTTGAACTAGAGTGCCATTATCAAACTTGAAATATAGTGACATAACTAAACTAGAGTGACATCTACCTCCGGAGTACTACAACTAGACTAAAGATGCAACTAATTCTATGAAATGTTTAAGCTCTGTCTCATTCAAAATTAGTGTTTTTTTGGAATAATTTATAGAACAGGACTGGCTGCAACATATTATATAAATGAGCATAAAAGCATAAAATTCAACAAAACACAACTAAGCTCTAAATTACCACAGCTATGTCTCATCCAGAGTTAGTGATATTTTGGAAGAGATTAATAAGAACAAGACTAGCTGTAACAACTGATGTCATTGAGCACAGAAACATAAATTTCAAGGAAATGCAACTAATTCCTAAACTACTACAGTTATATCCCATCCAATGTTAGTGGTATTTTGGAATAGTTTGTAATGATAGGACTGACTGTGGTATCCTTTGCAAGTAAGTATAAAAACACAATGTTCAGAAAAATGATTAAACTAGAAATGAAACAAGGCTAAGTTACTTATCTAAACCATATGAACAAAGCTTCTCAGGTAGCAGGGGTCCTCTACCATCGGATCAACATGCAAATATACTCAATATTGACTCATATCTTGCAATAAAGTGATGCTTCTTTCATTAAAGGAGAAATTCTTCAAAACAGAGTATTATGGTCTTTTGAGATCTAGCAACAAAACATAAATCTAGCTCACTATTTTTTGATCTCCCGAGCCATACTTATAACAAAATTACATAAATGTCTTTGAGATAAAATAGGAATAATTTTCTTTCCCAACTAAATTCAAACTAGGACTCTGGTGGTGGCCTCGTACTATGATTAAGGACATCTGTACAGTCCTTGTCCTATTAGAAGTCTTTCTCCTAGTTTTGGTTTCCCACGTGCATAACCACCTGTAGACTTGAGCTCAAACTTTGTGGAGAGCAAGAAATGATGGGGAAGTGATGTGGAATACGACCATATGTGTTTTTCCTTGAGGTGACACCTAAAACCTGCGTAAACATGAAGATAGATGTGGAATAAGCGTCTGGCTACAGAATGACTGCGTTCTGTAGCCGAGTCTAGTCAAAAATTGATACAATAACAAAATCATGAAAACATAGCAAGTTAGTCATTATATACATTCTTAAAGTAATCATAATCAATCCTATTGATCATTTAAGCCTGTAATTGATGAGGGAAAAAGGAAATGAAGTGAAATGTGGTGGAAAATAAGGACATCTTTGGGGCTCAACATACCCCCACTGCAAGGCTTTTGCATGTCCTCATGCAACTATTCCATGTACTCTGAGACCTCTGCTAGGACATCTAACCCTCTTCTTCTGCTTTGCCTGATAGTCAATGGCCTTCTGGGCTTCCTTATGACTAACTTGAATCTCAAATTTGTAAGTGCCCTGCTTAACTTTTTATTTTTCTTCTTCAATTTTTCACTGGCCTTGTACAACTTTTTCATTTGTAGAGATAGAGTTGTATTCATATCGCCTTTCAACTTAACCTGCTCTCTTAAAATTTCATTCTCATTCTTGATATGCCTATTGAGCACTTCTAACTCATATTTGTCTCTTCTTAGTACATCAATTGCAGATTTTGGTGGGCTAGGAGTTCTGTCTCTACTTTCTGAAGCTCTCTTCTCTAGTGTCTCAACATAATTGTAAATTTCTTGTTGTGCTGGGTCTATTTCAGGAGCTCCTTCATCAAAATCCTCCTCATACTGATACTCAGGTGATCTAGTAGTAGGTGTTTCTTCATCCTCAATGTTTATGATTCCAGTTTGTCTAACCTCTGTTTTCTTTAGTATACCTCTAAGCCTGTGGCTCCGTCTCGGTTGAGATGGCCCTTCTCCTCTGTCTTTGGCATATTTTCTTATTATCCTCTCCTTCTTAAGCTGCTTCTTAATTTGAGCCAATTTCTCAGAAATCATCTCTTCACTGTCCTCTTGTATAGACTTACCAGTTTTAGTTTCAACAGCTTCAGAAATTTTCCTTCTCCTGCTTCTTCTTGTAGGTTTTCTTTCAGGTGGAGATTCCTTGGGTTCTTCAAAGTGGTTCCTCACTAGAAACTCATCCCAATTATCTCCCATTTTTCTCAAATGATGTTCAATTAGGATTTTGACTAAACCATGGTGATACAAGGTTGTTTCTAGAAACTGAAGCCTCTTTTGAACATTAGAGGCCATTCTTTTCAGACTATGAAGTAAGAAAAAGGGCAAATTGATTTCTTCATCTAAGAAATGCATCATTAACCGAGTATGATAAACATAGAGAGTACCAAATCTTCCTTCACAAGTTATAATTTTTTGCAAAATGAGCAACATGTTTCTCCATTTATTCTTCAGTGCTGAGCTAGGAATACCTTTCTTAAAAATGGAAACATCCATACCTGGTGTTTTGAGTATTTGCCTCCATCCCTCATTATGAAATTCTCTATTTTTGAACCAGCGTTCTCCTTGTCTAGGTAATTTCATTGCTTCTGCAATGAAAGCCTCTGTAATGGTGAATTTAACATCTCCTATTTCGATCTCTGCTTCATTGAAGGACCTTGCAAATGTTTTGGTTACTTCTTTATGAAAACCATTAAATTTTTCCAAAAATTGCAACCACCCAGCTTGCTGTAGCATTTCTCTGATTTGTGGATAGCCTTCCAAGTACTTGGTTCCAACTGGTTCAGTTCTTACTATGAGACCCATAACTTATCTTTTCAACCTTCAAATTACTGCTCCTCTGCTCACGGTGAAAGTGGTTGTTAAAAAGATGTTTTTGCCCCACAGATGCTTCCTCTGTTTTACAGACCGGAATGGCTAAGAATTGGCTACGGAAAGAAATGATATGGAGTGGTTATGAAATGAGTATAATGCGGTGAGGGTGATTCACACGGATTAATGAGTTGAGAGTTATCACGGAAGAAAATACCGCGGAGATATTTCGTGAGAAATTCAAAATCATCATTAAATACTTTGGCCTAGTGACGTGACTGATTAAATCACTTCAGTACTTTAACCGTTAAGTTTTAAATGATGATCGGATATGGAAAGATGGAAGGGATTTTGTCCAAAGTTTTTATGATATGGTTGATAGGCATGATCAACACGACTAATTAAAATAACCTTTTTGAATCATACATGACTTAACTATGCTAAAATTTTCATGATCTGTCACCATAATAATTTCATAACTTTTACCTTTGCCTTTCCTTTGATTTTTTTGTGGTTTTGATATGCCTTGTCCTCCTTTGAAAATCATTGATCTTCAGTCCTCATAACTCCTTTGATTTTGCTTGTTGTCTTGGATATGCAGGATCAATTTGCTGCCAAATCAAGTGATTACTGGATAGTGCCTTCAGGATCTCTGGCTGCAGAATGTCTGACTGGCTGCAGAATGTCTGACTGATTGCAGAATGTACCTGTAGAAGTCTTAAAACATGGAATGGAAAGGTTTGAAGCATGAATGGAATGTTTGTATGAAATGAGTTAAAAATGGATAATAAAATATGGTGTAATGGAGTATGAGTGAAGTGAATAATGGAATGAAATGAATCACAATTATGAAGTGAAGTGAAGTATGGAAGGTGACCTACAACTTATGATTTGTATTATTCAATTGTAGAAAGAAATCAATCTTAAAACTCTGAGATGGAAATGAGGTGGACCATGGAATGAAATGAATGAAGTATGGAATGAAGTGGAGTATAGATGAATGGAATGAAATGGAGTATGGATGAATGGAATGAAATGAATGAAGTATGTAATGAAGTGGAGTATGGATGAATGGAATGAAATGAATCATAAGTGAAATATGGGTTTGCACTTATGATTTTGTAATAGCTGCTTTCAAAAAAAGAACAAATTTGAAAAGCTAAAGTGTCCGAAAGATTCTGATTTTAACTTTATCTTTTCTGTATAAACATGCTAATCAGTGATTAGTTTTCATGTTTATACTTTATTTTTTTATTTTTTTATTTTTATTTTTATATATATTTTTTATATTTTTATTTTTATTTTTTATTTTTTTTATTTTTATTTATTTTTTATTTTTAGGCTTTTGAATTCAGAAAATTCAACTAAGTTGATGAAGAAGAAAAATTCTTCTTCCTTAACTTCACATCACTGTTTTCTTGATATCTCTTCACAAATTCTTCTCTTGAAAGTGGCTTATGATACAGCTTCAATCTATGACCATTTACAAGAAAAGTGACATCTTCTTCATATATTGTCCTGATTTTTATTGCTCCATTGTCAAAAAATTTCACAATTTCATATCGTCGAAGCCAATGTGTTTGGAATTTACCTTGAAAATCTTTGAAATTTGAATCAAGCAAGAGAGCCCAGTCACCTTCTTTGAACTTCCTTTCCTTGATATACTTATCATGCCATCTAGTCCTTTGCTGTTGGACTATACTTGTTTTCTGAACTGCATCTTTTCTGATTTCATCCAATTCATTAATCTGCTCCAATATGTGCTTTTGTGCCTTTGTTAGATCAAGTCCTAGCTGAACTGCCATTTTAAAAGTTTGAATCTGAAACTCTATGGGAAACAAAACTTGTTTTCCATAAACAAGTTCATAAGGAGTATGGCCTGTTGTGCTTCTCCATGTAGTTCTATAGGCCCACAAGGCTTCAGAAAGCCTATCTGCCCAATCTCTTCTATGCAAATGAACAGTCTTCGTTAGGATCCCTTCAATGACCTTATTAGTAGATTCCACTTGACCATTTGCTTGTGGATGATAGGGAGTAGATTTTCTGTGTCTGATTTTGTACCTCTCCATCATTTGTTCCACTATCCTTGATGTAAATTGAGCTCCTTGATCTGTAACAATTTCCCTTGGGACACCAAAACAAGTAAAAATATCCTCAAAAAGAAAATTAACTACAGATGCTTCAGTAGCAGAAAGTAATGGCTTGGCCTCTACCCATTTGGTAACATAATCAGTGCAAACTAATATATATTTCTTTTGTCTTGATGGATGACTAATAGGTCCTACAAAATCTAAAGCCCATTTCTCAAAAGGTTCAATATGTACCTGAGGCTGCAATGGCATCTCACCTGAAGGAGAAGGTTTCCCTACCCTTTGGCAACTGTCACACCTTTTGAAATACTCTTTAGCATCTTTAAAAAGGGATGGCCAATAATATCCTAAATGAAGGATCTTATAAGCTGTCCTCTTATCAACAAAGTGTCCGCCACAAGGTTCATCATGACATGCCTTGAGGATCTCAGGCATCTCATCTTCCCGAACACATCTCCTGATGATAAAATCTGGACCTGTTTTGTATAACTCATTAGCAATCCATGAATATTTTGCACTGTCATAAATGATCTTTCTTTTGTTTCTTGCATTCATTATTGAAGGAAATTTCCCTAAAACTAAATAATTAGCAATGTCATCAAACCAAGGAGTTTGAGTAGAAATTGCAAAAAGATATTCATTAGGGAATTGATCTTCAACTGGAGTATTGTCTTTGATGTTTTGGAGTCTAGATAGGAAATCATCTACTGTTTTTTGTTTTTCAAGCCTATCTAGAATGGTAATGTTGAATTCTTGTAAAAGCAATAACCATCTTATGACTCTGCCATTAGTAATTGATTTGTTCATTAGATATCTAATTGTAGAGTGATCTATGTGAACAAAAGTTTCATAGCCTGTTATATAGTGTCTGAATTTGTTTATGGCATGAACAACAGCTAAAAACTCTTTTTCAGATACATTATAGTTTAACTCTGAAGGAGTCAAATTTTTACTGGTATAGTAGATGGCATAAGGAATTAGGTCTTTTTGTCACAATACTACTCCTAGAGTTGTATCCGAGGCATTTGTTGAAATATGAAAAGGTAACTTCCAATTAGGTCCCCTTAAAATACGTGCTTCAGAGAATTTTTTTTTTCAAGGTCTCAAAGGCTATCTGGCAATCAGGATTCCACTTGAATTCATAGTCTTTGGTAAGTAATTTGAAAAGTGGAGATGCTATCTTGGTGAAGTTTTCTATAAACCTTCGATAATATCCTGTAAATCCTAGAAAACTCCTAACATATTTTTGACAAATTGGAATAGATAAGTTAGAGATGACTTCAAATTTTGACTCATCAACTCTAATCCCATCCCCTGAAATGTGATGTCCTAAAAAAATTCCTTCAGTAAACATCATAAAACACTTCTCATGACTAAGTGAAAGATTTTCTTCTTTACATCTCTTTAAGACATTTTCCAAGTTTTCTAAGGCTTCTTCAAATGTGTTCCCATAAACTGTGAAATCATCCATATATACCTCTACACAATCATGTATTAGATCTGAAAATATTCCTAGTACTGCCCTTTAAAATGTTGCAGGTGCATTGCATAATCCAAATGGAAATAATCGGTAAGCATAGGTACCCTAACGATAGGTAAATGTGCTTTTGTCTTGATCTTCAAGTGCTACTTGAATTTGGTTATAACCACTAAACCCATCTAGAAATGAAAAGTACTTTTTGCCAGCTAATGTATCTAACACTTGATCTATGAAAGGTAAGGGAAAATGATCTTTAAGAGTAGCTTTGTTTAATTCCCGGTAGTCAATACATACCCTCCATTTACCATTTTTCTTTGGCACAATTACCAAAGGAGAAACCCACTGACTATCTGACTTGGGATAGATAAAGTTGACATTTAACAATTTCTGCAATTCTTCTTTAATAATCTCCCTAATATTTGGATTCATCCTTCTCTGAGGTTGTCTGATTGGTTTACAATTTTCCTCTATGGATATGTGACGAGTGCAAGTCTTGGGGATTATCCCTTTCATATCAGTGTACTCCCATGCATATGAAGAAGAATGTCTCTGTAATATCTTGACTAGCTCTTCTTGTTGAGATTTCTCTAGGTTCTTGTTTATGTTTCAAGTTTTTCCTGGAAATATCTCAATTGTAGAGCTGCCAAATTTATCCATAGAATAGAGAGACATCTGCCTTTATGATAAAAACTCAATGTTGGATTCTTCTTGAAATTGTTCATGTTTGTATTCTGAAGAGGATTCAAATTTTTCTAAGGTATTCAGAATCTGGCTATCTTCACTAATTTCTAAAATTGTGAAGAGAGGTTGTAAGTCTGCTTCATCCTCTATCCATTGAGTATCATCTAATTCTGTAATTGTTCTTGCTGGAGGATACAAGGTAAATTTCTTGGTTGAACTACCATCAGAGATGTACATATCACCGGATCTACAACTAATGAAAGCATCACCTGTAGCCAACCAAGGTCTTCCTAATATAATAGGGTGTCATCCTAGATTATTCTTAGGAGTTAGGATCATAAAATCCACAGGATATTCCCAAGAATATAGGGACACTGGAATGTCTTCTATTACCCCATAAGGTTTGATCACAGATATTTCTGCTAATTGTAATAATGTGGGTGTAAAAAGAATATTAGGAAGTTTTAGTTTATCCATGATTTGTCTACTCATAATATTGATTGCTGCTCCTAAATCAATAAGTGTGTTTTGGATCTCAATTCCATTGATGTGAGTTTTAACATCTGGATTTCTTGGGTCTAGATACTTTGGAATAGCAATCTTAACCATCATGATATCTGCTATTTTTCCTGCCAGTTGAATTTTCTTTGTCTCTCTTATTCTTTTTCTTGTTTTCTTCATGCTCAACTCCTTTATTGTCTTTGCTAAGATTGGAATTTCCTTGATGGCTTGTAATAATGGGATCTTAATACAAACATTTCTCAGCTCATCTAAGAAATCATAATTAGGCACTATAATTTGTTTTTATACACCCTTATCAATTTGTAATCTTTTTGGAAAGGGAGGTGTAGAGGTGGATGTTGATGGATGCTCTAATATAGGAGTTGAAATTATTGGTTCTTTTTGTTTTGATTTTTCAATGTTTGGGTCTTGGAAAGTTGTGTTCTCTCCAAGACTTTTATTTACCTGTAGAGAATCTTCCTCAGAATTGTCTTGCTCTTGTATGATTACAGAAGGTTTCCTCTTTTCAAGTATTCTTCCAGACCTAAGTTGAACATCACTAAGGTCTAAAGGAGTGAGCAAATAAGTTGGAAACTGTTGGCCTTCTATCATGTATGTGTTCTGAGGATTTTTATTGTTGGGGTTTGGTATGGGTTGGGTAGGCAACTGATTTGTTTTCTGAGGAAATGGTAATGGAAGTGGTTGATTTTGATGTTGTGGATTTTGAGAATTTTGTTGAGGATTTTGTTGAAAATTTTGTTGAGGAGGGAAATGTGGATATGGTGGATAGGATGGTGGATATTGGTAATACTGAGAGTATCTTCCATAGGGATTTTGTGCTCCTTGTGCCCAATTTTGTGATTGATTTTGAAATTGGGGCCAAGGTTGCTGCCAAGAATTCCAATTTGGTGGGGGTTGATTATACAACTGATCATGAAATCCTTGTGTTTGAGGTCCTTGCCAAGGCCTCCTGGAGACAAAATTGAGAGATTCTATGGAACTTGTAGGAGTATCTTCTTGAAAGATAGCTTTAAGACCAGGAAGTGAAGGACAACTCTTGGTCTCATGTTTTTCTGAAAAAATTACACAAGTCTCTACAACTTTTGCATCCAAAGGGCACTCTCTCAAGGCATGTTTCTTTCTACATTTGGGACAAAAGATTGCTAAGGCATCAAATTCATCTTTTTGCTTGTTTTTTAACTTAAGGATGTCTATTTGTTCACTAAGACTCCCAAAGATATTAGATTTGAACTCATCAAGCGTATGTCCTATTTCTGCCCTACTTACTGTCCCAGAAGCAGACTTACTTGCCCTTGCAAGAGCAGGGTCTCTTGGTCCTTTTACAGTTTTAGATTTCCCTCTTGAAAGGTTGATACATAATTCAGCTATTTTAGGTAATGTAAGCTGAGATATATCCCCTTTTCCCATCATGTTAAGGATATCCAACCATTCATCCATAATTGTCTTCAACAAGAGAGCTTTCAAGGTGTCTTGGTCTAGGTTTTCCATTTTTTCTCTTTTGATGTTGTAGTGAAATCTCTCCAATAAATCTTCCAAATTTTCATCCTCTTTTTGTAACATTTTAAACACTTCCTCCTTATGGTTGACTGGCATAAAATAATCCAAATACCTCTCTAGAAATGCTTGTTTCATGTCTTCCCATGTCCTAATAGAACTGTTGATCAAACTCATAAACCACTTCAATGCTACTCCTTTCAATGTTGAAGGAAATAGTTTAAGTTTTTGAGCATCTTGTAAGCAGTCATAGGTTCTACATAGGACTTCAAATTCAAATAGGAAGGTTTCAGGATCTTCAGTTTTAAGTCCATAAAATTTTGGAAGGACAGAGGGTGAAATTTTTTTCATAGTTGTATTCGTTTCTTCATCTACTATAGGAAACCCAAAAGAGCTTCCCATTTCTCTTCTACCTCTTCCTTTGCCTCCTTCTCCTTCTTCACCTCTACCTCCTTCTCCTCTACCTCTACCTCTACCCCCTCCAAATAATGTGGGTTATCCATCAAAAACTCCTCCTCCCCCTTCTTCTGCCATAGTTGATTCTTCTGTGGAAGTTGAAAGGTTTAAGTCCCTAGCAAGGGTTCCTGAATCGTCTTCTAAGATAGGTTTAGTGGGTAAAGTGGAAGGTCTTTTTGATGGAATATATGATCTTGATTTCTCTAGAAGTCTAGGATCAGTAAAGGATGGAATGTGGGTTTGAGTTGGAGGTGTGCTGGCTCTTGGTCTTGGTGAAACAAGTGGTGTTCTAGGAATCAAGCTTCTACTTCTTATAAATCTACCCCTTGAGTCTCTTTCTCTACGCATGTCATTGTTTTTGGGAGGTAAGAAACAAAACTACCTAGTTTTCACTTCCCCAGCAATGGCGCCAAAATGTAGTGTTCAACTTAGTGTTCCTAAATTGAGGTCATAAATTGTCAACCAGGGCTAGTAAACTGCTGAAGTGAGGTGCACTATATGTGCCTAGGTGTCTGTTTCTCACTACGTTGTGTTTAGTGTTTTTCTGATGTTTTTGGTTTTATGGTTTTATGTTAAAAAGGAAAAGAACTAAGTGTTGGTAAAGAGAAGTGGATGGTTACAATAAAACAGAGCAAAACCTATTCTAAACTGTGTATGGTATTAAAGAACAGAAAATGAAAAGCTTGATAATGACTCATAGCAAGGAAATAAATCACAACATGAAATCAATAGCTCATAACATGACCTCATCCAATTCATTCATTAGAAATATGTTGGAATAGCTTGAGAAAAGGACAAGCTTAGTGCAAATGAGGTTCTCATAAGTAAACAATCATCTTACAATATTACAAAGAATCTCATCCATGGCTAGAAGTTTATTGGAACACAATTGGAAAAGAGTGTTTGTAGCACAATAATATTTCTACTCTGAATTAACTTGTAATGCTAAGATTAATCCATTCTGCAGCTCAACTTGTCACTACTAAGCTTCATCTGAAAGTTAGAGATTTTCTAGAATAGTTTTGGGGAAAAATCTTATTTGTGAAATTGCAAAAAGATTGCAGAACAATCAAGGCCTTAAAATGATATCACTAATTCATGTCCATATGATGATGCATTAATAGAAAGTCAGAACAAGAGTAGTTTGTAAACAAAGAAGCCCGTGAAGTCTAATTTTGATAGTTGATACAACTCAATGGATAACACTGAACTAAAATGCAATTGATCAAACTTGAAACACAGTGACCACAACTAAACTAGAATACCATTAACCTAACTTGAAATACAGTGAACTGGAACTGAAAGAGAATGCCACTAATCTAACTTGAAAAACAGTGAACATAGTTGAACTAGAGTGCCATTATCAAACTTGAAATATAGTGACAGAATTAAACTAGAGTGACATCTACCTCCGGAGTACTACAACTAGACTAAAGATGCAACTAATTCTATGAAATGTTTAAGCTCTGTCTCATTCAGAATTAGTGGTTTTTTGGAATAATTTATAGAACAGTGTTGGCTGCAACATATTATATAAATGAGCATAAAAGCATAAAATTCAACGAAACACAACTAAGCTCTAAAACACCACAGCTATGTCTCATCCAAAGTTAGTGATATTTTGGAAGAGATTAATAAGAACAAGACTAGCTGTAAAAACTGATGTAATTGAGCACAAAAACATAGAGTTCAAGGAAATGAAACTAACTCCTAAAATACTACAGTTATATCCCATCCAATTTTAGTGGTATTTTGGAATATTTTGTAAGGATAGGACTGACTGTGGTATCCTCTGCAAGTAAGTATAAAAACACAACGTTCAGAAAATTGATTAAACTAGAAATGAAACAAGGGTAAGTTACTTATCTAAACCATATGAACAAATCTTCTCAGGTAGCAGGGGCCCTCTACCACTGGATCAACATGAAAATCTACTCAATATTGACTCAGCTCTTGTAATAAAGTGATTCTTCTTTCATTAAAGGAGAAATTCTTCAAAACAGAGTATTACGGTCTTTTGAGATCTAGCAACAAAACATAAATCTAGCTCATTGTTTCTTGGTCTCCCGAGCCATACTTATAACAAAATTACATAACTGTCTTTGAGATAAAATAGGAATAATTGTCTTTCCCAACTAAAATCAAACTAGGACTCTGGTGGTGGCCTCGTACTATGATTAAGGACATCTGTACAGTCCTTGTCCTATTAGAAGTCTTTCTCCTAGTTTTGGTTTCCCACGTGCATAACCACCTGTAGAATTGAGCTCAAACTTTGTGGAGAGAAAGAAATGATGGATAAGTGATGTGGAATACGACCATATGTATTTTTCCTTGAGGTGACACCTGGAACCTGCGTAAGCATGAAGATAGCTGCGGAATATGCGACTGGCCACAGAATGACTGCGTTCTGTAGCCGAGTCTAGTAAAAAATTGCTACAATAACAAAATCATGAAAACATAGCAAGTTAGTCATTATATACATTCTTAAAGTAATCCTAATAAATTATATTGATCATTTAAGCCTGTAATTGATGAGGGACAAAGGAAATGAAGTGAAATGTGGTGGAAAAGAAGCACATCTTTGGGGCTCAACAACTATTGAACTTCTTGAAACTACATCGACTACCTAAACTACTAAAATTACTTATGCAATCATACCAAGAAAAAAAATTGAAACTGGAAATCTTATTCGTTTTGCTAAATCTGATTGTTGTTGATGCATCCCCTCGAAGTGTTGAGGTGTCCTTTCTAGTTATGATGCGATAATTGCATAGTTTTGTAAAGACCCCTCAGTGTACGACTTGACACAGCTCTCATGCTTCTAATAGTGCCACTATACGTTCTTATGCCTATATCATTTCACCTTCTCTCCATAAAAAACTGCAAGATGTGGACTGAAACTATATTCTACTTACCCATGGAGATTGAATTGCGTCTTCTTTCTATCGCATTTTGGCATTTCAAAAGATTTACATTATAATCCTATTTTCTTCTTCTGATGCGATTTAACACAAGAAATGCCTTACCTCCGGATTTGAAAACCTTTGGAGTTCACTTTTAAAACCACATCGCATCTACCCGCAAATTGAAAATCGGGGATTTTGTTATGAAAGACGGGAGGAAAGTGTTAAACATTGCGATGTGGGAAGTGCGACAGGTGGAAGGAGACATGGCAAGTGGAGGTGGGGCAAATCGAAAATTTAAAATCAACATATTTTTTATGAGAAATAGGAGGTAAGTGTTAAACATTGCGATGTGAAAAGTGTGACGGGTGGAAGGTGACATGGCTAGCAGAGGTGGGGCCAATCACAATAAAAACTCAGTAAATTTTTTATGAGAAATAGGAGGTAAGTTTTAAAAATCGTGATGTGTGAATTGCGATGGGTGGAAGGTTACGTGGCAAGCAGAGGTGGGGCCAATCACAAATTTCAAATCAGTGGATTTGTTATGAGAAATGGAAGGTAAGCTCTAAAACATGCGAAGTGCGAAGTGAAGGGAGAGGGAGGTGATGTGGCACGGATGGGTCCCATGGGTATTGCAAATCACAAATCGACGCATTTAGTTAATGAGAAGTGGAGGCAAAAATTTAAACTTGTGAAGTGTGAAATGCGGGGAGAGGGAGGTGACAATGAAAAGAAAGGTGGGCCTGCCTGGAGCCCGCAGATCACAACCTTTAACACATTCCTAGCGCTAACCCTTTAAACTTGTGAAGTGCGATATGTGGTCACATCGCATCGCAATATTGCAAGTTTAACCATATTTCAAAATTATAACCTTTACCAAATGTGATATTTGATATGATCTCTGCCATCCATCTCTCCATTTCAATTCTGCACCTTGATCTAGACCATCTGTTTTTTCCCTTTGCGCCTCCTCCAAAACTCTTAAGTTTCTAAGGGAAATATGCCATTTCTCTGAGTGCGGGAAATTAGTATTTTTTTCTCCATGGTGTAACCCTCATGAGCTTATCCAGTGTTCTATTGCGCTACTCTCTCCTGATCTTGCGAATGAGCCCAACCCAACCCTGACCAGTGTGTAATGTTCTAAACGTGCCCCTTGGTCCGACCTTTGAACTGTTATGCACGTGAATGAGCCCGACTGGACCCACCTTCACATATCATCACGTAATTTTAATGTACAAACATACAAATTAAAATTCTTCTTCCTCATACCAAAATTTAATTTTTCTAACATATATTCTTTTTTGGTGTTTTGAAAAATATTTCAAAGGTAAATGCAAATGAGCCACAACATCTAGCTCCACCTAGGGATAGTGCTTTTTTCCACGGAAGTGATAAGAACCATTTAATAGTGTCTTATAAATTGGGCATGGATTCAAATATTTATTGGTTACATATGAACAATGAGAAATCTGGTATTTACAATGGTGGAATGCTGAGTTTTAATGCTGAGAATAATGCTAAAGGTACTGCCCATTCACAAGCAGTTGTACTGACTCTCCATCTAGATCTTCCAAAATGAATGTGTTATTTTACCTTTCCTCAGAGATTCTATATTGATCATTTTTGTCCAAGTAAATCCTCTCCATGGACAGAGACGATCCCTCTAGCCCTAGGGTGGGTCTAGCAACTATGGGAACATACTAACATCTAACTTCCTAGATTATAAATGAAATTCAGAGCAAGGAAGATGACCTACCTTGTCTTGATGCTATGTTGTCATCTTCCGTCAAATCTTCTTGATCCATTGCTATTCTCAAGCTCGATACACATTTTTGGCAATGTTGGATTACCTGTACAAACAATCAAGACACCACGACAAGCGTAAAGTCACGAAAAACATAGAACAATTACAATCTATCTAACTGATCAAGTAATACAAGAAATATCATTATAAATATAAACAAGAGTGGAAGATAAACATCAGTTTCATTTTATTATGATAAAGACAAAGGGAGTTTACAACCAAGCCTTGATGTTGAGGCTCTCCTTCGGCAGGTCTGTATCCAAGCATGTTTGCAACACCCTCACACACAAAGGTCCAATATCTCACTATGTTCCCAACGCACAAAAACAATCACACTCTACACTATTCTCCCGAAGCTATGATTGCTTCTCCTTTCTATCATCACTAATGCTGTAGATTTGAAGGAGGGCTCCTTATATAACAATGGAGGAGGATGTTATGGGCCCTCAAATAATGGGAAATGAGCTTATCCTTTGGAGTAGTTCCTATTTCTTGGGAACAAGAAACCCAAAGGGGAATTCCTTGGCCATATCCTCAAAACAGACTTCCATCTCATCGCCTCACAAAGCTTCTAGTCGTGGAATCTTCCTTTCTATTTAAAATACTTTCCAAAAGAGGCTTGGCATGAGTCTGACACTAAGACAGAGCATCGATCGGTGTGGGCCTTAGTGTAAATCTCTATTATCAGAGGGGGTTAGACAATGAGAGAAAGCGTTGACCTTGAAAACCAGGCTTTTATAGGGATCTTCCAGAAAATTTGTAAAGGGAGATGATTTGGTAGACAAAGTGTTGTTCAGGGGTATGTATTCCATACTTGGAAAGTACACAAGGGTCACTGTATGGGTCCTTTAGGATCAAGGAATGGGGAGTACAGGGATGGTGACAAATTGTTGTGTAACAGATGCCCCCTATAGTATGAAGTTGGAACATGAGTGAGGGGTGAAATTATTTACAAGTACGTGTGAGAAACCAGACGCTGTTGTCAGGAGACCTACAAATCAGGCATATATACATATAAATAACTAAAATCTCTGATGAAAATACATGAATCCATGGTATAGGCACAGTTATCCATCAAGAAGAGGATCATGTGAAATAGATCCATGGCATGGCGTAGCCATCCGCATAGAGAGGATCAAAATGAGAGGACCCACGATATGGTCACAGGCATCCATCTAAAGAATCATGTATATAATAATGAATGACTCATCACTCCTCGCAACCTAGACTTTTGTGATCGAAGCCTAGAGTCTTGTGCTCCAGCACCACCCGATCAAAGTACAAATTCCAACATGTGAATAGATGTGTTGAAGTCGAACATGCTAGAAAATCACTTGATTACCAGCCAATGATGTGAATCGTTAACAAGTGCAAGAGAAACCACCCATAATGTCAATGGCACTCAAGGTACTACTAGTACAATCCACAGAATGTGAATAGTGAGCTAAAATCGAACACATGTGAAATCACCCGATCGAAGGCCAATGATGTTAACCTATCATCGAATGCGAAGAACTTGCCATTAAGGCATGCAATCTCTAAGGTACCAGAAAGGAGTCTCTAGATCAAATTCCTGGATAATGAGTTGAAGTCAACAGGAAGCGATCTGTCAAAGAAGGGTCATAATGAATCCCACATCATCGATGTGAAATATAGAAGGTAATATGCATGTGAATCAAGACTGAAACAGAGGATCAAGGAATGTACATATTGCAAAAGGATTTTCTCTTGAACATATCGGCAACACGACTCTGGGATTTAGCAACGTTTGACTCAAATAGGATCAGAGGTCATGTTGACAAAATTGGTAATCGAATGAGATTAAAATGGATTTCCCAAACCCATGGATGTAAATTGATAGAGTGAATATATGCCAACCTGACACAAACTGCAGATAAATGTCATGTTGAAGAGTGACATATTGCCAACACAACTGACGAATAACTTCCATTTTCCCCCACCATTTATGGCGAGTACCTCTTTATTTTTACATAAGCTTGAAGAGGATAGCGTATGCTTGTCATATAAGTTTTTCCTTCAAACAAATCCAATCTAGTAAATTTTACAAGCTTTAGGAAGGAGGAACTCAAGGAACGTCATGGTGATGATGTCCGATGTCATTAGAGTTTAATGAGTCTGACAAAGGGAGAAATTGGCATATTTTCATGTTTAGAGAGTTTGAAAAGAAGAAGAAAAGAGAAATCCAGCATGTCCCTTTTTGTAAATAGTCTCTCAGATCTAAAAAGGTAGAAAAAAATATCTAAAACAACCTCTTAGTTGTGATAGGCTAATGTATTCCTTTTTCATAAATAATCTATCCCAACCCGAAAAAGGGATAAACATATACTGGTAGATATCGTTTCGTAGCCATTTAATGAGTTCAAAATGACAATATTCTCGGCAATCTTTTCAATTTTAGAGAGTCAGAAAAGAGCTAAAAGTTGACTCCTCCTAGAGGAACGAGTGGTATTAAGGGTAGCAACTGGATCCGGTGAAGGTGGAACTTCTCATAACAAGTAAAGGTTAAGAGGCTAGCTAACAAGACCACTCATTTCAGCGATTCCTCGGGAATGGGTGAAACAACCAAGTGAAGGCGTATGATCAGAAAAGTAGATGGGGATGATGGAATGAGAAAACCAAGGTTCATTTAAAAAAATAGGCTGATAAAATGGAAATCAGAAGAGGTAAAATTAGAATGATTTCATTTTTACACAAGCTTGAAACCATTGGAAAATTTTCTTGGAATTGGTTTCATTTTTACAGAAGCTTGAAACAAAGATAAACTATGCTCGAAATAGGTAAAAATGGGCATGCCCCCAACATGGTGACTTAATTCAAGGTAAATTCCCCCAAACTTCAGTCCATCAGAAAGGCAAATGGAGTGAAGGTTCAAATTACGAGATCATAGAAAGACTCGACTGGGATTTTATGAGATCTTATCAAATAATCGAATTGAAAAGGGAAGCCGGTTCATTTTTTAACGAGGTTGAAATAGTAAAATAACTATCCTCGTGACCTAATTCATTTTTTAACGAGGTTTAAATAGAAGATGAACTATCCTCGGACAAGCTTGTTTCATTTTTTAAGGAGCTTGACACAAGAAAATGAACTATGCTTAGACGAGCTTGTTTCATTTTTTAAGGAGCTTGACACAAGCAAATGAACGATTCTCCACCTCACCTTGTTTCATTTTTTAACAAGCTTGGAACAAGAAAAAGAACTATGATCAGCTGACCTTGTTTCATTTTTTAAGGAGCTTGACACAAGAAAATGAACTCTGCTCCGATGACCTTGTTTCATTTTTTTTAAGGAACTTGACACAAGAAAAATAACTCTGCTCCACAAACCTTGTTCCATTTTTTAAGGAGCTTGACACAAGAAAACAAACTATGCTCCACAAGAGGCTTGTTTCATTTTTTAAGGATCTTGATACAAGAAAACGAATTGTGCTCCGAAAGAGGCATGTTTCATTTTTTAAGGAGCTTGACACAAGAAAATGAACTGTGCTCCGAAAAAAATTCATTATGTTGAATAAGAATTCATGGCTTCCAAAAGGTGTTCATACGATGGGAGGGCAACATCTCGAAAGTCAGGACCCAATGCCCCCAACACATGATGCACAATGGCACTATCACTGAATGTGGGCATGGGACAGGTAGCCACATAATTAACCTACGGCGGGGAACGTACAACTGACGGATAAATATTTGACAGAGACAATGGTGGGCTAGTTTCCATATTAGGACCAAAGAATGAAAGTTGATCAATGTTCATGATCTGATTTTTGTGTGGAAAAAAAATCACACGAAAGAGGGAAGAGACAAGTGCACCCATGGCATAAGCATAGTCGCGTCCCAAGAGTAAATTGAAATCCAAGGGGCCTAGAACAACCATCACATCTATATAGATGGTTTTCCCTCCGAAAGTGATAAGGAAATTTGGAATGATCCCTAACGGTCGACTGGTTCCTCTATTAAACAACAAGATATTTTGTGTAATAGGCATAAGTGGTGGAGAACCAAAAGGTTGCCAACTGGTTGAAGACAGAACACTAACAGACACACCTTCATCTATAATTGTGCTGGGTATGGCCACATCGAAGGTCTGTACCGTGGTATAAAAAGGCACATAAGAAGGAAAGTGGTGTCCCGCAAATCAACTCCAATCAAAGGAAGTGATCGAACTACTTTGAGGGGGTACCATAGAAATGAGATGGTCATCCCTTGGTGTTACGGGAGAAAGAGGAGCATTATCTTAGAACTCCATCATGGGAGAAGGAGGAGAATATTCTTGAACTACAGGGATGGGAGAATATTTATCCAAGTTGGAAGAATCTGAAGAAACAAGAAGAACTTGAGGGGGATGAGATCCACTCTCGACGAAAAAGACCTAATGAACCATAGGCGAGATCAAATTGACCAATTCCATGACCAATGGTTGGTCAGGAATAGATCCGTGAATTTGAATCTCCAGGGGAGTGAGACCGACCAAGGACGACTCTTGACCGATCATGGTATCAACTAGCGGAGGACTCTAAGAAAGTTTCTTGTAGCCAACTAGCACGCGGGGTGCAGAAATAGTAGGGTTGTCCAACACTCTCGTAGCTTCATCCACATATGGAAAAAGGTGAATAGGATGATTCCCTTCACACAACTTACAGGGATTTTTTATCTTACCCTATTTATTATGGATATTTTCATTACTAGTCGAAGATGTGCCACCAATATTACTTCCAGAATCCAAAGGCAACGAGGGATGGTCATTGGACCACGTTTCAAGTACCTTGGGAATTCCAGGGAGTCTCGAAGAAGGTGGTCACCTTTGCACAACATGCAAGGGAATTTTACTTTCTGTAGAAGATTGGACGGTTTACCAATGGAAGGTTTCTTAGGAAAAATAGCTACAGCATCTGCCTCTCGCTTATCTGACTTCTTCTTTTTCTTTTTCTTCTTCTTTTTCTACTTAGCCACCTAGTTACTAGACTCCAAAATTTCACCAGGAAAATTAGAAGAGGAGGATGAAGTAACAAGAGAAGAATGGGAGAGGTCCACCTTAGAATCAACATGACATTGTTCAGGTGGAAGGGATAGTTGTAGAGTGGGTGAAATGCTCGAGACCACAGAGGTCGAGAATAACCAAGCAGGTAACCCAACAGTTAACCCAGGTAGGGACAATGTTTCCATATAAGGAGCACCAACATTCCCAAAAGTAGGAAAATGACCAGGATTCCCTTTGGAGGGGATTCCTTGGTTGGTAAACTATGGAAACATTGCCATTGGAAACAACCTTAAAAAAAAATACTAAGGAAGATAACTTTAACCAGGAATATTTCATGGTCAAGTAATATTTTAAGACATTGAAACAAAACTCTATCATTTCATATTTCAAGAGTCGAGAAACAGGAAAAAGGTGACTCTATCACTTTCAGGTTGAAAAAAGCATGAAAGAAAAATCACTTGATGATCTTTTAACTTTTAGAGAGTCACAAAAAGACTAAAATGACTACCTAGGTAATCTAAGCAAGAGGGTGTACCAAGTTTCCGTGAACTGCCATATACACCTTAGTGATCAAATGAAAGATAAATGACCAAGGAATTAATGTACATGTAGGTAGTATCCCCTAATGTTGTGTTTGGTGTATCATGGTTACAGGGCGGAAGACTCGGCTTCCTATGGATAAAGGATTTGAAGCTACGAGGGTCTCCCTTTATATACATGACGGTATGGAGAGCACAAGTATGTACTTGTGCTATCTAAAGCCAGGTGGTGAAAAATAGCTACTAGGTTTAACGACCTCAGAACACGTCACTAGCCTTGATCTCTAAAGTATTTGCATTAGGTTTCAATGATTCCTTAGGGTGATTGAATAAATTTTAAAGTTGATCTTGAATTATGTCCCAATTTCAAGGCCCCATCGAATGTCATTTGGAAATATCCTATATGCAGTTATATGAGGAAAGAAATATTTCAATTCGATGAATGTTATCTAGTTAAGGGAATAGTCTCAAAAAATGATGCAACAAACAGTAATACTGCAAATCATATAGAGAAAAGGACCGGAAGGGCAAGACACACTGGTGAAGGACTTAGGGAAAAACCTTAAGTTTTCACACATCCTAGAATTCGCATGACTTTTGTGGGTGAAACTAGCGCCAACTGGTGTGACTTTCTAACTGAAAACTTGCACCAATGGCCAATTGGCACGGTTTGCTAACTGACAACTACTGCCAATTGGCGAGACTGTTAGAAAAATAAAATCACCAATGCCTGAAAAAGATAAAAAAAAGAATTTCTCCTAACCAAAATGAGACTCACCACCTCAAGAAAAATCCAAAAGATCGTAATTGATGAAAAACATAGGAACAAACCAGGAAATGGTCATTCAACTAAACTCGTTGAATGAATAAGACCTCAAAGAGTGGCAAACTCAAAGGAAACTCCCTAATGGAGTCACCAATTTTTTGTCTAGGTAAATCCTCCATGTGGAAAAAAATGATCCCTCTAGCCCTACGGTGGGTCTAGCAACTACGGGAACATACTAACATCTACCTTCCTAGATTGTAAATGAAATTTAGAGAAAGGAATATGACCTACCTTGTCCTGATGCTATGTTGTCATCTTTTGGTGAAGCTTCTTGATCCATCGTTCTTCTCAAGATCGATATAAGTTGTTGCCAATGTTCGATTACCTGTACAGACATAAGACACCACGACAAGCGTAAAATCACGATAAACATAGAACAAATAGAATCTATCTAACTGATCAATGAATGCTATAAATCTCATTATAAATATAAACAAGAGCGGAAGATAAAAATTAGTTGCATTTTATTATGATAAAGACAAGGGGAGTTTACAACCAAGCCTTGATGTTGATGCTTTCCTTTGGCAGGTCCATATCCAAGCATGTTTGCAACACCCTCACACACAAAGATCCAAGATCTCATTGTGTTCCCAACACACAAAAACAATCACACTCTGCACTATTCTCTTGAAGCTATGATTGCTTCTCCTTTCTATCATCACTAAGGTTGTAGAGCTGAAGGATGTCTCCTTATATAACAATGGAGGAGGAGGTTATGGGCCCTCAAATAATGGGAAAAGAGCTTATCCTTTGGAGTAGTTCCTATTTCTTGGGAACAAGAAGCCCAAAGGGGAATTCCTTGACCATATCCTCAAAACAGACTTCCAGCGTGCCGCCTCGCGAAGCTTCTAGTCGCAAAATTCCTTTCTATTTAAAAAAATTTCCAAAAGAGGCTTAGTGCAAGTTCAACATTAAGATAGAGCAATGATCGGTGTGGACCTCAGTGTAAATCTCTGCTATTGGCGCAGGTCAAACACTGAAAGAAAGCTTCAACCTTGAAAATCAGGCTTTTATAGGGATATTCAAGAAAATTTGTAAAGGGAGATGATTTGGCAGAAAAAGTGTGGTTCAGGGGTATGTATTCGATGCTTGGAAAGTACAAAAGGGTCATTATATGGGTCCTCTAGGATCAAGGAATGGGGAGTACAGGGACAGTGACAAATTGTTGTGCAACAACCATACTAGAGAGGGTCAAATTTACCATGCTTCCCATTTTCTTCTCATCTGTTGTCCCATCTCAATACTGAATCTCCTGCTTGAAAGAGAATGTCTTTAGCCTTTCTGTCAAATATTGACTTCATCTTTTCCTGATAAGTAATCAAGTTATCCCTAACTTTATTTTTGTTCTTACTTGATTCAATTATTTTTTTCAATATTCTTACCACAGCATTAGGTTCTTCCTTAGCTTCTTGGAGGAAAGAAATCATTGGTTTAGCCAGCTGAGTAGGAAATAATGATTGAGTTGCATAAACTAGTTCATACGGAGACTTTCCAGTAGATCTCCTGGTAGTGACTTGAACTTCCCTGTTGGTCGGATAAATCGTTCTTGCGGACAAGACCGATCTCCCTAGTGTCAGAAGAAAATCTAGCAACAAACAAACAACTAAGTTTTTCTTTCTCTAAGTATATTTGTTTTACAAATAAATGATATGAAGGTGTCGATCCTAACCTCCTCATCTTCTCTATAAAAGGAGGAATTGGGTAGCCACAAAGGGTTAACAAGTTGTTAAGTTAAGAAAACTAATGGAGGATTGAAGAATTTAAGTTAAGATTTTTGAGTTGAAGTGCTGTTGAGATTTAAACTTCTTTCTGCTGAGCTTTTGAGAGGAAAGATCACATACCTCTTTATGCTTCTGGAGAAATAGTGAGGATAGTTCCTTTTACTGTGTCAACCTCGTTAAAAAATGAGTCAGTGAGGCTGAGGAGAGTTCCTTTTACTGTGTCAACCCTGTTAAAAAATGAATCAGTTGGTGTGAGGAGAGTTCCTTTTACTATGTCAACCTCGTTAAAAAATGAATTAGGTATGAGGAAAGTTCCTCGTACTGTGTCAACCTCGTTAAAAAATGAATCAGTGAGTATGAGGAGAGTTATTTTCCTATGTCAACCTCATTAAAAAATGAATCAGTGGTCCGAGGATAGTTCCTTTTACTGTGTCAACCTATTTAAAAAAGGAATCAGTGATTTTGAGGATAGTTCCTATTACTGAGTCAACCTCGTTAAAAAATGAATTAGGTATGAGGACAGTTCTTTTCATGTGTCAACCTCGTTAAAAAATGAATCAGTGAGTTTGAGGATAGTTCCTTTTACTGTGTCAACCTCGTTAAAAAATGAATCAGTCGGTATGAGGACAGTTCTTTTCCTGTGTCAACCTCATTAAAAAATGAATCAGTAGGTTATGTAGGTAGATTAGAAATAAGTAGTTTCTGAGGATAGTTCCTTTTACTGTGTCAACCTCGTTAAAAAATGAAACACGTTTCCATGAGCATAGTTCTTTTCCTGTGTCAAGCTCGTTAAAAAATGAAACAAATCCTCCCCTAATTGAGTCGAGTCTTTGACTAGACCTCGTAAATGTTAAGTCGTATATTTAGGTTAGTTTTTTGCATAATTTTCTTATAGTTTTAGGTCAGGTCTTTCATATGATCTTGTAAATGAACCTTCATTCCATCCAGCTATTAATTACCAGTAGTGTACTTAGTTGAATGAAATGAAGCTGGGGGGGCATGCACTCTAGCAGTTACACTTAGGGGGCATCAAGCACAGTTTTCTCTCTGTTTCAGGCTTTTGTAAAAATGAAACCTATCTTGAGTCAATTTTGGTTATTTTCAAGACTCGTTAAACTCATGAAAATCTCGATATTATTTTGCTATCTTTCATTCTCGTAAAACACATGAAAATGTTGAGTTCTTTCTGTCTTTTCCTGCTCGTTAATTAAATTGAAAGTCAGCCACAAGAGTACATTTTTATCCCTTTTTCGAACTCGTTAAAACTTACGAAAAAGTGAAAACTATGAGTACAATTTTATCCCTTTTTCGAACTCATTAAAATTTACAGAAAAAACGAAACTATAGAGTATACTTTTATCACTTTTTCAGACTCTTGAAAATTACGAAAAAGCGAAACCTTGGAGTCCTCTTTTAAGCCCTTTTCAGACTCTCTAAACATGAAAAGATTGCCGAGTACTTGACTATTCGAACTCGTTAAAGTAAATGAACGGTCGTCCCTTCAGTATAAGTTTACCCCTTTTACGGACTGAAATGGACTATTTACCAAAAAGGTATACGTGGACTAATTACGGTCAATAGAGTTCTCTCCCGCATTATTTTATCCTTTTTTGGGCTCGAGAGACTAAATTTACGAAAAAGTACACCCATGGAGTTTTCTTAAGTTTTTTCTTCTGACTCCCTAAAAATGAAAAACACCGAGTTTCTCCTATGCTAGACTCGTTAAAATTTAACAGTAAAGGACCTGTTTAATTTTCAACAGGAACGAACCACTCCTTCTTAGGATTTGAATCTTAAAATAAGTTGGACTCATCCAAAGGATGAGCTTATAAACAAGAAAATGTTATCCTCCTCAAGCTTGTCAAAAATAAAGAGGTACTTGCCAGAAATGGTGGGGGAAAAGAGAGAAAAACGAACCTGTTTGTTACATTTTGATTATTCGAAAAACCGTTAACCACTCTTGAACATGACATTTTTTTTCACCTGGGTTGGGAAATCCTTTTCCTAACAATTAATCAAACCATATTGAAAGTCTTCAGCTGGTTTCTGGGTATTAGCTTTGGGTCAATTTTCACCAAGCCATCTGCAGTGTCGTTATGTGTTCAAGAGGATAGTTCAAATAAACCATTCATCTGCGAAATATTTTTCATCCATTTTGACCATCCCTGAGTCAGTCCTTGCCAATATATTTTCAAAACTTGATCTATGATTTCGTGTTGTGGGCTTGCCTACGACAGATCACTTTCTATCGACGACAACTCATTATCTAGGAAGTTGATCTAGAAATCGTCAGTACCTTGAAATCTGCATGCCTCAATGGCATATTTCTCACCTTCGACGACAGGTTACATCATTGACCTTCGATCGAATGATTCCGTGACATGTTCGACTTCAGCTCATTCATTCACATTTCATGGATTGTACTGGGTACTTTGAGATCCATTGACATTACTGGTGGTTTCTCTCACACTTGTTAACAGTTCACATCATTGACTGGTAATCAAGTGGTTTCTACCATGTTCGACTTCGACACATTCATTCACATGGATAGAATCGTACTAGTTCGAGATGCGGAAATCAAGACCCTGGATCTAGTTTCTACCATCCAGACTGCAAGGAGTTTAATTATTATACAGTAGACTGTTCATTACAGATGGCTGCGCCCATGCTGTGTCTACATTATTGATGTAATATTAAAATCGTTTTTATATCAAAACAAGTTTAGTTAGTTTTTAATCTGAGTATGGGAATGCTCTTACTTCCGGGCCGATAATATATATATACATATATATATTTTCTAATAATGTTTTGTGTTCACCGGGGTGTCCATGTGATGATCCCTGAAATGATAAAGTACGAAATGATAAAGTACTTCACTCTTCATATATGAAAGACTTCATCTTCATCTATTTCAGACTTCGCACTTTAGGGGGCAATTGCCATACTCAAAATTATCACCTTACTTTTCGCTGGACAAATGCATGAGCCCATTAAACACTATAAATGCCTTTGAGAAGTCTTACAACATGTTCCTCATTCTGAACCGGAGAAACCCTAAAAGCTCAAAAATTTGAGTATGCAGCATTGTGGGGATTTACTCAAGGCTCTACAAATGTATTTGCAATGTGAAGAGGAATTTCATTCTGTGAATGTAATTTTCCAGTTGTTATGCTCAAGGATTTCGCAAAAGTCAACGCGAAATTAAACTGAAAAAGTTGAATTTTGGTCAATTATAGAAGGTTCTAGATGAGATTTTTTGGGGATGAGTACGCTTTAGTAAGGTGCATGTATCCCACACCTTAAGGAACTAATCCCTTGATGTGAGGAGCCTATCCCTTTGAAGGAGGATTCTATCCCTTTAAAGGTGGAATCCTAACCTCCTCATCCGCTCTATAAAAGGAGGCATTGCAGCCTCAAAGGGCAAAGATGTTGTTAAGAAAAACAATGGAGAGGATTGAAGAAGTTAGTTAAGTTTTGGAGTTGAAGTGCCGTTGAGATTTAGACTTCTTTCTGATGAGCTTTTGAGAGGAAAGATCACATACCTCTTTGTGCTCCTGGAGGAAGAGTGTAAGACTTATCAAAGTAGAGGAGATTCCTGCTTCGGACCCCGGGAAGGCCTTTCGAACATCAAGGCTAAGGTTGTAAGGTTCTTCTATATATTTTAAGATTAATACAATCAAGTTCTGTTTTTCTCAATAAATTGTCGTTCGATTGTTTATTTCAATAAGCTGTCGTTTGATCATTTATTTCATAGATTCCTTGATCACTATGATAGGTATGTTTTATAATTATTTGTTATACATGTGCTATTGATATTTTCTTGTTTGTAATTGCAGATCAAATGAAAGATGATACTTTCTTGTGACAAAAGGGCCCTTGTTGCGACAAAGGATTATTGATGCAACGGAAGCACTGCGACCGCAAATAAGCATTTGGATCTAAGGTAGGATCGACACCTTTATAACATTTATTTGTAAAATGAATATACTTAGAGAAAGACAAACTTAGTTGTTCGTTTGTTGCTAGATTGTCTTCTGACACTAGGGAGATCGGTCTTGTCCGCAAGAACGATTTATCCGGCCAACAAATTGGCGACTCCGCTGGGGATCGAACCCAGAATCTCTGGTTTATTCTACATAAGTGCTATGAAGGTGTTGATCCTACCTAGATCCAAATGCTTATCTTCAGCAACAGAGGTGCTTCCATCGCATCAAGACTCTTCTACAAGATGAGCTCTTTTGTCGCAAGCAAGAGATTATCGGGATACATGGAAGACGCACACTGATAGTTGGTGACATTTGGATTCAAGGTAGGATCGACTAATTTTCTCATAGCATTTTCATTTCGTAAAACGAATATATCTAGAGGAAGGACAAACTTAAGTTGTTCGCTTAGATTGTCTCTCGACACTAGGGAGATCTTGTCCGCAAGAACGATTTATCTGCATAACATACACCACCGGGATCTCAAATGAGTCGCCATAATTTTTGGTTTTGATAAATCGTTCTTGCGGACAAGACCGATCTCCCTAGTGTCAGAAGACAATCTAGCAACAAACGAACAACTAAGTTTGTCTTTCTCTAAGTATATTCGTTTTACAAATAAATGCTATGAAGGTGTCAATCCTACCTTAGATCCAAATGCTTATTTGCGGTCGTAGTGTTTACATCGTATCAATAATCCTTCTTCGCAACAAGAGCTCTTTTGTCGCAAGAAAGTATCATCTTTCGTTGATCTGTAATCACAAACAAGAAAATATCAATAGCACCTATATAAAAAATAATTATAAAACATACCTATCATAGTGATCAAGGAATCTATGAAATAAATGATCAAACGACAGCTTATTGAAATAAACAATCGAATGACAATTTATTGAGAAAAATAGAACTTGATTGTATTAATCTTAAAATATACAGAATAACCTTACAACCTTAGCCTTGATGTTCGAAAGGCCTTCCCGGGGTCCGAAGCAGGAATCTCCTCTACTTTGATAAGTCTTGCACTCTTCCTTCAGGAGCAAAAAGAGGTATGTGATATTTCCTCTCAAAAGCTCAGCAGAAAGAAGTCTAAATCTCAACAGCACTTCAACTCAAAAATCTTAACTTAACTTCTTCAATCCTCCATTAGTTTTCTTAACTTAACATCTTGTTAACCCTTTGAGGCTACCTAATGCCTCCTTTTATAGAGCAGATGAGGAGGTTAGGATTCCACCTTTAAAGGGATAGAATCCTCCTTCAAAGGGATAGGCTCCTCACATAAAGGGATTAGTTCCTTAAGGTGTGGGATACATGCACCTTACTAAATCGTACTCATCCCCAAAAAATCTCATCTAGAACCTTCTAGAATTGACCAAAATTCAACTTTTTCAATTTAATTTCGTGCTTTTTTGACTTTACAGGAAGTCCGCAGGCATAACACTGGAAAATTCTATTCTAGAATGTATTTCCTCTTCACATTACCTGCGTACCCTAGCCAAGAACGCAGGTAAGTCCCATATTAACTGCGTACTCAAATTTTTTGAGCTTTTTAGGGTTTTTTCTCCAGTTTCAGGGCATGAAATGAGGAACAAAGGTTGTAAGACTTGCAAAGGAGGCATGTATGAGTGTTTAATGAGCTCATACAGTCAGCAGAATGTCAAGGTGACAATTTTTAGTGTAACATTCCCAAAGGGAAAAATTTAACTTCATATCCCAATCCTTATGATTCTCGGTGATTGTGTTCTTCAAGATTTTGACCAATGTCTTATTGGAAGACTTTGCCAATCCATTCCCTTGGGGATTATACATTGTGTAATGTGATAAAATTATATTATATGTTTGACAAAAATTAATGAAATGAGCAGAGTTGAATACCTTAGCATTATCAGTCACAATCTTGACTGGACATCCGAATCTACTAAAAAAAATTTCCTCCATAAACTTCATCACTACTTGGTCATTCACCTTATTAGTGGGTATTGCTTCAACCCATTTTTTAAAGTAATTAGTGGTAGTTATAATCCACTTGATCTATCCAATAAAATCCAATCCCCATTGCCTAAAAGGTTCTTTAATAAAAACCTGGATGGGAGGTAATGGAGCAAGTTTTTTCTTTTCAACAAACAACTAACACTTCTAAAAACTTCTGACCAGCCTATAAACATCAAAAAATAGGGTTGGACAATAGAAGCCCAACTTATAATTTTATGAGCGGTGACCTTCCATCTATCATTACCTCCACACATACTTTCATGATATTATTTGGTGACTTCAATAGATTTTCCTTTGGTCAAACATAACAGCAAAATACCAGCAGGATCTTTTCAGTATATATTTTCTTCTACTATAACATATGGCTCAAATTTGAACTTGATAGCTCTATATTTTGTTCTATTTAGTGAATTTGGACAAGAAAATAAACAAAAATAATGCACAATACCTTTATACCAATTAGAGCACAAAAATTTGTATTGAATACCTGTTTTGGACTTGCTTTGACCTTCTTCATTAATAGCTCCATCCACTTATGCCAACAGATTAATTCCCAAGGCTTGAAAATTTGTCTCTGTCAACAAATTCACTAACCCCTGTCCTTTGACCAACCTGGTGGGTCTGACGTCTAAATTATACTTTTAGATTTCTTCTATCCATTTTCCCCTTTTTCCTTCAACATCACTTTGGAATAGTACATCTTTCATAGCAAAATTAGGAACATAAGCTGTTATCTGGGACTGTAACACATAAGTCTTGGAGGCTTTTAATGCATTTACCAAAGAATATACTTTTTTCTCCAGAATATTTTATTTGAACTCAACATCTCTAAGCTCTTTACTGAAAAATTCAACTGGTTTCTCCTTACTATCTTCATTTTTATGTAACAACACAACAACAATAATAGTTGGGGATGCAAACGAGAATACCTGAAAGGATTTTTGATAGTCTGGACTAATCAGAACTAGAGCTTCCTACAATTCTTTCTTTATTCTGGCAAATGCTTCTCTTGCTTCCTTATCCCATTTAACTTCTTCATTTTTCTTCAACATATCTGTTATATGTTTCACAATCTCAGCATAATTGGGAACAAATCTCCTCAGAAAGTTTATTTTTCCCAGGAATCTCTAGATATATTTCTTGCTTCTAGGTAATGTAATCATCTGAATGTCTTCCACCCTTATTGGGTCAATATTTACTCCTTGTTTAGAAACTATGTGACCCAATAATTTACCTTCTTCTAAGGCAAATAAATATTTCTTGGGATTTAATGATAGACCAAAATTTCTGCACTTTTGATTTTTTTTGTTGTTGTAAATGCTCCAAGTGTTCATCATCCGACCTTGAGAAAACGGTTACATCATCCAAATATATAACTACAAACCTATCACCAATGAAGGCTATGTCCATGGCCCTCTAAAATTTTGCACCTACATTCGTAAGGCCAAATGGAATCCTTTCATACATGAAGGCACCCCAGGGCATCATGAAAGAATTCTTCTTTTGATATTATTTTTCTACTTCTACCTGATTATACCCAAAAAATCCAACCATAGATAACATGTAAGCTCATGTCACCTTCTGTAAGACATAATCCATATTTGGAAAAGGATAATTATCTTTTAGAGAAGCTCTGTTCCAATTCCTAAAGTCTACACACAATCTTATCTCTCCATTGTTCTTTCTTACAAGAACTAGATTAGAAACCCATTATGAATATCTGAGAGGGACTATAATTTTTTCCTCCAACAATTTCTTCACTTATTTTTCAATTGGAGCTAGCAACAATGGATTGATCTGTCTGAGCTTATGTCTGTGTGGTTTGATTCCTTATTTCAATGGGATATTATGCTGAATTATGCTTTTTTCATACGTTTCTAGGTCTTCATATGACCAAGAAAACACTTCCATATATTTCTTAAAAAGATCAATGTATCTTTCATTGTAGTTTTTGGGAACACCTTTGAAAATTTTCACTATTTTTGGTTCCTACTGAGTTTCCAAATTACAATCTTCCATCTCTTATCCTTGATGTATTTTCTTTGAATCAATAGAAAAATCATTAGAATCAAATAATATTTTGAGGGGAACCAACCCTTTAGGGAGCTCATTATCTTTCAATTGGATAATATTTTGTTCGCCTATCGACTGCTTAAGGTTTTTTATTTATGCTTTCTACTCTGTTTTTTCTTCCTCTTGGTCTATCTCAACATCTTCAAAGTTTCCAATCATTTTTAGGAACTAATTTATTTTTACATCATCTCCAAACACCTGCCAATGTTTCACATTGTCAGGGATAGAAGGTCTATGTCTAGTTTCAATTTCATACCTTAGCCATTGATTTATTGGAGGTTTGAAGGTGCTAGCTATGACTACTAAAGAATCAGCCAATCTATTCTCCTCCCTCAAAATATACTGAAGATTGAAGGCTTCAAAATAGTTTTCTATCAGATACCAAACTTCATTCCTATATGATCTTAATCTTGGATGCTTGGTTTGACAATGATTTTTAATCTGCCTTATTATCAATTCAAAGTCACCAAAAATTGAAATACATTGAATTCCCATCTGTTTAGCAACTTGAAGGCTTAATATTAAGGCCTCATACTCATCCACTTTGTTTGTTGAATCAAAATCTAGTTTAAAAGAGAAAGGCATGAGGTTACCTTTTGGTGATATCAGCAAGAATCCAACACTTGCGCCTTCCTTGGAGTAGGCACCATCAAAGTAGCACTTCCAAATATTCCTTGAGTATAGCTCATTATTTACAAATGCTTAAGGGAGCTGCTTCATTATGTCTTCAGTGAATTCTACATCTTCATGTAGCATGAAACAAGAAATATCTTTTGTTTCTTGACTATAAATGGCGAAATTTCCTGCATCTTTCTTGGAGGTGGTCTTCACAAAACTTCTTTCCTTATACAATCTCCTTTCTTCCCCATTAAAAAAAGGAATGATAGCATAAGCGAAATCTAATTTAAGAACACCTCCCAACTTTTCTAATCAAGATCTTTACAAGAGAATTCCAAACCTAGCTGAGATGTCAGCAACCACTACATCCATGACTATAATCTTTTTTGGTATTTGTGCCAACAAAACTGCTACATATTTAATTAACCCAACACATTTCACCCTTTTGGAATCAAATGAATACATATCCTTATAAGGTGTGGTAATCTACAAGTTAAGTTCCTTCATAACAGAAAATGGCATGAGATTATGGGACGCTCTTGAGTCCAGCATGCAATTATGTAGAGTAAAATCATGAAGCAACAGATAAATATAGAAGGGTGGAACAGAAGGATCTACTTCTTCTACATGAGTACCAAAGGTGACCACTAGATTTTCTTCTTGTAATTTCACTATGTCACTTATATCTTTCATCTGTGTGAGATTAATAAATTCTATAATTTCTTTCTTGTAAGGTTGTATTTTAGCTAATTCTAGAAGAAGTACCTAAATTTTAGCCTTCTCCAACTCTTTTTCCAAACTAAAAGCATGAGTTTACTTAACATCCTTTTCAAGTTCTTCTTCACTCTTTCTAGAATTTTCCGATTGTTTGGGTACAGGAAAAAATCTCTCCAAAATATTAGTGTCCACTGATTTTTTCTGGGAAGATTCACCCTGCTCCACATTTGTTCTATTAAGTGAATTTACAGGTTGTTTCCCATTAGTAACCTATTTCACAGGGTCCTTTTGTTGTGGAATCGCCATTGGAGGAGGAATGGAACCTTGTTTTTCACCTTCATTATCCTGCACTCTAGTCTCTTTCTAGACCTTAAATCATACTTTTTATGTAGCTCATCTTGCATGAAATATGTGAATTGCCTACAGTATTCATACATTTCATCTTGATCAAAATATACTTCAGCTTCAACATATTCTCCCCCAAAATCTTCCTCTTCATCCTCTTCTATTGTATACATAGCAAATACTTGATCCTTGGCCTCCCTTTGGTCATCTTCTGTTGGCTCTTTGAGCATTGCCTCTATATACAATGGTTCTTGAACCTGGTCTTGATCTCTTCTTTCCCTCTACAAAATTTATAGGGTATTTCTTCTGAATTGAGAGTTAAACCCCCTCTCAGTTTTTTTGTACTTGTCTTTGGGAGTTTTTATTTTCAATTCCATCTTAACTAGCTTATTTTTCATTTTTTTTTATCACCTTTGTCATATCTTCAATTCTTAGATCTTGTGATCATTCCTCTTTTTCTTTCCCCTTCTCTTGGACTGGTTGTTTCCCTTTCACCTTTCCAGCTATAGTCATATTAGCTTCAATTTCTAAAGCATCTGTATGTATCTGATCTAGAGTAGGGGATCTCCTTTCTCTAAGTATGAAACTAAAATTGGCTTCAAAATCCACAACAAAACCAACTTTTCTCCAAACAGAGGGGGGCTCCATTTCTACAGGAAAACTGTTATACAAATTATTGAATTTTTTGATAAAATTTGATATATTTTCATCTGATTTTCTTTTGATTTCATTGAATTCCATCAGTGAATATACATGATCCCTTTCTTCACCCCATCTCTGAGTGAATCAATTTTCCAGTTTTCCCCATGTATTAATTGAATTATCTAGAAATCCCTTAAACAACTTCCTAGCTTATCCATCTAGAGATTGAACAAAGAGCCTCATTACAACATCAAGATGTTCTACATTTAGATTTTCAACAAAATTACAAAATGTAGGCAAGCGTTTTTCTGCAGTTATTTCATATTATCTAGTAAAACGTGAGAGTAATTTAAGATACTCTTGAGGCATTACATTCATTGGTTGAGGAAGGTTAAGTGGAGCATATATCTTCAACAAAAATTCTAGTGTTGCCATGTTTTCACCTTGATTGACTGTTCCTTTGTTAGATGTATTCGACAGACATGTTGTGAAAATGAATGAAGGTGGAGGTGAAACTGATATGGGGATAGGCCGATGGACAATAATAGAGGGACCAAAAACTAGAGTTTGTTTAAATTGAGTAAAAGTAAAAGAAACATACTTGAGGGAGTGTTCTTCCACCATAGGCTCTTGAAAATAAAGTGGTGTGAAAGGTGAATCTTGTTCCAAGAAGAAATTGTTTCAGAAATATATTCAAACAAAGGATTACTAGAACTACCGTTAGGAGAGGACAATGTAGGATCAGGTGTTGAAGGAGTTTCAGGTTTCTGAGCCTTTTTAGAAACTAATATTTATGGTTCTGGAAAAGTAAGGACTATCTCCTCTGAGGTATTTGACCTTGTGTGAGGCCTTTTGAAAGCTATAATTTTGAAAATAACAAACATAACCAAATATTTCCTCCTCGCTGAAAAACCAGAGGAAATAATGTGAAAAACCTAGTGAAATTAAACTCCGTTTCTTTGTCCTCGACAACGGTGCCATAAAATGTTGTATATCAAGAAACAATCCCTTGGTTGTGGTAAGGAATCAATGCTAAAGACATTTTATAAATGTATGTCAAAATTACAATATCAAATGGCCTTTATTTAACACCTCTGCAATTTAATTACTTAATACCCTCAATAATATGATATAATGAAAGCCTTCACAATGCCATAAACTATTGATATTTGAATGAAATGAAAAGAGGAATTATAAGGGAAACTCATAATGATATGCTAAGAAACAAAATCTATCACTTTTAAGCTTCAGAGGAAATTCATGGAGAGAGAGGAAACTTGAAATAATATGTAGTAAACACATAATCTATTACTTTAAATTTTCATCAGGAGTTTGTGAAGAGAGGGGAAACTTAGAATAATATGTTGTAAACACAGAATCTATTACTTTTAAGTTTCAGGGAGAATTTGTGAAGGGAGAAGATATTAAGTGAAGGAGCACAAATTAAGGTTATTTAACTCTTACTCACAGATGTAATTAAGAGATCGACTGCTACCTTACTTCACTTCATTCAAAGAGGAATAAAAACAGAGCGAAACTAAAATACATATCAATATCAAGAGGTGTAGGAAACTTGATCTTCTTTCATTAATTTCATAGAAAATTCAGTACCAAATTAATATTCATCCAGACGTCCAAGACTCGGAACCTATTTTATTTATCTCTATCTACTTAGATACATCCAAATAGTTCGTAAATATTGAACTTCTTGAAACTACTTTGACTACATAAAATATTAAAATTACTTATGCAATCATACCAAGAAAAAAAATCGAAACTAGAAATCTCATTCGTTTTGTTGAATCTGATTGTTGTTGACGCATCCCCCCGAAGTGTTGAAGTGTCATTTCTGGTTATGATGCAATAGTTTCACAGTTCTGTAACAATTCCTCAGTGCCTGACTTGACCCAATTTTCGTGCTTCCAACGGTGCCACTATACGTTCTTCTGCTCGACTCTGCCTATGCCTCTATGCTTCAAACAATGTTATCATGTCCCCTTCTATTCAAGCCTGTAGCATTCCACCTTCTCTTCATAAACCGCCACATGATTTGGACTTAAACTATATTCTACTCACCCTTATAGAACGCATCGCCTCCAATTTCTATCGCATTTTTGCATTTCACCAACTTTATGTTATAATGCTCTTTTCTTCCTCTAATGCAATTTAACCCAAGAAATGCCTTACCTCTAGATTTGAAAACCTTTTGAGTTCACTTTTGAAACCACATCGCATCTTCTCGCAACTTGCAAATCAAGGATTTTTTAATGAAATATGGGAGGAAAGTGTTAAACATTGCGATGTGCAAAGTGTGACGGGCAGAGGTGACGTGGAAAGCAGAGGCGGGGCCAATCGAAAATTGAAAATCGAAATATTTGTTATAAGAAATAGGAGGTAAGTGTTAAACATTTTGATGTGCAAAGTGCGATGGGCAGAAGGTGATGTGGAAAGTGGAAGTGGGGCGAATCACAAATTGCAGATCGACATAATTTTTATGAGAAATAGGAGGTAAGTGTTAAACATTGAAATGTGCGAAGTGCAACGAGCGGAAGGTGACGTGGCAAGCGGAGGTTGGACCAATCAAAAACCAGCATATTTGTTATGAGAAATGGAAGGTAAGCTCTAAAATTTGCAAAGTGCGAAGTGTGGGGAGAGGGAGGTGACGTGGCACACATGGATCCCACAGGTATCACAAATTGCAAATTGACATATTTAGTTTATGAGCGGTGGAGGTAAACATTTAACCTTGCGAAGTGAAAAATGCAGGGAGAGGGAGGTGACGTGGAAAAGGGAGGTGGGCCCGCCTGTAACCCATAGATCGCAACCTTTAACACATTCCTTAGTGCTAACCCTTTAAACTTTCAAAGTGTGATATGCAGTTGCATCGCATCGCAATATCGCAAGTTTAACCATATTTCAAACTTGTAACCTTTACCGAATGTGATATATGATACGATCTCCGTCGTCCATATCTCTGTTTCAATTCTACGATTTGATCCAGATCGTCTGTTTTTCCCTTTGCACCTCCTCCAAAACTCTTAAGTTTCTATGGGAAATATGTCATTTCTCTGCGTGCGGGAAATTAGTCTGTTCTTCTCCACAGTGTAACCCTCCTGAGCTTATCGGGTCTTCTATCATGCTAGTCTCTCCTAATCTTGTGAATGAGCCCGACCCAACCTTGATCGGTGTGCAATATTTTGAACATGTCCCTTAGTCTGGCCTTTGAATTATTTTTTGTGTGAATGAGCTTGACTCGACCCACCTTCACATCTCATCACATAATGTTAATGTACCAACATATAAATTAAAATTCTTCTTCGACATACAAAATTTTACATTTTATAACATATATGCTTAGTTGGTGTTTTGAAAAATATTTCAAAGGTAAATGAAAATGAGCCACAACACCTAGTTAACAATCTATATGCTAATTAGACAATGATTGTATATGGTGATTATACCTCCGATGGACCAATTCTATGGTGACAAGTGTTGCAACCTGTTTCATTGATCGTTGGTGAGATTATATTGATTCATGGGGTTGTTGAGGTGGTCTAATGGGAAGAGGCCACGTGGGACAGTGAGAGGCCTCCACATGGCCTCCTATAATATTCCTAATTTTCCATCAGTACATTGGAAAATTAGAGTTCTTAATTTTTCTAATTAATTAAGTAAATTATAGGGTGGAGGGACCCATAAAACCATAGATGAATAAAATCCACTTTAGGTGTGTGTATGTGGGTTATTTCTATAGTAGATAAGCATTATGGAGTAGTGGAGCAGCTTATTAATGAAGGAATACTAGAGATCATGGATCATTAATGAGGAAGATCATGGAGATAGTGGAGGAGTCAAAGTAAGATCATGGAGGAATAAAAGTAAGATCATAGAGAAATAATGATGAAGTGATGGAGGAAGTGGTGCATTAAATGAAAACATGATGGAAAGAGTGGAGATTAAATGCAGAGATAATGCAGATGATGGAGAGACAACACAATCTTCATGGAGGCTAGTGGCCACATGTGCAGCGCAGTAATGAGGTGGGTGATGGCTACGGGAGGCTCACAAAGCATAAAAGGAAGGTGAAGGCAGCCATACAGATTTATGATTTGGATTTTAGATCTGGGACTGTCATTTGAAATTTCTTTGCACGCTTCAGTTTTTTAGCTAAGTCTACAGTGATTTTTAGCACACGGGTGTTCCCAAGCGAGAATCCCACCCTTACCCACAGGGGACTTCGAGTGCCTTCTCTGGGAAGGTTTCTTTGAGTAGCCTATTAGCCACCTATAATATTTGTTATAGCAAAAGGTGGCTAAGACTTTTTGAGCCTTCAAGAAACAAATTTTGTTTCTAAAATTTTTTGGCTCTTGAATACTCTTGAAAGGCCTCATGCCTCTGACAAAAATCTTCATTTGTTTTTTCCATTTTATACTCTGAGAATTCTGCTAAATTCCAAGAGAAAGACTGCTGAAAAACCATCAATTTCCCCTTTCCCCCCCACTCAAAACTAACCTTCATTTGCACCCCTTTCTTCCATAAAATTCCTCTATTTTTTATGAGTTTCCTTCTTCCATTCATAAACAACCACTTTATAAGGTTTGAAACCCACTTTTTAACCTTACCGAAGCCTTCAAACCCCTTTATAAACATTGAAAAAACCATAAAAATTCATGTTTTGATTACAGGATTTAGCACCTTTGGAAAAACCCCCCTAACCACTTCCCCCACATGCCCTTACCATAAAAACCAAGTGCTAAGCCCCTCACGGTGCTTATCGCATCGCTAAATTTCAAGCGAGCGCAAGTCTTGTGCTGTGTTCAAAAGTTCCGATTGCGATTAGCTTTGTATTGAGAAACCCCCGATCGCATCATTATTTTATATATCTCTGGTGGGCCCACCTCCGGTGCTTATCCTTTCTATTTTTTCCTTCCCGATCACCTTTTTTCTTGTAAAATATAAAAAAAACCCACTTTTCCAAACTTTTGTTATAAAAAGCCAAATCACGTGTTAAATATTAAATGGGCTGATAAAAAATACTGACGCGCAATCGTATCGGAAAATTTCAGTGGGTATATTGAAAATCCCCGCCCCAAAGGCCCGACTCCGATAAGCCCATATATACATAAGCCCGGGCCTATTGTAGTTCTATATAAAATAGGCCCCATAACCGGGCGCCTAATCGCATCAGAGATTTTCTTTGGTGCGGTTTCAATATTCATTACCGCTGATTGCGGTTGGCTAATCACACAATCGCATCGGCCCTTTCTCTGATCACACAATCGTCTCGACTCATTCCTGACCTCCAATTTCGATTCCCCCAATTCATTCTCAACCGTTGATCTAACCTTTAGATCGACGACTTGTGCTTCATCGCATCGGATGTTTTAATCGCTTCATTTGCTCACCACCCCCGATTGCGATCCCTCAATTGCGATTCTCCGATTAAATCTAGAATGTCCTCATTTTCAGATTGGACGGTCCAGAATCACTCCGCCTTATTCTCCTCCCGCTCTCCTTTTTTCCTTTCTACGTAAATCTCCACCGTTGGATGCAGCCATCCAACAGCCACGATCCTTCCCACCTTCTGAAGCAGTTTAACCCATTACACAGGATTTTATAAATTTTGTTTATGTTTTGCAGGTGTTCTTTATGGCTTTCCATTGTATAATGAAGAAAGTCCGAAGGCCGGGAAAGACATTTCCCATGCCTGTTTTACATTAAAGGAGACCGTCCGCTAGGTTCTATTACATTTTTTTTTTATGCTCTATGAGAATTGATACCTTTAAGGCCCAGCACGACACTACACATTGAAAAGACACTGTGGTTCAAAATCGAATTTAAAAAGAGTATCAGTGTTGAAGAACAGAACGCAACAGAGATGAATATTGAAGACAGATTTAGGGAATTACGGCTTAAAATAATTATCAACAGTTTTATTCCCTAGATTCAAACACAGTCAAAAGAATTCATAAGTTTTTAAACTGAAAGAAAGGCTTCCACCACCTAAATTTTAGGTGAATTGATTCCTCAACTACTACAAGAGCCACTTGTCGCCTCAAACCATTCAAAACAGAGGCCGAAGTTATTGATTAAAGAATTATCTACCTCCAGCGCTGCCAAGAAGTTAATTCTTCCAAAGGATTTTAATAGAAAATATCTGCAGAGTTACTCCAGACAGAGCACAGAGTCTCAAAGTCAAATAAAGCTCCCACCGAGCTTTGATATTAATTAAAAAAAGTTAATACAATGATCCACCTGTAAACTTCTCCATCGAGCCCCTCAAAAGGCCGAGAAGTCTTAAGTCTGTATTAATTATCCTTGAGATCTTTGGTTAGATCCCACCTCCTCATTTCTTCTATAAATACTTCTGAAGAAGATGAGATAGGGGTTGGTTGTTATTTGATCACAAGCTATAATACTGAAACTCTTTGAAATAAATATACAGTCTGTTGAAGTTGAAGATGAAATTGAAGTTTTTGAGGTCTTGATGATGTTGTTGCATTTTTATTCATGAGAAGGCTCTATCGTTGGATCCATGAGCTTGGCTATTGGTGAAGTATTATGAACTATTTTATGGTTTTTCCCTTATTTTCATTATGTTCCATAATTTCTTACTACAGTAGGTTGAAATTTTTGGGCTAAGAAATGACTCTTGGAAGCACCTTAGACCTGTTCATCCTTCACTATTTTATGTTTTCTCCTGCTGAAGTATTTTAGAGGCTTTAATCTTTCTCTTTAATCTTCATGCTTGTTTATTTCCTTGATAGTTCGAACATTTGGTTTCAGCATGATTTATGGTTTTCCCTGCTTGTCTGTTGCCACTTAAAAACTGTTATTGAAGTCTCCCTTTGAAGTTCTTTTCTTATAGGGAATCGAAGAGGTCAGGTTTGATCTTTCCCTTTGTACTCTCTTAAACAGTTGGCTTAAATTTCATTATAATTATGATCATAGATGTTTTTAGGTGTTCCCTCTTCTATGACCGTAGTTATCAGTAAATTTTTTATGTTTCTAAGTCCTTTAAACTAAAATATTTGAGGAAATAGGATGTTCCCCGAATCTTATATTTCCTTTTAAAAGTTGTTTTGATATCATTATTTGCTTAAAGTTGTGATTTGTAGAATTTATGGTTAGCCCTGTCTATCAAAGAGCTCTTTATTTTCCAAATTATGCTTTCAAATTCCCTTTGTTGAGAATTAAAACTCTCTTTCCAAATCATTAATGTTCGTCTCATCCCAAAAACAAAAGGATTATGTGGCCAAGTTAGATTTTCCCTTTGATATCCCATATCCATTGATGAGTTTGTTATGACCTTTTCTTGACTCCATCGCCCAATGAATCAGATGTGTCTCCATTCTGTGTATCTTTCCTAGAACTTTCATGTTCTGTTGTATCCATTCCATCCAACCAAACAAACAAACACCTGCACTTAATAACCAGTCTAAAACCAATACTTAAAGCACACAATATAAACCTTTGCAAACAAACTTTTGAGAGATCCCTCTTTGAGAGCAGGAGGACTAGATCCTGTAACTCTAAAGATTGGTTCTAATGTTGCCTTATCTTTTGATTTTCTAAACTATCAAAACACGGGACACCAACATAATGGCGATCACGGTGGGACCCTCTGAGTCAGTGACAATCTAAGTACCCCTTAGGACTCCAGAAATCCCTTATTTTCAAGAATATCTAGTGACCCTGAGTAAAATATTTAAAATTAAACACTCACTGTCTAGTATCACATAAGTAACCTTCTCCAAGCACTACCAAGTATAATGGTAATCATGATAGGACCTTTGAATCAGTGAGAAACTAAGTAACCCTTAGGATTCTCATAAAGCCTTGTCAAAACCTTGAAGGAACCAGTTACCAAGCCATAAGAGTAAAATCTGTACGTGTTGACACCCTAGCTAAGTGTTAAATCAGACTTAGATCACTCTCTTAAACCTATAAGACCAAAATAACTCAGAAAAAACCCAAAAAAAAAATCATTTTGGCTTCATAATAAACTTGGTGGTGGACCATAAAACCTTTTACCTCCAAAAGAGCTAAAAATTCCCACCTAGCGACTCCAAAATCCTAAAATTAGACCTTAAGACTCCACTGGGAAGACCCCAAGTCTTAATAGCATCTTACAAACTCAGCTAGAAGGCTTTAATATTAGAAATTTCCTTCTTCTGAAAATATCAGTTAGCCTCTTAAAAATTGTCATATTTGGTTAAAAATTTTCTTTTTAATTGGGTCTGAAAAACATAGCATAGTGGCTCCTAGAAAGATTCATACTAGAGCCTACCCTGACCCAAACCCACCGGGAATAGTTGATAACCCTGAAAGTATCCTTAGGAAGTCTCCTAAGATAAAATTATCAAATGTTTTCAGATCACCCTTGAGAGCTAATTCAGTTCTTGAAAATCTTTCAGATCTACAACAATCTCAAGTTGACTTAGTAAATCCTTTTAGAACTAGGTCTCTTGGTGATTTAGATCAATTAGATTTTGAGTTTTCACTATCATCTCCTGAAACAAGTGAACCTATTGGTAGCAAAGAAACAACCCATCCTGATTTACATTTCCTTCACAACTTAGGTGTCTCTCATCGAAGATCAGCTCAGGAGACTATTCCTGGTCCATCCACTTCTGCTCACCCTACATCCACTGTTAAAAACACTACACCTCAGCCCACTGTTCCTGTTATTAATCCACACCTTGTAAATCCACCCCCACCACCTATCATGGCAGCATGGTATGCTCCCCTAGTCCTTCTTGTACCATTAGTCAATCTTCCACAGGACTATCAATCCAAAATTCCATTATATGATGCTAACAATGATACAACTGCATCACAACATGTAGATAAAATGAATGAATACTTTGACAGAAATGAAATTGATGATGATTCTGTCAAGCTTAGGTTATTTTCTCAGAGCCTAGGAGGAGAAGTAAGAAAATGGTTCAAAGGTTTAGCCCCCCATAGTATTAATGATCTCCAAGGCTTCCATCAAACGTTCTTAAAAAAATGGGAAGTAAAGAAAAACCCTCTCCAAGTCCTTTATAACTACAAGAAACTCCATAGAAACACTAGGGAAAGTGTGCAAGCTCACTACACTAGATTCAACAGTGTGTATAATGCACTTTCCCCAGAACTAAAACCTCCACAAGGCTCAAATTTAAACAAATTTCTTGAAGGGTTTGACTCTTACATGACCTATCAGCTGAGAGAAATGGATTTTGCAACTCTGGAAGATATGCAAAAGGGTTCTCTTTCTGTGGAAGTCAACTTGATGGAGAAGAGAGAAAGAATGAAAACTGAGAATAGAGTATATTTTAGAGAAGAGTCCACTCCTTATACTTCAAGTTCAAAGATGGAGAGGATGTTGGAAGAAACGATGAAAGAGATGAGAATAATTAAGAGAGCACAAGCAAATCAAAATCAAACTGCTCCTCAAAATAGAAATAAGAATTATAGAAGAGAAAACAATCAAGACAAACAGAACAAGAATGACCAATAGATTAGACCTCCCTTCCAACAAAATTATGTAGATCAATATGAGGAAGATAGGGAGTTGGTAAGGTTGGAAGAAGCTCATGTAAACTTGATTGGATCAGACAGTGGAGATGATGTTTTCCTCACTAAGGAAGAACAAGGATTCTTCTCCTATGATCAAAATATAAACACCTATGAGTACTCTGATGACTATAGATTGGGTTTTGAAAATGAAATTATGGAAGTGCATAAACAATACGATCTTAGGAGCAAAGGGAATGCAGATAACTTAAAGGACAAGAACACTAATACCGCTGTCAAGAAAAACACAGAAACTCAGCCCAAAAAGACAGTGGAGAAAACCAACATTTTAGCCAAAAAACCCGACTTAAACAAAGATAAAGGTGTCCAGCCAGATATTGAACACAGTACCCCTAACACTTCAGCCAGTGGTCCTAATAAAACTATCCCAATTACCAGTCCAAACAAGTTTCAGCAAATTAAAGTTGCTGAAAAGAATTCAATCGAAAAAACATATGTAAATACAAACAAGTCAATTATTCCTTTCAGCCTTGAGGGAGAGATTGATAAGATAAAAATTACCATCCCCCTAGCTGAACTAGTAACCCAAGAGGTGTACAAAAACCAAGTTTTGAAAGCTTTGAACTTAGGAATTGATACTTGACACTTTGAACCTAACATATGATAAACCTGAGTTGTTATTTGGTCCTGAAGTTGAAGGAGAATATCAAGAAGGGGCTGTCCCTCCCTTCTATGTCAGCTTGAACATACACGAGAAAATTTTACACAATGCCATGTTAGACTCAGGAGCTTCACACAATCTAATGCCCAAGGTGGTAATGGAGAGCTTAGGCTTAGAGATTACTAAACCATACAAAGATTTGTATTCTTTCGACTCAAGCCGAGTCAAATTTTTGGGTTTAATCAAAGATTTATGTGTTAATCTAGCTCAGATACCTGCTAAAAGTCTAGTTATGGATATAGTTGTAGCTGACATTCCCCCTAAGTATGGCATGCTCTTATCAAGATCTTGGGGAGCCAAACTTCAGGGAAGTCTTCAAATGGACATTTCTTATGCCACCATCCCTGTTTTTAACCAAAACAGAAGACTATATAGGGAATATCACATGAAGTACATGGTAAGCAACCTAGACAAACCAAACAACACTCCAATCTATTCTACTTGATCAAGTTTATATTCCTTTATCTTATGTAATGAAGATGAAATTACTCAACAAGATAAAGAGAACATAGACCCTATTGATTTCACCAGAAAAATTGAATCTTCTCTCAAATCAACTTCAAAACATCGACAATCAACAAAAAAAAAAGAAAATGAAAATGAGTCAGACGTAATTTGGACAATAAACTTTGATGGATCCTGTAATAAAGCAAGTGCAGGTGTAGGCGTATGGATCCAGAATACGAATCAGATTTTCTCATATAAATTGGATTTCCCATGCACTAACAATATTGCTGATATGAAGCACTTCTCCTAGGTTTACAATTGCTCAAACAATTACAAGCCCAAAAGGTAACAATCTTAGGATATTGTGAACTTATCATAAAACAAATCAAAGGAGAATACTCAGCCAAAAATCCGAGGCTTAGGGAATATCGGAACGCTGCTCTAGATTTATTGAAAACCTTTGAAAAATACAAACTTGTTTTCATTCCTAGAGTGTTTAATCATTTAGCAAATGAACTCGCTTTTAATGCCAGTAACTGTCAAATACCTGAGATAAATGAACAGCTTAGCGTAAAGGTAAAACATAGGCCTGCAGTGCCTGATAACGTAGATCACTAGCAAGTGTTTGATTCTGACCAACACATAAACGATTTCTTGAAGTCAGAAAACGATTTCACCATACCAACATCAGAATCTAGCCATAATCACAACAGTCCATATATTGAAGAAATCCCAGAAGCTGAAATAACACACTCTGCTGATATAAGTCATTATGAGAATACATTTGAAGCAGAGTCAATTGAGAACGTTGACCAAAAAGACCTGGAAGTTTTAGAATGTAAAAATGGTTCAGATCCAAGAGGTCTCTCACCTTTGGAACACCTTTTCGACTTTAATGATGTAGCCAAAGAACCAAAAATGGAGCCTATAGAAACAAACATAGAAGAACACAACATAGGCTCCCTAACGGAACCCAAGATAATTAAATTGTCCAGCACTCTTCCAACTCACATAAAATCTCGATACATTGATCTGTTTAAGGAGTTTAAAGATGTTTTTGCCTGGGCCTACACAGATCTGAAATCTTACGATACCAGCATTATTCAGCAAAAAATTACCTTGAAGGAAAATCAAAATCCCTTCAAAAAAAAACCGAGGAGAATAAATCCACTTTTATTACCTTTAGTTAGAGCCGAAATTGAAAATATGCATGATGCTGCCATTATAGTACCTGTTAGATTTTCAGAATGGGTATCAAACTTAGTTTCTGTTAGGAAAAATACAGGGGAGATCAGACTCTGTATCGATTTTAGAAACCTAAACAGAGCATCCCTAAAAGACAAATACACATTTCCCAAGATGGATCATATACTTGAGAGGGTAGTTGGGTCAAAAAGGATATCACTCTTAGATGGGTTCTCGGGTTACAACCAGGTGTTAGTGCTCCCAAGTGATCAAATCAAAACTGCTTTTACCACACCTTGGGGCACCTTTATGTATGTCAAAATGCCTTTTGGGTTAATGAATGCAGGGGCCACCTTCCAAAGGGCCATGGACATAGCCTTTTCTGAAGATATTGGCTATTTCATAATTATTTACCTTGATGACATAACTGTCTTTTCAAAAACTGATGAAGAACATTTGACTCACTTAAGAAATTTTTTTGAGAAGTGTAGGAAATTTGGCTTGTCATTGAATCCAAAGAAGACACTCTTTGGTCTCCAAGAAGGTAAAATTATTGGAAATATAATTTCGGAAGAGAGAATCAAAATAGACCCTACAAGGATAGATGGCATATTACAAATCAGTCATGCAAGAAGCCTCAAAGAGTTGCAATCTTTCATCGGAAAGATTAATTTTTTTAGAAGGTTTATCCCTAACCTTGCTGAGCTATTAAAAAATATTACTAACATGCTTAAGAAAGATGTGGGTGTAAAATGGAATTTACCAGCTAAAAAATCATTCGAACTGGTCAAACAAGCTCTTACCCAAACACCAGTCCTGATTAGTCCAGATTTTACCAAAGACTTTTACATATTTTCCTTTGCATCTGAACATACAATAGCTACTGTTTTACTTCAAAAGAATGATTTGGGGCAGGAACAACCAATATCTTTCTTTAGTAGGGCCTTAAGAGATGCTCCTCTCAAATATAATATCATGGAGAAGCAAGCCTTAGCATTGGTGAAAGCATTGAAAGACTTTAGGGTCTATATTTTACACTCTCATATAATTGATTTTTTTCCGCATACTATTGTCAAGGTCATTCTAAGTCAAGACCCTGATGGTAAAAGGGGAAAATGGATTGCAACTATTCTTGAATATGACTTAGAAATTAGGGCCACCAAACTAGTTAAAGGGCAAGAATTAGCAAAACTTATGGCTGAGTCTAACTTCCAAGCACTAGACATCAATATGGTAGATGTGTTGGAAGACATAAAAGAATTTGATGCTCCTGTTATTGAAGAAAAAATTCTAAATTCTCCTTGGCATGATGACATTATTTATGTGCTTTTATATTTAAATACTCCTCCTTCTTTGTCTACAACTAAAGCTAGATTCTTGAAACAAAAGGCTTTGAGTTTTTGTATCTTAGATGGAGTATTATATTGGAAAAATTCTGTTGGAATTTTGCTTAACTGTTTACTTGAAGATGATGCAGGAAAGATCATGCATGAGTTGCATGAAGGAGAATGTGGAGGAAACCTCTACTAGAAGGCCACAACAAACAAAATTCTTAGATCTGGTTACTATTGGCCTACCCTTTTCCCAGACACTCAAAAGTTGGTCATGTCTTGCCATAAGTGTCAAATCTTTGATGGCAAAAGAAAACTCCTTCCCTTACCTTTACATCCTATCAGAGTTGAGGCACCTTTTCAAAAATGGGGGCTGGACTTCCTTGGGGAAATTCATCCATCCTCCTCAGCTCAACATAAGTGGATCCTCACAGCCACTGACTTCTTTACCAAGTGGATAGAAGCTATACCCTCCAGGAATGCTAATGACTCTATCATTATCAAGTTCCTTGAAACAAATATCCTATCCAGATTTGGTTGTCCCAGAAAAATCATAATAGACAATGCTGCTACTTTTAAATCTAAGAAAATGGTTGATTTCTGTTACAAATACCACATAACCTTGGGCCATTCCACTGCTTACTATCCACAAGGAAATGGATTAGCTAAATCCTCCAACAAGAGTCTCCTCAATGTAATTAAAAAACTGTTGGAGAAAAATCAGAAATCATGGCACAGTAAGTTGGTTCATGCCTTATGGGCTGATAGATTAACTACAAAGAAGTCAATAAATATGTCCCCCTATCAGTTGGTTTATGGCATGGATGCAGTTTTTCCTACCTCATTAGGAGTTCCAGTCATGAAACTCCCTCAAGAAGTGTAGAGTGAAGAGAATGATATGCAGAGAAGGATCAACCAAACAATCCATTTACAGCAGACCAGGGAAGAAGTTTATGAGAGAACACAGTTAGTCCAAGAAAATATGAAGAAACTATTGGATAAGAGGACTAAGGAAAACAATTTCCAAATTGGAAATGTTGTTCTTAAATGGGATTCAAGAAGAGAAGAGAAGGGAAAACATGGCAAGTTTGAGAACTTGTGGAAAGCGCCCTATATTATTCATGTTGAGAGGGGTCACAATGCATTTTTCTTGAAAGAATTGAATGGATAAGATCTATATGGAGGTCCGGTCAATGGCAGGATGATCAAACATTACTTCTTCCAAGAATCTTAAGTTTCAAAGCATTTTATTTTTCATTTTAAATGTCATAGTCTAACCATTGCATTTCAAAGTTCGAAAAATACAAAATACAAAAACAAAGAAAGAAAGAAAAGAGGGTAGATTGTATAAACAATAAGGGTACAGCCGCATACCAAAAAAGAGAATTTTTTTTTGAAAGTGTGCAAGCTTAAATGACACTCCTGAATGACACACTTCTAGTTAGTCAAACAGCCTAATCTTGACTAATTAGCTTTAGATTTTCTGCGGATAGAATAGTGAATTCGATTTGCCAAACTGTGTAATCTTGGCTTTTCAGTAGATAGTTTAGGATAGAAATTAAAGGTTCAAACATGTTCAAAATTTGAACCTAAGTTTCCAAAAGAGAAATGACTCAAATCTATTTTATTTTTCTGAGTCAAAAAGAAGAAAATCTAGTTCTAATTAGCTCAAAATCTAAACCAGAGAGCAAGGAAGAAACAACTCACATAAGAGTCAAAATAGAGCTGTAAAGAGATGAAGGAAGTGCTTTAAATTTTCAGATCTTAAGCCTTCATCATTTTGATTTACTTTTCTGAAAATAATAATCTATGTGCAACTTGTTTCTATGCCATAGATCAACATCAAGTTAGACTGTTCAATCCTAACTTGTATGCTTTTTAAAAAATTTGTTGTAGAAATTAGAGAATAAAATCTGTTGGACGGTTCAATCCCAACAGATAGTAGATTAGGTAGAGAATTTTATGGACTCAACTGTTTAATCCGAGTCCATGGAGAAATAAGGAGCATAAATAGATTAGATTTCTTGCTTTCAAAAGAATAAAATGTTGTGAAAAGAGTTTGCCAATCCAAGTGCACTCTAAAGAAGAAAAAATGCTAGATCAGTAGGATTGGGTAGGTAGAAAGCTTGCAGATGCAAAATCCATTGTTTTTTAGCTGCTAGTATGTTTTCAAAGAAATATTATCCTAGCAAAGGAAGAGCAGCCCAATGGATCTGGCACAGGTCAGCCTCCCAGAAAATGCAAGTCTGAAGTTCTTTATGCCTTCAAGAAGGCATCATCCCCAAGTGGAGCCACTATTAGCCACCTATAATATTTGTTATAGAAAAAGGTGGCTAAGACTTTTTGAGCCTTCAAGAAACAAATTTTATTGCTAAAAATTTTTTGCTCCTAAAGACTCTTGAAAGGCCTCATGCCTCTAACCATAATCTTCATTTGCTATTTCCATTTTATACTCTGAGAATTCTACTAAATTCCAAGAGAAAGACTGTTGAAAAACCATCAATTTCCCCTTTCCCCCCCACTCAAAACTAACCTTCATTTGCACCCCTTTCTTCCATAAAATTCCTCTATTTTTTATGAGTTTCCTTATTCCATTCATAAAACCCACTTTATAAGGTTTGAAACCCACTTTTTAACCTTACCGAAGCCTTCAAACCCCTTTAAAAACATTGAAAAAACCATAAAAATTCATGTTTTGATTACAAGCTTTAGCCGCTTTGGAAAAACCCCCCTAACTACTTCCCCCACATGCCCTTACCATAAAAACCAAGTGCTAAGCCCCTCACGGTGCTTATCGCATCGCTAAATTTCAAGCGAGCGCAAGTCTTGTGCTATGTTCAAAAGTTCTGATTGCGGTTAGCTTTGTATTGAAAACCCCCTGATCGCATCATTATTTTATATATCTCTGGTGGGCCCGCCTCCGGCACTTATACTTTCTATTTTTTCCTTCCCGATCACCTTTTTTCTTGTAAAATATTAAAAAAACCCACTTTTCCAAACTTTTGTTATAAAAAGCCAAATCACGTGTAAAATATTAAATAGGTTGATTAAAAATATTGACGCGCAATCGCATCGAAAAATATCAATGGGTAGATTGAAAAGCCCCGGCCTGAAGGCCTGACTCCAATACGCCCATATATACATAAGCCCGAGCCTATCAGATTTCTATATAAAACAGGCCCCATAATCGGGCTCCTAATCGCATCAGAGATTTTCTTTGGTGCGGTTTCAATATTCATTACTGCCGATTGCGATTGGTCGATCGCGCAATCACATCGGCCCTTTCTCTGATCGCACAATTTCCTCACCTCATTCCTGACCTTCGATTGCGATTCTCTGATTAAATCCGGACCGTCCTCGTGTCTGGATCGGACGATCCGGAATCACTCTGCCTTATTCTCCTCCCGCTCTCCTTTTTGCCTTTCTACGTAAATCTCCACCGTTGGATGCAACCATCCAACGGCCACGATCCTTCCCGCCTTCTGAAGAAGTTTAACCCATTACGCAGGATTTTATAAATTTTGTTTGTGTTTTTCAGGTTTTCTTTATGGTTTTCCATTGTATATTGAAGAAATGTCGAAGGCCAGGAAAGACGTTTCCTGTGCCTATTTTACATTAAAGGAGACCGTCCGCCAGGCTCTATTACATTGCTTGTCAATTCTCTATGAGCATTGATACCTTTAAGGCCCAGCACAGCTCTACACATTAACAAGACACTGTGGTTCAAAATCGCATTTAAAAAGAGTATCAGTGTTGAAGAACAGAACGCAGCAGATATGAAGATTGAAGAAAGATTTAGGGAATTATGGCTTAAAATAATTATCAAAAGTTTTATTACCTGGATTCAAACACAGTCAAAAGAAGTCATAAGTGTTTAAAATGACAGAAAGGCTTCCACCACCTGCATTTGAGGCAAATTTATTCCTCAGCTACTACAAGAGCCACTTGTCGCCTCAAACCATTCAAAATAGAGGCCGAAGTTATTGATTAAAGAAATATCTACCTCCAGCGCTGCCAAGAAGTTAATTCTGCCAAAGGATTTTAATAGAAAATATCTGTAGAGTTATTCCAGACAGAGCACAGAGCCTCAAAGTCAAATAAAGCTCCCACCGAGCTTTGATATTAATTAAAAAAAGTTAATATAGTGATCCACCTGTAAACTTCTCCATTGAGCCCCTCAAAAGGCCGAAAAGTCTTAAGTCTGTATTAATTATCCTTGAGATATTTGGTTAGATCCCACCTCTTCATTTCTTCTATAAATACTTCTGAAGAAGATGAGATAGGGGTTGGTTGTTATTTGATCACAAGATGTAATACTGAAACTATTTGAAATAAATATACAGTCTGTTGAAGTTGAAGATGAAATTGAAGTTTTGGAGGTCTTGATGATGTTGTTGCATTTTTGTTCCTGAGAAGGCTCTATCATTGGATCCATGAGCTTGGCTGTTGGTGAAGTATTCTGAACTGTTTTATGCTTTTTCCCCTGTTTTCATTATGTTCCATAATTTCTTACTACAGTAGGTTGAAAGTTTTGGGCTAAGAAATGACCCTTGGAAGCACCTTAGACCTGTTCATCCTTCATTGTTTTATGTTTTCTCCTGCTAAAGTATTTTAGAGGCTTTATTCTTTCTCTTTAATCTTCATGCTTGATTATTTCCTTAATATTTCGAACAATTGGTTTCAGCATGATTTATGGTTTTCCCTGCTTGTCTGCTGCCACTTAAAAATTGTTATTGAAGTCTCCCTTTGAAGTTCTTTGCTTACAGGGAATCAAAGAGGTCGGTTTTGATCTTGCCCTTTGTCCTCACTTAAAAATTTAGCTTAAAGGTCGTTATAATTATGATCATAGATGTTTTTAGGTGTTCCCTCTTCTATGACTATAGTTATCAGTAAATATTTTATGTTTATAAGTCCTTTAAACTAAAATCTTTGAGGAAATAGGGTGTTTCCCGAATCTTATATTTCATTTTAAAAGTTGTTTTGAGATCATTATTTTCTTAAAGATGTGATTTGTAGAATTTATGGTTAGCCCTGTCTATCAAAGAGCTCTTTATTGTCCAAATTATGATTTCAAATTCCCTTTGTTGAGAATTAAAACTCTCTTTCCAAATCATTAATGTTCATCTCATCCCAAAAACAAAAGAATCCTGTGGCCAAGTTAGATTTTCTCTTTGATATCCCATATCCATTGATGAGTTTGTTATGACCTTTTCTTGACTCCATCGCCCAATGAATCAGATGTTTCTCCATTCTGTGTATCTTTCCTAGACCTTTCATGTTCTGTTGTATCCATTCCATCCAACCAAACAAACAAACACTTGCACTTAATAACTAGTCTAAAACCAGTACTTAAAGCACACACGATAAACCTTTGCAAACAAAATTTTGAGAGATCCCTCTCTGAGAGCAAGAGGACTAGATCCTGTAACTCTAAAGATTGGTTCTGATGTTTCCTTGTCTTTTGATTTTCCAAAATATCAAAAAACGGGACACCAACATAGCCATTCATCATCAGCCATTGGTGCCACATTTATCCCCTCTCTACAACACATACATATTTAGGAATTTTCCATTCTTGCTTGAGGGTTTAATAGGAGGAGGTAGTTTCTAGCATTTCAGCTAAGAAACCGGTGGAGATTTCATCCTTTCATCTTATGCCTATATTATAGTCTTCTAGGAGCATCATTGTGACATCCAGCATAAGGCCATCAGTCTACACCTCCATGCAGTAGCAACTCCCCCAGGAATTGTGCAGTTCAGTCTTGTAGATCTAGTGGAGGAAGGAAGTTTCTAGTATTTCAGCTGGGGATCCTGTGAGGGATCATCCCCTCACTTTGGTGATATTGTTTCCATCATTATTGTGCTGAATTGAATCATCTAGAAGTAGATTATAGCTTTAGCCTCCTAGACATCACAGTCCATTCCAGCAGTTGTGTATTTAGCATGTTACACCAATTTTTGGTCATATAACCTGTTTCTAGTAGATGGACCAAAGTACACCATATAAGACCAATTTTACCTTAGTAAAATTGCTTTCACTATGAAAAATAACTTAGTAATCCATAATTTATTAAGTTGTTTATGGCCTAAACAGGAAACCCCATAAGGAATAATTTAATAAATCCTTATTTGTTTTATTTTCCTCCAGGGGTAATTAATTAAAAAACATTTTAACTAATATTCTTGGTCATATTTAACCCAAAACAGGAAAATTAATTAGATAAATCACTATTTATCTTATTATTTTATAGGAATAATTATTTAAAACATTGTGTAAATAATATTCCTTGTTAAATTTGACTAAATCATTTATAAATAATTGAATAAATCATTATTTATTTAATTATTACTCAACCACATTCTTAAAATAATAAATAAATCATTATTTATTTATTATTTACAAATAAAGGTATTTGACTAAATTCAAATTATTTTTCCCTCCAATAAAAATAATAAAATATTCCATAAAAGTTAGATCTAGATTTGGTTAATAATATTTTAACTATGCATCAATATCTAGAATAATATTTTGTTATAAATAGAAGGGTTTTTCCATTCATTCACTACCTTTTGTTACCTAAAGATCACTCTGGATCTATACTTTTGGTCTAAATTTGATCCTCCATCATTGTCGTATTTTTTTAATCTTTTTTCTTGTGAGCTCCCCTTGAATTCCATTTTTGTCTAGCTTTTCTACGCCATCAAGAGAAAGATATCTTAGATCTGAAGCACTGAGGACATACAAGAACCCATCCCATTGAGGGGGACTGCTAACATCTTTCTATGTTCCCTTCCTAGGTGTCATAAATAAAAAATTATTTAAAAATATTCTTGTCTTTTCTCTTGGATGCATGGAGCAACTCTTTCTTTTATTTATTGTTTAATGTCTTTAACTGCATAGATCTGGATTTTGTAGCATTTATTCTGATCAACTAACTACATATCTAAGAAAATTGAAAGCCATATTTGATGTTAGAGTTGTTTTTTATGCACAACTAAAGTGAGTTTTTTTTCGTACGCTTGTGATTAGAATTCACACTAACAACTGCCGACTCCACAAGGATTTATGATTAAGACCATTGTTGTTTTTCAGAACCATACATGACCAACTGCTTCAAGCCCCAAGGATTTTATTTAGCTTCTTGTTTTGATTTTCTTGATGTTTTTCTTAACCTTTAAAACCCTAAAACAACAAAAATTCAAACTTTTGTTTGTTTATGGACCAATTGTGCAGGTGATAGGTATCAGCCGCCGCTGAGAAGACACATTTTTCTGAAACCTAATACCGAGATGGCAAGAAGTGTAGGCCACACTTTTGTGCCAAAACCTATGACCTCAACCTTCAAAATGCAAAAAACAGCCAAAAAACTACGACCTCTGCAGAAAATAGGACAAAAGCTACGACCTAAAATTTTTGCTGGAATTTTTCTGTGATTTTTTCTCGGTTTGTCTGGGCTATTGTTCAGGGTTTTCTGACCTCCCTCTCCACCAGTCTTGGACTTTTAATTTCTCTATTTTATTCATTGAAGTAGGAACCAAGCCCCTTAGGGCTTCAGTACGCTTCCACCTTTTTAGGAGGAGTTTAGCTGAAGCAGGCCGTCTGAGATTTCAATGTCTTCAGCCATTTTTCAGATCTGATCATGTACTTTTAGACCCATTTTAGATAAGTTATTAATCCATCCAAAACACCTCTTTTAAGTTTTGTTTTTTCCAACTTTAGGTTCCCCTCCATTTCCCTTCAGGTTGTAGCCTTTCACCACGTCATTTGCAACATTTTTCCCTCTCGTTTTTCTTTCTATTTTCTGCACCTATTTCCAACAGATCTGACCTTTAGATACACGTCCCTCTCGAATTTATATCCATTGGCCATTTTGAGTGTTTTGACTAGATTTTAGCCACCCATAAAATAGCTATTGGGAAGCCATCCTCCTTGTGTTTAAATTGATGCATCCTTAGCTGTTTATTTTTTGTCATATTCAGTTTACTTTACTGTAATTTTTAGCTTTATTTACAGTTATAAAACACCTTTTTTTATTTTTTCTCTAAACACATCTAGGTTTAATTAAAATTAACACACTTATCACATACACGCACACCCTAAGTGAAGAGCGCTTGGTTTACACTGCGGGGACAAGAATATAACATTGTAAACAATTGATCATGTTCTTCCCTGCCCTTGTTTCGACATTGTAATCATTTGATCCCACACCTACTTTCCCTTGTTGGTCTCTATTCCTTCTATGATACGTGCCTATTTTCCATCATTGTGCCCCCTAAGCATTTATCCCAGAGACTTCTTGGCCTTCATCCTCAGTTTTTGGTAGGAAGACTTACTCCTCCGCATAGGGTTCGATTTTTTCCTCCACCGACTCCCCATTATAACTCTGCTTCTGGCTCATCGGGTTCCCCTTCTGGTTCTATCCATAGCTCTCCTCCTATCACCTTCACCATGTCTGGTTTAGGACCTAACACTAGTGGTATCCCCAGCCCTAATGCTGGGAATACTACTAGTGGGACTGCAACAAGAACTATCCCAACTTCTCCCTTGCTCCCTTATATGGCAGACCTCAGCCTTCCTGATTTTAACCAGTTTATTAATGACCCCATACCCCATGGTCCTATTTGGCCTACTATGCCAACCAAGCTCCCTTCAGACATCCCCAAGTTTGAAGGTCTTTCCATAGAGGATCCTACAAACCACGTTCGTTCTTTCCACATGTTGTGTTTTTCTAACTCCATCATCGATGCCTCCGTTCGTCTTCGGTTATTCCAATGTATGCTTACTCGAGAATCTTCCAAGTGGTATGTCAACCAGGCCTTCACCTATCATACTAATTTTGTGACTCTTTCTTGGGCTTTTCTATCTTAATTCCAGCTTCCCCTTCGCTATAACACTGGTACCTAACTCTTGACCTCTTTCCATCAATCATCTGCAACCTGCCTATCTGATCATGTCCAAGAATGGTAGAGACGAAAGAGCCTATGTCAAGCCCCTACCTTCGAAGACCGTGTATACATGGACTCATTTCTCAAATTCATTTTTCCTGCTATTGGAAAATATATCACATCTCATTTCCCTCAGACTGAAGAAGCTGCCCTCCAGATTGCGTTGAAATATGACCTGATCTATGCACAGTCTGGTTATGTTTATACCACCTTACCTGATCTCACTAGACCCAGTGGTGCCAATGCACCAGGGGCATCCCATGTCACCGATGGTATCATTGGAGCCCTTTCTCATCCATACACTCATCCTCCCATGGATTATGGTTTCCCTCAAGGAGGGGCCAGCTCCTCCAGCATTATTCCCCCTCCCAGTAGCATGTATCCAGGATAAAGCATGCCTCCTCCTTTTGCTCAACCTATTTAACCCAATGTTTCCCAACCTCCTTATTATCTGTATCCGCAGCCTGGTGCTCTAGCTCCTCCAACATTAGCCCCTCTACCTCCCTTGCCTTCTCAACCCCCGTAACAGCAGTAACCACCACCATAGGGCCAGGTGTATGCACAATAGGGTGCGACTAACCCTCCTACTTCCAAAAAGAAGAGGAAATGAAACCAAAGCCAATCTGCCCCAGGTAACCCATGAAACAATCCCTAAGGGAATGCACCTAACATAGAAACCCAGCAACAGGGCACACAACCCAAGAAGGACAGGCATATTCACACGAACAATCCTTGTTCTTGTTACGGTGTTTGTGGTCAATACACCCATGATTTTCCTCTTTCACCTCATATGCATCATATGTGGGAAGCTCAAGCAACATCCCGAGGACAGAAATCCTCCCCTTTGATTCCTCCTAATGCTTCCCCTATCCAACCTATTGTGTTTACCAATCCTTTCCCCCAGCAAGGATTCGTAGAGAACCAACCCCCTAAAATTCATGTGGCCACTCAACCTCCTCCATCTGGTACCTATGATTACTAAATTTTCATAATGAACTCTAACCAAACCACTACTATTGACCTCAACCTTCAGACTCGGTCTCGTTAGTACAACAAGCCCCACACTACGTCTGCTACCGATCCCCCTCCTTCATGTCCCACATAACTTCTTTCGACACCCAAAGGTCCTTTACTGATCCCTCAACCTAAGGAAAAGGTTCATACCAAGATCCCCAAGGGATCATTACACTGAAACACTGCTTCTCGAAAATCTTCCCACTCCTATAGTATAGTAGATGACTTGGCGCAATCCCCTGTTTCCATGTTAACACTGGAATTCCTCCAAACATGCCCTTCACAACGAAAATCTCTACTAACTTCCATGGGAGCTGTGGATCCTTTAGATGATTGTTTGATTGTCTTTGATGTTGACCAATCAGAACATCCCCCCTTCCTCCTCTCTTCGCCTTCCAAATCCCTGTCAAGGTTCGGAAGGCCAACGTCTCCCCTTGTATCATTGACAAGGGGGCATCCACATGTATGATGTTCTCTTTGGTTTGAAAAAAACTTAGATATCTTGAGTTGGCTCCTTCCACTATCACCATCCGAGAGTGGGATGGCCACTTCTCCCAGCCCCTTGGCATGTTCCACAATTTTCCTATTACTCTTGCGGACAACACTATTTATGTTGATGTAGAAGTCATCGATGCCCCCTTAGACTACAACATTCTATTGGGTTGTATCTACACTTATGCAATGTCTACAGTTCACCATAATATGTGATTTCCTCATAATGGAAATATTATCACAATCGACCAGTTGACATATTACAAACTAAAGTCTTAGACCTCCCTTGAGTCCATTATCTCTTTGGTGGCCAATAAATAAATAATCGAACCTCCAACCAGTGCCTCACTCGGAGTCTAAAAAGACTCCTCTTTTCTTGGTTCATTCTCTAGTCTTCCTCCTATTGAGAATGCAACAAGATGATGGAGCTTAGTGAAATGAAGTCGCCTTCACTAAGTGGGCCCGCACGCAAATTTTGGCGCAAAATCTATTTTTAGACATATGGAGCATGGTTCGGGGATTCCAGTTTGAGATTATTGGAGCATTGGTCATGTTGGTAAAAATAGATGAGACTCTATTTTTTAGGTCGAAGAGGTCGAAGGCTATTTTTAGACTGCCTCTCCTAAAAATAGGTAAGTCAAATATTATTTACCCTTAATAATATTTGGACTATAAACTTCAGTTTACTCTTTTGGAGCACTTCAGTTCGAGCTACAGAAGTGGCTCATGCATCTGACAGAGGAATCACGTGGTTCCCAAGGGTTTGATGGCATCATGCATGGTCGACTTCAGTTGGACTTCAGTGGCAGAAGTTTGGAGGAGTTAATGAGACAGATAGTGGAGTTGTGTTCTGTTTATTTTAGTTGAACTGATTGAGATTAGTTTAACTAGCTAATCAATTAGTTATGAGTGGATTGAATTAAATATTATTTAATTCATTAATTATTAACCCATTATTCAACTCAAGAACACATCAGTTCACTACAGTGCATGATCAGTTCAGTGGAGACCAGTGAAAGAGGTAGATGAAAGGGTGGAGTTAGCTATCAGTGGCGACATCAGTTGTGCATGAGATTTGCACCACACTTGGAGGATTTTTCCATGAAAATTGTGCAGTCAAGCCAAGGAGATTCAAACCTTGGATCTCTATATAGACAGGCCTGGATTGTGCAATAGAGGAAAGGGAATTGGCGGTGAGTTTTGAACCAGTAACCTGTTCAAAACTGAGCTAGATTGTGTGTAACTTCATGAGAAAGTACTGAGTACTTGTGAGGAGTATTGTACTGAGTTTGTTACTTGATTTCTCCATTATAATATACACAATAGCTGCGGGGTTTTCAGCTATAAGATTTCCCCATACATACTGTGTTAATGTGTATGATGATTTGATGTGTTATCGCTTGATTTTATTTCCACATGTTTGATGATCTGAGTGGAAGAGATTATGTGTTGCATATAAATTCGAATTGTATGTGATCAGGATAGTCTCGGTGGATAATTAATCATTATTCAAAAAATTTCTACATGGTATCGGAGCTATTGAAGCAGAGATTGATCATCACAGTGATTACAAACTTATTTCGGTAGACAGAGTCTGCATGCGGGCCAGGTAGCCTCCGGATTCATCTTTCTTCGGAAAGTGAAAGGTCTGGTAAATGCCCCTTGCAGTCGATCTCCGTGCTAGAAATAATTTGTTCTCACAGATCTAGAGCGGTTGAGCTTTGAGGTGGAATTCGAAATTTTGCAGCAGTTTTGTTTTCTTGGTGCCGGTGTTGAAAATGTCTTTCAACGGTTTGCAACTCGAATATGCTCTTGAAGGCAGTTCGAATTATGTTGCATGGAAGGATCGCATGGAAGCAGTATTAGAAGATAATGGTCTCAAGGAGTTCGTAGATACGGATGTCCAAAAGCCCACTGATCCTGCTGAAGTCGATGCATGGAAAAAGAAGATGGCGAAGTGTCGAAGGATCCCGTTGGAGGGCGTCAAGGATCATATTGTATCCAGCCTGCATGGAAAGGCTACTCCATATTTAATGTGGAAAGCTTTGACAGATCTATTCCAGAGTAAGAGTGACCAAAGGAAGCTGGCGCTCAAAGATAAGCTCAGGAACATCAAGATGGAGAAAGGCGACAGTATCGCCAAATACCTCACAAAGTTCACTCAATGCAGAGATGAGCTGGGAAGTGTGGGGGTGACTGTCGAAGATGAGGACATGGTCGACCTAGCTCTCCTTGGTCTTCCAAAGGCTTGGCACTCATATCAAGATAGTGTCAATGGTCGGGAGAAGCTGCTGGGATGGGAGCGCCTTTGGGCGGATCTCATGCAGGAGGAGATAAGGAGGACTACTCGAGATGGATCTTCATCAAAGGGAGCTGATGAAGAAAACTGCGCTTTGGTTGCCAAATAAAAGAAGGGGAAGGGTAAGAAAACCTCTCATTCTGGTGCAAAGGGCAAGAAGCAAGATATGGAAAAAGTGAAGTGTTTTCACTGCCATGATCACGGACATTATGCTACCAATTGTCCAAAGAAGAAGAAGAACAAGCAAGCGGGAAGATCTGCAGATGGAGAAGCCTTGGCTTCATAGTTCGAGCTTGACTTTTCACTGATTGCATGCTTGGTTTCAAGTGTGCTGGGATTGGTATGGTTCTTGGACAGCGGTGCATCATTTGATATGACGGGAGATTGGGAGTTGTTCTCAGATCTGGAGGAAAAATATTTGGGTGTGCACATCGAGATGGGAGATGATGGTAGATACAGTGCGACTCGTATCAGTACCATATCCTTTCAGAGGGAGTCTGGTAAGCCCTTTGTATTGAAGGATGTCATGCATGTACCTGGATTGAAGAAGAACCTGATTTCAGTAGCGATGTTGGAGGATAAGGGGTATGATGTGGTCTTCAGCGAAGGAAAAGCTTTCCTGCGCAGTAAGACTAATGGAGAGACCCGGAAGATAGGGGTTCGGACCAAGAACCTTTATCAGTTGCAGGTAGATGGTTGTGCAGCTATGGCATGCAAGGCGGGAGAAGTGGTGAGCCAGGATGATGAGGGCAAACTGTGGCACAGGAGATTGGGCCACCTTCACCATGGAGCTTTGAAGATTCTGCATCAAATTTCTACTGGGATTCCTAAGGGCACTCTTGCACAGTCAGATTAGTGCAAGGGGTGTACTTTAGGGAAGTATGTGACAGCCACCTTTCACGAGAAGGATATTCACGCCATGACGATCCTTGAGAGAGTTCACACAGACGTGTGTGGTCCTTTCTCAGTTGCTTCGACAGCAAAGCACAGGTATTATGTGATCTTTGTTTATGATTTCTCTCGAAAGTGCTGGATATTCTTCATGCAGAAGAAGAGTGATACATTCGTGAAGTTCTGTGAGTTTAAAGCACTGGTCGAGAAGGAGTCGGGGAAGAAGGTGATTGCTCTAAGGAGTGATAACAGTGGTGAATTCATCTCAGCTGAATTCAAAGAGTTCTGCAGTGCAGAAGGGATTCGGAGAGAGCTCATCGCACCCCATAACCCACAGCAGAATAGGGTGGCTGAGCGAAAGAACAGAACGATCGTGGGTGCTGCACGGGAGATGTTGCATGATCAGGGCCTACCCCTTCACTTGTGGGCTGAGGCATGCAATACAACAGTATATGTGCAGAACCGTTGTCCTCACAAGGTTCTTGGCATGAGTACACCGGAGGAGGCTTATTCTGGCAAGAGGCCTGATATTTCCCATTTGCGGATTTTTGGTTCTCCTGTCTACATACATGTGACGAAGGATGCGAGAAGGAAGCTGGATCCAACTGCTGAGGTTGGAATATTTGTGGGGTACACTGATACACCTCACAACTACCGGGTGTATTTGTCAGACAGTCGCAAGACTATTGTGCGACGGGATATAAAATTTTAGGAGGAGAAAGCCATGCAGTGTTCGCTTGAGAGGGAGCTACACTTGCATGCAGATGAGGAGCTGTTAGTTCCTAAGGAGGAGCTTCCGGATGTGGATCAGCCACAAGAGGAAGTCCAGGAGGTGGGAGAAACCACCCATGCAGCGCCAACCATCAGAGGGCGCATGCGCACTACAGAAGCTGAGCGACTGGCTCGGGATGCAGAGAAGGTTGTAGGACCACCTACAACATAGCGCAGACAGAGACAGTCACCGGATCGGTACACTGGATACATGGCTCTTGTGAGTCAATGTGTTGTGACAGAGCCATCCTCTTTTGAGGAAGCTGTGGAGGAACCCGCATGGGTTGATGCCATGATCGAAGAATATGATTCGATCGTCAGAAACAGTGCATGGGAGATTGTCCCAAGACCGGTGGGGAAATCAGTGGTGGGTTCGTGATGGATCTACAAAGTGAAGTAGGCGGCTGACGGGAGTGTGGAGAAGTACAAGGCGAGATTTGTCGCCCGTGGCTTTTCACAGATCGAGGGGATTGACTATGAGGAGACCTTTGCACCTGTCGCAAGGTACTCTTCCATACGAACGATCCTTGCTCTCTCAGCGCAGATAGGGTGGCACATTCATCAGATGGATGTGAAGACTGCGTTCCTCAATGGAGTTATTGAGGAAGAGGTGTACATAGAGCAGCCTGAAGGTTTTGAGATCTTCAGCCGTGAGTCGCATGTGTGCCGACTCAAGAGAGCACTGTACGGGCTGAAGCAAGCACCTCGTGCTTGGTACACTCGGATAGACAGCTACTTCACCGGGCTTGGATTCTCCAAGAGTGAGGCGGATCCTAACCTGTACTAGATTGTGGTGGAGGGGAAGCTGTTGATCATTGTACTGTATGTAGATGATCTGATTTTGACGGGTGATGAGCGGTTGATACTTTCATGCAAGGAGGATCTTGCACGAGAGTTTGAGATGAAGGACCTAGGCATCCTTCATTATTTCCTGGGATTGGAGATTTGGCAGCGCAGTGGAGGACTGTTTGTTTCTCAGGGCAAGTATGCCCGGGAGATTCTGGAGAGGTTCAACATGCGAGGCTGCAAGCCTGTTGACACTCCTCTTCCTGGTGGTTGGAGGAAGGAGGATGCTACTTCAGCGGAGGTAGTGGATGCCACTGTCTATCGACAGTTGGTGGGGTCGCTTATGTATCTGGTCAATACACGACCCGATATATGCTATGCAGTTAACCAGCTTTTTCAAGCTATGGTTAAGCCTACCAAGCTCTTTTGGAAGGCAGGCAAGCATGTATTGCGCTATATTAGAGGCACATCGGGATATGGTCTATGGTACAGACAGGAGGATGGAGCGAAGCTTTCTGGCTTCACTGATGCAGATTGGGCAGGGAGTCCAACGGACTGGAAGAGCACATTTGGAGGAGTTTTCAGCATTGGGTCGACAGCAGTTTCCTGGTACAGCAGGAAGCAGAGATCCGTGGCACTCAGTTCAGCAGAGGCCGAGTACATGGCAGCTAGCTTGGCTGCATGCGAGGCTATTTGGATGAGGAAGATCCTCGTTGGATTGTTCGAGTTGCATTTGGAGCCTACAGTGATCTACTGTGATAACCAGAGTTGCATTAAACTCTCGGCTAATCTAGTATTTCATGATAGATCCAAACACATCGACATCAGGTACCATCATATCAGAGATTGTGTTCAGCAGAGAATCATGATGCTTTCATATGTTCCCACGGAGGATCAGGATGCCGACATCCTGACGAAGGCGCTCACCAGGAGCAAGTTCGAATTCCACAGAGGCAGGATAGGGGTTGCAGATAATCCATATCTTGCTGAGAGGGAGTGTTGAGAATGCGGCAAGATGATGGAGCTTAGTGAAATGAAGTCGCCTTCACTAAGTGGGCCCGCAGGCAAATTCTGGCGCAAAGTCTATTTTTAGACTATGTCTATTTTTAGACATATGGAGCATGGTTCGGGGATTCCAGTTTTAGATTCTTGGAGCATTGGTCATGTTGGTAAAAATAGATGAGACTCTATTTTTAGGTCGAAGAGGTCGAAGTCTATTTTTAGACTGCCTCTCCTAAAAATAGGGAAGTCAAATATTATTTACCCTTAATAATATTTGGACTCTAAACAACAGTTTACTCTCTTGGAGCACTTCAGTTCGAGCTACAGAAGTGGCTCATGCATATGATAGAGGAATCACATGGTTCCCAAGGGTTTGATGGCATCATGCATGGTTGACTTCAGTTGGACTTCAGTGGCAGAAGTTTGGAGGAGTTAATGAGACAGATAGTGGAGTTGTGTTCTATTTATTTTAGTTGAACTAGTTGAGATTAGTTTAACTAGCTAATCAATTAGTTATGAGTGGAGTGAATTAAATATTATTTAATTCATTAATTAGTAACTCATTATTCAACTCAAGAACACATCAGTTCACTACAGTGCATGATCAGTTCAGTGGAGACCGGTGAAAGAGGTAGATGAAAGGGTGGAGTTAGCTATCAGTGGCGACATCAGTTGTGCATGAGATTTGCACCACACTTGGAGGATTTGTCCATGAAAATTGCGCAGTCAAGCCAAGGATATTCGAACCTTGGATCTCTATATAGACAGGCCTGGATTGCGCAATAGAAGCAAGGAAATTGGCGGTGAGTTTTGAACCAGTAACCTGTTCAAAACTGAGCTAGATTGTGGGTAACTGTATGAGAAAGTACTGAGTACTTGTGAGGAGTATTGTACTGAGTTTGTTACTTGATTTCTCCATTATAATATACACAATAGCTGCGGGGTTTTCAGCTATAAGCTTTCCCCATACATACGGTGTTAATGTGTATGATGATTTGATGTGTTATCGCTTGATTTTATTTCCGCATGTTTGATGATCTGAGTGGAAGAGATTATGTGTTGCATATAAATTCGAATTGTATGTGATCAGGATAGTCTCGGTGAATAATTAATCATTATTCAGCAAATTTCTACACCTCCTCCTATCTCTGATCCTAGCTCGTCAGATGTTTGCATGATGCAATCGGATCGGTTTGACCTCAAGTGGACTGGTTCGAATAGTTAGAAGCCCCGCCCTCCGTAACCTGCTCCTAACACGTTGACTCAGCCTTCAGGACCCCCTCCTCAAGGCCCCTTATCTTCATCTGGTGTCCATGAGCCTATCTACCATCCTGGAATAGTTCCTCCTAGCCTTAACCATCTTAGAGTTGTCCCGCCTAACCATTACCATTCTAGTTAGATATCGTTTCTAACTCCCCCTCCTGGAGTATTCTTGGCACCTGTTATGCTTACCTTATCTCTTCCTAACATGACCCTGGGGACCTCAGTCTAGTACATTGATCCCAAGACACTATCTTGCCTAGTCAGCCCAAACATTATATTTCTTTAACCCCGGTCCAACCAGTTTCCATGACCCCTCCCTTTTCTTTTGTGCCTCAGACACCTCAATGAGAACCTACTCCTATTTCAAAAGCTTTGGGTAAGGGGGGAAAGCTTGCAAGAAGGCACCTAAGGACAAGGTTTCCAAAACAAACCCTACTCATCCTCAGCCTCCAAATCATACCCCCAGTGTGCTTTGTGTGATGTTGTCGGTCATGCCACCCATACCTATCCTGAGTTGCCTCATCTCAAGCCCATGGTCAACGAAGCATTTCCTGAGTCTGACATCCTAGAGGTCCATGTCACCTTACTTGATTCAACCAAGAAACTGAATTATTTTCTCACAAATCATATTTTTCCTTTGTGTGATTTATAGGGCCACTATACTCACCTCTTTCCCCACCTCAAAGACTACCACACCCCTTTAGAAGCGGTCCTTCAATTTGAGGCCAAGCGCAATGAGTCCACCTCTCCCTTATTTGTGAGTTTTGCTTCCGTAGAACCAAAGGACACATCTTCTCCCATTGAAATTCCCCATCCTGATTTCAAGATGATGGATACTTCAACCACTATCCACTACCTGTCATCATCTATGAGATCCATGATGGAAGACCCCCTAGGACTTCCCCTTCTATTTCACCTGACCTTCCTTCATCGATCACCTTATGCTCAACATCGGTGGATCCTCCATCTACTTGTTCTTCAATCACCCTTCATGATGATGTGCATGTGAAACTTCCTTAAAATGATGATTCAGGTAGCTTCACTGCATCAGGTGGTTTTTCTTCCACCAGTCACTCCATCTTCTATTACAATGAAGACATTATGGAAGCAGTCACCACCCCTGACTTTATCTATCCCCCCTTACATCGAAACCATACATTCGAACCACGTACACCTTGTGGTCATTAAATTGACACATAATTTTTTGGTAAGCGGGCACCCATATTTGAGTGTCTAGGAGAAGAAATTCTCCACAACCCTCATAGTGCATCTGGTCATGTCGACTCTAGTACTATCATTCTTCCCCATTTAGAAGAACCTATAGAGTCCCATATCACTTCAGATCACTCTAGGGATGATCCCCCTTATCGTTCCTTCCTCTTACATTAGCAACCCAGTCCCCTAGACATTGTTGTTGACTAACCTGTCGGTTTTCTAGGAGAGCACCAATTCATTATCTCCAAATCCACTCTTTGGGATAGTGACACCATATATGGCAACCCATAAGCTTATTCCATTTTCTTCATGTGTAGTACCAAAAGAGATTATTAATCCCCCATTCCATTTCTTGAACTGCATAACCATAACGAAAACAAATGGTGCACCACATCACAAAAATATGTTTAGATTCCCCTTTTCTAAATACATTTTGGAATCACCATAACATGCTTGGTGTTGGCTCGAGGGGTCCTGACCTGAGTTCGGATGTGCAAGGTTTGCCAACAAACCCTTATACTATTATTCCTTTCAGTAGTGACCTTCTTGCGCAGGTCAAAGTCTCACCTGAAGTAGTATGGGTGGGTGCTCGAACCAGGTTTCCACATCCTGGGAGAGGGTAGGTAAGTCAAGCAGAGCTGCATCCACCTTTATAGAGACCCGATCCGATATCACAGAGCCTAGATTCCCTTCGCATCCACATGCACAACAACAATATTACTCACAGAAATCAACATATGGTGGATTCATATAATAATACGCAACTATTCTAGATATTCTTGTATGAAGCAAGCAGGAAAAACCCAGATTGTAGCATAAATATATACACAAGTATGTTTGTAACTTAAAACAATAACACAACAGCATATATTAAGTAATCAAGATGTCACAGATTCATATCACAGTAATTCCAGTGGATTCAGATAGGCAACAATACTTATGCATTCATTAATCCTTCATATCTACTTACAAAACCCCAAGAACCAAACCTGTGCACACAGTAGCAAGGTCTACACACAGCAGGATAGAGAACCTCCATGCACACAACAATAAGAGTCCTTACCCAACAACCCTAACCATATCTATTGATTCGCACTTAGCAGCAATCTCTTATCATTCTCATTGTGTCCTACAACTCAAAAAGGTTCAACTAATTATACTATTTTAGCCTATGCATCCAATTCTCCGTAAACCATGGTTTGAGGACTCTTGGTCTACCCTTGATGCATTTACAATAATTTAGGGGCTTTAACCCACCCCAAAACCCCTGAGTTAGACTAAATATAATAAAAAAATATACAAAATGGACTAGTTTCGCAGCTTTGTAGGAGACCCTATTCCAACAGTCCCCCAACATAATATTGTGACTCATCCCGAGTCACTGTGGTGGTGGGGTCTCCACCTGTGCGCATAGTGTGTTGATGGCAGCGATCAGCAGGGGTAGTAATTCTTGGCTCTGAGCAGCAGCACTCTATACAATATCCACGAGCTCCTGGGATGTTGGTCCTTCGGTCGTCGCAGTGACACTTTCCAGTGTCTCATTTAGTCACTTGACTGCAACATCGATATCCTATGATAGTTGGAGGGTTGCGTTGACCCAAGACTTCGATCGTTCCATGATGGCATGCTTCTTGTGCCGGATTTCCTCAATCTCATCCCGGAGTGCGTTGCTAGTCTTTAAGTGTGCTAGATGTTGGGCTGGGACTAAAGAGGGAAATTGTTGGAAATATTGAGAGCGGGGGGGGGGGGGTGAATTAGTATTCCTTTTAATTAGAGCATTAGTTAATCTTCAATTATTATCAATTTTTGTACAATGATAGTAGCAAACAAGAGGAACACAAATACACACATTTTTTAAGGTGGAAACCCAGTCTGGGACAAAAACCACCTAATGCTTTTCTAATAATTCTTTAATATTCAACTACAATTGAAAATAAAGCTCCAACTTCCTATAATCTAGAAAATCATTCTTCTCTAGCTCCCACTGGATGGATGCTCCAATGCCTGAGATTCTGCAGTAGTCAACTGAACAGATGCCCCAACACTCAATGAGCTATAACTCACCCTAGCACCACCCTACCAACCTATAGAAGAATAAAAGAAGAATGTACTCCCGTACCAGGGAAAATGGTCCACTTTACAATGATATAGAATGATGTAGAAGAAGAAGATATACTAGATGATAACCCCAACTTTGACACAACCACCTAATGATGATCCTATACCTCCCAACACTACCTCTTCAACCCTTGGAAGATAGACACTAGTACAATTTTTACAATAATGTATTTACAATGACTTAGTACAATGATACCTTTACAATGATTGTATGCAGTTTTACACACTTGAAGACTTCATATGATGAACTTCTTGCTGCTATTATGTACCTTGTTTTCTGCTCTTGTCATGCTACCTTCTGCTGCACCTTGTTGTGCTTTTCTGCCATAGAAAGTCTGGTCCTTTGCAGCCCTTGACAACACATGATCTAGCTTTTTCTTGCCTTCTAGGAGCTTGATATTGGATCTGGTGTATCTCTGTTATTTCAGATCCTCAATATCTAATTTTTGGTCTTGTTGTATTCCTCTGAGTTTTCTTTCCAATTCCATAGGTCTGATCCAATTTGGATTCTTCAAGAGAGAGTTATACCCAATCTCTCACAATGCCCTAATTATGGACAATTTCAGCAGAGCGAACTTGTACGGCGTGCCACGTGTCACTGTTTCTTCATTCGGCTCTGAAATTGATACAGAGAAAAAAAGTTATGTGTAATATCTGTCACTTTTTATAGAATTCCAATCCGATACTCAGAGAGATAGTTATGACGATTTTACCAAGGTCACTTATTTGAGATTAATTTCAGGAGCCTGCAAACAAATCATATCTGAAAAAAAAAATTGCACCTTGATCTAAACCTTTTACAGTAGATTCCTCAAGATTTCAGCTTCACCTCATAAAAATTTCAGCTTCTGATCCTTCATAGAAAAAAAATTAGAGCAAAAATTCCACAATGACCTATTTTAGATGGCGAAATCCCTTGCATAAGGAGGAAATGAAGATCACAATTTATATAAATGCTTAAGTTGAGAGGGGCTTCAACAAGTGAACATGAGAGGGATTTTAGGAGCTTAAAAAATATTAATTATGACTTTTCAATGACCCATGCCCCAACCCCATGGGGTTTTAGCCTACTAACTAGGGGTACAAACTTCAAACATGAATATCTCTCAAACCGTGAAGAATTACATGGCGTGCCATATATCAATGGAAACATCTCAACAAGTAGAAACCATAAAAAGCATTATTGACCCAGAATATATTAATTTGGCAGGTAAAAATTCCCATGCAATATTGGGCTAGCCCCTGCTGCTGCTTGGGTTGACATCAATGACAACCGTTGATCAACATAAATGTAGCTTTGACTTGATCAAAAGCTTCTTCCTTCTGCTGCAAGTCCTGATTAATTCTCTGGAGGACTGGGTTGCACTAGATCTTGGTCCAATGTTGCATGGCATCTTCTAGTAATCAGGCACCCTGAGAAATATGACCTATAATGGTGTTAGTGGCCTCGATTACTAGTGCAGTGCATCGAGCTTGTACCTTCGAAGGTGTCTCGGGCTGCAGCTTGGCCTGTAAGTCGGTGATTTATTCCTCCAGCTGTGTCTTCATGACCTACATCTCCATCCTGGATGCCTTCAATGCTGCAACCAACCCTTCAATTTTAGCCCGAGGGGTGGCTGCAGCCAGGATCTCCTGTGTAATCTCCATGCAAAGCTGGTATATTAGTGTTTCGAGCTCCACTTGTTGTGTGACAGCACAAAGTACTTTGGCGTTCAGTTGCGCAATGGTCTGCTCAGATACCCCTAGTTGTTGGTGCACCTACTGGTCCTGATGGTGAATCTCCTAGAATACAACACTTTGGAGGGCCTGTAATGCATCGTGGATCAATGTGGCTAGATTCAGCTACACCCCTGCATCTGTATGGAGTTGGACTAGTGACCTGAACACAAGGGCAGTGCTAGGTATAGCGCAGATACGACTTTCCTTTGTGGTGAGCACTGTATGGCTAGGTACCAAGGGAGACCGTACCTGAGTCACGCTGGCCTATAGTATGTCTGTCTTTAACTGTAAGGTGCGGAGCTCAGCCTCAAGGGTGTCAATGGCAGCCTTCTCGTGTTCCTCTAGGGCTACCCACTTGTCTTTTGTGGCCATCATGACGGTGTCCACTATTTTTTCGAGGTCCCCGTCAGTCAAATTGACCGTCACATTGTATTCTCCCTGTTGCATGTGCTACTTCTTTTGGGGACCCTTGTTAGGCTCACATGCTTGCTTTGTTCCTTCGAGGTTTACTGCTAGTGGCAGATATACTTGGATTTTGGCCCTGGTTGTTTTTAGTGGTGTGTTCTTCTTCATGGCTGTGTCCGAGCCTTGCTTGCTTGGTCTTGCAATCTCCTTGGTGGGGGTTTTGAAGCCTATCTTCCAGGCAAGAGGCCATAGTTCTACCACCCGGTCAATATCCTCATCTGCTAAAATATACGGGAGGGACGTGTAGGTTTTATTCTTGAGACCGCGGATCTATATGTGGTGCATCGTAACTTGGAATACTCCAATAATTTTGTACCTGTTGTATGCTGTTGGGGACAACCGTGGTCGAGAGTTGATGGTTGTGGCCAAGCTGCTATGGAATAGGACCCAAAAAAATTGGTTATCCTCCATGCACTATGCATCCTTAGAGTCCCATATGTTAGCCACCTATGGAAATTTTGGTCAAGCAAACAGGTGGCTAAATTGTTTTATGAGACTTCAAGAGATACATTTCTCAGGAAAATCTCTCATCCTTGAAGCCTTTGTGTGTTCATTTCCTTTAAGAGGATATTCACTGTTGTTTCCAACCAAAAGCCTCACTGTTTGTGAAAATCGTGCTTAAGGAGCCTTCATTTGCCCTTGTATCTTTGCAAAGTGCCCCATCCTAGCCTTCTCCCCTTTTGCAAAATTTTCCCCTTTAACCTCAAAAATCCCTCCTAAGTTTCCCAGACTATCAAATTCTTCATTTTAAACCAAGTGAAATCCTTCCATTTGATTGCAACTCCCTTTTTCCCTTAACCGGAAGCCTAATTTCAGCCTTAAAGCTCTGTTTTGGCGAAAAAATCTGTATTTTTCCATGTGTGGGATAAGCACCTTTCGGCCAGCTCCTAACCAATTCCCCTCCATAAGCCTGCAAGGCGCTAGTGGCATCGGAGAATAGAGCGGGACATGCTTGTCCAATGTAAAAATAAAAGTTCCGATGTGATGGTGTTATTGGTCTATCGGCATTTTAATTGATGTTCGCTGTTGATTGGAATAGATCAAAAAATCATCGTGAGTCCCATCGCGCCTGCATTCCCCTTTGTCACTCCTCCGATGACTTTTTCCCCACCATCGATTCACCTTTTAATCCGACGATCCTCATTTCCTCACTCCGATCGTAATCGTAAAGTCTAGACCCTGCCATCCTCTGTCTTCCCCGATTGCGATCCTCTGACCCGATCCTGGCTATTGGCCAAATCCACCTTAGGCTGAAGGAAGGTGGGATTCAGGGTAACATCAAACCATGCTCAGTCTGGTAGCTAGCCCTACTAGAATAGGAGAGGGCTCTCTCCAGGTCAATCTCAGAAAAAATGTATCAATAGGGCTTGAGATGACTGAAATGAATGCTAATTTTAGGCTAGGTATATTAATCAAGGGTTTTGGAATTATTTTTAGGGGTTTTTTGTTGGAAAAAGGAAAAGACAGTTTTGGGCTTGGGGATTGTTGGTGTCCCGTGTTTTGAAAGTTTGGAAAATCAAAAGACAAGGAAACATCAGAACCAATCTTTAGATTTCCAGGATCTAGTCCTCCTGTTCTCAGAGAGGGATCTCTCAAATATTTGTTTGCAAAGGTTTATCTTGTTTGCTTTTATTATGGGTTTTAGACTAGTTATTAAGTGCAGATGTTTGTTTGGTTGGGTTGAGTTGATACAGCAGAATATGGAAGGTCTAGGAAAGATAGACAAAAAGAGGAAATATTTGGTTCATTGGGCAATGGAGTCAAAATAAGGTCATGAAAAACTCTTCAAGGGATATGGGATATCAAAGGGAAAATCTAACTTGGCCACATGATCCTTTGTTTTGGAATGAGATGGACATTAATGTTTTGGAAAGAGAAGCTTAATTCTCAACAAAGGGAACTTGAAAACATAACTTAACAATAAAGAGATATTTGATAGACAAGGCTAACCATAAATTCCACAAACATTCTTTAAGCAAATAATAACTTCAAGACAACTTTTAAAATGAAATCTAAGATTCGGGGAACTCCCTATTTCCTCAAATATTTTATTTTAAATGACTTAGAAAACATAAAAGATTCACTGATAGCTGCATTCATAGAAGAGGGAACACCTAAACAACATATATGCTTGCAACTATAAAGACCTTCAAAACAACTGTTCAAGCAGGGGCAAAGGGTAATATCAAAACCGACCTCTTTGATTAACTTAAGATAATGGTACTTCAAAGGGAGACTTCAATAACAGCTTTCAAGTGATGGCAGACAAGTAGGGAGAACCATAAATCATGCTGAAACCAACTATTTGGGCTATCAAGGAAATAAACAAGCATGAAGACTAAAGAGAAGGTTTAAAGCCTCTAAAATACTTCAGCAGAAGAAAACATAAAACAGTGAAGGGTGAACAAGTCTAAGGTGCTTCCAGGAGTCATTTCTTAGCCTAAAACTTTCAGCCTACTGTAGTAAGAGATTATGAAACATAATGAAAATGGGAGAAAACATTAAACAGTTAGAATACTTCACCAACAACCAAGCTCATGAATCCAATGATAGAGCCTTCTCAGGAACGGGCATGCAACAGCATCATCAAGACATCCAAGACTTCAATTTGTTTTCAACTTCAACAGACTTGTATATTTATTTCAGACAGTTTCAATGTTACAACTTATGATCAAACAACAACCAACAACCAACCACCCCTCACTCATCTTCTGATGTGGTATATATAGAAAGATGAGGAGGTGAGATCTGAAAAAGATCTCAATTACAATTAATACAGGATTTAAATGGCCCATTGGCCCTTGGGATGCTCAATGAAGAAAAAGAAGAGGTGTTCACCATATTAATTGATTCACACTTATGATTTAAGCTGGGTAGGAGTATTTGTTGACCTTTGAGGCACAGGTAGTCCGAAGTAACTTTGCAGATATTATTTGCATTGAATGCCCTAGCAGAAGTGACTTCTTTGGCTGTGTCGAGGTAAAAATTTGATCCTGATCAATAAATTCAGCTCCTGATTGAATCCTTTGAGGCACAGGTGGTGCTGTGGTGGTTGAGGAATCAATTTGCCTCGGATATGGCGGTGGAGGCATTATGTCTGATAAACACTTTTAGGTTTTCCTTTTAAACTGTGTTTTAGGCCAGAGATTAGGCTTCTGATAGTTGTCTTAGCCGTAATCCCTTCCAATATGTCTATTAAACTCCTGCTCGAATCCTTTCCTGTGACTGATACTCTTTCTCTGCAAGTTCTTGGTTGTTTTCCAGGTTAATCAGGGGCGTATAGCAGCAAATTTTCATGAAACCTCGTTGACAATAAAGTACTGCACCTTGTGGATAATTTTCCTAATGTACTCGACAGGCAGAGGATCGTCATCCTTGTCCCACGAAATTTCTCCATTAAAATCGGAAAAAACCTTAAACCTGCACAAAACAAAAAAAATGAGGAAATCCTGCATTTATATGGGTAGATCTGCATTAGAGGGTGTGCGGAGGAGCGGGGCAATCTGAGCCGTCGATCGTGGTATGATCGACGGTCGGGAGCAATCAAGAAAGTCAGCGGTGGAGGGAGCTTGACTGAGCTACAGAATCAGGTATTTGAATGTGAGCCATCGATCTACAGAGATCGACAGCAGAGATGGGATTTCATTTGCACCGGGGCCCAGCTAAAACGCATGCAACTTGGTTAAAGGGCTGGTGACTTCAGCGAAGGACAGCCGTTGGATGCGGAGGTATCGATCTAAGGGCTATCATTGATTCTGCTGGGCGGCCTTCGTTCGATGGATAATGCGCGGGGAAATGGATTTATGCGGTGGTTTTGGAATGGTACAAAGGACACGTGTCAAGAGGCATGTGGAATTGCTGGGCATCGGACCAAAACAGCCTTTGCCCGAAGATTGGTGCGGAATAAACCGTGGTTTTGGAAAACAGCGTGGGGAATGGCAGGGTCCACAGGGCAAGTGGCGCTCCACACCGTCCGATCTGGTTTTTGATCGGACGGTGGAGATGAATTGCGGGGGGCCAGGGTGTACGGACACGAGAATTTTGGAGCAACCCCCTATAGTGAATGGCAACCGTTAGATTAAGTATTCACCCATCCCGAGGAGTCAACTACAGGGCATCAAGGTTTGACCCTACGGATAGAGTAAAGCCCCCGCAAGGGAAACACTTCGGTCACGGCGTCGGGTCACATGGAGAGAAAAAGGCGGTAGGGGCTTAGCCTGAGGGGCTTAAGTCTAGCGCATAGAAAAAGTGTGTTTTCTATGGTTTTTAATGGTTTTTTAAGGAGATAAAGGCTTTCGATAAGGTCAAAATAGTGGATTTTAACCTTATAGAAGGGATTTTAATGAAATGAAAATGGAGAAACATGAAATAGTGGGGTTTTCATGGGAAATGGAGGATAGAAAATGAGGTTAGTGGTGGAAAGAAAAAAGGGGAAAAAGGTCCTTTCCAGAAGCACTTTGGCTTTTAGAAATCAACAGGATTTCTAAGTTTTGAATGGAAACAGTAGTGAATATTAACCAAGGATAAGACATTATCAAAAAGTCTTCAAGTATCAGCAATTTTAATCATGAAATTGTTTCTTGAAGGCTATCCAACATTATTTAGCCATCATCTGATATGACAGAATTTTATGGGTGGCTAACAGTGGCTCCACTTGGGGATGGTGTCCTTTTGAAGGCATCAAGAACTGCAGACTTGTATTCTCTGGGAGGCTGATCAGTTGCCTCATCCATTGGGTTGTTTCTTCTTCTTTGAAAGATCTTTCTTTGCTCTAGAAACCAATTGTGAATCTTTGGAAAAAGATGGAACTCTTATCAAAAAACTTTCTACCTACCCAATCCTACTGATCTAACATTTTCTCTTCATCAGAGTGCACTTGGATTGGCAAACTCTCTTACAAAATTTTATTATTTTGAAAGCATAAAAACTAGTCTAACTCTACTCCTTATTTCTTCATGGATCCATATTAAATAGTTGGATCCATATGATTCTCTACCTAATCTACTGTCTGTTGGGATTAAGCTGTCCAATAGACTTCCATTCTCTAAATTCTATAACATAAATTCAAAAACAATCAAGTCAAGATTGAGCTTTTTAACTTGCTGTGATCTATGGCATAAAAACAAGCTGCACATAGATTATTATTTGCAGAAAATTAAAATCAAAATGGAAGGTTTTAAGATCTGAAATTTTCTCACCATGGCCTTCTATTTTCTTCACAGCTCTGTTGTTGCTTTTGTTTGAGCTGTCTCTTCTTTGATAACTAATTCAGATTTTGGGCAAATTAGAACCAGTTTTTCTCTTTCATGACTCAGAAAATAGAACAGTTTTGAGTCATATCTCTTTGGAGACTTTAGTTCAGATTTTGAATTTGTTTGAACCTTTAATTTCTATCCTAATCTATCTACTGATAAGCCAAGATTAAACAGTTTGGCAAACCAAATTCACTACCCTATCAGCAGAAAATTTAAAACTAACTAGTCAAGATTAGGCTATTTGACTAACTAGAAGTGTGGTTATCAGGAGTGGCATTTAAGCTTGCACACTTTTAGATTTGTTTCTCTTTTGGGCACGGGGCTTTGCCTTTCTTGTTTTTAATAAACTACCCTCTTTTCTTTCTTTCTATTGTTTTTGTATTTTGATTTTCTTCTGACTTTGAATGCAATGGTTAGGCTATGATATCTACAAAAACAAAAATGCTTTAAAACTTAGGATTCTTGGCGGAAGTAATGCTTGAGCATCCTGCCATTTATAGGACCTCCATACAGGTCTTCTCCATTCATTTCTTTCAAGAAAAATGTATTATGAACCCTCTCAACATGAATAACATATGGTCCTTTCCACAAGTTCTCAAACTTGCCATGTTTCCCCTTTTCTTCTCTCCTTGAATCCCATTTAAGAACAACACTTTCGACCTGGAAGTTGTTTGCCTTAGTCCTTTTATCAAATTGCTTCTTCATATTTTCTTGGACTAACTGTGTTCTTTCATAAACCTCTTCTCTGGTCTGCTGCAAATGAATTGTTTGGTTGATCCTCCTCTGCATATCATTTTCTTCAACCTGTATTTCTTGAAGGAGCTTCATGACTGGAATTCCTAACGAGGTGGGAAAAATTGCGTCCATGTCATACACTAACTGATAGGGGGACATATTTATTGATTTCTTTGTAGTTAATCTATCAGCCCATAAGGCATGGACCAGCTTACTGTGCCATGATTTTTGATTTTCTTCCAACAACTTTTTAATGATATTAATGAGACTCTTGTTGGAGGATTCAGCTAATACATTCCCTTGGGGATAGTAAGAAGTGGAATGGCCCAAGGTTATATGGTATTTGTGACAGAAATCAACCATATTTTTAGATTTGAAAGCAGGAGCATTGTCTGCTATGATTTTTCTAGGACAACCAAATCTGGATAGGATATGGGTTTCAAGAAACTTGATAATGACAGAGTCATTAGCATTCTTGGTAGGTATAGGTTCTATCCATTTGGTGAAGAAGTCAGTGGCAATGAGGATCCACTTATGTTGAGATGAGGAAGATGGATGAATTTCTCCAATGAAGTCTAGCCCCCATTGCTAAAAAGGTGCCTCAACTCTGATAGGATGTAGGGGTAAGGGAAGGATCTTTCTCTTGCCATCAAAGATTTGACACTTATGGCAAGACATGACCAGCTTCTGAGTGTCTGGGAAAAGGGTAGGCCAATAGTAACCTGATCTGAGAATTTTGTTTGTTGTGTCCTTCCAGTAGAGGTGTCCTCCACATTCACCATCATGCAATTCACGCATGATTTTTCCTGCATCATCTTCAAGTAAACATTTAAGCAAAATTCCAACAGCATTTTTCCAATATAAAACTCCATCTAATATGCAAAAACTCAAAGCTTTTTGTTTCAAGAATCTAGCCTTAGTTTTAGATAAAGAAGGAGGGGTATTTAAATATAAAAGCACATAAACAATATCAGCATACCAAGGAGAGTTTAGAAATGTTTCTTCAATAAAAGGAGCATCAGACTCTTCTATTTCTTCCAACACATCTACCATATTCATGTCTAGTGCTTGGAAGTTAGACTCAGCCATAAGTTTTGCTAATCCTTGCCCTTTAACTAGTTTGGTGGGCCTGATTTCTAAGTCATATTCAAGAATAGTTGCAATCCATTTTCCCCTTTTACCATCAGGGTCTTGACTCAGAATGCCCTTAACAACAGTATGTGGGACAAAAGCTATTATGTGAGAGTGTAAAATATAGACCCTAAAGTCCTTTAATGCTTTCACTAATGCTAAGGCTTGTTTCTCCATGATATTATAATTGAGAGGAGCATCTCTTAAGGCCCTACTAAAGAAGGATATTGGTTGTTCCTGCCCCAAATCATTCTTTTGAAGTAGAACTGCAGCTATTGTATGCTCAGATGCAAAAGAAAAGATGTAAAAATCTTTGGTAAAATCTGGACTAATCAGGACCGGTGTTTGAGTAAGAGCTTGTTTGACTAGTTCGAATGATTGTTTAGCTGGTAAAGTCCATTTCACACCCACGTTTTTCTTAAGCATGTTTGTAATGTTTTTTAATAGCTCAACAAGGTTGGGAATAAACCTTCTCAAAAAATTTATCTTTCCAATGAAGGATTGCAATTCTTTGAGGCTTCTAGGATGGCTAATTTGCAATATGCCATCTATCCTTGTAGGGTCTATTTTGATTCCTTCTTCTGAAATTATATGACCAAGAAGTTTCACTTCTTGGAGACCAAAGAGGGTCTTCTTGGGATTCAGTGATAAGCCAAATTTCCTACACTTCTCAAAAACCTTTCTTAGGTGAATCAAATGGTCTTCATTAGTTTTCGAGAAAACAATTATGTCATCTAGGTAAATAATTATAAAATAGCCAATATCTTCAGAGAAGGCTATGTCCATGGCCCTTTGGAAGGTGGCCCCTGCGTTCATTAATCCAAAAGGCATTTTGACATACATAAAGGTGCCCCAAGGTGTGGTAAAAGTAGTTTTGATTTGATCACTTGGGAACACTAACACCTGATTGTAACCTGAGAACCCATCCAATAGGGATATTCTTCTTGACCCAACTACCCTTTGAATTATATGGTCCATCTTGGGTAATGGGTAGTTGTCTTTTAGAGAGGCTCTGTTTAAATTTATGAAGTCAATACAAAGCCTGATTTCCCCTATTTTCTTTCTAACAAAAACTAAGTTTGATACCCATTCTGAAAATCTAATGGGTACTATGATCCCAGCATTGTACATTTTCTCAATTTTTGCCTTAACCAAAGGTAATAAAAGAGGATTTATTCTCCTTAGTTTTTGCTTGAAAGGCTTTTGATTTTCCTTCAAGGGGATTTTATGCTGGATGATGTTGGTATCATATGATTTCAAGTCTTTGTATTCCCAAGCAAACACATCTTTAAACTCTTTGAAAAGCTCTATGTACTGCAATTTTATGTGGGTTGGGAGGGTGCTGGATAGCTTGATCATCTTGGGTTCTGCTAGATTTCCTATGTTATGTTCTTCTATATTTGTTTCCACAGGCTCCATTTTGGGTTCTTTAGCTACATCGTTGAGATCAAACAGGTGTTCTAAAGGTGTGAGACCTCTTGGGATCTTATCATTTTTGCATTGTAAGACTTCCAAGTCTTCTTGGTATTCATTGTTCACTACCTCTACTTCAAATGGATCTTCGCAATGATTTATATTAGCAGGATACATCATTTCAGCCTTTGGGATTTGTTCAATATACTAACAGTTTTCTTCATGGCTAGTTTCTGGTGTTGGTATGCTGAAATCATTTTCTAATTTCAAGAAATCATCTATGTGTTTGTCAGATTCAAACACCTGCCAGTGATCTTCGTTATCAGGCACAGCAGGTCTGTGTTTCACCTTTATACCGAGTTGTTCATTTATTTAAGGTACTTGGCAATTACTGGCCATGAAGGAAAGTTTGTTTGCTAGATGATTCAGTGCTCTAGGAATGAAAATGAGTTCATATTTTTCGAAAGTTTTTAGTAGGTCTAGGGCAGCATTTCAATATTCCCTAAGCCTTGGATTCTTGGCTGAGTATTCTCCTTTGATTTCTTTGATGATAATTTCAGAATCTCATAAGATAGATATCCTTTGGGCTTTTAACTGTTTGAGAAATTGTAAACCTAGGAGGAGGGCTTCGTACTCAGCGATGTTGTTAGTGCACGGGAAATCTAATTTGTATGAAAAACTCTGATTTGTGTTCTGAATCCAGACACCTGCCCCTACACTAGTTTTATTGCAGGATCCATCAAAATTTACTGTCTAGAGTATGTTTGACTCATTTTCACTTTCTTGTTGCTGTTGATTGTCAATATTTTGAAGTTGATTCGAGGTAATATTGGATTGTCCTGGTGAATTGATTGGGTCTATGTTTTCTTTACCTTTTTGGGTAATTTCATCTTCTTTACACAAGATAAAGGACTCTAAACTTGATTGAATAGAATAGATTGGAGTGTTGTTTGGTTTTTCCATGTTACTCACCATGTACTTCATGTGGGATTCTCTGTATAGTCTTCTGTTTTGGTTAAAAACAGGGATGGTGGCATAAGACATATCCATTTGAAGGCTTCCCTGAAGTTTGGCTCCCCATGATCTTGATAGGAGCATGCCATACTTAGGGGGAATGTCAGCTACAACTATATCCATTATTAGATTCTTGGCGGGGATCTGAGCTAAGTTAACACATAAATCTTTGATTAAACCCAAACATTTGACTCTGCTTGAGTCAAAAGAATACAAATATTTGTATGGTTTAGTAATCTCTAAGCCTATACTTTCCATTACTACTTTGGGCATTAGATTGTGTTAAGCTCCAGAATCTAACATGGCATTGTGTAGAATTTTATTGTGTATGTTCAAACTAACATAGAAGGAGGAACTAGTCCTTCTTGATATTTTACTTCAACCTCTAGGCCAAACAACAGCTCTGGTTTGTCATCTGTCAAGTTTAAGGTGTCAGTATCACTTCCTAGGTTTAAAGCCTTCAAAAATTGGTTTTTGTACACTTCTTGGGTTACTAGTTCAGCTAGGGGGATGGTAATTTTTATCTTAGCAATCTCTCCCTCAAGGCTGAAAGGAATAATTGACTTGTTAATATTTACATCTATTTTTTCAATTGAATTCTTTTCGGCAGCTTTGATTTGTTGAACCTTGCTTGAACTAGTGATAGGAATAGTTTCACTAGGACCACTAGCTGAAGTGCTAGGGGTGCTTTGTTCAACATTTGGCTCGATTCCCTTGTCTTTATTTAAATCTGATTTTTTGGCTGAAATGTTGGTTTTTTCTGCTGTCCTTTTGGGCTGGTTTTCTACATTTTTTTTGACAGCAGTGCTAGTATTCTTATTGTTTGAATTTTCTACACTTCCCTTGCTCCTAAGATCATACTGTTTGTGTACTTCCATGATTTCATTTTCAAAACCGAATCTATAGTCATCAGAATCTTCATAGGTGTTTGTATTTTGATCATTAGAGAAGAAACCCTGTTCTTCCTCAGTGAGGAAAAAATCATCCCCACTGTCTGATCCAATCAAGTTTACATGTGATTCTTCCAACCTTTCCAGCTCCCTGTCTTCCTCATATTGATCTACATAGTTCTGTTGAAAGGGAGGTCTAATTTGTTGGTCACTTTCTTTTTTCTTATCTTGATTGTTATCTCTTCAATAATTCTGATTTCTATTTATGTTTTGATTGTTTTGAAGTGCAGTCTGGTTTTGATTTGCTTGTGCTTTCTTAATTATGTTCATCTCTTTCATCATTTCTTCCAACATTCTCTCCATTTTTGAGCTTGAAGTAGAGGGAGGGGATTCCTCTCTGAAAGATACTCTCTTTTCATTTTTCATTCTTTCTCTCTTTTCTATTAAGTTGACTTCCACAGAAAGAGCACCCCTTTGCATATATTCAAGAGTTGCAAAATCTGTTTCTCTCAGTGAATAAGTCATGTCAGAGTCAAATCCTTCAGGAAACTTGTTTAAGGCTGAGCCTTGTGGAGGTTTTAGTTCTGGGGAAAGTTCATTATATACACTGTTAAATCTAGTACAATATGCTTGTACACTTTCCCCAGGATTCCTACAGAGATTGTTGTAATCAGCAAGGACTTGGAGAGGATTCTTCTTTACTTCCCATTTTTTTAGGAATGTTTGATGAAAGGCTTGGAGATCGTTAATACTATGGGGGACTAAACCTTTAAACCATTTTCTTACTTCTCCCCCTAAGCTCTGAGAAAATAATCTAAGTTTGACCGACTCATCATCAATTTCATTTCGGTCAAAATAGTCATTCATCTTATCCACAGGTTGTGATGTAGTTGTAGCATTATTAGCATCATATAATGGAATTTTGGACTGATAGTCCTGTGGAAGATTGACTAGTGGTACAGTAAGGGCTAAGGGAGCATACCATGCTACCATGATATGTGGTGGGGGTGCATTAACAAGTGGTGGATTGACAAGAGGGAAAGTGGGCTGAGGTGTGGTGGTTTGAACAGTGGATGTAGGATGAGTAGAAGTGGATGGACCAGGAGTAGACTGCTGAGCTGATCTTGGATGAGAGACACCTAGGATGTGAAGAAAATGTAAATCAGGAGGTGTTGTTTCTCTGCTATCAAGATGTTCACTTGTTCAGGAGAAGATAGTGAAAACTCAGAATCTAGTTGTTCTAACTCACTAAATGACCTAGTCCTAAATGGATTAACCAAGTCAGATTGTGAGTGTTGTAGAGCTGAAATTTTTTCAGGAACTGATTTAGCTCTTGGGGGTGATCTGAAAAAAGTTGATAATTTAATCTTAGGAGACTTCCAGAGGATACTTTTTGGGTCATCAACTATTTTAGGTGGGTTGGGGTTAGGATGGGCTCTAGTGTAGATATTTCTAGAAGCCACTATGGCATGTTTTTAGAACCAAAATAACAAGAAAAGTTCAACCAAGTATGACAATATTTGAGAGGTTAACTGATATGTTTACACAAATTTTGATCCTACAGTCCTCTAACTAGATTCAGAAAATGTTATAATGGCAAGGGTTCTTTCCAGTGGAGTCTTAAGGTCTGCTCAGGATTGTGGAGTCGCCAGGTGGAAATTTTAGAGTGTTTTCAAAGAGGTACATTGTCCACCACAGTGCTTGTGAAACATCATTTTTTAAGGATATCCCAAAACACAACAAACTCTAACCAGAGATTGACTGGGAGGGAATTCACCAGATATAACACCTCTAAAAGAGGATGAAATCCAGAGGCTATCTGGCCCTTTCCAGACTCTGTATAAGAGTACAAGGTAAAACACATCAAAAGTAAGTGATATGTGGGAATGAGTGTTTTACTAAAAAGTGGAAGTTTTTAGCTCGTAAGGAGGTAAAAGGTTCTATGGTCCACTACCATGTTTATTATGAAGCCAAAATTTGAAATATTTTTTGGGTTTTTCTGAGTTTATTTTGGTTTTATAGGTTAAGAGAGTGTTCTAAGTCTGATTTTGCACTTAGCTAAGGTGTTCAAACAAACAGAGTTGCTCTTATGGCTTGGTAACTGGTTCCTTCAAGGTTTGATAAGGATTAAAAGGAATCCTAAGGGTTACTTAGTTTGTCACTGATTCAATCAAGTCCTATCATGATTGCCATTATGTTGGGCAGTGCTTGAAGAAAGTTACTTATGTTATATTGGACTTAAAGGTTTTAAGAAAGGTTTTGAAACCTATAATTCTCAGTAGGGTCCCACCGTGATTGCCATTATGTTGGTGTCCCGTGTTTTAACATTTTGGAAAATCAAAAGACAAGGCAACATCAGAACCAATCTTTAGAGTTCCAGGATCTAGTCCTCTTGTTCTCAGAGAGGGATCTCTCAAATATTTGTTTGCAAAGGTTTATCTTGTTTGCTTTGATTATGGGTTTTAGACTAGTTATTAAGTGCAGATGTTTGTTTGGTTGGGTTGAGTTGATACAACAGAATATGAAAGGTCTAGGAAAGATAGATAGAAAGAGGAAATATTTGGTTCATTGGGCAATGGAGTCAAAATAAGGTCATGAAAAACTCTTCAAGGGATATGGGATATCAAAGGGAAAATCTAACTTGGCCACAGGATCCTTTGTTTTGGAATGAGATGGACATTAATGTTTTGGAAAGAGAAGCTTAATTCTCAACAAAGGGAACTTGAAAACATAACTTAACAATAAAGAGATATTTGATAGATAGGGCTAACCATAAATTCCACAAACATTCTTTAAGCAAATAATGACTTCAAGACAACTTTTAAAATGAAATCTAAGATTCGGGGAACTCCCTATTTCCTCAAAGATTTTATTTTAAAGGACTTAGAAAACATAAAAGATTCACTCATAGTTGCATTCATAGAAGAGGGAACACCTAAATAACATCTATGCTTGCAACTATAAAGACCTTCAAAACAATTGTTCAAGCAGGGGCAAAGGGTAAGATCAAAACCGACCTCTTTGATTAACTTAAGATAATGGTACTTCAAAGGGAGACTTCAATAACAGCTTTCAAGTGATGGCAGACAAGCAGGGAGAACCATAAATCATGCTGAAACCAACTATTTGAGATATTAAGGAAATAAACAAGCATGAAGACTAAAGAGAAGGTTTAAAGCCTCTAAAATACTTCAGCAGAAGAAAACATAAAACAGTGAAGGATGAACAGGTCTAAGGTGCTTCCAGGAGTCATTTCTTAGCCTAAAAATTTCAGCCTACTGTAGTAAGAGATTATGAAACATAATGAAAACAGGAGAAAACATTAAAAATTTAGAATACTTCACCAACAACCAAGCTCCTGAATCCAATGATAGAGCCTTCTCAAGAACGGGCATGCAACGGCATCATCAAGACATCCAAGACTTCAATTTGTTTTCAACTTCAACAGACTTGTATATTTATTTCAAAGAGTTTCAATGTTACAACTTGTGATCAAACAGCAACCAACAACCAACCAACACTCACTCATCTTCTGCTGTGGTATATATAGAAAGATGAGGAGGTGAGATCTGAAAAAGATCTCAATTACAATTAATACAGGATTTAAATGGCCCATTGGCCCTTGGGATGCTCAATGAAGAAAAAGAAGAGGTGTTCACCGTATTAATTGATTCACACTTATGATTTAAGCTGGGTAGGAGTATTTGTTGACCTTTGAGGCATAGGTAGTCCTAAGTAACTTTGCAGATATTCTTTGCATTGAAGGCCCTGGCAGAAGTGACTTCTTTGGCTGTGTCGAGGTAAAAATCTGATCCTGATCAATAAATTCAGCTCCTGATTGAATCCTTTGAGGCACAGGTGGCGCTGTGGTGGTTGAGGAATCAATTTGCCTCGGATATGGCGGTGGAGGCATTCTGTCTGATAAAAACTTTTAGGTTTTCCTTTTAAACTATGTTTTAGGCCAGGGATTAGGCTTCTGATAGTTGTCTTAGCCGTAATCCCTTCCAATCTGTCTATTAAGATCCTGCTCGGATCCTTTCCTGCGACTGATACTCTTTCTCTGCGAGTTCTTGGTTGTTTTCCAGGTTAATCAGGGGCGTATAGCAGAAAATTTTCATGAAACCTTGTTGACAATAAAGTACTGCACCCTGTGGATAATTTCCCTAAGGTACTCGACAGGCAGAGGAACGTCATCCTTGTCCCACGAAATTTCTCCATTAAAATCGGAAAAAACCTTAAACCTGCACAAAACAAACAAAATGAGAAAATCCTGCGTTTATATGGGTAGATCTGTATCGGAGGGCGTGCGGAGGAGTGGGGCAATCTGAGCCATCGATCGCGGTATGATCGACGGTCGGGAGAAATTGGGAAAGTCAGCAATGGAGGGAGCTTGACTGAGCTACAGAATCAGGTATTTGAATGTGAGTCATCGATCTACAAAGATCGACGGCGGAGATGGGCTTTCAGTTGTGTCGGGGCCCAGCTAAAACACATGCAACTTGGTTAAAGGGCGGGTGACTTCAACGAAGGATAGCCGTTGGATGCAGAGGTCTCGATCTAACGGCTATCGTTGATTCCGCTGGGCGGCCTTCGTCCGATGGATAATACGCGGGGAAATGGCTTTATGCGGCGGTTTTGGAATGGTAAAAAGGACACGTGTCAAGAGGCGTGTGGAATCGCTGGGCATCGGACCAAAACAACCTTTGCCCGAAGAGTGGTGTGGAATAAACCGTGGTTTTGGAAAACATCGCGGGGAATGGCGGGGTCCACAGGGCAAGTAGCGCTCTGCGCCGTCCGATCTAGTTTTTGATCGGACGACGGAGATGAATTGCGGGGGGCCAGGGTGTACGAACACGAGACTTTTGGAGCAATCCCCCGTAGTGAATGGCAGCCGTTAGATTAAGTCTTCACCCATCCCGAGGAGTCAACTATGGGGGCACCAAGGTTTGACCCTACGAATAGAGTAAAGCCCCCGCAGGGGAAACGCTTCGGTCATGGCGTCGGGTCACATGGAGAGAAAAAGGCGGAAGGGGCTTAGCCTGAGGGGCTTAGCCTGAGGGGCTTAAGTCCAGCACATAGAAAAAGTGTGTTTTCTATGGTTTTTAATGGTTTTTTAAGGAGATAAAGGCTTTCGGTAAGGTCAAAATAGTGGATTTTAATTATAGAAGGGATTTTAATGAAATGAAAATGGAGAAACATGAAATAGTGGGGTTTTCATGGGAAATGGAGGATAGAAAATGAGGTTAGTGGTGGAAAGAAAAAAGGGGAAAAGGGTCCTTTGCAGAAGCACTTTGGCTTTTAGAAATCAGCAGGATTTCTGAGTTTTGAATGGGAACAGTAGTGAATATTAACCAAGGATAGGACATTATCAAAAAGTCTTCAAGTATCAACAATTTTAATCATGAAATTTTTTCTTGAAGGCTATCCAACATTATTTAGCCACCATCTGATATGATAGAATTTTATGGGTGGCTAACAGGGATGAGGCCAAATTCTTACAGAGTTCAATTTGGGGCAGGGAAAGCAATGGATTTGATGTTGTAGATTCAATGAATGGATAGAAAATACTACTGAGGAGATGAAGAGGGAAAGGAGGTGAAAGGATCCTCTTTAGACTGACGAAAACATATAAAACTAAACAAAATTTTAAGGCAGAGCACCAGAAAACTAATGAATTCTACCTTAGTTACTCATTTGTTTAATTCAGAAGAAAAGAGAAGGGAAATTGCATACATAAAAATTAATGAAACTTATAGATACATGGAGAAAAACATCATCAAAACTCAGAGCCACAAGGATCCCAACAAAGCTGAAATGAATATACAATGAGGTGCCAAACTATTCCCAAATATCCAACCCTGAAAATGACTCAGAAAATACATAATATAGACCAGCCTAACCCCTTCCCATGCCTCTAGGGGTTGAGATAATCCTTCTAGTAGATTTTCCAACCAATTCTAAACATGGAACTGAAATCTAGGAAGCCAAACAACTTGCCTCTATATGCTAGGAAACTGATCCATTCACTTAATTTTAACTTTTTAGTGAATGAATCCTCTAGAACAAGTAAATATGAGCCAAAATTACATCATAGCCACAAATTACATCAATATAGATCAATAATTACATCAAGGAGTGAAACTAGTCAAACTGGCATAATTTCTGAGCTGAAAAGTAAAAATTGGACCAAAATCCTCTATGTGCCATGCCAGAAAACTCAATGCACCGCGCCACTTTGAGCCTATTTTTGGGGCACTTCCTGAACTCCAAATTGAACTCATGATAGCTCGTTGGAAATCCCTATCTGTCTGATATCCAACCCAAGTGGAATTTTTCAATTTTGAGTTCATCTTCCCCTCCAAAATTGCAATCTCCCAAGACGGGTTCTTGCTAGTGCAAAAGGTGGCGAAAAAGGTCATTTTTGGAGTATTTTTGACCCTTAAGACCATCCAGAACTCGATGAAATATCTCAGCCATTTCTGAACATGCATAATTTATCATAAAAAACCAAAAAATATCAAATTTTTCTCCAGAAGATCTCTCAAATGTAAGCGCGCGTCAAGTGGCGCGACGCGTCGGGCAGAAAAACCTGTTTTTCAACCAAAATTTCAAAAATGAAAAAATTTACTGCAAATTTGCTGAAATTTGGAGTGAATGTCTCCCATCATGTCCCATGCTCAGCCAAAGAGGCTTCAGCCAATATTTGGAGTGGATCAGGCCTTTTTCTCCGTTTCAATGCTCTTCTCAACCTCACCTTCAGGATCTTCATCCTAGCTCTACAAACGTGTGTGCGGGCCCAATAGTGGTTCTTCATATGTCTGAGCATGTATTTTTCCCTATTGGCCTTCGCCAAGAGCTTCTCCAGATGAATGTTGACTCTCGTAAGGAAATTCTCCCGCTCAAATGGTATCATGCCACTTAGTCTCTTTCGGGCCAATTCACGGTCTTCACGGATTTGCCTCAACTCTATGAGTGTCTTTTGATCCTCCAGTTGTTTATTTCGCTGCTCCAAGTAATTTATAACCCACTGAGCTCTCTGCAATTTCTCATTCAGTGTGTCGATCTCAGCTTTTTGCTCCTGGATGACTTCTTTCAGCTTTGATCTGGGAGAGCTCAAATCAACATCGATCAATATAAAATCAGTATCTTGGCCTCCTGAGGGGCCCTCATCCTGCATAGGATTTTTGCCTCTATGCTGTACCTGTGCTGATGTATAAGGTGAGACCCCTTCCACGCCATGTGGAGATAGTACTCGCGCTGCTGTCGAAGGTAACGAGACCCCTTCCACGCCATGTGGAGATAGTACTCGTCGTGCTGCTGCAAATAAGGCTCTGGTACCTCTCTGATAGGTAACACACACTGGAACATTGATAGGCTCTGTCTCAGGAACCTCAAACTGATGTGAAGGTTCACCTGCATCATGAAAAATCTCTGGAGGAGGCTGAGGGGCTGTAAAGAAGTCACGGGAAATGAACTTCTCCCATGCAATGCCCTGCAATCCAAGTTGATGCACCACAATCATCTTGATGAGCGCATAATGATAAATGCTATTATGTTGCTGCTCTGGAGTCTTCTTCTGCACAAGGGTAGTCATCCGTTCTATGTTTCGACACATGAAGTATGGAATATTCATCAGTCTCACTCTCGTGAAATGCATCAACAGTCGGATGTGGTATGCATAAAGGCATGAGAATCTACCCTCGCAACTGAAGTATCTAATGATGAGCTTCATTAATGGCGTATAGGACTCCTTCAAAAATCTGAAAGGAAACACCCTGCTGAGCTGCCTCATATATCCAGGCCTGATGTAAGGCTCATAATATGCTCTATCTAGTTGCTGTCTCTTATTCCACTCCTCACCTATGTTTGGTATCTCGGTTGCCTCAGAAATGGTTTCTGGTGTCAAGGTGAAGTTCAATCCAGCAAGGTTTACGTGGCCATCATGCAAATGTAGGACAAATAAGCGAACCAACTCCTGATGGTGCTGAATCTGAGCAATCATCTCACAATACTAAAAACATGAATGTTGCTGAAAGCATGCCATTGCAAGCGGGCAGGCCTGCAATTGAGTCAAGGAAGTGGGATCTTCTCTGACGTGCCTGCCACTTTTATGAGACCTCCTTGGTACATTAAGCTCAGTGGTTGAATCACTGTCCTGCTCATATTCTTGCTCATATGATGAATTTTTCTCTGACATGGTGCTAAAAGCAAGGTGTATCACAAGTATATGCTGATAGATGTGGTGAAAACAAGAGTTTGTCTTTCAATACCCAATGTGCCAAATATGTACCAAGTATGAAATGAGGGACTGTGTGGAAATATTACATTGGGTATAATGGACTGTCAAGTGAAATTTGAGTGTAAGGAAAGTCACTTGACTGCTTGGGAACTTTCAGGATTTGGGGATTTTATATGTGATATGGGAGTGGGAGATGGTGATGGGAAATGTAGTTTTTGAGATAGGGGTAAATGAAATGACAAGATATACTTAAGCTAGGTGAAGTCAAGGATATAGGGAAAGTCCTTGAATGCTTTGGGAAGTGGGAATTTATAACTGATATGAAGGAAGGCAAGTGATGGAAAGTGGTAGGGTTTGAGAATGAAACATGGGAATAAAGGGTATAAGTAGTTTGGGATAGAGGGAAATAGGAGAAGGACTGTGATAACAGTATGACAGTGATGGGAACATGAATTAACAATGGAGTGAGAGAATTTAGCACCAATAGTCAATTTTCAACACTTCATTTCAAACCCTAAGGGAGTAGACTTGGACATGGATATAGGGTTTGTTTTTCACCAGCCAAAACCCTCATATTTTGCCTTCGAACACAACAAGCATGACTTAAAATCGATGGGCAAGAGTTTCAACTTACTTGGAGCAGGAAAAATTTGAGTCGATTTAGTTTTTTGATGAAAATTTGATGAATTCAAGCCTATCGGCTCTGTGCACCGGGCACAAGCCCAGTGCGCTGCACCCTGTGGATGCATCGTGCCAGTGGAAAAATGCACTGTGGCAAACCGCCCAATGCGTCGCGCAGCCTGTGTGCGTCGCGCGCTTACCCAATGCGCCGCGCAAAGTCTCAACACAGTCTTGGCTTGAAAACTACAGTTTCGCTCTTCCACAGCTTGGGTCGACTTTCACATGATCTCTTGAATGCAAATGAAATTGATACACATATAAATATCTTCATAAAGACATGGCTTTGATTTTATCTTTGTAAGACCCACTTTTGTAATGTTTCAACATTGACATTTCTTCACTTTTAATACAACTCTGTTCTTCATGTTTCCTGTTTGATTTTTGGTTGAATTGATGGCTTTCTTGGTTGATTTTTTGTAGGGATGGTGGCATTTGGACTTCGACAAAGGATGACCAGAGGCTACATTTGGAGTACTTCATGGTGGAAAAATTTAAAAATACATATTTATTACAAACAATTAATTGACAATTTCTTCTTCAAAATAGAGTTTTGAAGAAGAAACATCCTTGAGCATTGTTAATGATGAAAATCTTGAAATGAAAACTTATTGAAGACATCCTCATGGCCTGCAGGCATTATTTGACATTCTGAAGACCAAACCCTAGACCTAGTGACTGAAAGACTCTTTTTTTAACCACAATACCATATATGACTGTAAATGACTGAAATCAATTTTAATGAATTTTGATCAATTTTGACCAACCCAGCAGGTACGAACATGAAGGAGAATGAGAGAACAAAGCCCTTCCATCAGATAATGGCATGCCCTTAATGGAATGCAGAAAAATGAGCAGAATGAGACACATAAAAATGAAATGCAATAAGAGAAATGATCTCTGACGGAGGGATGTAAAGACTGACTCTAATAGAATCCACAAAAACTAACGGCCAAGATTCGCCCTCATTCTGCTGTATGTTCCATTTTTAGCTCTTCCGATCTAATCGTAGCTGTTGATCTCCTTGTGAGATCCAACAGTCTATATGGAATCGCCCTCCGCCCACAACCAGGTCCCACCATATCAACCCATTTCATATGTTTTCCACACATCTTCTGTGTGTTTCATTCGAAGGTCCAAACCTTATATTTCGTGTTAAATCATATCATCCCGCCAAGCATTAAAAATTTTATGTTTTACATTAAAATTTTTCATTTCGCCCAACTTCTATCGATTCTATTTTCACTGCATGTTCTCACCACTTTCCATCGCATCCATGAAATTTGCCTCTAATTTCGCTGCCATCATCACAATATTCCACCACAACCATTCTCTCCCCATGTATGGATTTCTTAACATGTTTGTGTGTTTTGCAGGTTACATGCTGTGAAATTCGCCATTGCTCACAGTCACTGTTATAGTGGCACAGAGCGCAGAGAAGGATAATTTCAAAAAATGATATTACAGAGTAGAGAAGGGGGGGTGTTGGAACGCAATTTTCATTAAAGGATAGAGTCTAACTATGTAAAACCTCCCAGCACCATTAAAGTTCCAAATTTCACAAACAGAGACAATCATGAAGCGGCAAAGTGTTTCAGTGGATAATCAGAGAGTTTAATGCTTGTAATTAAATAATTTTAGCTCTGATTCATTTTTCAAGGGAAAAATTTACCAGATTGAAGACCTCACGATCATCGCAGTAGGCATAAAAAGGCCCATAGCACAAAAAAAAATATTGATAGCGTTTCACATCGGTAGAAGCTCCCTCCTGAGAAAGGACACAACACCCATGCCGTATTTACTGTACATTGTGTCCCCAAGAAGATTTCCACCCTGAAAACCGTCCTAATGCTACCAGAAAATTTGTTACACAATATGGTAGGCCTCATAGTCATTCATCTACCTTTTATTTATTCACCAAAGTACTACAAGTACTACCGCGAAATCACATCAAGAACATACCTGGAGTAAATCGTAGCCTGTCGAAAGCCACTCTTTCATCTAAAGAGTACTGAAGATTAATGCTCAGATATTAAAATACAATGGGTCTCGACCCTCTTTCCTACTGTATTTTAATGTTACATTTTGTGTTTCATCTACCTCCTCTGCCCCTCTTTCGGCTATAAAACTCATGAAGAAACAAATTGTAAGGTTGTTGATCGGACATCTATGAATTGCAAGCTGTTTCTCTTGAGATATAGTTCTCTGTGTAAATCTGAAAGATAGGTTGAGGAAGATGTTTTCAGACTGAATATCAAGTTTTTGGCAATGTTGTACATGACTGGTGTTTCTCTTTAATATGACAAGCACATTTCTTTGGATCCTGATTTAAAACAGCGGTGATGTTTTTCTATCTCTGTCTTTGTTTTCCTTTGTAGTTCGTCACATTTTGTTTCTTCTGGTACACATAAGAAATCTGGCATAGGATTTACCCTTGCTTGGTACCCTATGTTTCTCTTCTCCCTACCTTCGATGTTTTTTGGTGTATGTGTTATCTGAGTACTGACTTAAGTTAATTTAACCAGTGTAGTGGCTATAATTTACTGCTAGCTGATGTATGAATTAATGAATCCGTCCTCAGATGTTCTTGTTGGGTTCTAATTGAAAGAATTGGGTTACTGGGAGTTTAGAACATTGTTTTTGTCTTACTATGACCCTTCCCGATAAATTGAACCTCTCTAAGATCCCTTAAGTTGGATGCCGAAGCATTGAGAGTTCAAAGTCTCTCTCTGATCTTAGGTCTTCACCTTTGCATTTGAATCCTTATATGTCCCCTTTGTCTGAAGATTTTACCCTTTAGGAGTTGGGTCACAAGTGTCTAATGGCATGTATTATCCCTGGATCTGTTTCCTGAAAGGTCACCTTGGAGGTTTTCTTACCTTTTCACCCTCTTTCTTACCATTTCATGCCAAACTATCATCTTTAAGATCCAATGCTTTAGATGACTAGCCCAACTGAAAGCCTGCATATTGAATAGCAAGTGAACCCTTTCCCAAATCCATAGCCCAATGGTTTCGAATGTTCTTTGAAATCATTCCGCCTTTGCCTAAAATCCTATTTTCTCGTCCTTGTCTCATACCGAAACCTTCTTTCCTGATTCCTAGCAACCAAATAATCTATCAAACAAACAAACTTGTGCCTATAACTAGCCTAAAACCTGAAAACAAAGCCTCAAAGGTATATACTTTTCCTATCATAGAGATATCCCTCTCTGGACCCAAGAGGGCTAGATCCTGAGGTCTGAAAGCGGTTCTGATGTTGTCTCATCTTCTGGTACTTCCAAACTTGCCAAAACATGGGAGCCCCAACATAATGGCGACTCTGCTAGGGAAAATTTGAGAAAAATACACCTTGAAACACTTCCAAGACTTAAAGAGGACCATAGTAGCCTTATTTTGGGGGTTAATCACTGCGGTGGATATAATACCCCCTTGAAACATTCTTAACCTTCCACCTAGTGACTCCATAGCTCCTTGACAATTAAATACTCCACCGGTGATCAGTAGGCCTGCTGATTATCTTAGTTTTCATAAGACTCCACTGGGAGACCAGAGTCCATAGCAACATCAGCCATAATAGAAGTAACAAGTAGGATTAAGTCGCTTAGTTTGAAAACAACATTATGGCTTCAAGGACCATTCATACCAGGGCTTATCCTAACCCAAACCCACCTGAGATAGTTGGAAACCCCGAGAGTATTCTTAGGAAATCTCCTGCACTGAGAGGGACAACTATTTCCATACACATCCATAGAGATAACTCTGCACCAGAATACTTTACAACTCTATCATATCCTCAATTTTATCTAGACTCTCCAAGTATATTACCTAGAACTAGGTCATTCGGCGCTATAGACCAGCCAGACCTTAAGCCTCTTTTTTCACCATCCTGTGGTGGTGAAAATGTTAGGGATAGATAGAACCCACCATATACTCCCCTGGATATTCATTTCATTCAGAACTTGGGGCTTTTTCACCCTAAATCTACTCGACAAACTTCTGCTGAACTTAATATCCCTATCATCCACATACCTGTTGCACAAGAAAACCCTTTACCTCATCGGAACATCATTATGGCAGCCTGGTATGCACCTATGGTGTTACCTCAACCCCTAGTGCCTTTACCCAACGATTATCAATAAAATATCCCACACTTCACTGCAAAAGAGTCCACCATAGCTCAGCACCATGTAGATAGGATGGAAGATTCCTTTGACTATATGGAGATAGATGATGAGACAGTCAAAATGAGAATCTTCGCCCAAAGTTTAGGAGGTGATGTGAAGAAATGGTTTAAGGTCCTACCTCCTAATAGTATCCAAGACCTTCCCACTCTATATCAAACCTTCATAAGCAAATGGGAAGTGAAGGCCAACCCTCTCCAAATCTTAGCGGAATATAAGAACCTTAAAATGAATGTAGGAGAGAGTGTCCATGATTATTGTACAAGGTTCAATAGTGTTTACAATGCTCTTCCTCCACATATGAAACCTCCCCAAGGTATGGCTTTAGTGAAATACCCTGAAGGCTTTGATGCTGACATGGCCTATCAGCTTAGGGAGAGAGATTACGACACATTGGAAGATATGAAAAAGGTGGCAGTGAGTGTTGAGGCTAACCTGATTGAGAAGAAAGCTAGAATGAGGGCTGAGAAGAGGGTAACATATAGAGATGATGCTGCAGCTTCCAAATTTGATCCCAAGCATGACCATCTAGCCAAAAACATGGAAAAGCTACAGCAAATGATGGAAAGAAGGGTTTTCTCAGTCAGTAATCAGAACCAAAACCAAAATCATAACCAGAACCAAAACTTTAGGAGAAACAATGCCACTCCCAACAGACAAAGAGACTCGGATCAACAAGTTATTCCCCCATTTCAAGAGAAATTTCTTGATGAAGATGAGGGAATCATAGAAGAGTCTAAGGGAACCATGATCAATATGTTTGAAATAGAAAAATTGATCCATAACTGTTACATAGAAGAAGATCAGCCCTCACCCTCATATTGGGATGAGGAAAGATTAGAATCTGAGGATTACAGGCTAGGGTTTGAAAACGCCATCATGCAGGTCAGAGAACAATATGAACTCCGAAGAAAAAAGAGCTTAGACAATTCCAAACCAAAAGCTTCTGAGATTAGCATTAAGAAAAGACCTGAGAAAACTTCTAAAGTGACTGCTGAAATTAATAAATCAACAGTTGAGAGTTCTGGGAAGGACAAAGAGAAAGAAAACCCAAACACCAAAAAACAAAGTCAGTCAACTGGTAGCAGTAGCACTACAGTTAGCCCTCCTGATAAAATAGTTCCTAACACTATAACTAGCGAGAATCAACACACTGATTCTACCACTAAAGCAGCGGCTAACAAAATAGAGTTGAGCGTCGCAAAAAGTCAGTCCACCTTCAATTTGGAGAGTGATATTGCGAAAATTAAAATCTCTATCCCACTCTCTGAGCTGGCCACTCAGGATGTGTATAAAGGCCAAATTTTGAAAGCATTGAATCTAAGTGAAGACAGTGATACTGTCAACCTGAGTGATGATCAACCAGCCCTTTTGTTTGGTCCAAAGATAGAAGGGAAGTTCTAGGAAGGGGTAGTACCTCCTTTTTATATCAGTCTCAATATCCATGACAAGATCCTGCACAACGCAATGCATGATTCTAGGGCATCAAACAACCTAATGCCTAAGGTAGTCATGGAAAGGTTAGGCCTAGAGATAACCCGTCCCTATAAATATTTGTATTCATTTGAGTCTAGCAGGGTAAAGTGTCTTGGCCTGATCAAAGACCTGTGTGTGATCTTGACCCAAATTCTAGCCAAATGTATGGTCATGGACGTTGTAGTGGTAGATGTGCCACATAAGTATGACATGTTACTATTGAGGTCATGAGGAGCCAAGCTGCAAGGTACAATGTAGATGGATGGGGCATACGCCACAATCCCTGTCTTTAGCCAACTTAGGAGACTGTATAGATAAGCGTAGATGAAATTCTTGGTCAACAGCCCTAAAAAGCCTGAAAATTCACCTTTGTACTCTGTACACACAGATCTAGACTCTTTTATCCTCTGCAACGATGAATCCTCAAAAAAGCCAGAATTAGAAAATAGAGATACAAACCAGGAGATAGCGCCCATGGATTTTGACATAATGGCCACTCTGGGCTTGGAAGAAAATGAAGAAGAATCCTCAGGATAGTGCACCGAATTGGAAACTCAGAGTGAGATTGGGCCATCTTCACAATGGTGCTTTGAAAATTTTGCAGTAGATTTCTACCGGGCTTCCCAAAGGTACATTTGCACAGTCAGATCAGTGCAAGGGATGTACTTTGGGAAAATTTTTGAAAGACGCCTTTCATGAGAAGGATATTCGCGCCACGATGATCCTTGAGAGAATTCACACAGACGTGTGTGGACCTTTCTCAGTAGCTTCAACAGCAAAGCACAGGTACTATGTGATATTTGTTGATGACTTTTCTCAGAAGTGCTGGATCTTATTCATGCAGAAGAAGAGCGAGACATACTCAAAGTTCTATTAGTTCAAGGCACTGGTGGAGAGTCAAGTCAAGATTGAGTTTTTCGACTTGCTATGATCTATGGCATAAAGACAAGCTGCACATAGATTATTATTTGCAGAAAATTTTAAATCAAAACAGAAGGCTTAAGATCTGAAAATTTCTCATTATGGCCTTCTCTTATCTTCACAGCTCTGTTTTTTCCTTTTTGGTGAGCTATCTTTGCTTCTCTTCTGGTTCAAGTTTTGAGCGAATTAGAACCAGGTCTTTTCTCTTTGACTCAGAAATTAGAGTAGTTTTGAGTCATTCCTTTGGAAACTTTGGTTCGGATTTTGAGGTGATTTGAACCTTAATTTCTACCTTAATCTATCTACTGATAAGCCAAGATTAAACAGTTTGGCAAATCCAATTTTCTACCCTATCAGCAAAAAATTGAAAGCTAATTAGTCAAGATTAAACAGTTTGACCAATTAGAAGTGTGTTTCAAGGAGTGGCATTTAAGCTTGCACACTTTCAGATTTATTTTTCTTTTTGGCATGGGGCCTTGCCTTTCTTGTTTTCATTTCTGCCCTCTTTTCTTTCTTTCTTTGTTTTTGTATTTTTTGATTTTTCATAACTCTAAATGCAATGGTGGATGGAATATTTACAGCGGAAAAAAGGTAAAAAGGCTTCAAACATGAAATAATTTAAGAAAGGTAATGCTTAAGCATCCTGCCATTGACAGGACCCCCAAACAATTCTGTTCCATTCAGCTCTTGTAAGAAGAATGCATTGTTTCCAGCAACTGAATGAATGGAGTAAGGGCGAAGCCACAGATTGTCAAATTTACCATGCTTTCCCTTGTCCTCCCTCTTTGAGTCCCACTTTAAAACTTTGTCCCCAATTTTGAAATTGTTGGCCTTTGTTCTTCTGTCAAATATCTTCTTGATATTGTCTTGCTTCTGTAATGCTTTGCTGTACACTTCCTCTCTGGTTTGCTGAAGATGAATGGTCTGATTTATTCTTTTGATTATGTCATTTTCTTCAGTCTGGAGCTCTTGAATTAACTTCATAACTGGTACACCAAGGCTGTTAGGAAAAATTGCATCTGTACCATACACAAGATGGAAGGGTGACATACCAATGGATTTCTTCAATGTTAATCTGTCAGCCCACAGTGCATGGATCAGCTTCGTGTGCCAAGACTTCTTGTTGTCCTCCAGCAGTTTCTTTATTATGTTCACTAAGCTTTTGTTGGAAGACTCTGCAAGTCCATTACCTTGAGGATAATAGGCTGTGGAGTGTCCCAATGTTATCTGGTACTTATGACAGAATTCCACCATGTTCTTTGACCCAAATGCTGCTGCATTGTCTGTAATAATCTTGGCAGGGCAGCCAAATCTGGAAAGGATATTGGTTTCTATGAATTTTATGATAACCGAGTCATTGGCCTGTCTACAAGGAATGGCTTCTATCCACTTAGTGAAATAGTCTGTGGCAGTAAGGATCCACCTATGTTGGGCAGAGGATGGTGGGTGGATTTCTCCTATGAAGTCAAGTCCCCACTGTTGAAAAGGGGCTTCAACAGTAATTGGATGCAGAGGAAGGGGTAGTAATTTTCTCTTGCCTCGAACAATTGGCATTTATGGCAAGTGGTTGTCATTTTGTGTATATCAGGGAAAAGAGTAGGCCAATAGAAGCCAGCCCTCAGAATTTTGTTGGCTGTTGACTTCCAGTACAAATGGCCTTCACACTCTCCTTCATGGAATTCCTGCTTAATCCTTTCTGCATCAAACTCAGGCAAACATTTAAGCAATATACCACTAGCATTTTTCCAATAAAGACATTTATCAATAATGCAATAGCTCACAGCTTTCAACTTTAGGAATCTTGCCTTTGTTTTGGATAAACCAGGAGGTGTATTTAAATTAAGCAAAACATAAACAATATCAGTGTACCAAGGAGAATTCGCAAAATGATCTTCAACAATGGGAGTTGAGAATTCTTCTTGGTCATCCAAAGCATTAATCATATTAATATCAAGAACTTCACAATTTGATTCAGCCATTAACCTAGCTAGACCCTGACCTTTGATGAGCTTAGTGGGTTTAATCTCTAAATCATATTCAAGAATAACAGAAATCCACTTACCTCTCTTACCATCTGGATCCTGGGTTAGAATGTCTTTTACAACCGAATTTGGGACAAAGGCAATGATGTGCGAGTGAAGGATGTATACCCTAAAGTCTTTCAAAGCCTTTACCAAAGCAAAAGCATGTTTTTCCATAATGTTATACCTCAAAGGGGCATCCCTCAATGCCTTGCTAAAGAATGCAATGGGCTGCTCTTGTCCTTGTGGATTTTTCTGTAAAAGGACAGCAGCTATAGTATGTTCTGATGCAAATGAGAAGATATAAAAATATTTTGAAAAATCAGGACTTATGAGAACCGGTGTTTTGGTTAACGCTTGTTTCACCAGCTCAAAGGATGTCTTTGCTTCCGAGGTCCATTTTACCCCTTGCTCCTTTTTCAACATGTTCGTGATATTCCTAAGGAGCTCAGCCAAGTTGGGGATGAACCTTCTCAAAAAGTTAATCTTTCCAATGAAAGACTGCAACTCTTTGATGTTTCGAGGATGAGAAATTTGCAATATAGCCTCAATCCTCATGGGATCTATCTTTATGCCCTCTTCTGAAATGATGTGTCCAAGAAGTTTACCTTCTTGGAGACCAAATAAAGTCTTCTTAGGGTTCAAAGATATCCCAAACCTTCTGCACTTCTCAAAAACTTTCCTCAAATGTTCTAAGTGTTCCTCATCTGTTTTTGAAAACACAGTTACATCATCCAGATAGATAATGATGAAGAAGCCCAATTCTTCCGAGAATGCTATGTCCATGGCTCTCTGAAAGGTTGCTCCAGCATTCATTAAACCAAAAGGCATTTTCACATACATGAAAGTGACCAATGGTCTAGTAAAAGTTGTCTTTAATTGATCATCAGGGTGGACTAGGACTTGATTATACCCTGAATAGCCATCCAACAAAGAAATTCTTTTAGACCCCACCACCCTTTGCAAAATATGATCCATCTTGGGTAAAGGGTAGTTATCTTTTAATGAAGCTTTTTTTAAATTTCGGAAGTCTATACAAAGCCTGATTTCTCCTATTTCTCTGGGGCCTCTTTTCACCTTTTTTCCCCATCGACACCTATAAGATACCCACCTTGTAATAATCTAATAGGGACACACACAAAGATCGTGACTTCTATGATTTCCTTTCTAACCAATGGCAATCGGACAGGCTACTCCTACGTGCAGCTTCGTTGAATGGTTTTTGGTTTTCTTTAAGAGGGATTTTGTGCTGTATTATTCCAGTGTCATAGGATTTAAGATCTTCGTAACTCCATGCAAAAACATCAGAAAATTATTTAAACAACTCTAAGTATTTGAGTTTAATGTGAGCTGGTAAAGTCTTAGACAGTTTGATTAATCTCGGTTTTTCCTCACTACCTATATTACATTCCTCCACTTCGGTTTCTACAGGTTCCAGTTTCGGTTTGTTGGCCACATCATCAAAATCAAACAGTTCTTCTAGAGGGGCCAAACCTTTGGGCAAACTATCATCCTTAGAATGCAGGGTTTCCAATTCCTCTGTTTCAGATCTTGCATTCGATTATGTTTGGTTTCCGAGTTTGATAGTCTGAAGGTTTATATCTACCAGTTGTGGAGACGGTTCTTCTTCATCAAGAAAATTTTCTTCACTGCAATCTGTATCATAGTCTGAATCTGAACTATGGAGTTCAAACTCATTTCTGAATTGCATGAAGTCTTCTATTTGTTTATCTCCATCGAATACCTACCAATATTTCTTGTTATCCGGGATAGTTGGTCTGAATTTTATCTGAGAGGTGTCATCATACAACATTGGGCAGGTTCTAGCAGCAAAGGCTAAATTGTGGGCTGCAATGTTTCTTTTTCTTGGGACAAAAGACAATGTGGACTCCTGAAATGTTTTCAAAAGATCTATGACATCATTCCTATAGGCCCTAAGTCTGGGGTGATTTGCATTGTACTCCCCATTAACTTGCCTAATGATTAATTCAGAATCCCCATATACATCGATTCTCTTGGCACCTAATTTTTTCAAAAGATGCAAGCCTAAGAGAAGGGATTCATATTCTGCTATGTTTTTGGAACACTGAAAGTTTAATTTGCATGAGATACATTCTGTATGATTATTTTCAGTGTTAGTGATCCAGACACCTGCACCAGCATTTGTTTTGGTGCATGACCCATCAAAATACATAGTCCAGAGAGGAAGATTTTCAGTTTGGTGGACGGGCTGTGTATCTCTTGATTCCTCAAATTTTTCATTGGGTTGAGGGTTTTCCTACTGACTATCAAGTTTTAAGTTCAACGGATTGATAACTTGTAGCTCAAGACCTGTGTTTAGTTTGCTAGGGTCTTCAGACACAATAGACTGTTCCGACATTTCAACGTTGTTTTCCTCTCCCTCTGTTTCAGCCATTGATTCTGTTGAAATGTTGTGTCCTGTGAGTGTTTCATCATTGAACATGATAAAAGAATCAAGGCTCATATTTATGGCATAGAGAGGGGAGTTTTGAGGCCGATCTTGACTTGTCACTGTGTACTGCATGTGGGATTCCCTGTAAAGTCTTCTAGTCTGGTTAAAAACAGGGATGGTCGCATAGGTCATGTCCATTTGCATGGTCCCCTGTAACTTAGCACCCCAAGATCTTGATAAAAGCATTCCATAATTTGGGGGTACATCAGCCACAACCACATCCATGACTAAACATTTGGCTGGAATCTGGGCTAATTTAACACAGAGATCTTTTATCAATCCTAAACATTTAACTCTGCTTGAGTCAAAGGAGTACAAGTCTTTGTAAGGTCTGGTAATTTCAAGACCCGGGCTTTCCATTATAGCTTTTGGCATTAAATTATGGGAAGCGCCTGAGTCATGCATAGCATTGTGCAGAATTTTGTCATGAACGTTTAAGCTTACATAAAAGGGAGGGACAGAACCCTATTGGAACTTTCCTTCAATCTCTAGACCAAAAATAAGCTCTGGTTGGTCATCATTAAGATTGAGTGAATCCTCATTATCTTCTAAATTCAAAGCTTTCAAAATTTTGGACCTATATACATGTTGGGCAGCTAACTCAGTCAAAGGAACAGAAATTTTGATCTTTGAGATTTCTTGTTCTAGGCTAAAAAGGTTTTGACTCTTTAAAACATTGATTTCAGTCTTGTTTGCCGCCGCCTTATCAGCAATAACAGCTTGCTGATTTGATTTATCTACAGTTGAAACAATTGTTTTACTAGGGGTACTAACCGAAGTGCTAGTACCACTAATGTTTGCACTCTGTTTTTCAATGTTTTGAGTGCCTTTCCCTTTACCGCTACCAGAATCATTAGCCACTGTTTGGTCCTTTTGTTTGATTGTTTTAGACTTGGTCGCAGTGCTATCTTGAGAAGGTTTGTCAGAGGTCTTATTGTTGGGGGTTTGTTGATTAGACCTACTTCTGAGTTCATATTCCCTTGAAGGCTGTATGAGAGCGTTTTCCATGTTTTGATAGCTATTCTCATTATCATTTCTTCTGTCATCATAAGGTGTATAAAGACCTTGTTTATTATCATAATGAACCTCAAAGTCATCATCATCTACCCCAAATAAGTTTATATCGTTATCCTCTGTTGTTTCATCTGTTTCCTCAACCTCACTTAAAAAGTTTTGATGAAAGGGAGGAATGATCTGTTGATCATCTTCCCTAAGTCTGTTTGGAGGCTGATTTCTTCTAATATTCTGATTCTGGTTTTGGTTTCTGTTTTGAGGAGCGTTTTGATTTAAACTTGCTTGTGCTCTCTCTAGAATGCTCATTTTCTTCATCATTTATTCCATCATTCTTTCCATCTTTGAGCTTGAAGTAGAAGGGGTGGATTCCTCTCTAAAAGATACTCTCTTTTCAGCTTTCATCCTTGCTCTCTTCTCCATGAGGTTAACCTCCACAGAAAGAGCACCTCGTTGCATATCTTCGAGGGTTGCAAAGACTCTTTCTCTGAGTGAATATGTCATGTCAAGATCAAACCCTTCAGGGAATTTGTTTAAAGCTGAGCCCTGAGGAGGTTTTAGTTCAGGGTAAAGTGCATTATACACACTGTTAAATCTGGTACAATAAGCTTGTACACTTTCCCCAGGGTTCCTATGGAGATTTTTATAGTCGGCAAGGACTTGGAGAGGGTTCTTCCTTACTTCCCATTTGTTTAAGAATGTTTGATGGAAGGCTTGGAGGTCGTTAATACTATGGGGGGTTAAACCTTTAAACCATTTTCTCACTTCTCCCCCCAAACTTTGAGCAAACAGTCTGATTTTGATAGATTCATTATCAATTTCATTTCTGTCAAAGTAGTCATTCATCTTGTCCACGTGTTGAGATGCTGTTATGGTATTACTAGCATCATATAACGGAATTTTGGACTGATAATCCTGTGGAAGATTGACTAATGGTACAGGAAGGACTAAGGGAGCATACCATGCTGCCATGATATGTGGCGGGGGTGGATTTACAAGAGGAGGTGTGGGTTGAAGTGGAGTGGTTTGAACAGTGGATGAAAGATGAACAGAAGTGGATGGAATGGTAGTAGATCTCTGAGCTAATCTCGGATGAGAGACACCTAGATTATGTAAGAAATGTAAATCAGGAGGTGTTGATTCTCTATTCCCAAGGGTTTTACTTGTTTCGGGAGATGAAAGTGGAGGCTCAGAATCTAACTGATCTAAATCACCAAATGACCTAGTTCTGAATGGGTTCAATAAGTCAATTTGTGATTCATGGAGAGTTGAAAGGTTTTTAGGGACTGAATTAGCTCTTAGGGGTGGTCTGAAAATAGTTGAAGATTGTATCTTAGGAGACTTCCTAAGAATTCTTTCTGGGTTATCAACTATTTCAGGAGGATCTGGGTCAGGATGGGCTCTAGTGTGAATCTTTTTAGGAGCCACTATGGTAAGTTTTTTAGACCCAAGTAAACAAGAAAAGCTCAACCATATATGACAATCTTTAGGAGGTTAATCAATTTGTTTTTACAATTTTTAAATCCCACAGTCCTCTAACTGAGTTTGAATGATTTTATAATGATAAGGGTTCTTCCCAGTGGAATCTTAAGGTCTGTTCGGGATTGTGGAGTCGCCAGGTGGAAAGTTCAGAGTGTTTTCAAAGGAGTATAATGTCCACCACAGTGTTCGTGAAACATTCCTTTTCAAGGATATCTCAAAACACAACAAACTCTAACCAGAGATTGACTGGGAGGGCATTCACCAGATATGTCACCCCTAAAAGAGGATGAGACCCGGAGGCTACCTGGCCCTTTCCAGACTCTGTCTAAGAGTATAAGGTAAAACACATCAGAGACGTATACAAGATATCAAAACTAGTGTTTTACTACCAATCTGAAATGTTTTTGGTATTTTCTGAATTGCTTTTATTTATGGTTCAGAAGAATATCCTAACTCTGCCTCAAAATTAAGCTACGGTTATGAAACACAGACAGTCTATCCTTATGGCTTAGCTAGCTAATTTTCCAAGGTTAGATAAAAGACTTAAAGGAATCCTAGGGTTGACCTAGTTTGTCACTGATTCAATTTAGCTTCATCTTAATTACCATTTCTTGGTAGTGCTTGAAAAGGCTTCTTTTGACTCTCAAAATGTTATGAAGATTCTGGGTAAGGATCCCCAGCGGAGTCGCCAGAAATGTTAGGTTCTGGTGGCTCAGCTACAAAATAGAACAATTGTCATGGAACCAGAGATTTTTAGGTTAAACTTCCCCAGTGGAGTCGCCAGAAATGTTAGGTCTCTGTAACAAGCAAGATTGGAAAAGTCCGATCACAGAGTTAACATCATTTCTACCAACTTTGGGATTCTAGGATCTAGCCCTCCTGAATCCGGAGAGGGATCTCTCCAATATGTACAAAGATGGATATTGTCTTTGAAGTTTGGGGTGATGATATTAGGCTAGTTATGAAGGCCAAGGGTTTTGTTTGGTTCTCTTAGATGGTTGAACATAGTCGCTGTCTGAGGCGGAAAGATCTATATGCAAATAGGTTCAAAGGTGAGAAGTTGCAAGCAAAAAGAACAAGCTTTGATTCTAAAGAAAGATGATGGCAAGTTTTCAATCCATTGGGTTATGGAGTCATAAGAGAATTTAATTGAAACATTCAGATTCAAGAGTAATCTATGGGGCAAGTCATATAGGCCTAAGGATCTCTTTAAAGTTTGATTTATGGAATGGGGTGGTACAATAAGAAAGGGGAAATAACAGATGCAGAACAAAGAGCAGCCCAGGATCTGGTAAGTGCTTTGAAACTATCCAGCCTTTGACCAAGCACTTAAGAAAAACATAGAAGCAAACTAGGATTTGATAAGTACTTTGAAACTATCCAGCCTTTGATACACTTCTAATAGAACACAGATTAAAAACAAAGGGAAACTTGAAGGCAACCTTTGGAGCAGAAGCTAGTGGGCTGGGCCTCAACCTGGTCCTCTCCTAGTTCTTCTTTACTTAGTTACTTCCAAGAAAATCACCAAGATAACACAGAATGGCCTAAGATCTGATAAGTACTTTGAAACTAGTCAGCTTTTGACACATCCTAAGGGAAACAGACAAATAGTTGAGCAAACAAGAAAGGGACTCAGGGCTAACCTTTGATTTCCTCGATTCATTCCTTACACAACATATATGAAAGTAACATTTAAAAATAACATTCAGCAGTGACGAAAAGATGAGGGAACGCCAGCATCTCTGTACTTAGACTGAATTAAATCATTCTCAAATAACACAGCAGAAAGAAAACATTTAAATAAAGATTTCTCAGCCAGAGAAGGTTACTGATATACAGTAGTCCCTAACACTGTTTAAACTGTTCTTTACAGTGGAAAATGAAACAAATTGAAAACAAAAACAAAATACAAGTTACAGTGAGAATAACATCACCATCAACATAGACCAGGATCCCATAAATCAGCTTGTATTGATTGCTTCAAACCGGTTACAATCTTCAAATCCAATGTTTTAATTCACCTCTCTTCACAACCTAACCTATCTGTTACAAGCAGAGCTCCAAGGGCCCATGAAACCACTATTTACAGTCAAGAGTTTTCCACTCAGAAATAGCTACAGTGCTTCAGCAATTACATTGACAACCAACTAATCCAACCCCTCACTCATCTTCTTCTGGAGTATTTATAGAAGGATGAGGAGGTGAGATCTAACAAAAAGATCTCAAATACAATTAATGCAGAATTAATGTCTTCCTGGCCTGGGAGGCTCGATGAAGAATTTATACAGGTGTTCCACTGCATTTATGCGCTTATACTCAGGGAGTAAGCTCGGAAGGATATTTTGTTGACATTTAAGGTTGTGCGTACTGTTAGGGTTACTCTGCAAACATCTTGTCATTAAATCTGGTGCAGAAATAACTTCTTTGGTTGTTCCGAGGCATAATATCTGATCTGGTTCAATAAATTCATCCTTTGATTGAGCATTCTGAGGCAATAGGTGGCATTGCAGTGGTTGAGGAATCAATTCACCTCAAAGTATGGCAGTGGAGGCAACACGTCTGATGAACACTTTTAGGTTTTTCTTTAATCTATGTTCGAAGCCGGGGATTAGGCTTTTGATAACCGTCTTAGCCATAATCCCCGCCAATCTATCCACAAAACTGCTGCTCTGGTTCACTCTGTCTTCAAAATCCGATACTCTTCTCTGCGGTGATGTTGACGGAATTCTTCAGGCTTTACAGGGACGCGTAGCAACCAAGTTTCATGAAACCTTGTTGATATCATTGTTCTTCACCCTGTGGTTGATTCTCTGGATTAATCAGAAGGACGGGAGTCGTCACCCTCATTCTTCAGATTTTCATTAAAACACGACGAAAGAACCTTAAAACCTGCAAAATACAAGAAAAATGAGAAAATTCTGCATTATATGGACAATCTGCATCGGTGGGCGTGCGGAAAAATGGAGCAATCGAAGCCGTTGATCGTATTGCGATCGACGGTCGGGAGCGTTCTGAAAAGTCAGCGGAGAAAAAGGGAATTTGTACAATGGAATCAGGAGAACGAATGTAAGCCGTCGATCTAAAGAGATAAACGGCGGTGATCGAATGTTGGCCGCGCGATGGATGGATTAACGGGCGCGTATGTCCGTTAATGGTCGGGCAGGAAAGGTAATCAGCAACCGTCGGATGGGAGGGCCCAGATCCGACGGCAGGGGTGAATCCCGCTGCGGGGCTATGGTACGAATTTTAACGCGTGGGTGGTGAGATTTGCACGACGGTTTTGGAATGAAGTGGAGGACACGTGTCGACCAACGTGTGGAATCGCTGGCCAACGGTGGAAAACCAGTTTTACGCGGAAAGCGGTGCGGGATGAAACTGGTGGAAATGGGGAAACTGCGCGGAGAAGGGGGGTCCACCTGGTGGGGGATCATTCCACTCCATCGGATCTGGGGAGCAGATCGACGGCTGGGAGGACCCTGGGCAAGATAACACGTGGTTTAATATTGCCAGGCCAAACCTTATAGAAGACGGGGTTTTTTAATGTTTCAAAGAAAAAAAACGGAGTGGGACCACGTTTCGGTTTAGCGCCTTTGGACTTGAGCGACCGGTCGTGGCACTTGGGCATGTGGAGGTGGATAAGGCAGGGGCATAGCCTGAGGGGCTGAAAACCAACTCATAGAAAATAGGCATATTTTACATGATTTTCAATTATTTTTGAAAAAGGAAAAAGGTTCCGATAGGCTAAAAAGTGGCTTTTTAAGGATGAAAGGAAACCGAAGAAATGAAGGTAAGATGGAAGCAGGGGAGAAAAAAGGAGGAGGATGCAGCAATATTTGATTTGGATTTTCATGGAATATCAGAGACTGAGAGAAGGAAAAGTATGAAGAACCAACCAGCAGTTTATGATCTTACCAACAGGCTTCAAGCACCAACAATTTTAGGCCTGAATTTGTTTCTTGAAGGCTGCAAAGAATATTTAGCCACCAGCTGATATAGTTGAAAAATATAAGTGGCTAACATGTAGTCATCTCATTTCTTTCTTTTGAACATGGTGAAAGATTCTTAGCTGCCTTTCATCCCTTCAAAATCATCCCATCCACTCTAAATTTTAAGGATTGTTCTCTGTCTAGCTATCTTGCCCTGTAAAGCCATCTTGTGTGTAGAATAGAAATCCAGTAAAGCCATCCTTTGACTCCATAGCCCAATGGACTAAAAACTTTCAACCTTGCCCTTAGTTTGTGGATTCCACCATTTTTCAAACAAACTCTTGGATATATAACTAGCCTAAAACCTTCTAAGAACAAAGATAAATCATAAAGAGAGAGCCCTCTCTGGATGCAGATTGGCTAGATTCTGCATCTGAAGGTTGGTTTGTGGTTACCTCGGGTATACTTTCCTTTTCTTACAACTTCAAGGAAAACCTGAGTGATAACAACTGGTAAACGAGATCAGGGGGTTGTAGCTCCCTTCCAGGAGAGGCTGGTAAACGAGAGCAGGGGGTCGTAGCTCCCTTCCAGGAGAGGCTGGTAAACGAGCGTAGGTGGGTGCCTGCGTGCCGGTAGGAGGCTGCGCCAGCACATATGTTGTAAGATATTTTCTCTATAATAAAATATTGAAGGCTGAGACAACGACATCAGTGGTTTTGTCCCGACTTGGGTTTCCACCTAAAATCCTGGTTTTCATGTGTGTTGCTTATGTGTGATGATTTATTATATTCTTACTGCACATGTTTACAGTTTATTGAAAATCTAATGAATGAATGATGGAATAATATAAGTGAAGAATTAATGGCATAACAAGATCTCTGTGTATATGCAATTTTTATGAAGGATATCCGTGTGTATACGCTAGTTAGCTTCAGCAAAGTAGCGTATGGGTTTTAGTGAATGGAAAAGTAAAAAGTTTTGATTAATTCCTAAATACTGATTCACCCCCCCCCCTCTCAGTATTTTTCCCAACAGAAACATCAGATTCCAGTACCATGAGGCTTGTTACAGCATCGACAAGATCCTCACTTCCGGACTTTTGATTGAAAGATTTTGTTTGGTATTCGACATAAAATCATCTATTCGCGCCTTAAAAAATGTACTGCAGTACCTTGAGGGCCAATGAAATTAATGGTGGTTCTCTTGCATTTTTTAACAGCTTTCATTATTGGCTGGTAATCAAATGATGTCTTTCCATGTTTGATGAAAAAGCATACATTCGCATGGCTAGACTTGTACCTGAATGATCGAGTGAATGAGGTAAGAAGACCCTAGATCTAGTTTCATCCATTCGGGCTGCAATTTTAGAATTTTTGTACACATCATCTATATGGTGACCTTACATACATATTTTCATCCAAACATGGGCCTATATCTGTAGGCGTGTCTGCATCTGGGAAACATTCCAATGTAGATGACTTTATGAATTATGTACATGTTATTAGATTGTTTTATGTGCTGACTATGGGAATTCCTACCCTCAGCAATTATGATCAATAGAGGATTTATCATGATATAATATATTGTAATATTGATGCAGATGACTTCCGCTTTCTTTCTAGGCTCATCACAGTGTAAACAATCTCAATCAAATGCTCTTATATTTGGATCTCATGCTTTAGGGGGGAATTGTTATAGGTCAATTTGGATACCATTCCCAATGACCTGGTTAATTGGGAATCATCTCCAGGACCGATGATTAAGGGTCTATCATTCCCTATCATCTCAGTTTCTATATGCCCTAAGACAAGAAACAACATAAATCAATCAAGACTTTCATCAAGCAAGGATTTTCCATGGTTTGAAGCTTATTATTAAAAATGTGAGAGCTCACCAACGCAGGATCTAAGGGACCTAAGTGCATTGCATATCTAGGTAGCCCCATTCAAGGTTGATCTTCAAATCACTTCCTAACATTCAAAGGTGCATTGGTAACATTGGGAGTGAAATTATCATTGTTCTGGAATCTCCACTTGGCCAGTGTCTTCTAGAAGGGTTCACATGTGTCAAGCTTCATATCCAAGTGTCCATTTGACGTATACATGAATGGAAACATTTCTTGCCTATTTTTGGAATGTTATTGATTACAATACAACCTACAATTCATCTATAAATTGAACACAGATCTAAGTGTTTGGGAGGAAGAATATGAGTAGGGAAATGCTGGATAATTTTCAATAGAGAGTTTGATTTGTGGAGCTGCTGATGGAGAGGCTTATGCTGTGATGAGACTTGGGAAATCTGATATAAGGTCACTACAAATCATTCACTAGGTTGTAACCTCTCCTTCTGTTAGCCCCTTATGAATTCCTTGATAAGCAAGCAAGGGGCTAGATTATGTTCTGAGCCTCCAAGGAATGCATTTCCCTTGAAAACACATCATCCTTGAAGTCTCTTTATGTTCCCTACTTTCAACTGTTTCCCTCTGCCGATCTGTTGTCCATGAGCCTTGCTGAATGATAAAAATTGTGCCCCAAAGGCCATTTTCTGTCCCTTGTTCCTCTGTAGAATTCTCCTTTTTTCCCTTTTCTTCCCCTCTTCAAAATCCCCTTCTACACTCTCTTTTTCCCACTAACCATCTAAAATCTCTTAAAATCCCCATGAAATCCCACCATTGCCCTTTTTTTCCTCAAATTTCCCCTCTATCTCCCTATCGTTACCCTCCTTAGGCTTTGAAATGCATTAAAATGGGTTAAAAACCCACTTTCGGACTTTATAATAGGCCTGAGCCCCTTTCTTGCAAGCCCCTTGAACCACTTCCCCCATGTGCCCGAGCGCCAGGACCAAGCGCTTAAGTCCTAAGCACTAATCTCAATCGAAAGAATGTCGGAGGGTTGAATTCCTCTGTAACATCAAAAATATCTGATGCGATTGTTTTATTCATTAAGTCCCACGATGCGTTGTCAGCCGTTGATCTGTTTTTTGATCTAACAAATGCGCGCTGATCGCACTCCCTGTCTGATCGCAATCGAAAGTTTCAATATGAGCCTTTCCTGTTTTCCCCGATTGCGACTGCTTGACTTAATCTCCACTATTAATCTGTTATCAGGATTGGACGGCTCGTGCTATATTGCAAAAACTCTTAATCGCAACACTTATGTTTTCCCCTCTGATCGGTCCATTGGAAATTCTTGCGATACGATTGATCGTAGCTCCGACCTCCGATCCTCCGATCTCATTTCACTTTTGATTACTCTCCCTCTCGATTGATCGCAGCCTCCTTCCGCCGATTGATCGCAATTTTTCCCTTCCTATCCCCGATCACGTCGTCTCCCGATATCATCCCAGCCATTGATCCCCTTGTCTAATCCAACGGCTATCACTTGCCCTTGCTCATCGCAATCAGAAGTTTGGTTTTTTAATCCTTTGTGTCCCCTCTGATTGCAATCTCCTGATCTGCATCTCCACCGTTGATCCTCGGGTAAATCCAACGGTCATCGCTCCCCTTTCTTGATCGCAATTGGAAATTATAAAGTGTGTTCCCTCTGTTTCTTCCCCATTGCGATGCTCCGCTATTGATCCCGACCATCCATTCGATATGAAGATCTAACGGTCAAGGATGAATCGCCCTCCGCCACGTCGGGTCCCACAGTGTACGATCCCTCACTCGCATTTCATTGCATTTCGTTCGCATTTCTTTGTATTTTGTTTGAAGTCCAAAGTTTAAGACTTTACACTAAAGTCTTATATATCATAGTTGTTCCACCCAATTTCATATATCATTATGCTACTCGATCTCCATCGTTGTTCTTTGTCCCCTGACCATGATCTAACGGTCTGCGCTACATTCCACCACCGAAACCCTATTGTTCATAATTTCCACCATTTCATTGCATTTTTCACCATTGTTTCGTGTATAACCACCATTCTGCCGCCGCGCTGTCATATCTTCTGCCCTCCGCTCCATCGACCCTCATATGTATTTTTTTTTCTTTACACACAGTTGTGAGTTTTTACATAGTACAAGAGTTGAAATGCTGCCATAATTACACAATATGGATGTAGCGGCAAGGTTATCACTGATAGAGGTGTGGAAATTAATATATGACAGGTTTCTCTACATCAACAGAATGTTTTCCCAGGAAAGTACGGTTTGTCCATACTGTTGTTATTTCATACCATGCTCCAGATGAGATTTCTGCCCAAACCATAGTCCAAACTATCAAAGAACTTACTTCACAAGTACGGCAGACCATTCCTTCACTTAGTTAACTTTCTGATCACACGCCAGAGTACAGTAAAAAATAAATGCACCAGAGGCATACCTGGAAGTAAATGAAGCCTGATGAAGACCATTTTTTCCTCCAAAGGTGCCATAAATTAATGCTCAGAGTGTAAAACAGAATGGGCTTCGGCCCTCTCTTTCTTTTCTGAGTTTAATGTTTCATTTAATCTTCTACCTAACTCCTTCGCTCCTCTTCAGCTATAAAAATCATGAGATAACTATTGTAAATGTGGTTGATGAGATATCTGAGAATTGCAAGTCTTTCTCTTGAGGCATGCTCACTGTGTAAAGTTGTAAGATAGGTTGAGGAGTATGTTTTCAAACTGAGTTTCAAGCTATTGGAAAATGTTGTAACTGATTGGTGCTGATATTAATATGACAAGCACATTTCTTTGGATCCTGATCTAAAGCTACGGTGATGTTTTTCTGTCTCTGTGTTTTATTTCATTCCATTTCAGTTCTTCTGGCTTGCATCAGAAATCTGGCATATGATTTTCCCTTGTTAGGAACCCTATGTTTATGCTCTCCTTGCCTTAATGTTTTCTTCTAAATGTGTTATCTGAGAATTAGTTTCAGTTAATTTAACTAGTGTTGTGGATGTTATTGCCTGCTAGCTGATGTATGAGTTAATGAATCTGCTTCTTAGATGTTCTTGTTATATTTTAATTAAATTAATTGGGAACACTGGGAGTTTATAACTCTGCCTCTGTCTCACTAGGATCCCTTTCAGTTAGTTAAGCCTTTCCAAGTTCCCTCAGCTTGCCCCTTACCTTCCTTTAAGAGTAGCCTGAGAGTGTGTCCAAGCAGGTCTGGAGTTAAATGGCCTCTAACCTGATCTATAGAAAGAAATTGGTTTACCCTCATTCCTTCACTTTCTTTCCTGATTGTTTCACTCCACATATCTTTTTAGGATCCAATGCTTTATATGACTAGCCCAACTGAAAGCCTGCGTATTGAACAACAAGTAAATCCTTTCCTGACTCCATTTTCCCAATGGTCTTGAATACTGTCTGAATTTATCTCTCCTTGCCTAAAATATCCTTTGCCTTGCCTTGTCTTATATTGAACCCTTCATTCCTGATTCCCAACAACCAAATCAAAACAAATCAAACAAACAAAACCTGAGCCTTATAACTAGCCTAACATCTTAACACTGAGCTTTAAAGTCATATACCTTTGACATATCATAGAGAGATCCCTCTCTGGACCCAGGAGGGCTAGATCCTGAGGTCTAAAAGTGGTTTGACGTTGTCTCATCTTTTGGTCTTGCCAATCTGGCCAAAACATGGGAACCCCAACATAATGGCGACTTTGTTGGGGACTTCTGAGTTTTCCTCACCTTACTATATCATAAGCCTCAGAAAACCTATGATCTCTGGTTAGGTTGGTAGTTAAAAATCCTTATTCACACATCAATTTCTATACTATTTCTTTTGTTTTCCCATACTCTTGGATAGAGTCTGGAAAGGGCCAGGTAGCCTCCATATCTCACACTCTTTCAGAGGTGACATATCTAGTAAATGCCCTCCTGGTCAATCTCTGGTTAGATTTTGTTATGTTTGGAAGATATCCTTGAAAGGGGACGTCTCATAAGCACTGTGGTGGACAATGTAACCTCCAAGAACATTCTAAAACCTTCCACCTAGCAACTCCATAGTTCCTAAAAAATTTAAAGACTCCAGTGGTGATCAGTAAGTCTGCTAATTATCTTGGTTCACATTAGACTCCACTGGGAGACCAGCCTCAGTAACAACACCAACCACAGTAGAGGTAGCAAGTAGGGTCAAGCCGCTTGGTTAAAAACAACACTCTGGCTTACAAAAGAATTCACACAAGAGCTTACCCTAACACAGAACCACCTGAAATAGTTGACAATCTGGAGAGAATCCTCAAGGGCTCTCCTGCACATAAAATATCAACTATTTCCAACCATATATATAGAGCTAACTCTACACCAGAAGACTTTACAACTCTATCAGACCCATTTTTTGACCTAGGCCCTCAAAACAGCTTACCATGAACTAGGTCACTCGGTGTCCTAGACTAGCCAGACCTTGAGCTCCCTGGTTCACCACCCCATAGTGTTCAACACATTAGGGGCAGACAGACCCCTCCATCTACACCTCCTGATATTCACTTCATTCAAAATTTGGGGCTCAGTCACCCTAGATCTGCTCATCAGTCTTCTGCTGGTCACAATATCCCTATCATCCATATACCATCTACTCAAGTCAATCCTTTACCTCATCAGAACATCATCATGGCAGCCTGGTATGCCCCACTAGTTTTACCTCAGCCTCTAGTACCCTTACCCAATAATTATCAATCAAAGATCCCACACTTCACTACAAAAGAGTCTACCACAGCCCAACACCATGTAGATAGGATGGAATATTCTTTTGACTATATGGAGATAAGTGATGATACAGTGAAAATGAGAATATTTTCCCAAAGCTTAGGGGTTGATGTGAAGAAATGGTTTAAGGGCCTACCTCCAGGTAGCATAAATGACCTCCCAGCTCTATATCAGACCTTCATAAACAAATGGGAAGTTAGGGAAAATCCTTGCCAACTCCTAGCCGAATACATGAGCCTTAAAATAAATGTAGGAGAGAGTGTCCATGATTACATAACGATATTTAACAACATTTACGATGCCCTCCCTCCATATATGAAACCTCCACAAGGTATGGCTCTAGCGAAATACCTCGAAGGCTTTGATGCTGACATGGCATACCAGCTTAGGGATAAAGAATACAACACATTAGAGGACATGCAGAAAGGAGCAGTGAATATAGAGGCAAATCTGAATGAGAAAAGAGATAGACTAAGAGCTGAGAAGAGGGTAACATATAGAGATGACAATGTAACTTCCTCATCTGACCAAAATTATGATAGATTGTCTAAAAATATGGAAACATTATAGCAAATAATGGAGAAAATGGTTGTCACAGTTAACAATCAGAAAAAAAACCAAAATCATAACCAGAACCAAAACTTTAGAAGGAACAATAACACTCCCAATAGACAAAGAGAATCATATCAGCAAGTTATTCCCCCCTTTCAAGAGAATTTTTTTGATGAGGACAAAGGAATCTTAGAAGAGTCTGAAGGGAATATAATAAACATGTCTGAAGTGGAAAACTTGATCCATAACTGTTCCACAGAAGAAGATCATTATTCTCCCTCATGTTGGGATGAAGAATGGCTTGAATCTGAGGATTACAAGCTAGGATTTAAAGTGCTATGATGTAGGTCAGAGAACAATATGAACTCTGAAGCAAGAAGAGTCAAGACAGTTCCGAAACAAAGGCTTCTAAGGTTACCATCAAGAAAATACCTGAGAAAACTTCTAAAGTAACTGCTGAAGGTAACAAATCAGTAGCTAAGAATTTTGGGAAGAACAAAGAAAAGGACAACCAAAAGAGTGATAAACAAAACCAACCCACTAGCAGCACTAGCACTGCAGTTAGTGCTCCTGATAAAAAAATCCCTAACCTTGTACATAGTGAGAATCAGCACACTGATTCAGCCACTAAGGTAGTGGCTAGCAGAGCAGAGTTGAACATTCCAAAGAATCAGTCCTCTTTCAACTTGGAAAGTGAGATTGCAAATATTAAGATCTCTGTACCACTCTCTGAGCTGGCCACTCAGGATGTATATAAGGGCCAAATTTTGAAAGCATTAAACTTAGGTGAGAATAGTGACACTGTAAATCTAAGTGATGATCAACCTGCCCTTCTGTTTGGTCCAAAAATAGAGGGAAAGTTTCAGGAAGGGGTAGTGCCCCCTTTTTATATCAATCTTAATATCCATGATAAGATTCTCCACAATGTAATGCATGATTCTGGGGCATCACACAAGCTAATGCCTAAAGTAGTGATGGAAAGACTAGGCCTAGAGATAACCCGCCCCTACAAAGACCTATATTCGTTTGACTCTAGCAGAGTAAAGTGTCTTGGCCTGATCAAAGATTTATGTGTGAGCCTTGCCCAGATTCCAGCAAAGTGTATGGTCATGGAAGTTGTGGTGGCAGATGTGCCACCCAAGTATGGCATGTTATTATCAAGATCATGGGGAGCCAAGCTACAAGTAACAATGCAGATGGATGGGGCTTATGCCACAATCCCAATCTTTGGCCAACTTAGAAGACTGTATAGGGAAGCACAAATGAAAATCCTGGTTAGTAGCCCTGAAAAGCCTGAAAATTCTCCTCTATACTCTGTACATACAAACCTAGATTCCTTTATCCTCTACAATGATAAATCTACGGGGGAACCGGAATCTAAAAATGTAGGTACATGAAAAGATACACATGATGAAACAGAGCCAATGGACTTAAACATAATGGCTACCCTAGACTCAGTGGAGGAAGACGTAGAAAACTTTGAACAGTGCACCAAAACAACGACGCAAAGTGAACCGAAAACAGAATGAAAACAACTAGCTTGTCATCCCTCACAAACTCATACACCACGCAAAGAACTAAACAACCCACAGCCTAGTGCAGCTCCTATGATGCAACATAATGGTGAAACCAGCTATAGGGAAAAAACTGATAACAAAAACGAGAGTGTACCCCTGTGGGAGATGAGTTTCAATGGGTCCTGCACAAGAATAACTTCCAGGGCTAGGGTATGGCTACGTAACACAGAAAGCGACTACACGGAGAGCCATGCCTGCAATCTGCATTTCAAATGTACCAATAATATTGCAGGGTATGAGGCCCTTATCCTAGGTTTAAATCTATTGAAGAAAATAGGAGCCCGTAGAATAGCCGTGCAAGGAGAATCTGAATTGGTTATAAAACAAGTGAATGGTGAATACATGGCCAAACACCCTAGGTTGAGAGCATATACAAACAATGGTGTGGATATATTGAAAACATTTGTTGAATACGAATTAGTGTTTGTTCCTAGAAATCAGAACGCCATTGCAAATGGATTATCTTGCCTAGATATTTCATACCCTAAGACTCCAAGTGACCAACAGATCATCATTCAGACCAAATTCAGACCCACAGTGCCGGATAACGAAAAATACTGGCAGGTCTTTGAGGGCGACAAACAGATTGAAGATTTCCTGGTAGGCACAAATGAGTTTGAGTTTTCTGATTTAGACTCTACGTCTAGAGATAGCTGCCTAAGTGAGGAACCCTCAGATGAGGAAGAAACTACACCCCACAATGTATAAATAAATGCTTTAAATGAAGAAACTGGAAATTCAACCACAGAGTGTGAAAACGCAGACAGTGAAGAAGTAGAGGTGTTGCAGGCCAAAGATAAGAACATACCTCAAGGTCTGGCACCGTTAGAAGACCTGTTTGACTTCGATGATGTGGAAAAAAATCCTACCATAGATCACGCAGACTCTGACATAGAAGAATGCAATATAGGCATAGAAGATAAGCCCAAACTGATTAAATTGGCTAAATCCTTACCCATAGAGATGAAAAGGAAATACATTGACCTTTTCAAGGAATTTGTTGGTGTGTTTTCTTAGGGTTACGAAGACTTAAAATCTTATGACACAAGCATCATATAGCACAAAATACCTTTGAAAGAAAATCAGAAACCCTTCAGGAAAAACATTTGTAGAATAAACCCAAAGCAGTTGCCTGTAGTGGAAAAAGAGATTAAAAGGATGTATGAGGCAGGCATAATAGTTCCCGTATGGTTCTCTGATTGCGTATCAAACTTAGTGGCTGTGAGAAAGAAAACAGGTGAGATCAGATTATGTATAGACTTCAAAAATCTCAACAGAGCCTCACTCAAAGACAACTACCCTCTGCCAAAAATAGAACATATTCTTTAGAAAGTAGTAGGCTCCAAGAGAATCTCCCTGCTAGATGGTTTCTTAGGCTACAACCAAGTCCTTGTACTCCCAGAAGATCAACTCAAGATAGCCTTTACCACTCCATGGGGCACCTTTATGTATGTAAAAATGCCCTTTGGACTGATGAACGCTGGTGAAACCTTCCAAAGAGCAATGGATATAGCTTTTTCAGATGAGATAGGACACTTCATCATTATTTAATTGGATGACATAACAGTCTATTCCAAGACTGAAGAAGAACATCTAAAACATCTGAGGAAAGTGTTTGAAAAATGTAGAAGGTTTGGTCTATCATTGAATCCCAAAAATACTGTATTTGGGCTACAAGAAGGAAAGCTTCTTGGCCACATTATATCCGAAAGGGGAATCAGGATAGACCCACAAAGAGTTGAGGGAATAATACAAATCACACACTCGAGAAACATCAAATAATTATAGTTCTTCATTGGGAAAATCTACTTTCTTAGGAGATTTATCCCCAACCTAGCTGAACACCTTAGGAATATGACTAACATGCTGAAGAAAGGTGAAGGAGTTAAATGGACTGTTGGAGCTAAACAATCTTTTGAAACAGTAAAACTTGCACTCACCCAAGCTCCTATTTTGATTAGCCTTGATTTCTCAAAGGATTTTCTGATCTTTTCATTTGCCTCTAAGCATACAGTGTCTGCAGTCTTACTACAAAAAAATCCAGAGGGAATGGAACAGCCAATTGCCTTTTTCAGCAAAGCACTGAGGGATGCACCATTGAAATACAACATAATGGAAAAATAGGCCTATGCTCTTGTTAAAGTTTTAAAAGACTTTAGGGTGTACATATTGCATTCCCACACCATTGCTTATGTGCCTAACATAATATTCAAAGATATTCTGTCCCAAGACCCAGATGGGAAAAGGGGCAAATGGATTGTTGTGATTTTAGAATATGACCTTGAGATAAAACCCACCAAACTGATCAAAGGTTAGCGCTTAGCCAAATTAATGGCTGAAACGAATCTGCAAGCCCTGGACATCAACATGGTTGCTGCCTTGGATGAGCAGGAAGGACTGTCGGATCCCACTGTTGAGGAGAATTTTCATAACTCTCCATGGTATTCTGATATCCTTTATGTGCTCACCAACCTCAATGCCCCACCCGAAATGTCAAAAACAAAGGCCAGATTCATAAAACTAAAAGCCATAAATTACTACATTCTGAATGAAAACTTATACTGGAAAAATAAAAATGGCCTATTGCTTAAATGTTTGCCTGAAACAGAGGCAGAAAAGATTAAAATATAATTTCATGCAGAAGAATGTGGAGGCCACCTGAACTAGAAGGCCACTGCAAACAAAATACTCAAGGCTAGTTATTATTGGCCCACACTCTTCAATGGCATCCATAAGATGGTAATTGCCTGCCAAAAATGATATATTTTTGAAGGAAAGAGAAAACTCCTTCCCCTCCCTTTACAACCCATCACTGTTGAAGGTCCTTTCATGCAATGGGGCTTAGATTTTATTGGAGAGATCCACCCTGCTTCTTCTGCACAACACAAATGGATCTTAACAGCCAAAGACTACTTCACTAAGTGGATAGAGGCCATACCTACTAGGAATGCCACAGATTCAGTCATCATTAGGTTCCTAGAAGGTCATGTCCTCTCTCGGTTTGGCTGCCTAAGGAAAATAATCACCGGTAATGTTGCTGCTTTTGGATCCAAGAGAATGGTTGATTTTTGTCATAGTTATCAAATAGCGCTTGGTCATTCAACTGCCTATTACCTACAAGGTAATGGCATGGCTGAATCATCAACCAAGAGCCTCGTGGCCATCATCAAAAAGTTGTTAGAAGAGAACAAAAAGTCATGGCATAACAAGTTGGTGCATGCCTTGTGGGCACTTCCAAGCATCCGGGTTATGCAGCTTAAGATAGATTGAAAAAATAAGCATAACAAATTTTTGCGAAAATTTTCAACTTTTTAGGCATAAATAGACAAATTACCTCATATTTGGTTCATTATTGTATTGCTGATTTGGAAAAAAGTGCTCTGGAGCAAAAAACTTCTTTCGTCAAATCAGGAACAACCGACCGTCGAATCGCACCGAATTTGTCAGGTAGGTTCCTCAATCATCTTTGAAAATCATTTTGTCCATTTGGAAATTAAAATTTATTGATTTTCACCATTAAAACCCTTGCTAAAAAACACGGACTTGCGCATACGCGGGTTTGTAATGGGAAAGTCGCGTATACACGCGACTGTGCATAGAAAAAGTCGCATATGCGCAGGTCCGAATAAAAAAATGCGTGGCTAATGCATGATTTGTTGAATTTTGACAGGATGACAATCTCATGGAGAGAGCGTGAGCACAGCGGAATTTATCAAGAGGTCATGCAAGATTGAGCATCGCAAAATATCCTTCAGAATTGCGGATTGTTCAAATTTTTCAAAATGCCAAATATGAAAAGCAATGTTCGGTTGCTAGAAATGCTTGTCAATTATTGGGAACCAAACCAAGATTGCTTCGTTATAGATCAGATGCCAATACGCATTGAAGTGGAAGACATATATTTTATCACTGGACTCTTCCGGAGGGGAGAACCAGTAGACTTGCACGGGAAGCCCCTGGGAGGGCTAACCGTGGAAGATTATGTCCACGTGTATTGCGTAGAGGGCTCCAAGAAAGTTGGAACTCAGATTGCTATTAAAGATTTACGGGATTTGCACATGAAAATCCTCCTTTTCACCATTGGCAGAGTGGCAGGATCTGCCTCTCTACATCAGGCGTCCAGGACGCAAATGAGCATAGCAGTAGAATGTTTGACTCATGTGTATGATTGGTGCACAACCCTTTTACTGAACATGAAGCAACAGTTGACCTCAATCCGCCAAGCGAAGACTAAACACTTTGGGTACGGTACTATTTTGATGACATTCTTCTTTGAGAAGATACCAGCATTGAGACCCAGAGTTATCTCTACCATCAGTAGCCCGCGGGACCCAAGAATTGCCCGTTGGGCAGACATGATGAAGAGATTAGGGGGAAGTGAAGTTCCCCGGACCACTTGGGATGATGATTTCTTCCTTTGGTGGGGAGAACAAATCATCGCAGTGGATGACTATCCCTATGTCGGGATGGACTTCTATGGAGATCCAGATCTAGTTCTTCCACCAGGCACAGCATGGGGTACAGTCGATGAGTTTGCAAAAAATTTTGACTTATATAATTTTTTTTGGATTTTTTCAAATATGTATGAAAAAATGAAAATAAACATGTTTTTGATTGGATTCATAATGACTGACAATGTAAACATGATCATGATACAGATATTGGACCAATGCGACCTGAGGGTTTCCCGCGCCACAAGCGTCGCAGGGGCGAAGCAGATACAGTGGATTCAGACAGGACCCTCCAGGATGTGCAGAGGAACTTGGAGGGGTTAACCTGCCAAATACCTATGGCTGCCGTGGAAGACCTGCCAGAAGCCATCCAGAGACGAGTGGTAGGAGTGCCCCGAGACTGGGTACGACTATTCCGCCGAGTTGCCACCATGGTCACGTTCTATAGGAACACGACTTCTGGGCAGGGACCTCAGGAGTAGACAGATATTATGTATTAGATGACTATATATTCTTTTTGAGACTGAACATGATCGGGCATAATCCCAAATTTTGTATGACCTTATGGATCCAAATTTTTTGTAAAGTTTTTGAACACTCTGATGATATATATACAACGATATTTGATGTGATGTGATAAATGTATCAAAATGTATGATGTTTTTGATGATTAAATTTTATTGAATGGAATGATTAATATGCCAATCAATTGCTTGATTAGCTAATGAGTCTGCTAACCAATTGTCAGCTCGAGGAATATGAATGAAAGTTAAAAATTGAAATGATCTTTGTAACAAACGTACCCTCAAGAACAACCGTAATAAAAATGGGTCACGAACCCGATAAATATTGTTCAACTGCGACACCACCAGCTGAGAGTCCAAGAAAACTACCAACGAATCAACACCCAAAGATATTACCTCCGAGAGTAGATAAACAACTGCATTGTATTCTGCTATATTATTGGAAGCAGGACCAATGCAGACCCCTCTTGATACTAACAGCTAAAGGGAAGGATAATGAAGCACCCAAGCCGCGGAAGCTAAGTTCCAAGTGTGTCTACTAGCACCATCGGTGAAACCAAAATGACTCATGACATCCAACACAACCTGCCAAAGCAGATCAAAAACATCACCAACTCATCAAAGATCGAAAATCAACCAGATATGTACAAAACAAAACTACTATATACAAAAAGCAACATGCCAGGCCAAAGCCTAGGCATAATACTTCTTCAAATAGAGCCCATTTCGGGGCTCCGGCAACTCGTTCCCTTCAAAATCAACCAAGGTATACGCTCCTTTATTAAGGACTTTTTTAACGATAAAGGGGCCATACCACATAGACTTAAACTTTCCTGCCCCCAGGGCATCTTTTTCTTGGGCATAGACCAAAACAAGGTCACCTTCCGAAAAAACCCTAGGCTTGACCGCCTTATCGTACTGAACTTTAACTCGATTTTTATGCGCTTCATTCATCGTGGCGGCATCCCGACGCTGCTCATCGAGATGTTCCAGATGAAGGAGCCATTCTTCAAGACTAGAAGTGTCAGGAAGAAGTTCAACATCTAACTTAAGAGAAGGAATCTCGCATTCAATAGGAAATACGGATTCCACCCCGTGCACTAGCTGAAACGGAGTAAAGCCAGTTGCAGTTTTCACTGACGTCCTGTATGCCCAAAGTGCAGGATATAGCATAATATGCCAGTTGGATCTAGCTTTATCAATTGTCCTTTGAAGAATTGTCTTTAAGGATTTATTCACGGCTTCCACTTGCCCATTGGCTTGAGGATAATACGGAGATGAATGCTCCTGCCGGAAACCCAATTTGAGAGCCAACTCAGCCATCATACTATTCTGAAAATGACTGCCATGATCAGTGACAATCTCTCGAGGAATACCAAAACGAGCGATAACCTGGTTGAAAAGGAAAAGAGCTGCAGTCTCACCATCATTCCCAAAAGTAGGCATAGCCTCGACCCACTTTGTAAAGTAGTCTACTGCTACAATAATGTACTTGTGACCTTTAGCCGAAGGCGGGTTACAAGTAGTATAATCAATACCCCACTTTGTAAAGGGATCGACAGTAATGACGGGAAAAAGCGGAGCTGGATGAGCGCGTATTTTTCGAGTATAGACTTGACACGGATGACACTTTTTGACCGATTCGATACAATCTTTGAAAATCGAGGGCCAAAAGTACCCAGCACGCAAGATTTTTTGGGCTGTAGCAAGCCCAGATAAATGACCCCCACAAGCTCCACTGTGGGAATCATTCAGCACAGCCTCAGCTTCTTCGAGAGTTAAGCAGCGTCTCAGGATTGAATCAACCCCTCGACGGTATAAAGCATCACCAATAATCAAGTAATTCTTAGCCAAGTGACGCAACTTACGATGCTCATCTTTCGAAAAAGTAGAGGGAAACTTCGCAGTCTGAAGATACACAATGATATCTCCATACCAAGGATCCTGTGAAGAGATAAGAAACAAATGTTCATCCGGAAAGGATTCATCATAGATCATCTCTTCCCCACGGGGCAACTTGGAGATCAATTTTGCGAAAACCAATGATTTCTTGGACTTGGCAGACATAAACTCAAGATCAAATTCCTGTAAAATCACAATCCATCTATTGTATTTTCCCCCAATCACTCGCCTACTGAGGACAAACTGAAATGGATTGGCAGCTGCCAAAACATAAGTTTTGCGAAGAATAATGTAATGTCGGAGTCGCTGCACAGCATGAACTGCTGCTAAAGCTAATTTTTCTATCGGAGTGTACCAGAGTTCAGGTCCTACCAAGCCTCGACTAAGGTAGTATATAACATGCTCTGCAAGAGCATCATCCTCCTGAACCAGAACCATACCAATGGTAGATTCTGCTGCTGCTAGATACAAAAGGAAATCCCTGCTATAATCAGGTGGACTCAATAAAGGAGCAGAGGTCAATGCTTTTTTCAAAGCATCGAACGAGCGTTGAGCAAAGTCATCCCAAAGAAATGGAACTCCCTTCTTCAACAATCTCATAAATCCCTTTGTAAATTCAGCATAATTTACGATAAATCTCCGAAGAAAATTAGACTTTCCTTGTAGACTTTGAAGCTGACGGATAGAAGACGGGGGAGGCAACCGAAGTATTGCCTCAACCTTGAAGGGATCTACCCTTATCCCTTCTCTAGACACAATGAATCCCAATAGCCGACCGGATGTAACCGCGAAAACGCACTTGTTCGGATTCAATCTAATCTTATAGAAACGACATCTTTCAAATATTTGCCGGAGGTGACCAGGATGATCCATCCTCTTTCGAGAATGAGCAGCTAAATCATCTAAGTATGCCTCGATAATCTTTTTGATGTCGTGAAAGGCATATGACATGGCCCACTGAAAGGTAGCCCCAGCATTTTTAAGACCAAAAGGCATCTTCTTGTATGCAAACGTACCCCAGGGACAAATAAAGGCAGTCTTATGTTGATCTTTAGGATGGATAGTAATTTGATTATATCTGGAGAGACCGTCCATGAAGGAGAAAATCTCATTACCCGCACACTTGTCAATGATCTGATCGATAAATGGTGTGGGGTAATTGTCTTTAGGACATGCTTTATTTAGGTCTCTGAAATCAATGCACACTCGAATCGTTCCTTGCTTTTTATCTACGGGAACGGGGTTTGAAACCCATTCAGTCAGAGGAACAGGGAAAATGAATCCCGCCTTAAGCAGCTTCTCAACTTCAGCTTTGATAGCTGCTGCCTTCCTAGGATTGACCGGACGAAGTTTTTGCCTGACCAGCTTAGCGTTTTCATACGTCTTGATCTCATGCTGGACAATAGATGGGTCTATTCCAGGCATTTCCTCATAAGACCAAGCGAATACATCCCTATACTCTTTAAAGAGCTCGGTGTAAATTTTAACCTCTTCACGGGAACATTCAGCTCCAATGAAGACATTCTCGATAATATTGGGATCCCTGGAAATGTTCACCGGGATAGTAGGAGAGATCACAGCCATGTTCCCTTCAGCATAAACCTGTGTTGGTGCTAAGGGGCTCAAGACTGGGTGAACAGGTCCAGGAGACTGAGGACTTGGAAAACTAGCTTCGACTTCGCTCAAGTCAGGTAGGAAGTAAGACCGATGATGCAAGTCATCCCACGGTCTCTCTATACCTGTCATTGCTTCCAGGATGGCCTCTTCGGATGGAAGAGTGGTATCTAGACAATCCTGGGCAGAAGAAGAAGTAAGCGTCCAAGCCGGAGCCACATCACCATCCAACTCTTCCGGTGAAAGAGGAGCTGGATCAGATTCTGCAGTGTCAACAATAGACTGATATGCAATCTCAGCTGCAGAAATCGGGAATGCCATTCCACCCACTTGACCTTCCACTAATGTGGCAGTAGGGGAAGGTAAGGTCCAAGGGTCCGAAAAATAATGAGTTCTGAAGAACTCTCTTCGAAGAGGAGCCTTGGAGGATGAAATTGCATTAATATGAACCGTAGGAGGAGGAATATCGAAATTACCCATCAAGGAAGAATACATTCCAACTCCTAAATTCTCAACAGGCGCCTTAGTATTATCCAACTTAGGAACAGATGAGTCAGTAGACGCATTCGGGTCTACAGGAGGACAGTCCAGTTGATCCACTGTAACAATCCTCCCTTCGTGGGGGAAACATATAATGCGAAATAATGAGGATGCAATGGCATCCATCTCATAAATCTAGTTTCTCCCCAACAGAAGGTTGTAGTCCAAGCTTGCATCCACTACCTCAACCTCTATATTGATAGTTTTGCCCCCAACACAGATGGGCAAAGCTGGGACAATACCATGGGGTCTGTGAGAATGACCATCGAACGCAGTCAGAACAGTGCTAGATGGAACAACTTTGGGAGATCCAAGTGTCTTCCAACATGCGAGAGACATCACGCATGTGGAAGCACCCTCATCAACAACCGTCCGAAAGATGTTACACTTCCGGTACGATGATTTAATATGAAAGGCCATGTGATGAGGAAGTCTCTTCTTAAAATTAGTCATATCAAAAGTAATCAGAAGAGAATTTTTCGGATCAATAGCCCCAATGGCAGTGAGCAAAGCACTGCGCTGAGCCGGACAAGACTGGAGTACCTCTAAAGCCGACATAGCACAAGGACTCTGCGCCAGATCTTCCACAATCGAGTAGTTCTGGGCAGCCCTAGCATTTGGATTAATCGTTGATCGCTTAGAAGATGCTTTGGGCATCCGAGGCATAGACTCAACAGTAGGCTTCGTGATGTGAAGCGGCTCAGTAGCATCAGGAACATCCTTAGCTTTCGAAGACTCTTCTCCGCCATAATCACGGGATCTCGTAGCGATATCCGCGTGAGCACTCATCATGAAAATGTTCGATGGAATTTCCCCTTCCTGGGTGCCCCCAGAGGAAGCCCCAGGATTTTGGTTCGCGCCAACAACTAATTTTTGCCCTTGGGGAAAAGGGTTTGTTAACATAGCCTAGGAACTAGAAGAACCCTACTGGGCTAACAAGCGCTGCGCATCCTGAATTTTAGGGCAAAGGTGTGTAAGATGGTCTCCAGCACATAGCTTGCATGGAAACTTCACTTTCCTTTTCTCCTTTGGACCCTCACCAACATGCTCGTTGGTTTTATTTGCATTACCCTTCATGTTCTTGCCCTTCTTCTTGTTATTTCGTCCCTTCTTCTTCCCATCGGATTGTTGATTTCCTTTGGGATCAGAAGCTTGGACAACATTTATGGACAAAGACTGGGAAGGTGATGACTCAGCAGGCACAGCCTGACCAGAAGGAGCAGATTGCAAAGACAACTGTTGTAGTTGAGTAAGCAGGCTAGCTGCACCGCTATTGATTGATCCAATCAGTCCGTCGCCATGAGGACCGGGCTTAGTTTTAGATAGATCTAATTTGGAGCGAGGAGCATTGGGAAAATACTTGTGAAGGACCCCAGACTGAGAATATATCAACTCTAGCTGTTGGGCCCTAAAAATGGCCTGCTCCTCAGAAAATACCCCGGAGAGGGATACATCTTTCGAAATATCTGACTGCAGGGATTTGAGAAACCATTCCAAAAGGAATTCACCTGGAATATGAGCTTTAATCAGCCTCTTCCTTCTCCTCCATTCCTGAATGTGATCATAAATGTGGGTTGCGTCGTCTTGCTTAAAATTAGCTAGGTGTTCAGTCCCAACATCATATCGGACAGGAAAATGAAAATGGTTCAGAAATGTAACAGCCAGTTCTCCAAATGTAGCAAAACTTCCCCCAGTTAGCTCAATATACCATTTGGCGGTTTTTCCAGTTAGGGTGCGTTGAAATAATCTCAACCTAATCGAATCATCGATCAGGGAGTTCGAAGAACACCATAAATGGAAAGTGGTAATGTGGTCAGCCGGATCTTCTCCATTCTTACCTTCAAACTTTGGAATGTCTGAAGGAAGTTTGGTGGGAACCGGAGGCCACCCCGGACTATAACGAATCGGATCATTAGTCAACTTCGACAGATCTGGCAAGTTTAACATTGCCAGAAAAGGTAAGCGAGGTGGAGCCTGAGGATTCCATCCTTGATGGGATGGATTCCCAACATTCTAAAAAGAATACCCTAGATTTGATGAGGCACCAGGTTGCCAAAAAGGACTCATAGAAAAAGGAGAAGAACCTCCTCCCAATGCAGAGTTACCAAAAGCCAGACCAGTTCCCCCCGCTGAAGTATGAAATGAAGAGGAGAGCCCCTGATAGGGGTTCCAGGCATTAGAAAGAGGAGAAAAAGTCTGATAAGCACTCGACGAAGGGAAATAAGTATTCCCTTGATGACCTGCATAAAACTGATTCCCTGCCCCCAATGTAGTGAATACAGGGTTCCATCCTGTAAAAGTGGTCGAATTTTGACCTCCAGACCAAGGATTGAAACTCTGGGTCTGAGAAGTAAACGGAAAGGACCCTAAAGAAGGATTGGAACTAGGAATGTGCCCAGTTCCAAAGGGGAAACCCTGAAAAGAAGCTGATCCACTGGCCGTGGAGGACAGTGGTGTAGATCCAGCTGCAGCAGCGGAAAAGGAAAAAGAGGGATTCCCACTAGTGGGCATCCCTGAATAGAAGGGACCAGAATGAGAAGCTTGTGCTTGGGTGAAACTAGAGCCAAACACAGAAGCACTAGAAGCAATCAAAGATAAAGCAATAGTGCCCCCTCCTTCAATAGAAGCAGGGGTCTGAATGCCTGTAGCACTCACAGCAGAAGCCGCATTCCCAGTCGTGGCCATCGAAAGGTATGAATGATACAGAAGATCTTCCGGTCTCTCTGACTTAGGTCCAATGTATTGAACAACGAACGGATAATCAGGAGGAAGAGGAGATGGACCTGACACAGGAGGTTCAGGTACTTCTTCAATTTGAAAATCTTCTTCCTGAGGAAATAAAAGTCGCGAGGTGAGCGGAACGCTCCTCTCGGAACCGACACCAGAATCAGCTATGAAACCTTCTGACCCTTGTGGAGGATCTCTCTCCACTGCGTCAGATGCCACAGAGTGGTAACCACCTGCTAAATCACTCCTACACCTTCTTGAAGAAGGCTCTGAACTCTCGGGAGATAACCCCCCAATTCTCCTCGATCGACGAGGCGCTTGATCAGCCACTTTTATAGATTTTAAATTAGACTCAAAAAAGTGAAAAGCTAGGCAAGCTAGGAGAAAAGAGCACTCACTATAAGAAAAATCCCTGAGATACAATCAAGCAAACAACTGACAGTATTTAAAAACTCCAGGGTGATGGGACGGGACACAAAAAATAGGAAAAGCGGTATGGGACCTCCGCGACGATGCCGGGATAGTACGGCCCGGAACAACTAAGCGGTATCGGAAACGATTCGCCGACCTCTGACGACATCCTTTGCCTGCTAAGGCACCCAATCTTCGCAGAAACGTACGGTACTGCGAAAGTGATAAAGCATATGCCTCGGTGCCACGGTGTTCACTCATAGGGCACCATGTTGGAACCTGGGGAAGAACTATGAGCGCAATCACGTGTCGGAAACGGGCAGAATGGTGCCGAGGTCGATTCGACTAATCGGAGAGGGTGTCCTCTTCACCTTCACTTCCTCGCGCTTGACTCTGCGGAGAAGCTTTCCAGGTCACCTAACGGAAGTTGGATTTCGCTCAATTAATCAACTTCTATGTTTTGTTTTAGCGACCTTGGAGAGTTAACTCTCCACTCACCTAATCCAAGGCCCTACAACCTAGCTAGTTGGTGTATGACACTTAGAAAACTTTCTAGTTGATTTTAAATTATATCGCTTATTTTAATGGGCTGTTATGTTAAGTCACAAGGATGCGGAAATGAAACTTATGATGTTTTGATGCAGAAAGAAATTAATAAAAACCAAACTACATGCAAATGCATTTATTTTCTTTCAATGAAAAACAACTTCTACACGGGTTCTACGAGATTAAAAATTGTATTTTTTCTTTTCAGATAACAAACTCACACTCACAAAAACTATGAAAGTGACTAAATGTTTAAATGCACCTGATGCAAATCACTACAAGCATGCAAATCCTAAGATGCAAAATCTCCTAAAGCAGAGTGAAATTTCCCAAAAGTCCTTCAGTTTTAACTCTTCTTGGTTGTCCAGAAAGCTGGTTCCCGAAATCAAGAACTCTTAATATTAAGATACCAACAACGCTTAAAAACAAGAGGAAGAAATGAATGACAACTCCCTTCCAATTATCAAGCCAAAATCCAATGGCAAGAAACTTCAACCAAGCTTCAAAAGACACAAAGAAACGAAAACAAAAATGCAAAAACAAAAGCAAACAACAAAGAAAAATGTTTTTTGAGCTTTTGTATTTTATAAAAGAGTTCCAAACGACGAAGTAAAACTATAAAATTTCAAGCCAAACAATACTGAATTTCAAGCAAATACTTCCAAAAATGCTCCAAATATTATAGGGCTAACTAGTAGCAAGATCAATACGAGCAAAAGAAGACAAGAAAACTCAGCCACTCAACCTAGAATAATAGTGCAACCTTTCCGCAAACAAAAAATCCAAAGAACCAAGAAAGACTCTTCAAAAGTTGCAACAAGACCTAGCCAACTGAACTCAAGAAAACCAACCAAGAAATAGGCAAAAATCGTAGTGCAAATAAAAACACAAAGACAGGAAAGAGTAAATGAGCAGGAGCTCTCTGTTCTGATGAAGCAGAACAACCAAGAATGCCCAGAAAGCGATCTTGGTACTCAAACCAGAAGTGCCAGCACAAGAAACAATACTTTTCCCAAAAGACTAGTTTTCAATCAAACGAAAGAGAGAAAAGACCAAAGAGCACTTTCTTCACAATCCAGAGGGTACAAAGACACTGCAGGAACAGGTCTCCACAGACAGAAAGGACTAAAAAGCCAAAGAATCCAAAATTTCAAAATCTGCCTAGGTATACGCTACTTTACAGTTTAGCAACAAGCGTGCATATGCGACTGTGCTAAAGGAAACACGCGTATACGCGAGTCCCTTCAGACAAACTTGCGTGTATACGTGACTGTGTGTAGAAAAAGGCACGTATACAAAGGTAAATAATGAAAAAACAAAAAGGATCAAGCCTGGATAAGAAACCAGGACTTCAATCTGACTGAGAAAGAGTAAACTGGACTGCAAATGAAAGTAAAAACTGTTGGAAACCTATCAAACAGTTGAAACCACCCAACAGGGGAATCACAAGAATGCAATCCCCAGTGGAGTCGCCAGTTCTGTTTCGGGGAAAATCACCCTAGAGGTTTGTTGGGTTTAAACCTCCACAGAGCAGGGGCATGCTACTTAAGAAGGACTCACACAACCATACATGTTCATGAAAAACTAAATAGAGTAGATCGAGGAAGTTACCCGTAGGTCCTACGGTTGAAGCAGATCCCGCGGGGTCCAAACCCCCAGCAACCCTTCTTCCTTCTTAACCTGAAATACAAGAAGAAACAAGCACGAAGAATTGGTTGTACAACATATATCTACTCTAAATGTTAGTGAAATCCATATGAAACATCAGATAAACCATAATGAATGCTTAAATAACAATATTCTCATATATGTAAGCAGACACTAACACGTATATTTCGGGAACAAGATGGTACCTCTGTATTATAAATAGCATGTATATAAATAAAGAGTGGAGATATCACCTGAATCCTTCCACGATCTTTGAGAAGACTGTCATCCGGATCCGTCCCACCCTTGCCTCGCTAAGATTCCTTTTGAACGGGTGCAAACGAGATGACATATAAAGAGATGAGCATCTCTAGGAAACAAAGGTTTCCTATAATGAACTGGGAAGTGCAGGAGGCACGGGAATTCAGACTTGGATAGGGAATACCAACAGAGTATAATATCAATAAATTCTCTCTCTCTCTTAGGCCATACACATGAGGTGCTTTTATACTCCCTCAAAGTAGTTTCAACAGTTGGAAACAGTTGGCCACGTGCTGGGGTGGTTGAACTACCAGAGTAACCATCAACCCAGCCCAAAAATAGGGAATTTTTATATATTTTTTAATGATTTTAATGGCATACGCGAAAAAGTTCATGTGGACTCACGTATACACGTGGAAAAGTCTGGGCATAATTGCGTATGGGGATTTTTACACTGTTTTTTTAGTGAATTTTGTCCAAGTCTGTAGGAATGGGTGCCCAAAGCCATAAAAGCAATCATGAATCATATGAAGGTGAGAAATGATGCTATAACACTGACAGGCTTACAACAAAAAAATCCATTAGCATGTCACCATTTCAGCTTGTTCATGGTACAGAAGAAGTATTTCCTACCAGCCTTGGGATACTAGTAATCAAGCTGGTCCAAGAGATTCAAACAGAAGAAGATAGTATGGTGAGAAGGATAAACCAAAAAATTCATCTTCAGCAAACAAGGGAAGAGGTTTATAGCAAATCTTTCAAAGTTCAGGAAAACATAAAGAGGTTGTTTGACAAGAGAACCAAAGATGCTAATTTCAAAATTGGGGATAAATTTTTGAAGTGGGACTTAAGGAGAGAGGAAAAAGGAAAACACGGCAAGTTCGACAGTTTGTGCCAGGGTCCATACATCATCCAGGCCATTGTGGGTCCAAATTCCTTCTTCTTACAGGAATTAGATGGTACATAGCTGTTTGGGGGTCCTGTCAATGGCAGGATGCTCAAACACTACTTCTGCTGATTTTCAATTTCCAGTTTTCATTTCCATTGTACATACCATTGTAGAATTTTCTTTTCAAGAAAAGAGAAAATGTTCCAAAAAATAGAGAGAAAAAAGAGGTTCAGACATGCTCAACACATGAACCTCTGAGGTATAAAATATTGGCTCTAATACGCTCAAAACCTGAGCTAAAGAAAGCAAAGCAGCTGGTCCTAACATTCTCAAAATATGGACCAACAAAGAAGAAAGAAAAATCAGCTCTAACATGTCTAAAATCAGAGTTGAGATGAAGGAAAGAAGTGAATCAAACATGCCCAAAACTTGAGTCACAAGAAATAAAGAAGGATAATTCCAGCTTCAGATTCCAAGCCTTCAAAGTTTTGTTTCAGCTTTCTGCAGATTTATGTCCATGTGCAACTGTCTTTATGCCTTGGATCTACAGCAAACTAGACTGTTTAATCCTAGTTTGACTGTTTTTAAATTTCTTGTTGTAGAATGTAGAGAAGAAATCTGCTGGACAGTCTAATCCCAAAAGATATTAGATTAGGTAGAGAAACATATGAGGCCAATAGTCTAATCTGGCCTCATGGAGTAATAAGGGTAGATTTAGAATAGGTTTATTTTCTGTTATAAAAATAAATGATGTAAAGGGTCTACTAGTTCAAATGCACCCTAGAAGAAAAAATGCTAAGATTGTAGGATGGGTAGGTAGATTATTTGGGAATTTTTCTGCTGATCTATCATATTTGTGGCAGCTGAAATCAAAGAAGAAAGGTGGCTTAAGCAGCAGGCATTTGGCCTACACCAAAGATCATTTTCTGAATTCTTGACTCCTTCAAGAAGAAGCCATCCCCATGTGGAGCCACTGTTAGCCCCTTATGAATTCCTTGATAAGCAAGAAAGGGGTAGATTTTCTTTTGAGCCTCCAAGGAATGCATTTCCCTTGAAAACACATCATCCTTTAAGTCTCGTTATGTTCCCTGCTTTCGACTGTTTCCCTCTGCTGATCTGTTGTCCATGAGCTTTGCTGAATGATAAAAATTGTGCCCCAAAGGCCATTTTCTGTCCCTTGTTCCTCTGCAGAATTCTCCTTTTTTCCCTTTTCTTCCCCTCTTCAAAATCCCCTTCTACCTCCTCTTTTTCCCACTAACCCTCTAAAAATCTCCTAAAATCCCCATGAAATCCCACCATTTCCCTTTGTTTCCTCAAATTTCCCCTCTATCTCCCTATCGTTACCCTCCTTAGGATTTGAAATGCATTAAAATGGGTTAAAAACCCACTTTCCGACCTTATAATAGGCCTGAGCCCCTTTCTCGCAAGCCCCTTGAACCACTTCCCCCATGTGCCTAAGCACCAGGACCAAGCGCTTAAGTCCTGAGTGCTAATCGCAATCCGAAGACTGTCAGAGGGCTGAATTCCTTTGTAAAATAAAAAATCTTTGATGCGATTGTTTTATTCATTAAGTCCCATGATGCGTTGTCAGCCGTTGATCTGTTTTTTGATCTAATGAGCGCGCGTTGATCACATTCCCCATCTGATCACAATCGAAAGTTTCAATATGAGCCTTTCCTATTTTCCCCGATTGCAACTGCCTGACTTAATCTCCACCATTAATCCGTTATTAGGATCAGATGGCCCGCACTATATCGCAAAAACTCTCAATCGCAACACTTATGTTTTCCCCTCCGATCGGTCCATCGCAAATGCTTGCGATGCGATTGATCGCAGCTCCAACCTCTGATCCTTCGATCACATTTCACTTCCGATTACACTCCCTCCCGATTGATCACAGTCTCCTTCCGTCGATCAATCGCAAGTTTTCCCTTCCGATCCCCGATCACGTCATCTCCCGATATCATCCCAGCCGTTGATCCCATTGTCTAATCTAACGACTATCACTTGCCCCTGATCATCGCAATCGGAAGTTTGGTTGTGTCATCCTTTGTGTCCCCTCTGATTGCGATATCCTGATCCACATCTCCATCATTGATCCCCGGGTAAATCCAACGGTCATCGCTCCCCTTTCTTGATCACAATCGGAAATTAAAAAGTGTGTTCCCTCTATTTCTTCCTGATTGCGATGCTCTGCTATTGATCCTGACCGTCCATTGGATCTAATGATATAACGGTCAAAGATGAATCGCCCTCCGCCACGTCAGGTCCCACCGTGTATGATTCTTCCCTCGCATTTCCTTCGCATTTCTTTGATTTTGTTCGAAGTCCAAAGTTTAAGACTTTACACTAAAGTCTTATATATCATAGTTGTTCCACCAATTTCATATATCATTCCGTTGCTCGATCTCTGTCGTTGATCTTTGTCCCCTGACCATGATCTAACGGTCTGCGCTGTATTCCACCACCGAAACCCTATTGTTCATAATTTCCACCATTTCATTGCATTTTTCACCATTGTTTCGTGTATAACCACCATTCCGCAGCCGCGCTGTCATATCTTCCGCCCTCTACTCCATCTGCGCTCATATGTATTGTTTTCTCTTTGCACACAGTTGTGAGTTTTTACAGAGTACAAGAGTTGAAACGATGCCATAATTACACAATATGGATGCAGCAGCAAGGTTTTCACTGACAGAGGTGTGGAAATTAATATATGACAGGTTTCTCTACATCAGCAGAATGTTTTCCCAGGAAAGTACAGGTTGCCCATACCGTTGTTATTTCATACCGTGCTCCAGAGGAGATTTCTACCCAAACCACAGTCCAAAATATCAAAGCACTTACTTCACAAGTACGACAGACCATTCCTTCACTTATTTAGCTTTATGATCACACGCCAGAGTACAACAAAATATAAATTCACCAAAGACATACCTGGAATTAAATGAAGCTTGATGAAGACCATTTTTTCCTCCAAAGGTGCCAGAGATTAATGCTCAGAGTGTAAAACAGAATGGGCTTTGGCCCTCTCTTTCTTTTTTGAGTTTAATGTTTCATTTAATCTTCTACCTACCTCCTTCGCTCCTCTTCAGTTATAAAAATCATGAGAGAACTATTGTAAAGGTGGTTGATGAGATATCTGAGAATTGCAAGTCTTTCTCTTGAGGCATGCTCATTGTGTAAAGTTGTAGGATAGGTTGAGGAGTATGTTTTCAAACTGAGTTTCAAGCTATTGGCAAATGTTGTACCTGATTGGTGTTGCTCTTAATATTACAAGCACATTTCTTTGGATCCTGATCTAAAGCTGCGGTGATGTTTTTCTGTCTCTGTGTTTTATTTCATTCCATTTCAGTTCTTCTGGCTTGCATCAAAAATCTGGCATAGGATTTTTGCTTGTTAGGCACCCTATGTTTCTACTCTCCTTGCCTTAATGTTTTCTGTTAAATGTGTTATCTGATAATTAGTTTCAGTTAATTTAACCAGTGTAGTGGATGTTATTGCCTGCTAGCTGATGTATGAGTTAATGAATCTACTTCTTAGATGTTCTTGTTAGAGTTTAATTAAATGAATTGGGAACACTGGGAGTTTAGAACTCTGCCTCTGTCTCACTAGGATCCCTTTCAGTTATTTAAGCCTTTCCAAGTTCCCTCAGCTTGCCCCTTTCCTTCCTTTGAGAGTAGCCTAAGAGTATGTCCAAGCAGGTCTAGAGTTAAATGACCTCTGACCTGATCTATAGAAAGAAATTGGTTTACCCTCATTCCTTCACTTTATTTCCTAATTGTTTCACTCCACCTATCCTTTGAGGATCCAATGCTTTAGATGACTAGCCCAAATGAAAGCCTGCGTATTGAACAGCAAGTAAACCCTTTTCTGACTCCATTTGCCCAATGGTCTTGAATACTGTCTGAATTTATCTCTCCTTGCCTAAAATCTCCTTTTCCTTGCCTTATCTTATATTGAACCCTTCATTCTTGATTCCCAACAACCAAATCAAAACAAATCAAACAAACAAACCCTGAGCATTATAACTAGCCTAACATATTAACATTGAGCTTTAAAGTCATATACCTTTGACATATCATAGAGAGATCCCTCTCTGGACCCAGGAGGGCTAGATCCTGAGGTCTGAAAGTGGTTTGAATTTGTCTCATCTTTTGGTCTTTCCAATCTAGCCAAAACATGGGAACCCCAACACCTTCTATCATCAATAAAGATTACTTCTTGTTTTTCCCTACATGCATCTATGTTTACTTTGATTTTCCATATTGTAAAATATTGGCTGATGAATGTATTTTATACTTAACTGATTTAGATAATTAGCTTGAATGGATATCTATATAATTGCATATTTTTTTGTTTCAGTGTTCTTTCTTGCAGGAAGCATTCAGTTATTTGAAACTGCTTGAATTTGAAGATGTAGTGGAAGCGACAGAAAGGAGCCATTTGGAAGCGACTAAAACAAGTAAGCATCCAATCCTCTCTGTGTAGATGTTTTGAGTTAGTAAAAAGGGTAGTGTAGTCTTTCACCTGTTTTTATAGACTATTCACTGGTCTAGGGAAGCATATTTTATCCATAGATTACAATTCTGGCCCAACACGGGGTCTTCTACAAAGCTGCGAAACTAGTTCATTTTGTATATTTCTGATTATATTTAGTATAGCACAGGGGTTTTGGGGTGGGTCAAAGCCCCTAAAGCATTGTAAATGGTTCAAGGGTAGACCAAGGGTTTGCAAACCACAGTTTGCAAACCATTGGATGCATAGGCTAAAATAGTATAAGTAGTTGAACCTTTTTGAGTTGTAAGACAAGCTAAGAATGATAAGAGATTGCTGCTAAGTGTGAATTGATAGATCTGGTTAGGCTTGTTGGGTAAGGACTCCTACTGCTGTGTGCATGGAGGGCCTTTGTACTGCTCCATGGGACTAGGAGCTATTATCTTATACGGAACAGGGACACTTGATTTCGGGGGCCTATCGGTAGCAGGAGTGGGTCACTTTTCCATGAGCAGGACGCAACAAATCCAAAAAATCATGCAGCATATAAAAACTACATACAGGTTACAAACGTAATACGAAACTGTTTTATGAGCTAGATATCCTACTTTATAGTGCCTATGGTCGTCCAATGGTAGGGTAAATGTCATTCGGAGCTTACCATCAAGTAAATGGTAAAAAATCTCAAGGAATCGCTTCATTAATTGCTAATTGCCCGCTCCGCTTAATGGTAACTTCTCCTCTTTACCTGATTTTATTGTTCCCACTGTCACTTTTTTCTCCCTATGTGCACTCTGCGTACCTTTTGGTCTTGGACTAAACATCCACGCTTCTTGCACATCCCTCCCCAACACAGGCTTGTTCCTAAGGTACTCTACAACTGTTGGCTTGAGGGGTCCTGACCTAGGTTTGGAGTTCAAGATTTGCCAAAAAACCCCTATACTACTGGCCCTTTCGGCAGTGACCTGCTTGCAGAAGTCAAAGTCTCACCCGAAGTAGTATGGATGGGTGCTGGAACCAGGTTTCCACACCTTGAGAAAGGATAGGTAAGGCAAGCAGAGCTGCGTCCAACCCTGTGATACCCATCGCCTCTTTCTGCACAGGGTCGATAGGTCTCTTTTCGCATCCACGTGCACTAGATCTATAATTATATACTTCTATGACAGTAGCACAATATTGCATAAAATAGAACATAACAAATCCAGATACAACAAACACACTTACACAGATCTTTCGCAACTTGAATAAAAAATGTGCATAATGCAGTAATTACCAATGATTCACACAAAAAATACACATAGATTCAGTTCTCAAGCAACCTTTATTATTCATCAATTCCTTCTTACAATAGCCATCCTAGCCTACACACACAGCAGCAGGTTCTGCACATAGCTGGAATCTAGATCTCTGTGCACACAAAAAGCAGGAGTCCTTTCCCCAAAAACCTAAATAGATATATTAAACCACAATTCGCATCAACAACTCTTCATTGCCTACCTTACAATTCAAAATTTTCCTCTATTTATAATAATCTAGCCTAAACTTTCCTATGGTCCAAAAACCATGGTTTTCAGACCCCTGGTTTACCCTTTTTCCCATTACAACACTTTTAGGGCTTTGACCCACCCCAAACCCCTACGCTAGACTAAATATAATAAAAAATATACCAAATCGGACTAGTTTCGCAACTTGTAGGAGACCTGTTCCAATAGTACCCCAACACAATCTTGTGACTCGTCCCGAGTCACTGTGGCCACAGGTTTTCCAAGCGCCTCAAAAGTGATTAGTTGACCAGTGCGCGTATCCCACTGGCGCGTAAGCGACCTCTCCCTGGTGGGTCGATCATGCCTGAGCCAATTGTTCCGGCCATATAGTCATTTAGCCCTATATGGCTTGAGTCGACTACCATTGAAAAAGCCAGGTAACATGTCACCACACAGGATAGCTAGTCATATTGTTCCACCATTCGTGATTTCCTTAACGGTGTAGGGACCAAGCCAGTGTTGCCATAATTTCCCTGGGTTTTTCACAAATTTTCTATCGTATAAGAGGACTAGGTTGCCTGCTATGAATATCTTTTGGAGAATATGTCGATCGTGCTAGGATTTATCACGAGCCTTCTGAACCTACTGATGAAAGTTAGCAATAAACTGATCTTCCTCCAATGCCAAAATATGTGCAAGGCGCTCCTCCATGATATCAGGTTCTGCCATATTTTTAAATGCTATGATGCGTAGGCTAGGAACAATGTATTCTATGGGCATAATAGCCTCCTTTCCATAAACCATCCGAAAGGGGGTCCTTCCTATTAGCTTCTTGCAGGTCATTGAGTAGGCCCACAGAACAGAGGAGATGCGTACATCCCAGTCACTATGATTGGCATTGCAGACCTTGGTTAATGCCTGTTCCAAGATTTTGTTAAGAGCTTCACCCGCCCAATTTTCCTGTGGATGGTATGCTATACTTTTCGCATGATGGATCCGAAATTCCTCATTGAGGGCTTGAATCATTTCATTAATGAAGTGTGTAACTCTGTCGCTCATTAGGATCTTTAGGCAGTCAAAATTGGTCAGAATCTTCTAAAGGATGAAGTGCACAACAGTATCCGCAGTACAATCCTTCACTGCTTGTGCCTCAACCCATTAAGTGACATAGTTAGTGGTGGTAATAATGTATCATGCACCTATTTTCTTGCTTGGCAGATTGATGGGTCCCACAAAATCAATGGCCCATTTGTCAAAATCCTGTAAAGCCATTTGAGGCTGTAATGGCATCTCATCTCGGCGTGAGGATCGTTCAGTTTGCTGGCATGTATCGCATGATTTACAATAGGTGTAAGAATTCTGATGTAGGGTAGGCCACCATAACCCAACTCTCAAAATATTTTGTGTCGTTGCTCTCCCTGCATAGTGGCCTCCTGTGACACCTTCGTGTGCCTCCGCAAAAATGGCATGCTGCTCATGTTCCAGGATGTATCTACATAGTATTTCATCAACGCCTAGCTTGTATAACTGGCTAATGATGATAGTAAAGTAACCAACTCCTTCTGCTGCACCGAATATTCTGCGGGGGCTACACCTGTAGTTAGGAAGTGAATGATATCAGCAAAGTGTGCATCAACAAAATTAATGGTGAACAACCATGCATCTAGTAATCCCTCCTCCAAGTTAGTAGGTTCTTCCCCTGTCTTGATGTGGGACAGATGATCCAGACCCACATTCAACCTTTCGAGCTTGACGATGATCTCAAAATCATATTCATGAAATAGCAACAGTCAGCAGAATATCTTCCCCCCCAACTAAATCTTGTTGACTAGGTATTTCAAAGCTGAATGATTGGTGAAAATTTTAAAGTGTCTGCCCTCTAGATGGTGTTGATATTTTTGTAATGCATATACCATAGCTAGTCCCTCTCGCTCGGTGGTAGAGTAGTTGCGTTCTGCACCCGACAACTCTCGACTCGCAAAGGCAACCAGGTGATCAATATCTCCCTCTCCAGGTTGAGTTAGGACAACACCCAAGGAAATTCCTGATGCATCCACATGTACATGAAATTCCTTCGACCAATCAGGAAATATTAGTATGGGTGCAGAGATATTCTCTTTGAGTAGTTCAAAACTCTTCTGACATTCATTGTTCCAAAAAAAGGAAACATATTTTTTAAGCAGTTTTTCCATGGGTGCTATGATCAGTGCGTACCCCTGAATGAATTTCTTGTAATAGCTCGTGTGTCTGAGAATAGAGCGCAATTGTTTTTCCATTGTTGGGACTCCAAGGTTTATAATTACGACTACCTTCGCAGGATCAACCATCAACCCTTGCTGACATACTATGTGCCTGAGCAAGATTCCAAAAGGTACACAAAAGATGCACTTCTGTAAATTCAAGGAAATATGGTGCTTTTGGCATGCATCCAACATTAATCGCAAGTTAGAGACATGCTCCTTTACCAAGCCAAAGACCATCCAGTCATCGAAATAAACCTCCAGGAACTTATGAATAAACTTATTGAATACAACAACTATGACCCTTGAGAAAATAGCGGGTGTGTTCTTGAAACCAAAGGGCATGACCGTATACTGAAAGGGCCCCCATTCTATTGTGAATGTAGTCTTACTATGATCTTTAGGTGCAATTTGGATCTGGTGGTACCCTGAGAACCCATCGGTGAAGAAATAGGCTTGCTGTCCACCCATGATATCAAGTATTTCATCTGAGAAGGGCGTAGGGAAGGGGTCATAGACACAAGCGTCATTTAAATTGTATAGATCTACGTGGATGCATATTTCCCCCTTTGTTTTCTTCTCCTGGATGACCATCAGACTTACCCAATTCGACTGTTCAACTAGTTTAATGATACCTGCAGCAAGAATTTTGTCCAGTTATTCTTTGACCTTTTGCTTATATTTAGGATTCAGTCGGTAAGGCTACTACCTTACAGGGCGCACCTCAGGTTTCAGAGTGATGTGCATAATGCCTAGGTCCCCCATGATTCCTTTGAGCTCGGAAAACTTTGTCGAAAATAAGTCTGGATATTTTGTAAGTAGCTCTGCAATTTTGCCTACAATTCCTTCGTCCCAATAGTCCAAAATTTTAGCCAACTTAGGGTGTTCTTCCATTCCAATATTAACTTTGCGCAGCTTCATAGGTTGTGTCACATCAATATTCTACAGCGGGGGTCCAATAACGGTGTGTTCCCCCTCGGATTCTAGAACAGAGACGTTCCGAGGATTTTCTTCTTCATTGTCTATCGCCAAGCTCCAGCAGTTGAATATGTCTTGCATCTGCGCTTCCAATGTCAGGACCTCTGGTGCAGCGTGATGGTGAAAGTTATTAAATACAAACACATTGATTTCCTGGAGATCTTCGTCGAGCATCTCCGTCCCCCAAATTAGTCTGAACGTTCCTATAAATTCATATTTTAGTATTTCCCAGTGGCGGGTGTGCTGATGTAGCTCTGCATCTAAATACCATGCAGCAGGGATAGGGCCCAAGGCATGAAAAAATAGATGAACCCATTCTTCTCTAGTCCGGTCGGACCATTTTTCCATCCAGGTGAGAAAATGCACGCGGGTATCCCCGGGTCCGAGAAATATCTTGGTGCATATGTCATCTAGGGGTGTGAACTACAGGATCATCATATCTCGACACGTCTCCCAGTTCAGGAATGCTTTCTTGTGGCTATCCCACTATTGCGTAGGTGTCCCACGCATAGCTAGATTAAGGTCCCAGAGTCGTCGTTCCCTTAGAACCATAGCTTCCAGTGTTCTCAAGAATTCCTAGATGCTACGAGACTCATCAAAATGGGGTAGATATCTTACCTATGAATAAATGCAGCAGAGGGCCCTCACGACCTGAGAACATTGCAGTGCCGAGACATTGTGCAACTGGTTTTTCCAATTCTCCATCTCCTCATTAGAGTTAGAGAAGTATTCACTGTCTGCTTCCCAGTAGAGTACCCCATCTGCCATGGGATGGATCTAATCTTCATTTTACGTAGTCAACTTGAAAATGTGGTCTACCTCTTTTTTACCGTGTACTTGCTCTGTGTAGCATTTTCATTCCGTAGGATCTAATGGTATTGTCACCCTTGTCCCGTTATTCTCAAATAACATGCTTCTTTTCTTGAGGTTGACGATGCCACCCATATCTATGGCCCATTCGAGCCCTAAGAGTGAAGGGTATGGGCTACATTGTTGACAATATGAATTACTTCGAAATCAGCCTGGGCCCTGACCCCAGCGATATCTACCGTGAGTTTTGGTAGTCTTCCCAAAGGTATGATCTTCTGCTGGTTAGCCATACGCAGTTGGATATTGGACCAATCTAATTTGGGTTCTCCCATTTTCTGCCACATTTTCTTAGGTAGAACATTTGCATCTGACCCCAAATCTAAGACAACCTGATCCATCTCATAATCACCAATTTGGGTAGTTAATCTCATCTCCCTACCGGTACGTTTCCTATAACTGCCTAACTTGTGTACATCCCAAACTTCTGGAGATAGGTGGGATTTCCCTGCAGAGCAGTCAATTACTACCTGAAGGTTTTCTTCGGCCCATGGGTGGCGTAATAACTTTATACATGCCTGTAAGAAGGGTCTTACCTCATCATCCGCTCCTAGGCACACAGGTGTCTGGTGGATTGTTTCTTGCCCCGGTTCGTGGCCCAACCCTTCTTGGTTGTCAGGTGTCGGTTGGCTTGGAAGACCCCTTGTATCCTCCAATGTGGGCTTCCTGGTGGCCATCCTACCATGTGTTGTGCTTGAGATTTTGTCTCGTAGTTCGGCCTTAACTCTTTGTACATTCTGCATTGGTGTTGGCTATTTTTCCTGCATTTTTGATATCAAGATCAAGCAGTCTTCAATCTCATGGTCCAGTTGTCGGCAATATTTGAAGGATTTCCTGGTAGGGTTTGGGCAGTCCATTACAAAGTGCCATACCTCTCTGCAGTTATAACAGATTAGCTACCATCGTCCCCATCCTATGCTTCTTCCCTGACCTCCCCTGCCCCTTGCTGGGGAGCCACCAAAGCTCGTTGGATATCTTGGTGATGTAGGGTCTGATTGTACCCTATATAAGTTCCCACAATCTATCATGAAGTCATAAGTGCGATAGTTTTGCTCATCGTGTCTTACCGTCTGGCAAAACCTGCACCACTATTGCTTCAGTTTGCCCATACTTAGTCGAGGGCACTGGGCCGTATCGTGTAGTCTCGTTACCTAGCAATCATCTCACCATAACGCAAACCTGCTTGAGCCCGGACGTAGTGCACTAGTTCCTCCTGCTTGCATGTAATCTGCTAATAGAGGGCACTGATTCTTCATATGGCCAGATACCCGACATCGTATGCACCAGAGATCTGCGCTAGCTTCTTTTCCCCATTCCTTTCGTAGGTTCTAAATCTCCATGTGCATGGTTCTGAGCTACTCCTAAATTTGTTGTACTCCTCTCAAAGTGTCATCTTTGGGCGTGGCTTCTAGTTTCATGGCGGCTTCCAAATATTTTTCCTATGACTTGAAGGTCTGGTGGCCCATCGATATACGAAAGTGAGGTAGCAGCATAGCGATGAACCATTCAGTGTGTTGTCTGTCATCATACTTAAATCCTCCTTCTATGATTTCTTTTCTAGTCTCTGATTAGATTCCCAGAAAAACTCAGTCGCTCCTTGCTTGAAATATTTCACATCTGCTACAATCTGAGAGTAGGATTTAGGTTTTCGGAACTGTTGTTTTAGGGCATCCTTAATATCTTGAATAGATGTGCTCCCGTTTCGAGATATGTACCGCATTTACCAGTCCAAAGCTCTCTCTTCGAAGGTTAGGGACAGCTGCGCTCTCTTCACAATATTGCTTACCACACCCTACGTAGTCCATACCGAGTCTAACAAAAACCAAAAATGATCCATGTCCTCATTCGCCACACCTTTAAAGGTAGGTAATTTCAAGTGCGCTACCATGTCTCCTTCTAGCGGGGTTTCGGTTGAGGGTTTATTCTTCCATGGTTTTGACGTCGGTGTAATTGGCGAGCCTTGCATAGCTGCTCTTTTCAGAGGGCTATAGACAGATTTATCCCCTTCTTGATTGGTTCTATAGTACTTACCACTTCGTGTTGTACTTTCATCCAGAGTGGTGCTCATTTACTTCCTTGTCAGGTTTCCAATATTCACTTGTCATTACCCGATCCCTTCCTCAAAATGCTCCAGGTCCTAGCAACGGAACCATTTTTTGGCTTGAGGGGTCCTGACCCAGGTTCAGAGTTCAAGTTTTGCTAACAAACCCCTATACTACTGGCCCTTTTGGTAGTGACCTACTTGCACAGGTAAAATTCTAACCCAAAGTAGTATGGGTGGGTGCTAGAACCAGGTTTCCGCACCCTGAGAAAGGATAGGTAAGGCAAGCAGAGCTGCATCCAATCCTGTGATACCCAGATTGCCTCTTTTTGTGCAAGGTCAACAAGTCTCTTTTCGCATCCACGTGCGTTAGATCTATAATTATATACTTCTATTACAGTAGCACAATATTGCATAAAATAAAACAGAATAGATCCAGATAAAACAAACACACTTACATAGATATTTCGCAGCTTGAATACAAAATGCGCATAATGCAGTAATTAATAATGATTCGCAAAAACAGTTTACATAGGTTCAGTTCTGAAGCAACCCTTCATATTCATCAATTCATCAATTCCTTCTTAAAATACCCATCCCAGCCTATGCACACAGTAGCAGGGTCCGCACATAGCTGGACTCTGGATCTCCACACACACAGCCAGCAGGAGTCCTTTCCCAAAAAACCCAAAAAGATATCTTAAACCACAGTTCACATCAATAGCTCTTCATTTCCTACCTTACAATTCAAAATGTTCCTCTATTTATAATAATCTAGCCTAAAATTTCCTATGGTCTGTAAACCGTGGTTTTCGGACCCCCGGTTTACCCTTTTTCCCATTACAATTCTTTTGGGGCTTTGACCCACCCCAAAACCCCTAGGCTAGAATAAATATAATAAAAAATATAGCAAATCAGACCAGTTTTGTAGCTCGTAGAAGACCGTGTTCCAAAAACAACCAAAGACATGTTTTCCCCACAGGTGTCCTCCCAACCACACGAGTCTTTCAGAGGCGTTATAAGTAGTCCATATTCCCAAACAAACTTTCTATAATTCCCCGCATGGACGAGGAGTGAATTCATCTATTTCCTTGTTGTAAGAGTCGCTGCATATATGATAACTCTGCCTTCTATGTCTACATTCCTATTCAACGTAAGGTGCATCCCATTGCAACCCCCTCGCAGCCTAAGCAGCTCGGTAGTCGTGTGCACCCCTTCCAATTTAGATTTAAACGCAGCTCGCGGATCATCCTTACTATCTATTGAGCCTGGGATATGGTAGTTGATCATGCTTGGTATCTGTGCTTCCCATGTTGGTAATTCTTGTGCAAGGAACAGGTGTGATTTTCCCCACTCCCTAGTGTCAATGTCTCGCAGGGCTGTGTCAAGTGCCATGGTCCAGCCTACTAACCCAAATGTTCCCAGGAACTCTTCTTTCAACATCCCCTAGTGGTAGGTGCACCGATGGAGCTCCACATCTAGGTACCATGTAGATGGAATCGACCCTAGGTCATGAATCAAAAGGTGAACCCATTCCTTAGTCATCTTGTCACACCACTGTTTTTCCCATGCCGACATATATTCGCGTGGATCTTCCGATCCAAGGAATGTCTTGACCCACAAGCTAGTTGGGGCTTCAAATTTTAGGATCAACATATCGCGACATGCCTCCAAATCTTGGAATGCCTCCTATTGTGTTCCCCACCAGCGTGCAGGTGTTCTGCTCATGGCTAGCTTAAGGGCCCACAACCTTCATCCCTTGGGAACCTCTGCTTCGAATGCTCGAAAAAATTTCTTAATGCTACTAGAACCATCAAAGTAGGGTAGGTCTCTTACCTCTGATTAAATGCAGTAGAAGTCCCTTGTGACTCGAAGACATCGCATTGCTTAAACATCATGCAACCAGTTTTTCCAATTCTCCATCTCCCCATCAAAGTCAGAGAAGCATTCACTATCCTTTTCCCAACAGAGTAATCCTTCCGCCGTGGGGTTGATCTAATCTTCATCCCATGCAGTCAACTTGAAAATGTGATCCACCTCCTCTTCATCGCGCACCAGCTCGGTACATCGTTCACCTTCCGCAGGATCTAATGGTACTATCACCCTTGTGCCGTTATTCTCAAACACCATGCTTCCCTTTTTGAGGTTGATGATACTGCCCATATCTATGGCTCAGTCCAATCCCAAGAGCACAGGGTAGGGGTCCGTATCTTCTACAATTTCTATTACTTAAAAGTCAACTCGGGCCTTTACTCCTACAATATCCACCGTAATTTTAGACAACACTCCTAGCGGGATTATTTTCTGCTGACTTTCCATGCGTAGCTGAATAGTTTACCATTCCAACTTAGGCTCTCCCATTCATTTCCAAGTATAATTAGGTAACACGTTCGCATGTGAGCCTAGGTCCAAAATAACCTGGCTCATTTCGTAGTCACCGATCTGCGCAGACAACTGCATTTCTCTTTCGGTGCATTTTTTATACCTGTATAGCTTGTGCACATCCTTGACTTCCGGGGTTAGATTGGGTCATGTTGTGAAACTATATATTAATTCCTAAAGGTTCTCCAAAACCTTTTGGTTGTGTAACAATTTCATACATGCCTGTAAAAAGCGCTCAACCTTCTCATCTACCTTGAGGTTCGCAGGTGGCTGAGTAGTAGTTGTCTCTGCATCAGCAAAGTCCTTGCCAACTGTGGTAAATGTTTCTTTCCCCCTTTTCAGGTCTAGCCCTTCTTGTTTGATAGTGGCTTGACAGATCAGAGGTTCCATCATGTTAGGTCTCTGTAATAAGCAAGATTGGGAAAAGTCCGATCACAGAGTTAACATCATTTCAACCAACTTTGGGATTCTAGGATCTAGCCCTCCTAAATCCGGAGAGGGATCTCTCTAATATGTACAAAGATGGATTTGTCTTTGAAGTTTGGGGTAATAATATTAGGCTAGTTATGAAGTCCAAGGGTTTGTTTTGTTTTTTGGATGGTTGAACATAGCTGCTGTCTGAGGCAGAAAGATCTATATGCAAATAGGTTCAAAAGTGAGAAGTTGCAAGTAACTAGAAAAAGCTTTAGTTAAGATGAAAGATGATGGCAAGCTTTCAGTCCATTGGGCTATGGAGTCATAAGGGGATTTAATTGAAACAATCAGGTTCAAGGGTGGTCAATGGGGCAAGTCATCTATGCCTCAGGATCTCTTTAAGGTTTGATTTATGGAATGGAGTGATACATAAAGAAAGGGAAATGACAGATGCAGAACAAAGAGCAGTCTAGGATCTGGTAAGTACTTTGAAACTAGCCAGCCTTTGACCAGGCACTTAGGAAAAACATAGAAGCAAACTAGGATCTGGTAAGTACTTTGAAACTATCCAGCCTTTGATACACTTCTGATAGAAAACATATAAAAACAAAAGGGAAACTTGAAGGAAAATTTTGGAGTAGAAGCTAGTGGGCCGAGCGCACCACAAATCCTCTCCTAGCTCTTCTTTACTTGGTTGCTTTTAGGAAAATCACAAAGATAACACAGAATGGCCTAAGATCTGATAAGTACTTTGAAACTAGTCAGCTTTTAACACATCCTAAGGGAAACAATCAAATAGTTGAGCAAATAAGAAAGGGACTCAGGGCTAACCTTAATTTCCTCAGTTCATCTTCACACAACATATATTGTAAGTAACATTTAAAAATAACATTCAGCTAAGACAATAAGACGAGGGAACGCCAGCATCCCTGTACTTAAACTTAATTAAATCATTTTCAAATAACATAGATGGAAGAAAACATCTAAATAAATATTTCTTAGCGAGAGAAGGTTACTGGTATACAATAGGTCCTAACTCTGTTTAAACTGTTCTTTACAGCAGAAAGTGAAACAAAATGGAAACAGAAATAAAACACAAGTTACAGTAAGAACAACATCACCGTTAGCATAGACCAGGATCCCATAGATCAACTTGTATTGATGCTGCAAACCGGTTACAATATTCAAATCCAGTGTGTCAATTCATCTTTCTTCCAAAATCTAACTTATCTATTACAAGCAGAGCTCCAAGAGCTAGTGAAATCCTATCTACAATCGAGAGTCTTCAGCTCAATTACAATTACAATGCTTCATGAATTACATTAACAACCAACCCCTCACTCATCTTCTACTGAAGTATTTATAGAAGGACAAGGAGGTGAGATCTGATAAAAGATCTCAAAATCAATTAATACAGAGTAAATGTTTTCTTGGCCCTTGGGAGGCTCAAAGAAGAAACTGCACAGGTGTTTCACCGTATTAACTGATCTACACTCATGAATTAAGCTCGGAGGGAGATTTTGTTGACCTTTGAGGCTCTGTGTGATGTTAGGGCTACTCCACAGACATTCTTTCATTAAATTCCTGGCAGAAGTAACTCTTCGGCTGCGTCGGGGTAAAATATCTTATCCCAATCAATAACTTTTGTTCTTGATTGAATACTTTGAGGCACAGGTGGCACTGTAGTCGCTGGGAGGAATCAATTCGCCTCCATCTGTGTCGGTTGAGAATTTTCCTGATAAAACACTTTAGTTTTTTCTTCAAATTGTATTTTTAGATCGGGGATTAGGCATTTGATAACTTTCTTAGCCTTAATCCCCACAAATCTGTCCACCAATCTGCTGTTCTGGTTCATTTTTGGTCTTCAACATCTGATACTCTTTCTTTGCATTGATCTTCATGGTTTTTTTGTCGTGCAGGGCTGTGCAGGGTATGTAAGGCATCAATTCCTGTGAAAACATCAATATAATGTGATTTTAAACCCTGTGGATGATTTCCTCAGAGGAATCGAACAAGGGAAGGTCGTCACCCTCATTCGCTGAATCTTCTTTGGAAATGACAGAAAATACATTTAAACCTGCAAAAAACACGAAAAAACATTATATAATCCTGCGTATAGGTTAATCTGCATCGGGGGCTGTGCGGAGGAGCATGGGCCGTCGGATGGCATCACCCAACTGCTAGGATCAAATCTGGGTGATCGTGGAATAGGTCAGAAGGAGATTAAGTCTGGACCGTCGATCTGCAGAGATCGACGGTCAAGATTGAACGGGGCGATTAATGGAGGAGGATGAATCTGAGCTGCCGATCATGCAATGATCAACGGGCGGGATCGAGCAACAGAAGGTCAGAGGAAAAGTCTTTGACCTGGCAACGGAAAAGGGAGATTGAATATGAGCCGTCGATCTGCAGAGATCGACGGCAGAGATTTATTTTTGGCCGTGTGATGGCTCGGTTAACATGTGGGCACTTTGGTTAAAATTCGGGCATCTTCGGCGATCGACAACTGTCGGATGAGGAGAGTTAGATCGGACGGCGGAGGTGAATTCTGCTGGGTGGCTCTGGTATTAACTTTAATGCGTGAAATATTTCGGTCGCGCGGCAGTTTTGAAACAGTGCGGAGGACACGCGTCGGCCAGCGTATGGAATCACTGGTCGACGGGAGAAAACCACCATCCGGCGAAGAGTGGTGCGGAATGAAACCGGTGGGATTTCAGAAAACAGCGCGGGGAGTGGGGGCCACGGGCAAGTCGCGCTCCGCTCCATTGGATCTGCAGAGCAGATCGACGACTGAGATGAACTGCGGGAGGCCAATGTGTACAGACACGAGGCTTTTGGAGCAACCCCCGTAGTGAATGACAGTCGTTAGATTAAGGTTTCACCCATCCTGAGGAGTCAACTACGGGGGCACCAAGGTGTGACCCTACAGATAGAGTAAAGCCCCCGCAGGGGAAGTTCTTTGGTCACGGCATCGGGTCACATGGAGAGAAAAAGGCAGAGGGGCTTAGCCCGCGGGGGCTAAAAACCTTTTACATAAGAATTATGAATTTTTCATGGTTTTTTCAATGATTTTCCAAAGGAACTAAAGTTCCGAAAAGGTTAAAAGTGGGTTTTTAACCTTGGGAAATGAAATTATGAAGGGATAGGGGAAAAACATGGAAATGTGGGGTTTTCATGGGTAAAAGGGAAAAATAGAGAATGAGGTTAGTGGTGGAAAGAAGAAAAAGGGAAAAGGGTCCTTTGCAAAAGTATCCAACTGGGGATTTTTATAGGATTTTAGAGGCTTTTGAAGTATGAAATAGCAGTATGGGATATGGACAGAGGGAAAAGGCTAGAGGCCTTATAGAGACTTCAAGAGCCAACAATTTTTAGAGATGAAATTTGTTCCTTGGAGGCTCCCAAAAGTTCTTAGCCACCTTTTGGTATAACAAAATATTATGGGTGGCTAACAGTGGCTCCACATGGGGATGGTGCCTTCTTGAAGGCATCAAGAATTCAGACTTGATTTCTCTGGGATGTTGACTTGTGCCTGATCCTTTGGATTGCTTTCTTTTGCTGGATGATTTTGCTCTGCTTCTGAAAAATAGGGTCAATCATGAAAGATAAATGGACTTCATCAATACAACTTCTACCTAACCAATCCTACTAATATAACATTTTTTCTTCTTCATTAGAGTGCACTTGGATTGGAAAACTCTATTCACAACATTTTATTCTTTTGAAAGCATAAAAACTAATCTAATGCTACTCCTTATTTCTCCCTGAACTCAGATTAAATAGTTGAGCTCAGATATTTCTCTACCTAATCTACCGTCTGTTGGGATTAAACTGTCCAACAGACTTTCATTCCCTGAATTCTACAACAGAAATTTAAAAACAGTCAAGTCAAGATTAAGTTGTTTGACTTGTTGTGATATATGGCATAAAAACAAGCTACCCATAGATTATTATTTGCAGAAAATTAAAATAAAAAAGGAAGGTTTAAGATCTGAAAGTTTCTCATCATGGCCTTCTCTTTTCTTCACAGCTCTGTTTTTGCTTTTGTTTGAGTTGTCTCTTCTTTGATAACTGATTTAGATTTTGGGCAAATTAGAACCAGTTTTTCTCTTTCATGGCTCAAAAAATGAAACAGTTTTGAGTCATCTCTCTTTAGAAACTTTGGTTAGGATTTTGAGTTTATTTGAACCTTCAATTTCTATCCTAATTTATCTACTAATAAGCCAAGATTGAATAGTTTGGCAAATCACATTTTCTACCCTATCAGCAATAAATTGAAAACTAGTTAGTCAAGTTTAAGCTGTTTGACTAGCTAGAAGTGTGTTTTAGGAGTGGCACTTGATATTGCACACTTTCAGCATTTGTTTCTCTTTTTGGCATGGGTCTTTGCCTTTCTTGTTTTCATTCCTGCCCTCTTTTCATTTTTTCTTTGTTTTTGTATTTTTTGATTTTTCATAACTTTGAATGCAATGGTGGATGGACTATTCATAATGGAAAAAGATAAAAAGGCTTCAAAACATAAAATGGATCAAGAGAAGTAATGCTTAAGAATCCTGCCATTGACAGGACCCCCAAACAATTATGTTCCATCCAGTTCCTGCAAGAAAAATGCATTATTACCAGCAACTGTATGAATAGAGTAAGGGCCAAGCCATAGGTTGTAAAATTTTCCATGCTTGCCCTTTTCTTCCCTTCTTGAGTCCCACTTCAAAACTTTATCCCCAATATTGAAATTGCTAGCCTTTTTTCTTCTATCAAATATCTTCTTGATACTATCTTGCTTCTGCAATGCATTGCTATAGACCTCCTCCCTAGTTTGCTGAAGATGAATAGCCTGATTTATTCTTCTGGTCATGTCATTTTCTTCAGTCTGCAACTCTTGAATTAACTTCATAACTAGTACAACAAGGCTGTTAGGAAAAATTGTATATGTACCATACACAAGCTGGAAGGGTGACATACCAATAGATTTCTTCAAAGTTAATCTGTCAGCCAAAAGTGCACGGATCAGCTTTGTGTGCCAAGACTTTTTATTGTCCTCCAACAGTTTCTTGATTATGTTCACTAAGCTTTTGTTGGAAGATTCTACAAGTCCATTACCTTGAGGGTAATAGGCTGTGGAGTGTCCCAATGTTATCTGATACTTGTGAAAAAATTCAACCATTTTCTTTGATCCAAATGCTGTTGCATTATTTGTGATGATCTTGGTAGGACAACAAAATCTGGAGAGGATGTTAGTCTCCATAAATTTTATGATAACTGAATCATTGGCCTACCTACAAGGAATGGCTTCTATCCACTTAGTGAAGTAGTCTGTGGCAGTAAGAATCCACCTATGCTGAGCAGAAGATGGTGGATGGCTTTCTCCTATGAAGTCAACTCCCCATTTTTGAAAAGGGGCTTCAACAGTGATTGGATGCAGAGGAAGGGGTAGCAGTTTTCTCTTGCCCTCAAATAATTGGCATTTATGACATGCAATTATCATCTTGTGTATATCGGGAAAAAGAGTAGGCCAATAGAAACCAACCCTCAAAATTTTGTTGGCTGTTGACTTCCAGTATAAATGACCCCCACACTCTCCTTCATGGAATTCCTGCTTAATCTTCTCTGCATCAAACGCAGGAAAACATTTAAGCAATATAACACTTGCATTTTTCCAATAAAGACATCTATCAATAATGCAATAGTTTATAGCTTTTAACTTTAGGAATCTTGCCTTTGTTTTTGATAAACCAGGAGGTGTATTCAGATTAAGCAAAACATAAATAATATCAGCATACCAAGGAGAGTTCATAAAATGGTTTTCAACAATGGGAGTTGAGAATTCTTCTTGGTTATCCAAAGCATTAATCATATTAATATCAAGAACTTCACAATTTGATTCGGCCATTAATTTAGCTAGACCTTGGCCTTTGATGAGCTTAGTGGGTTTTATCTCTAAATCATATTCAAGCATAACAACAATCCACTTACCTCTCTTACCATCTGGGTCTTGTGTCAGAATGTCTTTAACGACTGAATTTGGGACAAAGGCAATAATGTGTGAGTGAAGGATGTATAATCTGAAGTCTTTCAAAGCCTTCACCAAAGAAAAATCCTGCTTCTCCATAATGTTATACTTCAAAGGGGAATCCCTTAAAGCCTTGCTAAAGAATTCAATAGGCTGCTCTTGTCCTTATGGATTTTTCTATAAAAGGACAACAACTATGGTATGTTCTGATGCAAATGAGAAGATATAAAAGTCTTTTGAAAAATCAGGGCTTATGAGAACCGGTGTTTTGGTTAATGCTTGTTTTACCAGTTCAAAGGATGTCTTTGCTTCCAAGGTACATTTTACCCCTTGCTCTTTCTTCAACATATTTGTGATATTCCTAAGGAGCTCAGCCAAGTTAGGGATGAACCTTCTCAAAAAGTTAATCTTTACAATGAAAGACTGCAACTCTTTTATGTTCTGAGGATGAGAGATTTGCAATATAGCCTCAATCCTCTTTGGATCTATCTTTATACCCTCCTCAGAAATGATGTGCCCAAGACGTTTACCTTCTTGGAGACCAAATAAAGTCTTCTTAGGGTTTAAAGATATACCAAACTTTCTACACTTCTCGAAAATTTTTCATAAATGTTCTAAGTGCTCTTCATCCGTTTTTGAAAACACAGTGACATCATCAAGATAGATAATGATAAAGAAGCCCAGTTCTTCCGAGAATGCTATGTCCATGGCTCTCTGAAAGGTTGCTCCAGCATTCATTAGACCAAAAGGCATTTTCACATACATGAAAGTGCCCCATGGGGTAGTAAAAGCTATCTTTAATTGATCATCAAGGTGGACTAAGACTTGATTATACCCTAAATAACCATCTAGAAAAGAAATTCTTTTAGACCCCACCACCCTTTGTAAAATATGATCCATTTTGGGCAACGGGTAGTTGTCTTTTAATGAAGCTTTGTTTAAATTTCTAAAGTCTATAGAAAGCCTGATTTCTCCAGTTTTCTTCCTAACAGACACCAGATTAGATACCCACTCAGAATATCTAATAGGGACAATAATACCAGCGTCATACATCTTCATGATTTCCTTCTTAACCAAAGGTAGTTGGACAGGTTTTATTCTGCGCAGCTTCTGTTTGAATGGTTTTTGGTTTTCTTTAAGAGGGATTTTGTGTTGTATTATTTTGGTGTCATAGGACTTAAGATCTTCATAACTCCATGAAAAAACATCATAAAATTCTTTGAATAGCTCTATGTATTTGATTTTAATGTGAGTTGGCAAAGTTTTGGACAATTTGATCATTTTTGGTTTTTCCTCACTGCCTATATTGCATTCCTCCACTTCAGTTTCTACAGGTTCCAGTTTAGGTTTTTTGGCCACATCATTAAAATCAAACAATTCTTCTAGAGGGGCCAAACCACTTGGAAAACCTCCATCTTTAGAATGCAGAGTTTCTATTTCTTCTGTTTTTGATTCTACACTCAATTCTGTTTGGTTTCTAAGTTTTCTAGTCTGAAGGTTAATATCTACAAGCTCAGGAGAAGGTTCTTCTTCACCAAGAAAATTTTCTTCACTGCAGTCTGTATCATAGTCTGAATCTGAACTATGCAGTTCAAATTCATTTCTGAATTGCATGAAGTCTTCTATTTGTTTATCTCCGTCAAACACTTTCAAATATTTCTTGTTATCAGGCACTGCTGGTCTAAATTTTTTCGGAGTTGTGCTGTCTCCAGTTTCATATGGCGTTAGACATGTCCTGGCTGCAAAAGCTAAATTGTGGGCTGCAGTGTTTCTTTTCCTTGGGACAAAACTCAGGTTGGCCTCCTCAAATGTTTTTAAAAGATCCATGAAATCATTCCTATAGGCCCTAAGTCTGGGATGATTTTCATTATACTCCCCATTGACTTGCCTAATTATTAACTCAGAATCCCCATACACATTTATTCTCTTGGCTCCTAACTTTTTTAGCAAATGCAGGCCTAAAAGCAGGGATTCATACTCCGCTATTTTGTTTGAACACTGAAAGTTTAATTTACATGAAATACATTCAGTATGATTGTTTTCAGTGTTAGTATTCTAGACCCCTGCACCAGCATTAGTTTTAGTGCATGACCCATCAAAATACATACTCCAAAGAGGGTCATTTTCAGTTTTATCAGTTTGGTGAACGTCCTCTGTACGATTTGATTCCTCAAGTTTTTCAATATGTTGAGGGGTGTTTTCTTTGCTGCCAAAATTTAACAGCAATGGACCAACGACGTGTAAATGAAGACTTGCGTTGTGTTTTCCAAAGTTTTCCAGTGCAGCAAACTATTTTGATACTTTAGTGTCGTTTCCTTCTCCCTTTGTATCAACCAGTAATTCTGTTGAAATGATTTGTTCTGTAAGTGTTTCATAATTAAAAATGATAAAAGAATCAAGGCCTATATTCATAGAATATAGAGGGGAGTTTTGAGTTCTGTCTTGACTCGTCACTGTGTATTGCATATGAGACTCCTTGTAAAGTCTTCTAGTCTAATTGAAAACAGGGATAGTCGCATAGGTCATATCCATCTGCATAGTCCCCTGTAACTTAGCCCCCCAAGATCTTGATAAAATCATTCCATACTTTGGGGGTACATCAGCCACAACAACATCCATAACTAAGCATTTGGCTGGAATCTGGGCTAAGTTAACACGGAGGTCTTTGATTAATCCTAGACATTTCACTCTGCTGGAATAAAAGGAGTATAGGTCCTTATAAGGTCGGGTGATATCTAGACCTAGGCTCTCCATTACAGCTTTTGGCATTAAATTATGAGAAGCGCCTGAATCGTGCATAGCGTTGTGAAAATTTTTGTCATGAATGTTTAGACTTACATAAAAGGGAGGGACATGACCCTCTTGAAACTTACCTTCAATCTTTGGACCAAAAATAAGCTCTGGCTGGTCGTCATTAAGATTGAGTGTATCCTCATTTTCTTCTATGTTCAAAGCCTTCAAAATTTTGGACCTATATACATGTTGGGAAACTAACTCGGTCAAGGAAACAGAGATTTTGATTCTTGAGATTTCCTGTTCCAGGCTGAAAGGAATTTGACCCTTTAAGGTGCTAGTTTCAGCCCTATTAGCTGTCATTTTATCAGCAACGTCAGTTTGCTGATTTTCTTTATTTACATTTGATACAGTTGTTTTAACATGAGTACTAGCTGAAGTGTTAGCACTACTGATGTTTGCACTCTGTTTTTCAAGATTTTGAGTGTCTTCCTCTTTACCTTTGCCAGACTTATCAGCCACTGTTTTATCCTTTTGTTTGACTGTTTTAGGCTTGGTTGCAGTGCTGTTTTGAGAAGATTTGTCAGAGGTTTGGTTGTTGGGGGTTTGTTGACTTGACCTACTTCTGAGTTCATATTCTTTTGAAGGTTCTGTCATGGCATTCTCCATGTCTTGACAACAATTTTCATTATCGTCCCTTTTGTCATCATAAGGTGTGTAAATACCCCCTTTTCTATCATAATGAACCTCGAAGTCATCATCATCTACCCCAAATAAGTTTATATCATCTTCCTCTGTTATTTGATCCATTTCCTCAACCTCACTTACATAGTTTTGATGAAAGGGAGGAGTGATCTATTGATCATCTTCCCTAGGTCTGTTTGGAGGTTGGTTTCTTCTAACATTCTGATTCTAGTTTTGGTTTCTTTTTTGAGGAGCGTTTTGATTTAGACTTGCTTGCGCTCTCTCTAGAATGATCATTTTCTTCATCATTTCTTCCATCATTCTTTCCATCTTTGAGCTTGAGGTAGTAGGGGTGGATTCCTCTCTAAAAGATACTCTCTTTTTAGCTTTCATCCTTTCTCTCTTCTCCATTAAGTTTACTTCCACACAGAGAGCACCTCTTTGCATATCTCCAAGGGTTGCAAAATCTCTTTCTCTTAATGAATAGGTCATGTCAGCATCAAACCCTTCAGGAAACTTGTTTAAAGCTGAACCTTGTGGAGGTTTTAATTTAGGAGAAAGTGCATTATACACACTGTTAAATCTGGTACAATAAGCCTGTAATCTTTCCCCTGGGTTTCTATGGAGATTGTTATAGTAAGTAAGAACTTGGAGAGGGTTCTTATTTACTTCCCATTTGTTTAAGAATTCTTGATGGAAACCTTGGAGATCATTAATACTATGGGGGGCTAAGCCTTCGAACCATTTTCTTGCTTCTCCCCCCAGACTTTGAGCAAATAGTATAAGCTTGACAGAATCATCATCAATTTCATTTCTTTCAAAGTAGTCATTCATCTTGTCCATATGCCGTGATGCAGTCATAGTATTTCTAGCATCATACAATGGGATTTTGGACTGATAGTCCTGTGGAAGATTGACTAATGGTACAGGAAGGACTAAGGGAGCATACCATGCTGCCATGATAGGTGGTGGGGGTGGATTGAGAAGAGGTGGGGTGGGCTGAAATGAAGTGGTTTGAGTAGTGGATGAAGGGTGAACAGAAGTGGATGGAACAGGAGTAGATTGCCGAGCTAATCTTGGATGAGAGACACCTAAGTTAAGAAGAAAATGTAAATCATGAGGTGTTGATTCTCTATTCCCAAGGTGTCCGCTTGTTTCAGGAGATGAAAGTGAAGTCTCAGAATCTAGCTGATCTAAATCACCAAATGACCTAGTCCTAAATGGGGTCAATAGGTCAGCTTGTGGTTGTTGCAGAGCTGAAAGATTTTCAGGGACTGAATTAGCTCTTAGGGATGATCTGAAAAAAGTTGAAGATTCTATCTTAGGAGACTTCCTAAGGATTCTTTCTAGGTTATCAACTATCTCAGGTGGATCAGGGTTAGGATGGGCTCTAGTGTGGATCTTCCTAGAAGCAACTATGCTATGTTTTTAGACCCAAATAAACCAGAAAAGTTCAACCATATATGACAATATTTGAGAGGTTAACTAATCTGTTTTCACACTTTTAATCCTACAGTCCTCTAACTGGATTTGAATAATATTATAGTGGAAAGGGTTCTTCCCAGTGGAGTCTTAAGGTCTGTTTAGGATTGTGGAGTCGCCAGGTGGAAATTTTAGAGTGTGTTCAAAGAAGTGCACTGTCCACCACAGTGCTTGTGAGACATCCCTTTTCAAGGATATCCCAAAACACAAGAAACTCTAACCAGAGATTGACTGGGAGGGCATTCACCAGATATGTCACCTCTAAAAGAGGATGAGATTCGGAGGCTACCTGGCCCTTTCTAGACTCTGTCTAAGAGTATAAGGTAGAACAAATCAAAGGTAAGTGATATGTTGGAACAAGTGTTTTACTACCAATCTGAAATTCTTTTTGGTATTTTCTAAATTGTGTTTATTTGTGATTTGCAAGAATGTCCTAAATTTGCTTCAAAAATTAGCTACGATTATGAGAAAAAGACAGTCTACTCTTATGGCTAAGCCAACTGATTTTTCAAGGTTAGATAAAAGCTTATAAGAATCCTAGGGTTCACCTAGATTGTCACTGATTCAAACAAGTCTCATCAGGATTACCAGTCTTGGTAGTGCTTGAAAAGGCTTATTTTAACTCTCAAAGTTTTCTTCAATAAAGAGGTTTCTGGGGTCTCTAACAGGTATTAAAAACACTCAAGTCCCCAGCGGAGTCGCCAGAAATGTTAGGTTCTGGTGGCTTCAACTAGTTAATAAAGAAAGTGCTCTATGAACCAAATCCCAAGCTTCTTTATGAATAGTTTTGAACGTGAAATATTTTGAGTTCTTTCCCCAACGGATTTGCCAGAAATGTTAGGTCTCTGTAATAAGAAAGATTGGAAAAAGTCCGATCACAGAGTTAACATCATTTCAACCAACTTTGGGATTCTAGGATCTAGCCCTCCTAAATCCGGTGAGGGATCTCTCCAATATGTACAAAGATGGATTTGTCTTTGAAGTTTGGGGTAATAATATTAGTCTAGTTATGAAGTCCAAGGGTTTGTTTGGTTTTTTGGATGGTTGAACATAGCTGCTTTCTAAGGCGGAAAGATCTATATGCAAATATGTCCAAAAGTGAGAAGTTGCAAGTAACTAGAAAAAGCTTTAGTTAAGATGAAATATGATGGAAAGCTTTCAGTCCATTGGGCTATGGAGTCATAAGGGGATTTAATTGAAATAATCAGGTTCAAGGGTGGTCAATGGGGCAAGTCATCTATGCATCAGGATCTCTTTAAGGTTTGATTTATGGAATGGAGTGATACATAAAGAAAGGGAAATGACAGATGCAGAACAAAGAGCAGTCCAGGATCTGGTAAGTACTTTGAAACTAGCCAGCCTTTGACTAGGCACTTAGGAAAAACATAGAAGCAAACTAGGATCTGGTAAGTACTTTGAAACTATCCAGCCTTTGATACACTTCTTATAGAAAACATATAAAAACAAAAGGGAAACTTGAAGGCAACTTTTGGAGTAGAAGCTAGCCGGTCGGGCGCACCACAAATCCTCTCCTAGCTCTTCTTTACTTGGTTGTTTTCAGGAAAATCACAAAAATAACACAGAATGCCCTAAGATCTGATAAGTACTTTGAAACTAGTCAGCTTTTAACACATCCTAAGGGAAACAATCAAATAGTTGAGCAAATAAGAAAGGGACTCAGAGCTAACCTTAATTTCCTCAGTTCATCTTCACACAACATATATTGTAAGTAACATTTAAAAATAACATTCAGCTAAGACAATAAGACGAGGGAACGCCAACATCCCTATACTTAAACTTAATTAAATCATTTTCAAATAACACAGATGGAAGAAAACATCTAAATAAATATTTCTCAGCCAGATAAGGTTACTGGTATACAATAGGTCCTAACTCTGTTTAAACTATTCTTTACAGCAGAAAGTGAAACAAAATGGAAACAGAAATAAAACACAAGTTACAGTAAGAACAACATCACCGTTAGCATAGACCAGGATCTGATAAATCAACTTGTATTGATGCTACAAACCGGTTACAATCTTCAAATCCAGTGTGTCAATTCATCTTTCTTCCAAAATCTAACTTATCTATTACAAGCAGAGCTCCAAGAGATAGTGAAATCCTATCTACAATCGAGAATCTTCAGCTCAGTTACAATTACAATGCTTCAGCAATTACATTAACAAACAACCCCTCACTCATCTTCTACTGAAGTATTTATAGAAGGATGAGGAGGTGAGATCTGATAAAAGATCTCAAAATCAATTAATACAGAGTTAATGTTTTCTTGGCCCTTGGGAGGGTCAAAGAAGAAACTGCACAGGTGTTTCACCGTATTAACTGATCTACACTCATTAATTAAGCTCGGAGGGAGATTTTGTTGACCTTTGAGGCTCTGTGTGATGTTAGGGCTACTCTGCAGACATTCTTTCATTAAATTCCTGGCAGAAGTAACTCTTCGGCTGCGTCGAGGTAAAATATCTGATCCCAATCAATAACTTTTTTTCTTGATTGAATACTTTGAGGCACAGGTGGCACTATAGTCACTGGGAGGAATCAATTCACCTCCATCTGTGTCGGTCGAGTGTTTTCCTGATAAAAAACTTTAGGTTTTTCTTCAAATTGTGTTTTTAGATCGGGGATTAGGCGTTTGATAACTATCTTAGCCTTAATCCCCACAAATCTGTCCACCAATCTGTTGTTCTGGTTCATTTTTGGTCTTCAACATCTGATACTCTTTCTTTGCATTAATCTTCATGGTTTTTCTGTTGTGCAGGGCTGCGTAGGGTATGTAAGGCATCAATTCCTGTGAAAACATCAATATAACGTGATTTTAAACCCTGTGGATGATTTCCTCAGAGGAATCAAACAAGGGAAGGTCGTCACCCTCAGTCGCCAAATCTTCTTTGGAAATGACAGAAAATACATTTAAACCTGCAAAAAACACGAAAAAACGTTATATAATCCTGCGTATAGGTCAATCTGCATCGGGGACTGTGCGGAGGAGCATGGGCTGTCGGATGGCATCACCCAATGGCCAGGATCAAATCTGGGTGATCGTGGAATAGGTCGAAAGGAGATTAAGTCCGGACCGTCAATCTGCAGAGATCGACGGTCAAGATTGAACGGGGTGATTAATGGAGAAGGATGAATCTGAGCCGTCGATCGCGCGATGATCGACGGCCGGGATCGGGCAACGAAAGGTCAGAGGAAAAGTCTTTGAACTAGCAACGGAAAAGGGAGATTGAATATGAGCCATCGATCTACAGAGATCGATGGCGGAGATTTATTTTTGGCCGCGCGATGGCTCGGTTAATGTGTGGGCACTTTGGTTAAAATTCGGGCATCTTCGGCGATCGACAACCGTCGGATGAGGGGAGTCAGATCAGATAGCGGAGGTGAATTCCGTTGGGAGGCTCTAGTACAAAATTTAATGCGCGAAATATTTTGGTTGCGTGGCGGTTTTGAAACAGTGCAGAGGACATGCGTAAGCCAGCGTATGGAATCGCTGGCCGACGGGAGAAAACCACCATCCGGCGAAGAGTGGTGCGTAATGAAACCGGTGGGATTTCAGAAAACAGCGCGGGGAGTGGGGGCCACGGGCAAGTCGCACTCTGATCCGTCAGATCTGCAGAGCAGATTGACGGCTGAGATGAACTACGGGGGGCTAAGGTGTACAGACACAAGGCTTTTGGAGGAACCCCCGTAGTGAATGACAGCCGTTAGATTAAGTTTTTACCCATCCCGAGGAGTCAACTACGGGGGCACCAAGGTGTGACCCTATGGATAGAGTAAAGCCCCCGCAGGGGAAGCGCTTCGGTCACGGCGTTGGGTCACATGGAGAGAAAAAGGCAGAGGGGCTTAGCCCGCGGGGGCTAAAAACCTTTTACATAAGAATTATGCATTTTTCATGGTTTTTTCAATGATTTTCCAAAGGAACTAAAGTTCCGAAAAGGTTAAAAAGTGGGTTTTTAACCTTGGGAAATGAAATTATGAAGGGATAGGGGAAAAACATGGAAATGTGGGGTTTTCATGGGTAAAAGGGAAAAATAGAGAATGAGGTTAGTGGTGGAAAGAAGAAAAAGGGAAAAGGGTCCTTTGCAGAAGTATCCAACTGTGGATTTTTATAGGATTTTAGAGGCTTTTGAAGTATGACACAGCGGTATGGGATATGGACAGAGGGAAAAGGCTGGAGGCCTTATAGAGAATTCAAGAGCCAACAATTTTTAGAGATGAAATTTGTTCCTTGGAGGCTCCCAAAAGTTCTTAGCCACCTTTTGGTATAACAAAATATTATGGGTGGCTAACACATCACACCCTCCTCCTCAGGCCCCCTGGTGGCCATCCAACTACATGTCACCACATTCAAACTCAGATCTTTGTCTCGTAGGTTAGCCTTAACTCTCTGCACATTCTATGTACGTGTCGACCACTTTTGCTGCATTTTTTCTATCAAGATCAGAGAATCTTCAATCGCATGGTCCAACTGTTTGCAATATCGATAGGATTTACTAGTGGGGTTCACATAGTCCCTTGCAAAGAATCCTGATTCTCCACAGTTATAGCAGATTATCTGACCTCATCCCCATCCTATACTTCCACTGCATCCTAGTCCCCTGCCGTCTATACCTACGGGGGTTATTGGTGATGCAGCGTTAGATTTTACTTTGTATAAGTTTCCTTGATCAATCATCAAATCATATGTCCAGCAGTTCTATTCGTCATGTCCCACCGATCTGCAGAACCTACACCATTGCTACTTTACCTCTGGAATGTATGCAGCAAGGCGGGGACAATGGTTAGTATCGTGTAGCCCTGTGACGTGACAATCATCAGACCAGAGTGTTGGCCCACTAGGTCCCGTAGCTTCCCTAGGGCACAATGGGCTAGGTCCCCTGGCCTTCATATATTCTGCTAATAGAGGATAGTTATCCTTGGTATGGCGATTCACTTGGAATTGTATGCACCATCTTTCGAGGCTAGCCTCTGCCCCTCGCTCCTTTCACAATTTCTAGATCTCTACATGCATCGCTTCCAGCTGTCCCTAGATCTGTTGGACGCCTAGTTGAGTCTCATCCTGAGTTGCAGCTTCTAACTTCATGGAACCTTCCAAGGCCTTCTCCTATGATTCAAAAATTTGGTGCCCCATAGGTAAATGCAGTTGAGGCAACAACATAGAAATAAACCATTCTGTGTGTTGTCTTTCATCATATTGGAATCCCCCTTCTCTGATCACCTTCTTCAGTCGCTGATCAACCTCCCACACAGATTCAGAAGGTGCTTTCTTGAAATCCTTTACATCAACCATGATTTGGGAGTATGACCTAGGTTTCTTGAACTGCTATTTCAGGGCATTATTAATCTCTTCAATGGTTGCATTTTTTTTTTGGCCGATGTATCCCATGTTCTAGTCCAAAGCTCTTCCTTCGAAATAAAAGGACAATTGTGCCCTTTTCACCGCATCACTAGCCACATTTTTTGTAGTCCATACTGATCCTGCGAAAAACTAGAATTGATCCATGTCTTCATCCCCCACACCCTTAAAGGTCAGCAATTTCATGTGCACAGCCAAGTCGTCTTTCGGTGGCGGAGGGGCCGGTGAATTCTTACCACTAGGCTGATTTGAGAGTGGTGTGGCTAGAGGAATATACGAAGCTGCTTCCCTTATTGGACTGTAGACCAATCGATCTCCTTCTAGTTTGGCCCTATAATACTTGCCACTCTGTTTTGTGCTCCCATCCAGATCTGAGGTCATTCACTCGGTATGGCTACATAGAATACTCTTTTTTCATAATAATATCTTTATCAGCAATGGAAAAGTCTTCAAAAATGTACCTCGGAACCCCATGAAGAATCTTCACTCTAATTTAGAGTAGGAGACAAACTGATCGATGGAAAATTCTGTCACAAATACTCTTAACACACTGTCTACCTAATGGTCCATTATGCGAGTGATGGCATTATCAGTCTTTTCTAGCTGTTGGATTAGTTCGGGGGTCCACTTTGTGACCTGCTCGTCCTTCCAACACTTCTGAAACTCTACCAATCTTGCGAGCCAGTCTTGGAGCTCGATCACAATCATTACAAATAAGATCTCATAGATCTCTGTGAAGATTTAATGATTCATCCAATTTTTAGTGGTCAAAATCTCACTGTGGTTTTCTTTTATGGAAAATTCTTGAACTTGCAATTCAAACCATTCATCAATTTCCTTTCTCTTTGGCTTCCAGTACGACCTTGGAATTACGTGATCCCTCTCTCAAAATGCTCCAGGTCCCGGCAACGGAACCATTTGTTGGCTCGAGGGGTCCTGACCCAGGTTTGAATGTTGAAGGCTTACCAAAAAACCCCTATACTATTGGCCCTTTCAGCAGTGACCTGCTTGCGTAGGCCAAAGTCTCACCCGAAGTAGTATGGGTGGGTGCTGGAACCAGTTTTCCGCACCTTGGGAGGGGGTAGGTAAGTCAAGTAGAGCTGCGTCTACCCTTATAGTGACCCGATCTGGTATCACAGAGCCTAGATTCCCTTTGCATCCATGTGCACAACAACAATATTACTCACATAAATCAACAGATCATGAATTCATATAAAAATACGCAACTATTCCAGATATTCTTGTATGAAGCAAGCAGAACAAACCCAGATCATATCATAAATAAGTACACAAGTATGTTCGCAACTTAAACCAATAACATAGAAACATATATTAAGTAATAAAGATTTCACAGATTCATATCATAGTAATTCCAGTGCATTCAGATAGGCAACAATACCTCCACATTCATTAATCTTTCATATCTACTTATAAAACCCCAAAAAACCAACCTACGCACATAGCAGCAAGGTCCATACACAACAAGAAAAAGGCCCTCTGCACACAAAACAACAAGAGTCCTTACCCAACAATCCTAACCAGATCTATCGATTCTCACTTAGCTGCAATCTCTTATCATTCTTAGGTGGCTAAGTAGTAGTTGCCTCTACATTAGCAAACTCCTTGTGAGCTATGATAGATGTTTCTTTCCCCCTTTTTAGGTCTAGGCCTTCTTGTTTGATAGCGGCTTCACGGATCAGAGGTTCAATTGCAGCCTCATCCTCAGGCCCCTTGGTGGCCATCCCACTACGTGTCACCACATTCACACTCAGATCTTTGTCTCATAGCTCAGCCTTAACTCTTTGCATAGTCTGTGTATGTGTTGAATGCTTTTCCTACATTTTTGCTATCAAGATTGGGAAATATTTAATCGCATGGTCCAGCTATCTACAATATCGATAAGATTTCCTAGTCGGGTTCGGGGAGTCCCTTGAAAATTTTCCTGCTTCTCCACAATTATAGCAGATTATCTAACCTCATCCCCATCCTGCACTTCCACCAATCTACAAAACCTACACCATTGCTGCTTTACCTCTGGAACGTATGCAACAAGGTAGGGATAATGGTTAGTATTGTACAGCCCTGTGACGTGACTATCATTGCACCAGAGTGCTGGACCACTGGGTCCTGCAGCTTCCCTAGGGTGCAATGGGCTAGGTCCCTGCACTTTAATTTGACACAATTTATGCAAATGATGGGGTCACAGTCATTCCTTAGCACTGGGTGTGTGGACTGGCTGGATCCAGGTTCTTGAATCTGCTGTAGATGCCCCATTTTTGCCATTACAATTTCACGGACCAGCTGGCTTGATAGCTTCTCCCAAGTCCCCATTGATGCTGTGCTAATTCACTAGATTATGGGCCTTCCCATGCAGGGGTCACACCCTTTAGAATGGGTGGGAAAGAAATATGAAGGCAAGATTGCTGAATATGTGCGCCAAAAGTAAAAGGTGGATTGAAATACCTAGGGATTTATCATCAAATACATCATCGAATGTGCTACGCAGATGGGTACTATGCTATTAGCATGCAAGCTAATGCAGAAGTGCCAAGTCGCAACCGTCCCTGCCTTTGTCATTCGATTAGCAGGCCAGTGTACGAGGGGGGTCTACCTTAATTGGGCCCAATATTTGTGTGACAAATTCCTGACCAATGTCCATGAATCTCAGGAACAAGGAAAGGCCTTTTTCTATTCTAGGCTATTTCTCCTTATAGCACTGGTTGCATGGGAGGCCCCTGAGGAGTCGGTCTTCCCTGAGCTCACTCCATAAATGTGCGAAGGGGATTGCTTTGCCCATCTATGGTGTTGGGGCTCCCATATTCTGGAAATTTTGGCAATACCAAAAGATGAGAGAACATTAGAACCACTTTCAGACCTCGGGATCTAGCCCTCCTAGGTCCAGAGAGGGATCTCTCTATGATAGGCAAAGTATATACCTTTGAGGCTCTGTTTTTAGGTTTTAGGCTAGTTATAGGCACAGGTTTGTTTGTTTGATAGATTATTTGGTTGCTGGGAATCAGGAAATAAGGTTTTGGTATGAGATAAGGATGAGCAAAGAGGATTGTAGGAAAAGGCAGAATGATTTCAAAGAACATTTGAAACCATTGGGCAATGGAGTCGGGAAAGGGTTTACTTTCTATTCAATATGCAGGCTTTCAGTCGAGCTAGTCATCTAAATCATTGGATCTTAAATATGATAGTGTGGCATGAAATGGTAAGAAAGAGGCTGAAAAGGCAAGAAGACCTCCAAGGTGACATTTTAGGAAACATATCCAGGGACAGGACATTCCATTAGACACCTGTGACCCAACTCCTAAAGGGTAAACTCTTTAGACAAAGGGGACATATAATGATTCAAACGCAAAGGTGAAGACCTTAGATTAGAGAGAGACTTTGAACTCTCAATGCTTCGGCATCCAGCTTAAGGGATCTTAGAGAGGTTCAATTGATCAGGAATGGTCCTAATAAGACAAAAACAACATTCTAAACTCCCAATAACCCAATTCTTTCAATTCGAACCCAACAAGAACATCTGAGGACGAATTCATTAATTCATACATCAGCTAGCAGTAGATTATAGCCACTACACTGGTTAAATTAACTTAAGTTAGTACTCATATAACATATACAGCAGAAAACATCGAAGGTAGGGAGAGTAGAAACATAGGGTACCAAGCAAGGGTAAATCCTATGCCAGATTTCTGATGCGTACCAGAAGAAATGAAATGTGACGAACTACAAAGGAAAACAAATACAGAGATAGAAAAACATCACCGCTGCTTTAAATCAGGATCCAAAGAAATGTGCTTGTCATATTAAAGAGCAACACCAGTCATGTAAAACATTTCCAACATCTTGATATTCAGTCTGAAAACATCTTCCTCAACCTATCTTTCAGCTTTACACATGGAACTATATCTCAAGAGAAACAGCTTGAAATTCACATATGTCCGATCAACAACCTTACAATGAGTTTCTTCATGAGTTTTATAGCTGAAAGAGGGGAAGAGGAGGTAGTTGAAACACTGAATGTAACATTAAAAAAGAGTAGGAAAGAGGGTCAAGACCCATTATTTTTTAATATCTGAGCATTAATCTTTAGTACTCTTTGGATGAAAGAGTGGTTTTCGACAGGCTGCAATTTACCCCAGGTATGTTCTTGATGTGATTTCACTGCAGTACTTGTAGTACTATGGTGAATAAATAAAAGGCAGATGAATGACTATGAGGCCTACCATACTGTGTAACAAATGTTCTGGTAGCATTAGGACGGTTGTTAGGGTGGAAATCTTCTCAGGGACACAATGTAGAGTAAAGACGACATGGGTACTGTGTCCTTTCTTAGGAGGGAGCTTCTGCCGATGTGAAACACTGTCAATATTGTTTTCTATGATATGGGCCTTTTTAGGCCTACTGCGATGATCGTGAGGTCTTCAATTTGGTACATTTCCCCCTTAAACAATGAATCAGAGCTAAAATTATTTAATTACAAGCATTAAACTCTCTTATTATCCACTCAAACACTTTGCCACTTCATGATTGTCTCTGTTTGTGAAATTTGGAACTTTAATGGTGCTGGGAGGTTTTACAAAGTTAAACTGTATCCTTTAATGAAAATTATGTTACAACACCCCCCAACCTCTACTCTGTAACAATTTCTAAAATTAGCCTTCTCTGTGCTCTGTGCCACTATAACAGTGACTGTGAGCAATGGCGGATTTCACCGCCTGTAACCTGCAAAACACACAAACATGTTAAGAAATCCATACATGGGGAGAGAATGGTTGTGGTGGAATAATGTGACCATTGAAGCGCAATTAGAGGAAAATTTCATGGATGCGATGGAAAGTGGTGAGAACATGCAGTGAAACAGTGAAAATCGAACCGATAGAAGTCAGAAGAAATGAAAAATTTTAATGTGAAACATAAAAACATTAATTCTTGGCAGGATGATATGATTTGACATGAAATATAAGGTTTGGACCTTCAAACGAAACACACAGAAGATGTGTGGAAAACATATGAAATGGGTTGATATGGTGGGACCTGGTTGTGGGTGGAGGGCGATTCCATACAGACCGTTGGATGTCACGAGGAGATCGACGGCTACGATCAAATAGGAAGAGCTAAAAAGGGAACACGCGGCGGAATGAGGGCAAATCCTAGCCATTGGTTCTTGTGGATTCAACGACCAGGATCGGGTTGGAGGATCGCAATCGGGGAAGATGGAGGATGGTAGTGTCTAGACTTTGCGATTGCGATCGGAGCGAGGAAACGAGGACCGTCGCATTAAAAGGTGAATCGATGGTGGGGAAAAAGTCATCGGAGGAGTGAAAAAGGGGAATGTGGGTGCGATCGGACTTGCGATGACCGTTTGACCTATTCTAATCAATGGTGGAAATCAATTAAAATGTCGAAAGACTAATAACACCATTGCATCGGCACTTTTTTTTTAACAATGGACAAGCATGTCCAGATCCGATTCCCCAATGCGACTAGCGCCTTGCGGGCTTATGGAGGGGAAGTGGTTAGGGGCTGGATGAAAGGTGCTTAGCCCGCACATGGAAAAATATGGATTTGTTCGCCAAAAACAGAGCTTTAAGGCTGAAATTAGGCTTTCGGTTAAGGGAAAAAGGGAGTTGTAATCAAATGGAAGGATTTCACTTGGTTTAAAAGGAAGAATTTGATGGTCTGGGAAACTTAGGAGGGATTTTTGAGGTTAAAGGGGAAAAGTTTTCAAAAGGGAAAAGGTCGGGATGGGGCACCTTGTAGAGATACAAGGATAGATGAAGGCTCTTTAAGCACGATTTTCGCAAACAGTGAGGCTTTTGGATGGAAACAGAAATGAAGATCCTCTTAAAGAAAATGAACACACAGAGGTTTCAAGGATGAGAGATTTTCCCGAGAAATGTATCTCTTGAAGTCTCATAAAACAATTTAGCCACCTATTTTCTTGACCAAAATTTCCATAGCTGGCTAACAATGGCTCCACATGGGGATGGCTTCTTGAAGGATCCAAGAATTCAGAAAGTAAATCTTTGGAGTTGGCCAGATGCCTACTCTCTCAGACCATCTTTCTTCTTTGATTCAGCTATACAAACATGATGGAGTCGATCAGCAGAAAACTTTCCTCAGACAACTTACCTACCCAAACTATAATCCTAACATTTTTCTTCCAGGTGCGTTTGAATTTGCAGACCCTCTTGCATCATTTCAATTGAAAGCAGAAAACAAACTAATCTAATTCTACCCTTATTTCTCCATGAGACCAGATTAAACTGTTGGCCTCATTTATTTATCTACCTAATCTAATATCTGTTGGGATTACACTTTCCAACAGATTTCTTCTCTACATTCTACAACAGAAATTTAAAAACAGTCAAACTAGGATTAGATAGTCTAGTTTGTTGTGTATCCAAGGCATATAGACGGCTGCACATTGGACTGAATTGCAGAAAATTGACAACAAAATTTTGGAGGCTTGAGATCTTGTGATACTAGAGTATCCTTATTTTCTCCGTGACTCAAGTTTTGAGATTGTTAGAGTCACTATTCTCTTCTTTGTTTCATCTCTAGTTTTGGGCTTGCTAGAGTTGATTATTCTTTCTCCTTTGCTGATCCAGGTTTTGAGCAGATTAGGACTAGCTTGCTATAATTCCCTTTGGGTCAGGTTTTGATCATGTTTGAGCCATCCTTCTTGGAACTTCAAAGGTTAATGTTTTGGACATGTCTGAACCTTTTTCTCTCTCTGTATTTTGGAACATTTTTTCTCTTTTCCTTTAAAATAAAACACAATAGTGGTATTTACAATGGAAATGAAAACTGGAAATTGGAAATCAGTAGTAATAATGTTTGAGCATCCTGCCATTTACAGGACCCCCAAACAGCTCTATACCATCTAGCTCTTGCAGAAAAAAGGCATTTGGACCCACGATGGCCTATATGATGTAAGGACCCTGCCACAAACTGTTGAATTTTCCATGCTTTCCTTTGTCCTCTCTCCTGGAGTCCCACTTCAAAACTTTGTCTCCAATTTTGAAGTTTGAGGCTTGGGTTCTTTTGTCAAATAACTTATTAATATTTTACTGGACGTTCAGAGCTCTGTTATAGACCTCTTCTCTTGTTTTTTGGAGATAAATTGTCTTATTTATCCTCCTCACCATGTCGTCCTCTTCTGTCTATATCTCTTGGACTAGTTTGATCACTGGTACCCCAAGGCTGGTTGGAAACACTACCTCTGTCCCATACATAAGCTGATAGGGCGACGTGCCAATGGATTTCTTTTTTGTAAGTCTGTCAGCCCACAAAGAATGTACTAATTTGTTATGCCATGAAATTTTGTTCTCCTCCAACATCTTTTTTATGATGGTCACCAGGCTCTTGTTTGATGATTCAGCTAACCCGTTACCATGTGGGTAATAAGTAGCTTAATGACCGAGTGCTATTTGATACCTGTGACAAAAATCAATCATCTTCTTGGATCCAAAAGCAGCAGCGTTATCAGTGATTATTTTTCTTGGGAATCCAAACTTAGAGAGGATGTGGTCTTCTAGGAACTTAATGATGAAAAAATCTGTGGCATTCGTAGAAGGTATGGCCTCATTCGATTTTGTGAAATAGTCTGTGGCTGTAAGGATCCGCTTGTGTTGTGCAGAAGAAGCGAGGTGCATTTCCCTTATGAATTCTAGGCCCCATTGCCAAAAGGGACCCTCAACAGTAATGGGTTGTACGGGAAAAGGGAGGAGTTTTCTCTTGCCTTAAAAAATCTGGCATTTATGGCAAGCAATTATCATTTTGTGTATATCATTAAAAATTTTAGGCCAGTAATAGCCAGCTCTGAGTATTTTGTTAGCAGTGGCTTTCCAGCTCAAATGACCTCCACACTCTCCTGCATGGAATGCCTATTTAATTCCCTTAGCTTCTGTTTCAGGCAAACATTTAAGCAGTAGGCCATTTTCATTTTTCTAGTATAAACATTCATTCAATATGCAATAGTTTCTGGCCTTTAGTTTCAAGAATCTGGTCTTATTCTTCGGTAGATCAGGAGGGGTGTTGAGGTTCTTGAGCACATATAGGATATCGGAATACCATGGGGAGTTTTGAAATTTTTCCTCGATAGTTGGAACAGGAAACCCTTCCTGTTCATCCAAGGCACCTACCATGTTGATTTCAAGGGCTTGTAGATTCGATTCAGCCATCAATTGAGCTAAGCCTTGACCTTTGATCAGTTTTGTGGGTTTTATTTCCAGGTCTTATTCTAAAATCACAACAATCCATTTTCCCCTTTTTTCGTCCGAGTCTTGGGACAGATGTCTTTGACCACTATGTTAGGCACGTAGGCTATGGTGTGAAAATGTTGTATGTACACCATAAATTCTTTCAATGCCTTTACAAAAGCATAGGCCTGTTTTTCCATTATGTTATATTTTAAGGGTGCGTCCCTCAGAGCCTTGCTGAAGAAAGCAATAGGATGCTCCATTCCCTCTGTGTTTTTCTGCAGCAGAACTGCAGCTACTATATGTTCAGAGGCAAATGAAAATATCAAGAAATATTTTGAGAAATCTGGGCTGATTAGGACAGGAGCCTGGGTGAGTGCAAGTTTCACTGATTCAAAATATTTTTTAGCCTCTATAGTCCACTTAACTCCTACACCTTTCTTCATCATATTAGTCATATTCCTGAGGTGTTCAGCTAGATTTGGAATAAGCCTCCTTAGGAAGTTAATTTTCCAAATTAAGGACTGTAAATCTTTAACTCGGGTGTGTGATCTGTAGTATTCCCTCAACCCTCTGTGGGTCTATCTTAATTCCCTTCTCAAATATAATGTGGCCAAGAAGCTTACCTTCTTACAACCCGAATACAGTCTTTTTGGGATTTAATGACAGACCGAACCTTCTACATTTTTCAAAAACCCTTCTCAGGTGTTTTAGGTGCTCTTCATCAGTCTTAGAATAGACTGTTATGTCATCCAAATAGATGACAATGAATTTCCCTATTTCATCTGAAAAATCTATGTCCATCGCTCGTTGGAAGGTTGCACCAGCATTCATCAGTCCAAAGGGCATTTTTCCGTACATAAAAGTGCCCCATGGAGTGGTGAAAGTGTTCTTGAGTTGATCTTCTAGGAGTACTAGAACTTGGTTGTAACCTGAAAAACCATCTAAGAGGGAGATCCTTTTTTAGCCTACTACCCTCTGAAGAATGTGTTCCATCTTTGGTAAAGGGTAATTGTCCTTAAGTGAGGCTCTGTTAAGGTTCCTGAAATCAATGCACAGTCTGATCTCACCTATCTTCTTTCTCACAGCCACTAGGTTCGAAACCCAATCGGAGAACCTCATAGGTACTATTATTCCTGCCTCATACATCTTTTTTATTTCCTTTTCTACTACAGGAAATTGTTTTGGGTTGATTCTGCGAAGTTTCTGTCTGAAGGGCTTTTTGTTTTCTTTCAAAGTTATTTTGTGCTGTATAATGTTTGTGTCGTAGGTATTGAGTCTCAAATCTGCATCTTTTCCATACATCTTCCTAGACCTTTTTCATCGACCTGAACCTTCCAAGTTGTCAATATCATTGTATATTAATTGCAAAAGAGCATCTAACATGGTTTTTAATTATATTTTTGTGTCTGCTGTTTGATTTAGATTTTGCTCAGTTAGCTGCGGAATCTTGCCACTTTCCGTAGCTGCTGCAACTTTCCGCAGCCATTTTGTGAAACTCTATGTTACAGGTGTCCTCAGGTAAAACGAGCCACATGGGCAAGTCAGAAATGATGTGGACATGGATCGTGTCCTATTGGCTCGAGAAAATTCATCTAAGGAGGCTACGGTCAAAGGTGGCCAAGTGGAAGTCAACCGTAGAGTCCCACGGTGACAGGACTCTGTTTCTCATCACGTGGAGATGGATATGGCCGTTTCTGAATTGCGGAAGGCAAATCAACACCTGTACATGGCTCCATAAGCCAAATTCAAACATCCACTCTGCATAGATTTACTCTCCAACGCGGCCATGATCCTAGATCTTTGGACGTAATGGTTTACGTGTTCTCCATCAGCATAAACTTCAGGGAATTAGTTATATTACCTTTGTTATAAATAACGCGTTTGCATACGCATATTAGATTAGTCTCTATTAGTCTTTATTAGTCTGCTCTGTAATGTAATTACGTTGCCACTGTGCCGTAATATCACCTTTCTGTTATGACTGCATTTTAATATATAAGAAGACTCTGTTTCCAAACGTAATTCGTACTTGAAGATTTTTGCCAAGGCTGGTGTAGAGGGCCCCTGCACATGCTGAGGTTTTGTGCATTATTGTATAGTTCTTGTTTTATTTCTTTAAGCTCATTGTGCCATAATTCATTCATGTGTTTATACATTGCATCCTTCATGGTATATATGCTTCATTTCTGTTTATAATCTTTCATGCTTTACATTTTACTTCTGTCTTTCATGTTTTATGTTATTGTTAACTGATCAATGTTCTTGTTTCAGGTTATAAATAGGCAGCCCGGGCATTTGCATAACTTTTTGACTAATGACATGGAATTAATATTGTTCTGCTGCTAATTTGCTTTTCTTAGTTTCTATTTAATTTCAGTACTGCTTTGTTTATTTCAGTTTTTCTCATTTGCTTCAGTAGTTAGATTTAGATATATTAAATTGCTCATAACATCTTCAGTTGCCTCCGAAAGCCACAGCTGGACTGATGGTGAGGGATTGAATTATGAATGTGTGGTTTGATATTAGTTTCCTTTCTGCAAGTTAGAAATATTAAATTGTGCATGACATCTTCAGTTACCTCCGAAAGCCACAGCTGGACTGATGGTGAGGGATTGAATTATGAATGTGTGGTTTGATATTAGTTTACTTTCTGCAAGTTAGATATATTAGATTGCTCATGACATCTTCAGTTACCTCCGAAAGCCACAGCTGGACTGATGGTGAGGGATTGAATTAGGAATGTGTAGTTTGATATTAGTTTACTTTCTGCAAGTTAGATATCGGGTTACTCAAGTTGTTTATGGTTACCTCCGAAAATCATAGCTGGACTAATGATGAGGGATCAGAAGATAAGTTGGTGTAATTTGATTTAGATTTACTTTGTTGCAACTTTTGGATTTCTTTCAGCATAATTTCTTTTGTGTTTAGACAACAGCAAGGATAGTTTGGTTTTCATGCTCAATAGTTCACTGTTTTGATTCATTAGACTAGCAGCACATTTTCCTTTCAACAACACATTTTCATTTCCTTTCAAGTTTTGTCATTGTATGTTTCAAATTCCTTTTTAAGTTTCAAGTTGGTAAATCATTATAGAGGATATCATTTCCTTGAACAATCAAAACCATACTTGTTTTTATTTTAGAATTTCCATCTCGCATTAGAAAACCAAAAAAGACAAAAAGATTAAGAAATAGGTTATCTTGCACATATAGTGCGCCGCACTTCATCAACTTACGAATCCTGGATTGATAAATTAATGTAGCAATTTAGGACACACTAAATTGACCAAACATTTTGGCGTCGTTGCCGGGGAAGTGTAACAAGGTAGCCAATTTCTTAAAAAAAAAAAAATCATAAAAGAAGGGAAAACTTGATAACTTCTTGAAGTATGCTCTCCTCTTGCACCTAGTGTGATCTGGAGGATCAGAAAAGAGAGTTATTGGTTTAGTAATTTCTTAAGTATGCTCTCTTCTTGGACCTAGTGTGACCTGGAAGATCAGAAAAAGAATTATTAGCCCAACTTTTTAAAAATAAAAAATGACATGCATAGAGCAAGAGATTCTAGGGGAAGGTTTATAGCTAAAGCCAAGAGTTCGATTTTCACAACTCCATCTTCTTCAAGGCATAGACAAGAATCACCACCATCTACCCCTAGCCTTAAGATTTTTGGAATTCAAGGAGAAGCTTAATTAGAGGATTCTCCTATACCACCTACTAAATCTCATTTAGAAAAGGAAGAGACTCCCTCTCATCCTCCCTTGATAGAAGAACTAGAGGACTTTAAGGACTCTAAAGAAACTATCATGGCAGAGGAAATAATAGATGGATTTAGAGGTTGAGGTAGAGGAGGAGGAAACAATGGAGACAACAATGGTGAAGGAAATAATGGAAGAAATAGGGAAGGAGACAACTTGTTTAGATTCCCTATAGTTGATGAGGAAACTCATACAACGATGAAAAATATCTCACCATCTGTCCTCCCTAAATTTTATGGATTGCGAAGTGAGGATCCTGAAACATTTCTATTTGAGTTTGAAGTTGTGTGCCGAACTTATGACTATATGGAAGACTCTCAAAAACTCAAACTGTTTCCTTCAACATTGAAGGGATCTGCTTTGAAATGGTTCATGGGATTAGCTACTCAATCTATTAGGACTTGGAATGATATGAAACAAACATTTTTGGATAGATACTTGGACTATTGTATGCCCACCAATCACAAGGATGAGGTATTCAAAATGATGCAAAAGAAGATGAAAACTTGGAAGATTTACTTGAAAGATTTCAATACAACTTGAAAAGAGCAAAGATGAGCAACTTAGATGATGAAACCTTGAAAGCCCTCATATTAAAAGCCATTAGATATGAATGGATAGATATTTTAAACATGATGGGGAAAGGAGACATTTCTCAACTTCCACTTCGTGACATAACATAACTATGTGTCCATCTCTCAAGAGGAAAATCTAAAACAGGAAAAGGGCCTAGGGAAGGGATTCTTCTCTTATTAGGGCTAACAAATCTGCAACTGGATCAGTAAGTAGGGCAGAGATTGGTAATATGCTTGATGAGTTTAAAACTGATATCTTAGGGAGCCTTAGTGAACAACTAGACACCCTTAAAATCCAAAACAAGTAGAAAGCAGAAACAGATGCTTTAGCCATCTTTTGTCCGAAATGTAGGAAGAAACATGCTTTAAGGGAATGTCCCTTGGATGCAAAAGTTGTAGAAACATGTATTATTTGCTCAGAGAATCATGAGATCAAGGATTGTCCTTCAATTCCTGGACTCAAAGCTGTCTTTCAAGAAGACCCAAATTCAGTAGAATCTCTCTGTTTTGTTGCAAGAAGACCTTGGCAGGGACAACAAACTCAAGGGTTTAACAACCTTATGAATTTTCAAACCCCACCAAATTGGAATCCTTGGCAACAACCTTGGCCCCAACATCAAAAATCATATCAGCCATGGGTACAAGGGATGCAAAATCCTTATGGGAGATTTGCTCAATTTTATCAATATCCTCCATCTTTTCAAAATCAACAAGCTCCACAACTTCCAAATCCAAATCCACAACTTTCATTGCCATTTCCACAACAAAAACCTTCTCAGCAAAATCCAAATCCTCAACTCATGCTTCCATTCCAACAAAAGACAAATCAACTTCTAGCTCAGCCATTTCCAAATCCTAACAATAAAAATCCTCAGAATACTTACATGATAGAAGGACAACAATTTCCTACCTATATGATTGTTCCTCTCAATGATGTACAACTCATATCTGGTAGAGTTTTAGAAAAACCTTCTATAGATATTCAAGAACAAGATACCTCTGAGGAGGACTCTCTTAAAGTCAATGAGGGTTCTGAGGAAGCATCTCTTCAAAATTCAAACATTCAAAAAGAAAAAGAAAAGTTAACACCCACAACTCCTATAGTTGAGCAACCTGCATCTTCATCTACACCTCCTTTTCCGAAAGACTACAAATTGACAATGGGTGGAAAAACAAATCTTGTTGCCTAACTATGATTTTCTAGATGAATTGAAGAATGTTTGTATCAAGATTCCCTTGCTACAAGCCATTCGAGAGATTCCTATTCTAGAAAAAACAATAAAGGAGTTAAGTTTCAAAAGACCAGGAAGGAAACTAAAAGACACAAGAAGAATCCACCTGGTAGGAAAAATTGCAGATATCATGATGGGAAAAATTACCATGCAGAAGTATGTAGATCCAGGAAGTCTAATTGTCAAGACACATATAAATGGGATAGAAATTCCAAACACATTGATTGACTTAGGGGCTGCTATCAACATTATGAGTAGACAGACTATGGACCAGCTAAAACTTCCTAACCTTCTTTTACACCTACTTTACTGCAACTTGCAGATCGATCAATTATTAAACCAGATGGTGTATTAGAAGATATTTCAGTCTCCTTAGATTATTGGGAATATCCGGTAGATTTTATGATTTTGACTCCCAAGAGTAATCTAGGAGGGCACCCACTCATCTTAGGAAGACCTTGGCTAGCCACAGCTGATGCTTTTATTAGTTGTAGATCTGGGGACATGTACATTTCTAATGGTAATTCGACAAAGAAATTCAATTTGTATCCTCCAACAAAAGCAATCACAGAAGTAGGAGACAATGAATGGGTCGATGATGAGGACACTATACAACCTGTCTTTACCATTTCTGAAATCAGTGAGGATAGTCAAATTCTGAACACATTAGAAAATTTTGAGACATCTTCAGAATATGACCCCACACAATTTCAATTAGAATCTGACATAGAATATTTATCATCAAGACAAATGTCTCTTTACTCTATGGAAGAGTTTGGTAGTTCTACCATTGAGATTTTTCCAGAAAAACATTGAATATCAACAAACATTTGGAAAAGTCACAACAAGAAGAACTAACCAAAATCTTGCAAAAACATTCTACTGCATTTGCATGGGAGTATACTAACATGAAAGGTATTGATCCTAAGACTTGCATCCATCATATCTATATTGAGGAAAACAATAGACCAATCAGACAACCTCAAAGAAGGATGAATCCAAATATTAGGGAGATAGTGAAAGAAGAGCTCCAAAAACTACTCAATGTAAACTTCATTTATCCAATTTCAGATAGCCGATGGGTTTCTCCTTTGGTTATAGTACCTAAAAAGAATGGTAAATGGAGGGTGTGCATTTATTATAGGGAATTGAACAAAGCAACTTTAAAGGATCACTTTCCTTTGCCTTTTATCGATCAGGTATTAGACACATTAGCAGGTAAAAAGTACTTTTCATTTTTGGATGGTTTTAGTGGGTATAATCAAATTCAGGTAGCACCTGAAGATCAAGAAAAGACCACATTTACTTGTCCATGGGGAAATTTTTCCTACTGAGTGCTTCCTTTTGGGTTATGTAATGCACCAGCAACATTCCAAAGAGCAGTACTAGGAATTTTTTCCGATCTAATCCATGATTGTGTAGAGGTTTATATGGATGATTTTACAGTTTATGGTAATTCATTTGAAGAGGCATTAGAAAATTTGGAAAAAGTTCTTATAAGATGTAAAGAAACAAACCTTTCATTAAGCCATGAAAAATGCTTTATGATGTTTACTGAAGGGATTGTTTTGGGGCATCATATTTTGGGAGATGTGATTAAGGTTGATAGATCAAAATTTGAAGTCACCTCCAAGTTACCTATTCCAAATTGTCAAAGAGATGTTAGAATTTTTCTGGGATTTACTGGTTACTATAGAAGATTTATAGAAAATTTCACTAAAATAGCATCTCCACTCTTCAAATTGCTTACAAAAGACTGTGAATTTAAATGGGATCCTGATTGTCAATCAGCCTTTGAAACTTTGAAAACAAGAATATCTGAAGCACCTATCTTGAGAGGACCAAATTGGAAACTCCCTTTCCATATTTCTACAGATGCTTCAGATACAACTCTAGGAGTTGTGTTGGGCCAAAAAGATTTAGTTCCTTATGCCATTTATTATACCAATAAAAATTTGACTCCCACAGAGTTGAACTATACTGTGACTGAAAAAGAGTTTTTAGTTGTTGTTCATGCAATTAATAAGTTTAGACATTACATAACAGGCTATGAAAATTTTATTCATACTGACCATTCTGCAATTAGATATTTAATGAACAAACCTGTTACTAATGGCAGAGTGACAAGATGGCTTTTACTTTTGCAAGAATTCAATATTACCGTGTTGGATAGACCAGGAAAACAGAATACAGTAGCTGATTTCTTGTCTAGAATTCAAAATACTAAAGAAGATTCTCCTGTAGAAGATAAGTTTCCTGATGAATATTTGTTTGCAGTAACTATTAAGACCCCTTGGTATGCAGATATTGCTAACTATTTTGTTACAGGGAAACTACCTTCACATTTATTTCCAAGAGAAAAACGAAAGATTATTCAGGAGAGTTCAAAATATTCATGGATTTCTAACGAATTGTTTAAAATAGGGCCAGATCTTGTGATCAGAAGATGTGTCAGGGAAGATGAAATGCCTGATATTCTTAAGGCATGTCATGATGAACCATGCGGCGGACACTTTGCAGAAAAAAGGACGGCCTATAAAATCCTCTCTTTAGGATATTATTGGCCTTCCCTCTTCAAAGATGCAAAACAATATGTCAAAAGGTGTGACAGCTGCCAAAGAGTAGGGAAACCTACCCTTTCAAATGAAATGCCATTGCAAACACATGTACTCATTAAACCCTTTGAAAAATGGGCTTTAGATTTCATTGGACCTATTAACCCACCATCTAAGCAAAAGAAGTATATATTGGTTTGTACTGATTATGTTACTAAATGGGTAGAAGCCAAAGCATTAGTATCTGCTACTGAAAATTCAGTTGTTCATTTTCTTTATGAGGATATTTTCACTCGCTTTGGTGTTCCAAGAGAAATTGTGACAGATCAGGGAAGCCAATTCACATCCAACTTGGTGGAGAAGTTGATGGAAGAATACAAAATCAAGCACAGAAAATCTACTCCTTACCATCCTCAAGCAAATGGTCAAGTGGAGTCCACAAACAAAGTTCTTGAAAGTATCATCACCAAAACTGTTCATCTACATAGAAGAGATTGGGTAGAAAGGCTTCCTGAAGCCGTGTGGGTCTACAGAACTACATGGAGAAATACAAAAGGACATTCTCCCTATGAACTTGTTTATGGGAAAGAAGTCTTGCTCCCCATTGAGTTCCAAGTCAAGACCTTCAAGATAGCAGTTCAGTTGGGGATGGACTTATCAGAAGCCCAAAAGCATAGAATGGAGCAATTGAATGAGCTAGATGAGATCAGACAAGAAGCAATTTTAAGAACTGATCTAGTTCAATATCAAAGAGATAAATGGCATGACAAGTACATCAAAGAGAAGAAGTTTCAAGAAGGAGATTGGGCATTGTTATTTGATTCCAAGTTTAAAGATTTTCAAGGAAAATTTCACACTCATTGGCTTGGGCCATATGAGATTGACAAGATCTTTAGCAATGGAGCGGTAAGAATCAAGACCATTGATGAGTTTCAAACTCCTCTTATTGTGAATGGCCACAGATTGAAAGTTTATCATAAGCCACTCTCAAAAGAGGATTTTGTCAAAATGTTTCAAGAAAATTATGCAATCAGGCTGGTACAGAAGAATTCTTCTTCTTCACTAGCCTAGCTTTTGTTCTTTTGAGTTTAAAAAAAAAAAAAAAATTGTATAAGCCTGAAAACCAATCATTGATTGGCAGTCTTATACAGAAAATATAGGGTGAAAATCAGGAACACCTGACACTCTATATTTTCCAAAAAAAAATTTCTCTTTCATTTCACAAGTTTTGTGACCACCCACTCCATTCCATTCCACTTCATTTCACTTCATTTCACTCCATTCCACTTCATTTTGTCTATTTCATTCCATCTTCACCAATAAAATTCTTTTTCATGACCATTTCCATCTAGTCATTTTTCATCCGTTCATTTCCATTCACCAAAATAATAGCTGTGTCAGTTTCCACAACTGACACCAGTTTCCACAGCTAGAAGCAGATTCCGCAGCTACAACTCTGTTTTCAAAAGAATGTAAAGCCAGATGTTATTTTCATAATCATGAAATAAAATGCAGGTATGAGGACCAAAAATGAAGACATGGAGCATTCAAGATACCAATGAAGAGCAACTAATTGAAGACCAAGGAAAAGGCAAAGATTCCAAGGTATGAGTAAAATTCATTTCAAATAGCATTGAAAACACATTTTTATATAGTTCTAAACCATAAGCTCCATCCATTATGTGCAATGATTATATTGACAACTTCCGTAACCCTTTCACGATCTCCATATGATCCTCCCACATTCATTCTCAAACGGTTCCATAATTAAACCCCGATCTTCACTCATACTCCAATATTCCACCGATGATAATGAGACGTAGTTGATTTGACCACGGACTCTTACAGCCGCATAAATCCATAGCCGTTGTTTAAACGTGCTCACATTTATTGTGCAGCCACCAAATTTCAAAACACTGTCGGATGTGTTATACTCCTCCTATTGTTCTGTTAATATCACAGCCGTATCTCTGCCGTGCTCACGAAACCCCTCTCTATTCTGTCTCACTCCACTTCGTTCTCTATTACGCTACAGCCTGTATATCCACTCTTTGATATCTACCTACAGTAATTGTGCTCATCTCCGTGCATTCAGTCGTTCTATTTCCATTGAACCCTCACGCAGGAAATTTTTTGAAGAGCAGAAAGAAAGATGGGTAAATTGCTAAGAGCAGAACCAGAAGGTCCTAAATTCATGGAGGGATATCCACAAGTAAGGGATGTATTGAAGAAAGAAAAGTGGCTGCAATTTATCCAAAAGTTCAGAGGTTATCATAAAGAAGTGAAAAAAGCATTTGCAAGGTCGTTCAATGGCCTGGAAGTAGAGATTGGAGACCTTAAGTTTGCAGTGAACGGGGCATATATAGCATCTGCCACGGAACTTCTTCAAGAGGGTGAGCGTTGGTTTAAGAATAAAAGCATTATTGATGAGGCCTGGATAATAATCTTACGAAACCAAGGTATGGACATAACTATTTTTAAAAGAGGAATTCCTGTTCATGCATTGAAAGAGGAATGGGCTACTTTGCTGCTAGTTGTTCAAAAATACATTACCTGTGAAGGTCGTTTTAGGTCCATGTATATGTACCATACCAGATTGCTGATGAATTTTCTAGATAATCAAACTCTCAATCTCCCATATTTTCTATTAAATAGTTTGAAGAAAATGTCTGTGACTGCTCAGAATCATTTAGGAGATGTAGAACCACATCTATATCACCACGGTCTTGTAAAAATTTTGATTGAAAAAGAGTTAAAGGAGAAGAAAGGCACATGGGAACAATTTTTGATTAGAAATTTCTTTGAGGAACCTCAGGAAATTCCTGAAGGTAGCACATCAAGAAGGAATAGGAGAAAAAGAACAAATGATGAAACCCAAAGTACTCCTACTCAAGAGATTCCTGAAGGTAGCATATCAAAAAGGAGTAGGAGAAAGAGAACAAATGATGAAATTCAAAATACTCCTACTACTACAATTGAAAGAACTAATAGGGAAGAGATACTGTCAAAGAGGAAGAAGAAAGAAACCAAGGGTAAGAAGCCAATAACACCAAAAGAGAGAAAAAGTATTGAGGCTATACATCAAACCCCTTCTGAAGAAGAAGAAGATCATCAAGTGTTATCTGAAAGATTAGTATATCTTCAAAAACAGTCATATATGGCCAAGAAAACAGAGAAAGGAAAACAAAAGCAAAAGGACAGTGGTCCACAGTGTGTGAGAAGAAGTTCCAGACTTAAGGGGAAATTGAGGAAAACGCAAATGAAGGGACCCCATTTCATTGATTTGGGAGAAGAAACATCTGAACAGTCCCCAGCTGACCATAGTCCATCTCACTGTCAGTCACTTAGTGAACCTGGTTCATTTCATTCTCAGAATGACATTGAACATAGTCCATCCCATTCTCAGCAAGATGTTGATGTGAGCCCTTCTCAGCCAGATTTTGAAGATAACTATCCTTCACGGAATTTTTGGGACAGCCCAATAAAAATGACACCTGAAATAGACCCCAAGCAGCAAGAAGTATATGATTATATAGAATATTTGGAAAAAGCAGCTACAGGTCCCAGTACTTCGTCCATTTAGTCTCACACAGTACAGAATGATTTAGTCCAATCACTAAAACAGGAAGTCTTTGAGCTAGAGCTTTTAAATAGACACATCAAAAATGAAAATGAGACATTGAAGGAACAAAGTAAATTGGATAAAATCATTCATGATAATACCATGCTACATCTGGGAATATGGCAGAAGAAGAACAAGAAATTGAAAAGGAAATGCCAGAAGTTAAGCAGAGCACTAGTTAATATCAAATTTAGATGCTTAATGAAGAAGCCCAGGATGTTGGCAGCACCAAGGAAGAAGAGGAGAGGGCTGGATGTACTCGCTGAAGTGTCAAGGCATATGAACTGACGAAGGATTATCAAAATTTTAGTTGCATGAGGACATGCAACACCTTCACAGTGGGGGTATGTTGAGTCTCAAATCTGCATCTTTTCCATACATCTTCCTAGACCTTTTTCATCCACCTGAACCTTCCAAGTTGTCAATATCATTGTATATTAATTGCAAAAGAGAATCTAACATGGTTTTTAATTATATTTTTGTGTCTGCTGTTTGATTTAGATTTTTCTCATTTAGCTGCGGAATCTTGCCACTTTCTGCCGCTGCTGCAACTTTCCGCAGCCATTTTGTGAAACTCTATGTTACAGGTGTCCTCAGGTAAAACGAGCCACATGGGCAAGTCAGAAATGATGTGGACATGGATCGTGTCCTATTGGCTCGAGAAAATTCATCTAAGGAGGCTACGGTCAAAGGTGGCCAAGTGGAAGTCAACCGTAGAGTCCCACGGTGAAAGGACTCTATTTCTCGTCACGTGGAGATGGATATGGCCGTTTCTGAATTGCGGAAGGCAAATCAACACCTGTACATGGCTCCATAAGCCGAATTCAAACATCCAATCCTCATAGATTTACTCTCCAACGCGGCCATGATCCTAGATCTTTCGACGTAATGGTTTACGTGTTCTCCATCAGCATAAACTTCAGGGAATTAGTTATATTACTTTTGTTATAAATAACGCGTTTGCATACGCATATTAGATTAGTCTCTGTTAGTTTTTATTAGTCTGTTATGTAATGTAATTACGTTGCCACTGTGCCGTAATATCACCTTTCTGTTATGACTGCATTTTAATATATAAGAAGACTCTGTTTCCAAGCGTAATTCGTACTCGAAGATTGTTGCCAAGGCTGGTGTAGAGGGCCCCTGCACACGTTGAGCTTTTGTGCATTATTGTATAGTTCTTGTTTTATTTCTTTAAGCTCATTGTGCCATAATTCATTCATGTGTTTATACATTGCATCTTTCATGGTATATATGCTTCATTTCTATTTATAATATTTTATACTTTACATTTTACTTCTGTCTTTCATGTTTTATGTTATTGTTAACTGATTAGTGTTCTTGTTTCAGGTTATAAATAGGCAGCCTGGGAATTTGCATAACTTTTTGACTAATGACATGGAATTAATATTGTTCTGCTGCTAATTTGCTTTTCTTAGTTTCTGTTTAATTTCAGTACTTCTTTGTTTATTTCAGTTTTGCTCATTTGCTTTAGTAGTTAGATTTAGATATATTAAATTTCTCATAACATCTTCAGTTACCTCCGAAAGCCACAGCTGGACTGATGGTGAGGGATTGAATTATGAATGTGTGGTTTGATATTAGTTTCCTTTCTGCAAGTTAGATATATTAAATTGCTCATAACATCTTTAGTTACCTCCGAAAGCCACAGCTGGACTGATGGTGAGGGATTGAATTATGAATGTGTAGTTTGATATTAGTTTCCTTTCTGCAAGTTAGATATATTAAATTGATCATGACATCTTCAGTTACCTCCGAAAGCCACAGCTGGACTGATGGTGAGGGATTGAATTAGGAATGTGCAGTTTGATATTAGTTTACTTTCTGCAAGTTAGATATCGGGTTACTCAAGTTGTTTATGGTTACCTCCGAAAATCATAGCTGGACTAATGATGAGGGATCAGAAGATAAGTTGATGTAATTTGATTTAGATTTACTTTGTTGAAAATTTTGGATTTCTTTCAGCATAGTTTCTTTTGTGTTTAGACAGCAGCAAGGATAGTTTGGTTTCCATGCTCAATAGTTCACTGTTTGATTTATTAGACTAGCAGCACATTTTCATTTCAGCAGCACATTTTCATTTCCTTTCAATTTTTGTCATTGTATGTTTCAAATTCCTTTTTAAGTTTCAAGTTGGTAAATCATTATAGATGATATCATTTCCTTGAAAAATCATAACCATACTTGTTTTTATTTTAGAATTTCCATCTCACATTAGAAAACCAAAAACGACAAAAAGATTAAGAAATAGGTTATCTTGCACATATAGTGCGCCACACTTCATCAGCTTACGAATCCCGGATTGATAAATTAATGTAGCAATTTAGGACACACTAAATTGACCAAACAGTAGGCTTTTAAGTCCTCGTAGCTCCAGGAAAACACATCGATGAATTCTTTGAATAGGTCAATGTATTTCTGTTTCATGTCTGCGGGCAAAGACTTGGCCAATTTTATCATCTTAGGCTTGTATTCAGTGCCTATATTGCATTCCTCAACGTTAGATTCTAAGTGTTCTATGGTGGGTTTTTTTGCTACATCATCGAAATCAAAAAGATCTTCTAAAGGTGCCAGACCTTGAGGTATGTTTTTATCTTTTTCCTGCAACACTTCTATTTCTTATTTATCTGCATTCTTATATTCTTTTTTTGTATTTCCAATCCGTTTAGTTAAAGTGTTTATTTCAATGTTACGGGGTGATTATTTCTCGTCGGGAGGTTCCTCACTTAGGTAGCTATCCTCGGATTTAGAGTCTGAATTGATAAATTCAAACTCATTCCTGCCTATCAGGAAATCCTCAATCTGCTTATCGCCCTCAAAGACCTACCAATATTTCTCATTGTCAGGTACTACAGGTTTGAAATTTTTCTGAATGATGATTTTTTGGTCACTAGGAGGCTCATGGTATGAACTAGCTATGCAGGCTAATCCATTTGTAATTACGTTCTAACTCCTAGGAACAAATACCAGTTCGTATTCCACAAAGGTTTTCAAAAAATCCATGGCATCATTCCTATACGCTCTCAACCTAGGGTGTTTCGCCGTGTATTTTCCATTCACATGTTTCATGATTAGCTCAGATTCTCCATGAACAGCTATCCTTCGGGCTCCTAGTTCTCGGCATAGTCATTCTCAGTGTTATGTAACCACACTTGCGCCCCTGCAGTCCTTCTAGTGCAGGACCCATCGAATTTCATTTCCCATAAAGGCTCGCTCTTGCATTCATCATCGGTTTCTATGCTAGCGTTGGTTTCATCGTTATGTTGCAGTGGGGGGCCTATGTTTTGGTGTGGATGGTTTCGTCCTTCGTGTGGTGTATAGGATTCAGTGAGGTGGCTAGCTGGCTGTTCGCATTCTAGAATTTAGAGAATGAAAGTTTGTTGGACTATTTAATCCCAACAGGCAGTAGAATAGGTAGAGAAACATCTGAGCTCAACTGTTTAATCTGAGTTCAAGGAGAAATAAGGAGTAGAAATAGATTAGATTTCCTGCTTTCAAAAGAATAAGATGTTGAGAATAGAGTTTGCCAATCCAAGTGCACTCTGATGAAGAAAAAATGTTAGATCAGTAGGATTGGGGTAGGTAGAAGTTGTATTGATGAAATTCATCTTTCTTTCATAAACTAATATTATTTTGTCAAAGGAAGAGCAAGAGCAATCAATAGGTCAAGCACCAGTCAGCATCCCAGAGAAATCAAGTCTGAATTATTGATGCCTTCAAGAAGGCACCATCCCAAGTGGAGCCACTATTAGCCACTTATATTTTTCAACTATATCAGCTGGTGGCTAAATATTCTTTGCAGCCTTCAAGAAACAAATTCAGGCCTAAAATTGTTGGTGCTTGAAGCCTGTTGGTAAGATCATAAACTGCTGGCTGGTTCTTCATACTTTTCCTTCTCTCAGTCTCTGATATTCCATGAAAATCCAAATCAAATATTGCTACATCCTCCTCCTTTTTTCTCCCCTGCTTCCATCTTACCTTCATTTCTTCAGTTTCCTTTCATCCTTAAAAACCCACTTTTTAGCCTATCAGAACCTTTTTCCTTTTTCAAAAATCATTGAAAATCATGTAAAATACGCCTATTTTCTGTGCGCTGGTTTTCAGCCCCTCAGGCTAAGCCCCTGCCTTATCCACCTCCACATGCCCAAGCGCCATGACCGGCCGCTCAAGTCCAAAGGCGCTAAACCGAAACGTGGTCCCACTCCGTTTTTTTTTCTTTGAAACATTAAAAAACCCTGTCTTCTATAAGGTTTGGACTGGAAATATTAAACCACGTGTTATCTTGCCCCAGGTCCTCCCAGTCGTCGATCTGCTCCCCAGATCCGATGGAGCGGAATGAGCCCCCACCAGGTGGACCCCCCTTCTCCGCGCGGTTTCCCCATTTCCACCAGTTTCATCCCGCACCGCTTTCCGCGTAAAACTAGTTTTCCCCCGTCGGCCAGCGATTCCACACGCTGGCCGACACGTGTCCTCCACTTCATTCCAAAACCGCCGTGCAAATCTCACCGCCCGTGCGTTAAACTTCGTACCATAGCCCCGCAGCGGGATTCACCCCTGCCGTCGGATCTGGGCCCTCCCATCCGACGGTTGCTGATTACCTTTCCTGCCCGACCATTAACGGACATACGCGCCCGTTAATCCATCCATCGCGTGGCCAGCATTCGATCACCGTCGTCGATCTCTTTAGATCGATGGCTTACATTCGTTCTCCTGATTCCATTGTACAAATTCCCTTTTTCTCCGCTGACTTTTCAGAACGCTCCTGACCGTCGATCGCAATACGATCAACGGCTTCGATTGCTCCATTTTTTCGCACGCCCACCGATGCAGATTGTCCATATAACGCAGGATTTTCTCATTTTTCTTGTATTTTGCAGGTTTTAAGGTTCTTTCGTCGTGTTTTAATGAAAATCTGAAGAATGAGGGTGACGACTCCCGTCCTTCTGATTAATCCAGAGAATCAACCGCAGGGTGAAGAACAATGATATCAACAAGGTTTCATGAAACTTGGTTGCTACGCGTCCCTGTAAAGCCTGAAGAATGCCGTCAACATCACCGCAGAGAAGAGTATCGGATTTTGAAGACAGAGTGAACCAGAGCAGCAGTTTTGTGGATAGATTGGCGGGGATTATGGCTAAGACGGTTATCAAAAGCCTAATCCCCGGCTTCGAACACAGATTAAAGAAAAACCTAAAAGTGTTCGTTAGACGTGTTGCCTCCACCACCATACTTTGAGGTGAATTGATTCCTCAACCACCGCAATGCCACCTATTGCCTCAGAATGCTCAATCAGAGGATGAATTTATTGAACCAGATCAGATATTATGCCTCGGAACAACCAAAGAAGTTATTTCTGCACCAGATTTAATGACAAGATGTTTGCATAGTAACCCTAACAGTACGCAGAGCCTCAAATGTCAACAAAAGCTCCTTCCGAGCTTACTCCCTGAGTATAAGCGCATAAATGCAGTGGAACACCTGTATAAATTCTTCATCGAGCCTCCCAGGCCAGGAAGACATTAATTCTGCATTAATTGTATTTGAGATCTTTTTGTTAGATCTCACCTCCTCATCCTTCTATAAATACTCTAGAAGAAGATGAGTGAGGGGTTGGATTAGTTGGTTGTCAATGTAATTGCTAAAGTGTTGTAGCTGTTTCTGAGTGGAAAAATCTAGACTGTAAATAGTGGTTTCATGGGCTCTTGGAGCTCTGCTTGTAACAGATAGGTTAGGTTGTGAAGAGAGATGGATTAAAACATTGGATTTGAAGATTGTAACCGGTTTGAAGCAATCAATACAAGCTGATTTATGGGATCCTGGTCTATGCTGATGGTGATGTTATCCTCACTGTAACTTGTGTTTTGTTTCTATTTTCAATTTGTTTCATTTTCCACTGTAAAGAAAAGTTTAAACAGTGCTAGGGTCTACTATATATCAGTAACCTTCTCTGGCTGAGAAATCTTTATTTAAATGTTCTCTTTCTGATGTGTTATTTGAAAATGATTTAATTCAATTTAAGTACAAAGATGCTGGCGTTCCCTCATATTTTCGTCACTGCTGAATGTTATTTTTAAATGTTACTTTCATGTATGTTGTGTAAGGAATGAATTGAGGAAATCAAAGGTTAGCCCTGAGTCCCTTTCTTGTTTGCTCAACTATTTGTCTGTTTCCCTTAAGATGTGTCAAAAGCTGACTAGTTTCAAAGTACTTATCAGATCTTAGGCCATTCTGTGTTATCTTGGTGATTGTCTTGGAAGTAACTAAGTAAAGAAGAACTAGGAGAGGATCAGGGTGAGTCCCAGCCCACTAGCTTCTGCTCCAAAGGTTTCCTTCAAGTTTCCCTTTGTTTTTAATCTGTGTTCTATTAGAAGTGTATCAAAGGCTGGATAGTTTCAAAGTACTTACCAGATCCTAGTTTGCTTCTATGTTTTTCTTAAGTGCTTGGTCAAAGGCTGGATAGTTTCAAAGCACTTACCATATCCTGGGCTGCTCTTTGTTCTGCATCTGTTATTTCCCCTTTCTTATTGTACCACCCCATTCCATAAATCAAACTTTAAAGAGATCCTTAGGCCTAGATGACTTGCCCCATAGATTACTCTTGAATCTGAATGTTTCAATTAAATTCCTTATGACTCCATAGCCCAATGGATTGAAAACTTGCCCTCATCTTTCTTTAGAATCAAAGCTTATTCTGTTTGCTTGCAACTTCTCACCTTTGAACCTATTTGCATATAGATCTTTCCGCCTCAGACAGCAACTATGTTCAACCATCCGAGAAAACCAAACAAAACCCTTGGCCTTCATAACTAGCCTAATATCATCACCCCAAACTTCAAAGACAATATCCATCTTTGTACATATTGGAGAGATCCCTCTCCGGATTCAAGAGGGCTAGATCCTAGAATCCCAAAGTTGGTTGAAATAATGTTAACTCTGTGATCGGACTTTGCCAATCTTGCTTGTTACAGAGACCTAACACTAAAAACAAAGAGCAATGAAGAATTCTTTATTATAGTAATCAAGAATTTTTAAATTAGCAAAGCAAGAGAATTTAAGAATTCGTGCTTATAACCAATTTAGAGGAAAACATTAAGAACAATCACATCTGAAATCAGAGTACAATTAAGTAAATTCTGATTCAATCCTTTATGTAAATTATTCAGAAATGGACATAATGATATTATAAACTGATATAAAACTTAAGACATAGAGTAGAAAGACTTATTGAACTGCAGTCCGACACATGAATCCTGCAAAAAGTCCTGAGCTTCAAATTGTTATCCAGTAAGCCACAAATAAACTTCTCCAAAATGATTTTATTCCGAAAATCTCAATGTTATAGCAAAGTAATAGAATCCACCCTCAATACTCTCTTTGAGGGTTTATTTATACAAAAAATAATTGAAAAAATCTCACACTAACCTAGCCAATAATTGTGGGTGACTAATGAGTAAGTTACAATAAAAAGGAGACAAATGGTCTCATAAATAGGACAAAAAAGTAATTGCTGGTGTGCTGTTTCCCGCTTTTGAGGACGTGTTGGAGGCAGGTGCTATAATAGGGCTCGATGCTGTCCCTTGGAGTAATTTCTTTGATTGTCTGATACTCTTTGTCATTACGGATACTCTTTAACCTGTTTGACCGATACTCTTTAATCTGTTCTTACTATTTATCCTTTTTATGAATAGTAAAAAGATAAAATTCTCAATCTGAAGATAAATTTCATAAAATTTCCAATAAGTCATTCCACCATTGATCTGGTGCTATTACGGTTCTTTTAAGTTTCCTCAACATTTCATCAGCCTCTGTGAGTTTGTAAAAAGTGGGTTGATCAGGGAACAAATACTTTATTTCATGTTCAAGATGAAATAAATTCTTCAACCTGTCATAGAGATTTCTTCATGTTGGCAACGTTGCTTCTGGCATACTGATAGAATGAGCAGCTGAATTATGAGCATGGATATCTATTTTCTTGATATAGGTTTCCAAGTCCATTATCTGGTCCTCTGAGAACATAGGACTGGGTAACCCACTGTCCAACAAAACCTGAAATTTTCCTCTAAAAGTATTAATATCAGCCAAAATATCTGAGCACTTCCTTTCCAAATTCTACATAAAAGTTCTTTTGATGAAAACTCTTTTTATCTCCAAAATGGTGCCGGTCCTGTCCTCAATTCCTAATACTGCAAGCTGTTGCTTAGTTCGGGTGTTCAAAAATTGAATAAGTTGATTGGCCTGCTCAGGTCTACCTCTTATTTCATCTCTTGTTCTGTTTATTTCTTCCTGAGCTGCTTTAATCAAGTCATTTTGTTCAAAAATTGCTTGAACAGAGGGCCAAATACTTTTTATTAACTCAATTATATTACCCCAAAGAATTTCATTTATTTCCTTCAAAGGCTTTTCTAATGAAAGATATTTTTCTAAAGCCTTAACTAATCTTTCTAACCTTTTAATTTCCCTGGTATTATCAGCAACTGTCTTCTTAGATGTATCATATTTCTACTCCAAGTTTTCTAACTACAATTTTGTGGTTTGAAGTTCTGTGACTCTTAATTTTAAACTTTCCATTTGTTTTTTCAACTCATTAGAACTTAAACCAGAAGTGTTTACCTGCGCTGGCTCTGTTTGTTGCTTTGCTGTTGTAGTACCTGTGGTTGTAGTAGCTTCTATGGTGGATGCATGCATGATAGCTTCTTTTTCCTGTAAAGCTTGTTCCAATCCTTTCTCTATTTCACCTAGTCGCTCAGTCATCTTTAAGAGCAACTCCATTATCTCTTCTTGTGAATTCCCCTTCAAAACTTCTTGGGTCTGGGGATGCCTTGAGGCTGGCAATTTCAGCTGCTTTCTCAGTGCAGCTATGTCATCATCTATCTTCTTAATTAGTGCCTCAATACTTTTAATATCTTTGGGATTGTGACCCAAGCTAATGATTATGTCTTCCAGAGACTTTATTCTGTTATCTTTGGCCTGAGAAGAGGCATTTTCAATTTGCAATTGGGTGCTTGTGTTATTTAAAGAATCTTGCAGCCTTAGGGCTGCCATGTCCTTATCAGTAAGAGTGGAATAGACCATTTCCCCAGTTTGTTTATGCAGCTCTATCTGGTCCAAAGGATGAATGTCCTTTGTCAGGACCTCAAAATTTGTTCTAATATAATCAGCTGCTGTCATGGGTTTTGACACCTTGGACTTGAAGTGGCTCATCATCATTTTGCCTTGTGAAATGTCAAATGCTGACATTAACCTTTCCTGATTATGTGGAGCCATTTTCAAATATTGATCATATACTTTCATTCTCAATGGATCATTCTTTGCCTTTATATTAATGAAGGTTCTTTTTATATCCCCTGTATCTGTTTTTGGTGGTCTAAAAGAGGATACTTCAGTACTCAACTGCTTTTGCAAAGCTTTTCCTTTTTGGCCTGTGTTTGCTTCACTAACTGTGCCAGTTAGTTGACTGTCTTCCCTTCCATCATCAAACATTTCATCAATTATTTTCACATCTGGAAGTGGATCTGGTTTATGTTTTTTGGCTTGATGTATCTCTGAGGACTCTTTGGAAGGAGTAGTATCTGGAACATGCCTTTTCTTGCTCATTTCTACATTGGATGGAGTTTGTAATCCTGAAATTTCAGGATGATTTACTTGAATGGGAGAAACTTGTGTTTGATCAGGTGCTCTGGAGGTTTGAGGTTTCTCTGCCATGACTAAAGTTTCGATGACCTGTATCTTAGGTTCCTTTCCTTTGCCTTTTGACTCTGCTGCAACTGATGAACTGCCTTCCTGTAATCTCTGCTGTAGGTTTGTTGATGAAGAAGTGCCTATGTGAGGTACCTGCACTTGACCATAAGATTCTAGGTCATACTTCTTCTCAAGATCTTTCATAATTTTGTTCATTTTGTCTTCTTCACTTTCTTCTTCAACTAGTGTTTCTTCAACCCATTCATCTTGGTTGGCATACTGTTCTATTTCAGGAATCTTGTGGTGTATGTAAGGGGATGATTTGTTCTTTATTCTCTTTTCACAGATAAAACCAAATGGATCATAAGGAACCCAACGAAAACTTCTTTGGAACTTGCAATGGTTTTGTAGTATAATTTCTGCTTCTCGCTCAGCATCCCTAGAGTTGCATATGTAGGGACCTAATTGACTTTTAATCCTGAGTTGGGCTTTCTTTTTCACACTACAAAAATGAATCATATCTGAATTATTCATCTGCCTGAAGTATTCCAAGGAAAAAAGTCTCATGGGCACATATCTTGGCAACTTGAATGGATGTAATTCACATCCATAGATTCTGATGACTGAATGGTTTTGATACAAATACCAATCTCCAACTTTATAAGTCCTTGAAAGCTGCAAGGTCTTCTTGATTTCATTACTGAGCCTTGGGGGAGGGATTCCTGTCAACAAGGTAGTTGCAGGATATACAAAAAGATCAATGAAATCAGTATAGGAATAGTGAGAATCATAGGAAGAATGAATTATGGGAGACCAAAATATAACTGACCTAGGGTTTCCCTTGGCATCAAGCTTTTTAACAGGGAAAGGGAACTTCTCTGATTGATAAAAGATAATGAGATGATAAATAATCGAGGAATATTTAAAAACTTTCTCATCATCTAGTCTCATGAACTGGTCATGGATCTTATTGGCTATGAAAGAGGCAAAGTCATATTTAACTTCAGGAGGTTTCCCAGGAGTAAAGACAGACAACAAAACCAGGGTTATCTCATCAACATATTCACTTGTATTGAAACCCAAGACAAAAGAAATCATATTTAGGATGAGCCTTCCCAATTTAGTGAAATAATAAAAACCATAGGGAGGAGGTCCCTTAGGTTGATGTTCAGGCAACATGAAATTCTGGCAAATGGACTCCAATTTTTCTGGGGTCAATTGATTAGACTTTTCAATCAATTCTTCCATAGACAAAGGTGCTAGTTCTTGATCTGGTTCAAAATGTAGCATTGCATTGATAGCCTGGGGAGTAATGGGGAAAAGAACACTCTGGTCAGGGGATATTACAGCTCTTTGAGTGGGATCATAGTTAGAATGGCAATAGTGGATAATTTTTGGGAAAGTAATGACTGAGGGGATGAGATATCTTGGGAGATTGGATTCCCACAACCCAATGACATCTTGCCCCTTCGAATAATTGTCTCTGCAGCGACAATAACTCAGAAGGGGGCTTTCATCAAAATGCAAGTCTTTAATCTGAAAATCTTTATCCACTAAGGGCAAATATTCTAACTCTCTGTGGGGGGCATTCAATGGAGTTACATTCAAGGCTACCGGGGCTTCCATTTTGGTTCTTGTGGGTTCAAAATGGAAGTTTCTGGGTTTTTTTTACAAGCCGGGGCGTGATTTCAGTTTAAATGAAGGAAATTAGCACAATTGCAGTTTCAGGGGAACAATTCACAGTTTTAAACCTCAGGGAATGATCTTAGCGATAAAATTTGATCACTAATCCAGTGGAAAAAAAGGAAAACAGACTTTCTTTTGAAGTTCGAAGCGCTATAAGATAAATACCTATTCTTGGAGGAAAACTGGGTTTTAACAGGTATCAGGTGGTAGCACGAGGATGCTTGAACACTGGTCCAGCGGAATTCTGGAGCGAAATAGGATAGAACAGTGGATTTCAATGAAAATTTGAATTTCGTAGTGGAAGGCGCAGTCGCTTTCGAATAACGAAAATGACATAAAAAACATGAAAATTTGTTTTATTTCCAAGTTAAAAGGGATTTTTTATTTTTTCGAGGACTGACGTCATCGATGTACGGGCTGACATGTGGCAGGGGTCGGGCGGTAAGCGGTAATCCCCGCACCGTTTATGGACAAGAGTGGTATTAAACGAGTGGGCAGCGATTCCATTGGAGCATTGACACGTGGACAAAGGACTAGTCCAATACCACCAAGCCCCCGCTCATTAATGATCTGACAAGGGACGGCTGGCGGAATTGATGTAGAGCATTGATCTTTGGAGGGGGAGATCGGATGGTGGAAAGGACAGGGAGATGATGGGGTAGTTATCACGCGGGCCCAACATAATTAGTGTTTAATTAATCATTCCAGGTGGCACATAATTGGTGGAGAAAAGGTTATTAATTAGTCCTGATAACTAATTAATCCCGTAGTTATAAAGGGTCGGGGTAATGAACATTGCACGCGGGTCTTCATTACGGTTAAAGTGTCGGGTGGGATGCGAGGTGGATGAGCCATGGTGGCATGGGGTTTTTCCAAAAAAAATTATTTTGAATTAAAACTTTGGCTTTATTTGTATTTTTGTGTTAAACATACATATCATATGTTTAAAGTTTTTTTCTCATATATGTTTTTTTTATTATATGATAAATTAACCGATATAATTAACTTATCATAAGGGCGGAGATATTACATAATGATATATTTTAACCAAAGGGCGCAAAATGTGGGTTTTCAATGAATAATTGGGAAATAAATACTTTGGTTAAAATCATAATAGAGGGGTTTTTGGGATATTAATTTAAAAGGAGTTATATACTTAGGATAAAGGATTTTCACTAGGGATTTAATAACTAGAGTTAAACATTAAATGACAAAGGGACAAGGGAACTCAAAATACTTTGCACATCTAAGAAAGTGACAATTTCTGAAGTAAATTACAATATATCATCTTCAACACTTAAACTTAGAATAGTAAGTTATTTTGAGGGATTTTTATGGAATTTTGTATGGTTTTCCTAAGCAAAATGGGATTTTACTTAGGAAAAGATTGAAAGTGAATGATAATGGATGATTTTAAGTACTTAGGTCTTTTTGATCATCAGGCCGAGGGTCCGGTCCCTCCAAAAGTCAAGGAAATGCCTTGAGCCCCTTTGATCTCCAAATACCTTAGCACTTTGGGGAAATTAGTAAAAACTTAGGGAAAAAGTGATGTGGGAAGTTAATGATTTTGATTTTTCTTTCTGTGAATTCTTCAGTGCATTTTCTGCTTGAGTACTTGTGATGAAGGTAAAGGATTAAACATATTTAACATCATCATTCAACACATGAAAGTTTTGCAACACCATCTACCTACCCTATCTACTTGACACTACCATTTTCTCTTCTTTATTAGGGTGCATTTAGACTAGCAAACCCTTATCAATCTTCTTTTTCTTTTACATGACAAATCTATCTAATTCTACACTTATTGCATCCAAGGGCTCAGATTAAACTGTTGAGCACCTTTTATTAACTCTACCTATCTACTTATCTGCCAATATTAAACTGTTTGGTCAGATATTTATTCTCTAATCTACAACATGAAATTGAAAATTGAATGAGTCAAGCTTAAACAGTTTTACTATTCATGAATTGTGGCATAAAATACAAGTTGCACACAATTTGTTTATTACATCAGAGTAAAAAGTAGTGGCATTTAGACTTGCATACTTTCCTTGGCCTTTCTTTTTGATGGGGTTCATTTCTTTTACTTTTTGGCCATTTTTATTTTTCTTACCCTTTGATTTTTCTTTTAGGGTATACCCTCTTTACATTTTTAAAATTTTTTGATTTTTTGGTTTTTTATAGAATACGGAACACCTTTGCTCAAGAAAAAGTTTTAAACATATTCCATAGTTTCAATAAAGACAATCATGAAAAATGACACCTATTGGTATAGGAGACTAACACCAGCCTCACCTGGAAGGGAGCTACAACCCCCTGATTGAAGGCTACAACCCTTAGCACCACCATGGACCACGTTTCATCAATTTTCACACTGGATCCAAAAGCTTTCTTTAGAGCACAACTTGCAGGCCACTTTTCATCATATTTTCAGACTGGACCCACTCCACACACTTAAGCTCAATAATACATTAAGACTGAAACTTATCAATTCAAACAACCCAGATCAGATAGCAGTAACACAGAAAAACAGATCAGACATTTCATGCTTCATCCTTCAACAAACCCTAGATTTCATATGCACTTTCCTTTCACTGATACTGCGTATATATGCGCCTTCGACCATACAAACCCGCGTATACTTCTGTACATATTACAGAGCTAATTTTACTGCCCATATGTGCTTTCTCTTCAGCAAACCCGCGTATATACGTGCTTAATCTGCGGCGAACTAGCATATATTTCTTCATACATTTAGGTCATTGCAATTCTTCAGAACAGATACATCACTCATATTTTACCCTTTACTTCAGACAGATGTTCGCCTCATCTCAGATCTAATCATTCCATAAATAGATCTAGCAGATACAAATACATTCCAGATCTAGATTCCCTTCTTCATCATTTCTTCATTGGTGCATCATACATTCATATCTTTCATTCAACTGTAACCCTTTCCATTCAGATATGCTTCAGAGAGAAGTATTCATTCAAGCTCAGACTTCTTGCACACATTTGCACAATGAATTTCTTCTCCTTATATAGGTTTACCCTTTATCAATACCATGAGCCAAAACCACATTAATTTCGATGGTATTCTTGGACGGGGTCACATAGACGAATCATTACTCAATACAATGGGTCAATACCATGGTGGTTACCCCTGGTTTTACATATTTAGAGTGCTTTTTCCCATACGCGACTTGGCACGTTATTTCCCGCATGCATACGCTACTTTGTCTAGACAAATCCGCGTATGCCTTGAGACATACTCTTTTCATCATGTTCTAGCACATACTGACATTCCTTCCATCATTACCTTCTATACTCATTGTATATACATCATATTTACATCATTTAACAAGTTCATCAAGACATATTCCATCAGGGACAACTTCATCAAGTAGGTTTCCATCATCTTCATCAAGTGGGTTGCCATCAAGGACAACACTCAGCATCATATTGCCAACAATCTCCCCCTTTGGACTTGATGGCAACCATGATGGTGTTTGATCACCACAACAAATAGATACATTAAGAATACAATGACACCATGTCACTCTTGACACCATTCTTTCTCTTTATTCAAACACCATGTCACTCTCCCCCTTTGACATCAAGGGAAAAGGGCAAACCAAAACCAACACAAGGTTTTTTTTTTTTTTCTTCTTCTTGTAGAAGGAAGCGTTCTGCAGATCTGATGTACACTGAAGTGACCATGCTCCCCCTGAGTTCATGTTGAACCTACAAACATATTTTTTAATGAAGTACATGACTCTATGACCTTCCTATCACCAATGACTCATACTTACATCAAAGATCCATCCAAGTGGATCTACATATGAGACTCAAATACCCAACCAAGTGGGTTTACACATCTCAACTAAACTACCCAACCAAGTGTGTTTACAAATTTGAATCAGCTACCCAACCAAGTGGGTTTAAAAATTTTGACAAGTCCTTACATGACTGAATATTACAATTTTACATCATGGGTCTCAACAAGACCTATTTATCAAATTACAAGTATGACTTTTTATGACCAATACCAGAAAGACCTCAAGAGAGAGATCATATTTCAGAATCATCATAATGCCAACAATGCATTATACTCAGCAAGACTAGTGCTCCCCCAGAAAATGTGCATCCAAACATCCTTTCCATATGTCCAAGGCTCCTCCTTAGCTTGTGCAATCTGAATACTTTTAACAGCAAGTCATCAGCAACAATATCTGCATGATATGTCTGGATATCTGAATCATAAGACTTCCATCATATCCAAAATATATTCTTCATCAAATAAGCAATCCGGGCTCATCTATAATCTTCAACATAAGAAACCATGTATCATTTCATTAGCATGAGTATAACCAGAATAATGCTAACAGTACAATAATTACCAGTCAGACTGATGCTCCCCCTGAACCTCTGCTCCTGAACTTCAGCTGTCATCCCAATTCTCTTATCATCAATGCATATGCGACTGTGTCTGCTGGAACTCGCGTGTATACGTGGCTTTAGTTCACTGAACCCGCGTATGGAAAGTGAATTATAGAAAATTTCACATTCCTCCATCTCCCCCTGAATTTTTCCTTCCTGTACCTGTCTTCTTCATGTCAGATGCTCTGTCAGCAATAATCATAACCAGATTTTCCAAATCAACCATGAGAATCATCATACATCACTCCCCCTGTGACGATACATTACTAAGCTCCATAATGTATCTCACATCACTTCTGCAGTCATTAAGAGAAGTAAGCTTCAGAAGCTGATGACTGCAGTAGGGTCAATATTCCCTACGTTTCTGACCGGTCCTCCTTCTTTTTCCAAATTTGCTTGAACTTTCTAATTGTGTGCTGAAAATTGTCCACTTTCTCATATCTGTTCAACCTGCATTATTTTTATACATGTCCATACTTGTTACAAGAATAAAATCTCATGTGTCCAGAGAAATAAGCATAAGAATCATAATGAGTATTTCTAATCTTCCTTCTTTTGCAATCAGCTGCTTTATGTCCATACTTGTTACATGAAAAACAATATCCCTTGAAGAAACCAGAGTACCTTTCTATGTAGGATCTGTTTGTTTGTGGCTGAAACAATTTGCTTCTGCAATTGGCTGCAACATGTCCATGATTATGACATTTAAAGCATTCAACATTATTGAATGATTTCCTTTGAGGATTCATGATTGTCGGTTGACCTTTTGTTTCTTTCAACACTTCATATTTTGCATTGATGTCCTTTGATTCTTTAGCACCTCCTTGTGAACTAGAATATCCTTTAACCATTTCATGAAAACCGAGACCAAGTTTGATAGAGGGAGACCTTTGACTACTAAGAATATTGTCCAGAATCTTAGTACTATCTTGAAACCTCAACAATTTATCTTTTTCTTCTAATTTACCTTTCAGAATATTTACCTCAACCTCCAAGCTTTGGCATTGCTTCTTCATACTTTCTTCAACCCTTCTTCCTTCTTCTACTTGATCATTCAGTTTCAAGATTTATTCTTTCAACCCATTTTCTTGTTCTTCAAATGCTAGTAGAAGTTCTTCATGCTCCTTATTCGATGCTTTGAGATCTGCTTTCAGAGAGATGATTTCTGCTTCAAGTCTTTCATTCTTCTTATTTGATTCTTCCAGATTTATTTTTTGAGTGATGAGTTCTGCTTCAAGTCTTTCACTGTAGTTGGTTACTTCATCGTACAACCCTTGATACTCGTTTATCTATTCTTTCATTCTGGAGATCACCTCTTTGTAGATAGAATATTTCTCTTTAAGTGATCTTTGTTTTTCTTCAACTTTGATCTTGAGATCTTCTTCTAGATCCATAGCATTCCTTTCACTATCTTCATCATTACATGCACCAGAAAGTGAATCATAAGAACAACTATCAATACCTGATTTATCTTCTTCATTTTCTGTTGCACATGTTTTCTGAGATATCTCCTTTTCAGTAGCCTTCTTCTTTTGCTTCCTTCCCATTGCGACGGATCTCCTTCAAGCGATCAAGCTTCTGCAGAAGGACCTGCTCTGAAACCAATTGTTGGGAAAAATAATGAGAGGGGGGGTGAATCAGTATTTAGGACTTAATCAAAAAAATTTACTTTTCCATTCACTAAAACCCATACGGTACTTTGCTGAAGCTAACTAGCGTATACACGCGGATATCCTTCATAAAACTTGCGTATACACAGAGATCTTTTTATTCCATTAATTCTTCACTTATATCATTCCATCATTCATTCATTAGATGTTCAATAAACTATAAACATGTGCAGTAAGAATAGAATAAATCATCACACATAAGCAACACACATGAAAACCAGGATTTTAGGTGGAAACCCAAGTCAGGAGAAAACCACCACTGCCGTTGTCTCAGCCTTCAATATTTTATTATAAAGAAAATATCTTACAACATATGTGCTGGCACAGCCTCCTACCAGCACGCAGGCACCCACCTGCGCTCGTTTACCAGCCTCTCCTGGAAGGGAGCTACGACCCCCTTCTCTCGTTTACCAGCCTCTCTTGGAAGGGAGCTACGACCCCCTGATCTCGTTTACCAGACTCACCTGGAAGGGAGATACAACCCCCTGACTGAAGGCTACAACCCTCAGCACCACCATGGACCACATTTCATCAATTTTCACACTGGATCCAAAAGCTTTCTTTAGAGCACAACTTGCAGGCCACTTTTCATCATATTTTCAGACTGGACCCACTCCACACACTTAAGCTCAATAATACATTAAGACTGAAACTTATAAATTCAGAAAACCCAGATCAGATAGCAGTAACATAGCAGAACAGATCAGATATTTCATGCTTCATCCTTCAACAAACCCTAGATTTCATATGCACTTTCCTTTCACTGATCCTGCGTATATACGCGCCTTCGACCATACAAACCCGTGTATACTTTTGTACATATTACAGAGCTAATCTTACTGCCCATACATGCTTTCTCTTCAGCAAACCCGTGTATATACGCGCTTACTCTGTGGCGAACTAGTGTATATTTCTTCAGACATTTAGGTCATTGCAATTCTTCAGAACAGATACGTCACTCATATTTTACCCTTTACTTCAGACAGATGTTCACCTCATCTCAGATCTAATCATTCCATAAACAGATCTAGAAGATACAAATACATTCTAGATCTAGATTCCCTTCTTCATCATTTCTTCATTGGTGCATCATACTTCAGATCTTTCATTCAACTGTAACCCTTTCCATTCAGATATGCTTCAGAGAGAAGTATTCATTCCAGCTCAGACTTCTTGCACACCTTTGCACAATGAATTTCTTCTCCTTATATAGGTTTACCCTTTATCAATACCATGAGGCAAAACCACATTACTTTCGATGGTATTCCTGGACGGGGTCACATAGACGAATCATTACTCAATACAATGGGTCAATACCATGGTGGTTACCCCTGGTTTTACATATTTAGAGTTCTTTTTCCCATACGCGACTTGGCACGTTATTTCCCGCGTGCATACGCTATTTTGTCTAGACAAATCCGCGTATGCCTTGAGACATACTCTTTTCATCATGTTCTAGCACATACTGACATTCCTTCCATAATTACCTTCTGTACTCATTGTATATACATCATATTTACATAATTTAACAAGTTCATCAAGACATATTCCATCAGGGACAACTTCATCAAGTAGGTTGCCATCAAGGACAACACTCAGCATCATATTGCCAACAGTTTCTAAGTGAACTTCCTGGATATTTATTTGTAGTCGACAAGAAGTCACCTTATTGCATAACTGGAGTTACTGATTTCGGAGACAAGGGTATGACTTGATATAGAAATTCTCAGGGATGACGGTCATGAAAATAAAGGTTTACGAGTATTGCAGATGGATGAGTTCTTTATCACTGGATGACTTCTCTTGAACATATCGGCAACAATGTGATGAGTTGGCAGCATTGACCCAAACTAAAGTGAAGGTATGATGAACCATAGGTGTGAATGAACGGTCAAGATGATTACCCAACCCAAATAGTCACAGACATGGAGTGAAAGAAGTGTCATGTTCAAGAGCGACTTGCCACCAAAAAGAAACTTTGCTTGCTTTTCCCAAATTTTCCTCGGTCATTTTTCAACCAATACCTCTTTATTTTTTAACAAGCTTGAGGAGGATAACATTTTCTTGATCTATAATTCAACCCTTCAGGCTAATAAAGAATAAAATATCGCTATTTAATAATTTAATGAGTCTAGTGATGAATGAAACTTGATTCTTGCCATGATTGGCAAGCCTGTCACTATTTTATGTTTTACAAAGCTTAATGACAGTGATAGCTCAGTCCTTTTTAATGTTTAGAGAGTCTGAAAATGAGGACGAAAGATGACTCCAAAAATACTTTTTCGTAAATTTGTCTCTCAGATCCAAAAAAGTGTAAAATTATGTTTGAAAGAACATCTTTGGTCATATTTAACCAAGGTATTCCTTTTTCATAAATAATTCATCGCAGTTTAGAAAAAGGTTAAAATTATACTAAGTAAATATCAATTCATTTACGTTAACAACCTCGAAATTAAAAGTGCTCGGTAATATTTTCACATTATCGGAGTCTAAAAAGAGCTGAAAGAAAACTCCAGGGGTTCCTTTTTCGTTGTTATAGAAACTCGAAAAAGAGATAAAAGTGTGCTTCAAATCCTTTTTCGTTTTTAACAAAGCTCGAAAAATAAGGAGAAAAAAGTATGCTTTGTGGTCAATTCTTTCTTGAAACAAATACACACGATTAACCTGTTCGTCAGTTTTATTTCCTGTTCAGAACAACATCAAATGGATTAGAAATACCCGTTCCATGATAAAAAACATAATAAAGCCATAGTCATAGCAATAAATTTAACTTGCAAGTAATTAAATGACTATATAAATCAGTTTTACTATTCATTTTTACCATTCCATAGTTACCATTTGCATTTTGGAGCTCTAAACCTAATTTTGTCCCCGAACTTTAGTCGTTGATTGTGGTCATTTCAATGGATAGATTTCATCGCTGTTTGATCTAGGTCAGTAGTAAAAACCTCCTCTTTCTTTCAGTATTCATTTCATTACCATTCCTTGCAAATTTTTAGGGTTTTGAGGCCCATAGGGTAAATTTTTCCAAAATTGAGGGCAAAACACCCCTGAATGTCCAAACCTGCGTTGCATAGCAAGTACAGTGAAGTGTCGCACTGTCTCAGCCTAGGGAGTGAATTGGGCGCAGTTGAAGTTTTTTGTTTTCATGCTGTGTCAAAAAATTTTCTATTTTTTTGCAATGAATGGTATCTAATGGATCTTATGGTTGATTTTTAGGTTTCCATTGAATTAAAATGAAGATTACATGGAGAGAAAGAGAATATGAAGAACAAGATATGATTGCCTTGAATGATCCGGGTACTGTACGAGCTTTAAGAGATTGCGAGCTGCTTAAGTAATTTAAACTGTCGGGAATGAGGCAACAAATAGAACTCCTAGAATTCCTTGTTCAAGCATGGAATCCAGCGGTAGAGGCATTTAACATAAAAAATCAAGTATTGTCCATAATAGTTGAGGATGTGTATTTTCTCACAGGCTTGTCTAGGAGAGGTTTTCCTGTTTCACTCACAAGATCTACCGTTGGAGGAGAAACAGTGAGGGATTATGTTATGCAGTATTGCTATCTGGGGTCAGAACCTAGAAAATATGGAAAAATAAACATCTGTGATGTCATGGATTTTCCTTTTAGGACCATCCTATTCACGATTGCTAAACTAGATGGCACCGTTACACTCCATGTAGCGAACAGATCATATATGTAGTATGTGCTGGAATCTTTGGAGCCAACAATTTTCAACTAGTCTGAAGTTGTTCTATCTCAGATAAAGGAACAACTGAATGAAGCAAAGGGAGGAAGGAAGAAAAATTTCAGTTATGGTTCCATCCTTATCTATTTTTCTTTGGAACTGATTCCACTGATGCAGCCACAACATGTAACATTGGATATATCCAGTCCTAGAGATCCTCGAATGCGTAGATGGGTAGAACTCATGTGTCAGAATTTAGGCCAATCAACTGTTGTGTTCTTGACTACATTATTTGCTTTTTTCTGGAGACAAATTGTCTCCATCGATGAGTATGCATATGCAGGCGTTGACTTCCGAGGAGATCTCGATCTAGTTTTACTAGAAGGGGCTTAGTGGGGTGCAATAGGTAAGATTGATTTGACCATGTTTTTTTATTTTTATAAGGTTTATACAATTTTTTTTTTGTTTTGATTTCTTTCCAAGACTAAAATAAATATTTTAATTTAATGTAGATATCGGTCGCGTTCAACCAATAGAGGAACCAGAGCGCGAAGCAGATGCACCAGCAGAGAGGGTTGTCGGGAAAGCAGTCCTTCAGGACCTTGATATGGTTGAGACTCTTGCTGAGCTCCAGTAGGACATAGAGGGGTTGACCTTCAGGATTCCAAATTGCCAGATCGAATCGCTTCCCATGCGACTGCAGCGACACACGATTGGGGTTCCTAACCATTGGATGCGGTTGCTCTGTATGATTTCTAAATATATAGCGTGATATCATGAGCACCACTATTTTAATTATGAATTTTTTGCATACATTTTGAGGTCATATGACCAACATGTCTTGGGCACAAATTTTGTAAAAAACCTATAACTATCGATCTATATGTTTTCAGATTTTTTCCTATGTTTAATGAACAATCCTATTCAATGATGTGAATTTTTTATTTACCTATGTCACAAATGTATGTCTAAAACTTGATTGGCTAATCAATCAGTTAAAGTGTTCAGATTTATGGAAATGTGTTGATATTGAATGAAATCAAAATGTCTCTCCAAAATTCAAACTCTTAGGAACAATCTAAGAAGTGTTGGATTCCTAACAGAATAAATATTAGTAAGTTGTAGTACCACAAGTTGTGAGTCTAACCTGATGATTATACAGTTAATACCAAATGAAATGGAATCAGAGAGAAGTTCAATCAACGCGCTATACTCAGCGATATTATTCGTCGATATACTAATAGAAATCCCTTGAAAACTTACTAACTCGTTGTTCGGAGTGAAAATGGCCCACTCTACAGATGATAGATTCTGCGTACTACGATTAGCACCATCAGCATATCCAATAAATGGTTCCAAAGATTTAGTAATATGTGATGAAATGTAAACTAGATTACTAACGTCAAGAAAACTCTAAAATAAGTATTAAGATATTGAATACAAATCAACAACATATAAAAAATATAATACAAAAAATTACTACGCTAATGATTAAGCATAGTAACGTTTAAGATACAACCCATTTCTAGGTTGTGCCAATGGAATCCCATTGTAATCAACTAACTCGTAGGCACCCTTAGCAAGAACTCTTTTGAAAATGTAGGGGGCATGCCATAATGGCTCGAATTTCCCTGTACCTATTACATCAGCTTCCTGGTCATAAAGAAGGACCAAGTCACCCTCTGAGTAGATGCGACGATGGACATTTTTGTTGTATTGCACCTTTATACATCTCTTGTGTGCTTCATTGGCTAATTGGGCTTCACGACGTGTTTCATCTAGATGGATGAGGTTAAGGAGATGCGCTTCTTCTTCTAAGGTGTCAGGTGACAAGTATATCGCGAGTTTTAACGATGATATTTCGTATTGGATTAGCAAGATAGCTTCCAGACCATACACCAATTGAAAAGGAGTAAATCTGGTTGCATTTCTCACCGAGGTTTGATACGCCCACAGGGCAGAGTATAGGATCAAGTGCCAGTTCCTTTTACAGACTCTTATCATTCGTTGAAGCATTCTTTTAAGAATTTTGTTAATAGCCTCAACTTGTCCATTTGATTGTGGATAATAAGGAGTAGAATTATCACGAGACAATCCTAACTTGGTTGTCAATTCAAACATCATATGGTTGAGAAAATTCTTCCCACGATCTGTAACTATAGCCTGTGGGACCCCAAACCATTCAATCACGTGATTGAAGAAAAAAAATGCAGTTGTTTATCTTGTGTTGTTGAATGTAGGCATCGCTTCGGCCCATTTGGTAAAACAATCGACCGCGACAATAATATAACCAACAGCTGTTTGTCCTGTGTTGTTGAATGTAGGCATATCTCCAGCCTATTTGGTAAAATATTCGACTACGACAATAATATAACCATACCCCCCGGACGAAGGAGGGTTACAGGTTATGAAATCGATACCCCATTTCGTAAATGGTCTAGTAGAGGCAACAGGATGTATTGGCACTAGCGGTTTGTGAATTTTACGGTCGTAGATCTGGAATGCATGACAAATTCTGACTGCGAGGATACAATATTGAAAAATAGTAGGCCAAAAGTAACCGGCACGGAGTATCTTCTACGTGATAGCATAACCAAATAAGTGTCCACCACAAGCCCCAACATGGCAATCATTGAATACTTTTTTGGCCTCCTCATGAGTGATTCACCTCCTTAAAATGGTATCGACACCACGATGATAAATTTTATCGCTGACGATGAGATAATATTTTTCTTGGTATCGAGTACATTGTTAATCAGAGCGAGAGGTATTAGGTTGAAAATTTTGGGTTTGGAGATAAATGATGAAATCTCCATACCAGGGATCAGATGATCTGATCAGAAACAGAGACTCATCTAGAATAGATGGTTTCGATGTAGTTGGAGTACTATCACAGGGAAGGTCACAGAGAAGCTCAGCCAAAACTAAATACTTCTTTGACTTGGATTTGATGAATTCTAAATCAATTCTTGCAAAATGACGATCCATTTTGAATATTTCCCCCCCAAAAATTGATGTCATAAAATGTAAGTCATGGGGTTGCAATATGAAACTATTGTTGTTTTTCAGAGCAAGATATAATGGTGAAATATTTGGATAGCTTGAATAGCTGCCAAGGCAAGATTTTCCACATACGAGTACTTAACTTCCATATCATTGATATTACAACTACAATAATAGATCGGATGTTCAATTCCATATTCTACTTGGACCAAAACCATACTGATGGTCCTTTCAGCACCGGCGATATATAGGAAATAATCATTTTGATAATTTGGAGGATACATTAATGACGCTCGGACAATATGGTCCTTGACAACATCAAAATAAGCTTGTGCAACTTAGTCCCAATGGAAGGGAACCCCCTTTTTCAATAATCGAGTAAATCCTTTAGCCATTTCGACGTAGTTTGGAATGAACCTTCTCAGGAAGTTATCCTTTAATTGAATTTTTTGTCTCTGAAGTAAGTTTGATGGTGCAGGAAAATCAATAATGGCCTGTACCTTTAGTGGGTCTATTCGAATTCCTTCTTTTGAGACTACGAATCCGAGAAATCGACCAGAACCAACACAAAACACACATTTGTGCGGATTGAGGTGTATCTTGTAGTGTCAGCATCATAAGAAAATGGCTCTCAAATGCATCGGGTGATCAATCTGTTTTCATGAATGCGCTGGTAAATCATCTAGATATGGTTGAACAATGTTCTTGATGTCGTTGAAAGCATAATCCATTGCTCTCTGAAAAGTTTCCCCAGCATTCTTTAAACCAAATGGAAGTTTCCTATATGCGAATGTGCCCCATGGGCAGATGAATGCTGTCTTATGTTGGTCATCTGGGCAGATATTGATTTTATTGTAGTCGTAAAATCCATCCATGAAAGAAAATATTTCACATCCAGCACAATCGTCAATAATCTGGTTGATAAAGGGAGTAGGATAGTTGTCTTTTGGATAAGCATGATTAACATCCCGATAATCGATGCACACTCTAATGGTTCTTTGTTTTTCATAACAAGAATGATATTGGAAACCCACTCAGTTAGCGGAATAGGGTAAATGAAACCAGCATGCAAAAGCTTTTCAACTTCTCCTTTGATGGAAACGTCTTTCTTCAGATGAACTAGACAAAGCCGTTGACGCACTGGTTTGAAATTAGGATACATATTAATAGTGTGTTCAACTATACTAGTATCTATGCCTGGCATTTCCTCGTAAGACCAAGCGAATACATCACGAAATTCATGAAAAAGAGAGAAATATGGATCAAGTTCTGATGGAGAAAAAGATAGACCGAAATGAATATTTTCTACAACGCTAGGTTTAGTCGAAATATCAATAGAAATCGTTTCTTCAATATTTGATAAATTTCACTCAGATTCAATTGCATTAATCGAAAAAGAATTCGAAAATAAATTTTCAATGGATAGGTGATATAGTTCACTAAGATTATTTTCTTCATAATCTGGAAGATGGGAATGATGATGATAATCTTCCTATGGTTCTCCTTTTTCCATCATGGCTTCTAAAATATTTTCATCTGTCAAAAATTTTAAGGAAAATGGATCAGATGGATTACCAAAATCTAATGAACGATCAACCCAAACACTAGGTGACGCTGATTTCGGATTTTCTGCCCAAGACAAATAGATTGATTGCTATTGTAGCTCAATAGGGTTGAGCGGTAAAATATCATCCAATGTAGAAATATCAGAATCACCTGTACTCTTCCTTAAGCTAGATAGAGTGGAAGAGATCATGTAGCAGGTCTCTATGCTAGCAATTTCTACCAACGTCACTGGCGGTGGTAATGCAAAGGTTCCCATAAGAGTGGAATCCTTTAAGAGTCCTACACTAATGTTCTGGATTTCTAGTTGGGGTAAGTGAATATACGGAATGCTCCCAGTTACCTGCGAAGCGGAGGAAAAAAAGGATAATTGATTAATGACTGTAATGGTACCTTTATGAGGAAAGGCAACCATTCTAAAATATGTAGAAACAATTGTAGTCATCGCATATACCCATGGTATTCTGAGTAAAATATTATTGTCAAGGGGTCCGTCAACAACCTCAACATCAATATTTATTGTTTTTCCCACTAATTCAACTTGCGGGTTATTAATAATACCGCAAATTTTATATGTTCTTCCATCAAAAGCCTTCAACGTCGTTGATGATTGTGATAACCGCGGTGAGCCAAGTGACTTCCAACAGTTTAGAGACATAATGCAGGTAGATGCTCCCTCATCAATAATAGTACGATGAACAAGATGATTGAGAACATTTACTTGGATGGAGAATTCCAATTCCGCTGGTAGCTACGACACATAGCCCGTATGATTAAAGACGAAAAGATTAGAATTAGTTGGATCAATTCCACCAATGGCCGACCATAAAGCCTGCTTCTGGGAGGGACAATTTTGTAATACCTCAAGAGGAGACATAGCTGAAGGGGATAGAGCCAAATCTTCAACTATATTATAATTTTTTGTAGCTCTTGCTCAAGGATTATATGTCGATTTACGAATTACTCCCTTCAGTGGTTTAATCGTCAATTCAGGAATAACTACAGGTGGTACTGATTCATTAGATGCATTCGTTGTCGAGGTAGTAGGTTGATCAGTGGCCAGACTACCATTGTATTTATTTTGCGTTGACATCAAAATATCTTGTGAAGGTTTTGTAGTTGATAACATTAACACTTGGGAACTAAGAGCTGGATCCGTAGCAACCAAATTTGTGTCTGGATTTGGAAATGGGTCTGTCAACACAGATGATGCATTAGAAGTCTTGATTATTTTTGATACTTTAGCACGGTGAGGAAAATCCCTAACAAAATGTTCCTCATTACAGATTATGCATGGATAATGAGGTTTCTGTGGTCCTGACGGTTGATCAGATGATCGTTCCTGCGGGTTACAAGTTTGCTTTTTCTTTGATTTCCCCTTTTTCTTACTTCCTGGTTTCTTATCACTTTTGACTTTGTCAAATGGGACGACGTTGATTTCAAAAGTAGGAGCAGGATCAGATGCAGTATTGTTGTGCGTATTTACAGTGCCTATCAAGCCATCTCCAACATGAGAGTCCTTTATTTGAGGAGGAATATTGAAATTCGATCGCGGCGCATTTGGTATTTTTTCATAGAGCGTGCCAGACTGAGTATAAATCAAGTCTAAATACTAGGAATAAGCGATGAATTTCTCTTCTATGATGACGCCACCTTTAGCCACATCCTCTATTATAGATGGTAACAAGGATTTGATGAACCATTTAGAAAGGAGATGATTAGGAACAAATGTCTTAATAATTCGTCGACTACGACGCCACTCAGGAATATGATCTGAAATGTGAGTAGCATTACTCTATTTGAAGTTGGTCAAGAGTTCCATTCCAGTTTCGTATCTGATTGGTAACTGGAAATGGGTCAACAAGACAGTAGCTAAGGAAGTGAAATTTTCAAATAAAGCTGTAGGTAATTCAATGTACCATTTAGCTGCCGGACCTATGAGCGTTCTCTAGAAAAGACATAATTGAACAGAATCATCATTTAGGGAATTTGATGAACACCGTAAATGATAAGTCATAACATGAGTTGATGGGTCTTCTCTAGGGTTTCCATTGAATTTAGGAATTTCGGAGGGTAATTTATGTGGTATCACCGGCCACCAGGGAGCATAATTGATAGGATCGTTAGTTAACTGGTTTAAATATAGTAATTCCAAGGTTGCAACAAAAGGAAATTGTCTATTAAGGTCAGGTTGAGCATAGCCAGGATAAGATGATATTACTTGGGCAACAGGTCTTTGAGCACCAGCATATGGGATTTGATGTTGGTAACCCAGATAAGGGTTGTTTTGCATGGCAAATGCTTGGGAGTTCTGTTGACCAAAACCTGGATATGTTACTTGTTGAAATGAAGTTTGCAGAATTTTTGTGGCTGCCAAAGGGTTTGTCCACCAATATCATAACCCAAATTTGTATAAGTTGGATTCGGTTGATATGTATAACCAGATTGTCTTTGTGAAATCCCATAAAATGGTGGACCAGCTTGTGAATAAATTATTCCTGATACAGGTTGCTGTAAATTAACCAAAGGATTTTGAGTCTATGGACCCAACATTTGATGATATTGAGTTGAAGAACTCACTTGATAAGGTTGATGTACAAGATTTTGATGTTGTATCAGGGGTACAGATGTATTAACAAGTGGTATTGAAGTGGGTGTAACAGGTTGAATTGGTTGATACGATTGTAAAACCATGTTTGGTTGGATAGGCAGAGTGGGTTTCCATTGAAAAAAATTTAAATCAACATTAGTCTGACCAAAAAGTGATTGAGTACTATCATATTGGGTAACCAAAGGTTGCCCCCCAGCATAAGGAGGATAATAAGATGGAAAATATTGTTCACGAAATGCTAGGAGTCTAGTTGATATGGTATTTAAAGGAATTGGCCCATAATGACCAGCTTGATATTTCCCTGATGATGGATTTAATGAGTCAATTCGTTCAGTACTAACTATAGGACTACCAGTTAAAACACCAGATGATGACATTGGTAAAGACCATGAATGTGAAGGTGCATCAGAGAAAGTGCCAGATAGTTATTTGTAACCTGTTGGGACCGAAGGGCCACTATGCAAATATGACTCTAGTGATGTTGTGAACATTGACGGAGTAGCGAGGGTAGGAGCTGACATAATTGGAACAAAAAACCCAACTGAAGATGCTGTTTCACACATGGTTGTTTGACCAAATGTATACCCTCAAAAATTGATAGGTGATTGAATGGCAATAGGATCAACAAAAGAAGATGGAAACGATTGAGGAAATGAATAGTATAGGTAAAGGTCTCCCCTGAAGTGGGTTTGACTTAAAGGTGTATCAAATTGAGGAATTTATTCAATTGCAATTAAACCAGGAGGAAGAACTTCACCGTCAGCCCCAAAATATATTTCAGACGGTTGACTGTGTGAAATAGGAGTTTCAGTGGCTAAAGAACTTTGTGAAATGACCAAGGTAGGAACAAATTCCGATTGTTTAGATTCAGGATTCAGAGATTCTAGCAAAGAAGAGACAAGATCTAGAACAACGTCAGGTCCAAGAGGTATGGTCTCAGCGATTGAATGGGTCATGACCATGGGTAGCTGTGAAGGCTCCATTTCGACAACAATAGATGAACCAGGTTGTTTGGAAACAATTTGAGCTAACTCTGGATTAAAAGATGATGTTTCTCCAGAGGTATGAATTGTACTTGTTTCGGAAGATCGTGATCGCCTTTGCCTACCAGAAATAACTTCCGGTGGTAAAGGTGGTTTTAAAGCTAATCTAAGTGAACGAAGGGTGGTGGGATTATGTTCTTCCATGATTACTGATTTATTTTATCCAAAAACAAATAAACAAAAAGAGGGTAATGCTAGGAAAAAGGGTTTACCAGGAAACTATGAACTGCAGAATGCCTCTTGGTGAATCAAGAAGTACGGGTAGGTAATCTCCCTGAATGTTGTGTTCGGTGTACCACAATTTCAAGGTTTCTGACTCGGTTCACTATGGATGGATAGCACCTAAAATTTGTCCTCCCAAATATACCCAAAGGTACGTGGAGGCCCAAGTCCGTATTAGCGCTGTCTGATGCAAAACCACATAGTGAGAGCACCCCTTTATACTTATCGTACCGTAACACTGCCCGATATACCCGAAATTACGTGGACGAGCTACGATATACTTACGTACGTGGAGTGAGGTATCACACTCATAATTTATCGTAGACAAGTTAGAGAAAACTGCTATGTTTTACGACACCGGAACACGTCTCTAGCCTAGACCTCTAAATGTTATCATTAATGTTCCAAAGGTTGTTAAGTAAATTGAGATTTATTTTATGTTGATCTTGCTTAACAATTTTCCTTTCAGGTTCACCACAATTATGTATATGAAATTCCTAAAATGCAAGCTAAGAATGATAAAAAAAATTTCACTTTCAACTTTTTCAATGAAAGACCTAGCTACTAAGGGAAGAGAGAAAATAATTTGAGAGCAAACAAATCAATGAATAAAACAAATCAATGAATCTCAAACTAAATGAAGATTTCCTAATGTTCCTTTTGCAAAAAACGCACAATCCTACATGCAAATGCAAGTTTTTCTTTTCAGTTTCCTTAATGTTATGAATGTAGAAAGAAAACTAGGTGCATTAGATCAATGATCAAAATTCTTTTTACTTTTGAGAAACGAAGAATACAAACAACAATTTCTCTTTTGAAGGAAAACTGAGGATTTCAACAACAATTTCTCCTATCAAGGAAATGAAGATTTTACTACAATTTCCTATTTTGAAATAAAACGATTCTTAGTGCAACCATAAAAAGTACTTTGAAATCAACTTGTCAATGATAATGAAAAACTTTTTTAAAACAACATTGAACAAATTTTCAGTGAAAGGAAAGGAAATATATAGAGCTACTGGTCAATTGAGTTGTTACACCATTTTTTAGTCATCTAACCTATAATCATTGGATGGACCCAAGTACACCATGTAAGACCAATTTTACCCTAAGTAAAATTTATTTCACTATGTAGAATAACTTAATAAAACAAGCTAAAACTTAGTAAAATTTTACCCTAAAATGCAAGCTAAGAATGATAAAAAAACTTTCACTTTCAACTTTTTCAATGAAAGACCTAGCTACTAAGGGAAGAGAGAAAATAATTTGAGAGCAAACAAATCAATGAATAAAACAAATCAATGAATCTCAAACTAAATGAAGATTTTCTAATGTTCCTTTTGCAAAAAACGCACAATCCTACATGCAAATGCAAGTTTTTCTTTTCAGTTTCCTTAATGTTATGAATGTAGAAAGAAAACTAGGTGCATTAGATCAATGATCAAAGTGCTTTTTACTTTTGAGAAACGAAGAATACAAACAACAATTTCTCCTATCAAGGAAATGAAGATTTTACTACAATTTCCTATTTTGAAATAAAACGATTCTTAGTGCAACCATAAAAAGTACTTTGAAATCAACTTGTCAATGATAATGAAAAACTTTTTTAAAACAACATTGAACAAATTTTCAGTGAAAGGAAAGGAAATATATAGAGCTACTGGTCAATTGAGTTGTTACACCATTTTTTAGTCATCTAACCTATAATCATTGGATGGACCCAAGTACACCATGTAAGACCAATTTTACCCTAAGTAAAATTTATTTCACTATGTAGAATAACTTAATAAAACAAGCTAAAACTTAGTAAAATTTTACCCTAAAATGCAAGCTAAGAATGATAAAAAAACTTTCACTTTCAACTTTTTCAATGAAAGACCTAGCTACTAAGGGAAGAGAGAAAATAATTTGAGAGCAAACAAATCAATGAATCTCAAACTAAATGAAGATTTCCTAATGTTCCTTTTGCAAAAAACGCACAATCCTACATGCAAATGCAAGTTTTTCTTTTCAGTTTCCTTAATGTTATGAATGTAGAAAGAAAACTAGGTGCATTAGATCAATGATCAAAATGCTTTTTACTTTTGAGAAACGAAGAATACAAACAACAATTTCTCTTTTGAAGGAAAACTGAGGATTTCAACAACAATTTCTCCTATCAAGGAAATGAATATTTTACTACAATTTCCTATTTTGAAATAAAACGATTCTTAGTGCAACGATAAAAAGTACTTTGAAATCAACTTGTCAATGATAATGAAAAACTTTTTTAAAACAACATTGAACAAATTTTCAGTGAAAGGAAAGGAAATATATAGAGCTACTGGTCAATTGAGTTGTTACACCATTTTTTAGTCATCTAACCTATAATCATTGGATGGACCCAAGTACACCATGTAAGACCAATTTTACCCTAAGTAAAATTTATTTCACTATGTAGAATAACTTAATAAACAAGCTAAAACTTAGTAAAATTTTACCCTAAAATACAATAAGAATGATAAAAAACTTTCTTTCAACTTTTCCTGAAAAGACTAGCTACTAAGGGAAGAGAAAATAAAGGTAGAACGACAAATCAATGAATAAAACAAATCAATGAATCTCAAACTAAATGCATATTTCCTAATGTTCCTTTTGCAAAAAACACACAGTCCTACATGAAAATGCAAGTTTTACTTTTCAGTTTCCTTAATGCTATGAATGTAGAAAAGAAACTAGGTGTACTAGATTAATAATTCAAATGCTTTTTACTTTTGAGAAACGAAGAATACAAACAACAATTTCTCTTTTGAAGGAAAAGTGAGGATTTCAACAACAATATCTCCTATCAAGGAAATGAAGATTTTACAACAATTTCCTATTTCGAAAGCAAATGATTCTTAATGCGACCATAAAAAATACTTTGAAATCAACTTGTCAATGATAAAGAAAAACTTTTTTAAAACAACATTGAACAAATTTTTAGTCAAAGGAGAAGAAGTATATAGAGAGCCTCTTTTGGTCCAATTGAGTTGTTGCACACCATTTTTTGGTCATCTAACCTATAATCATTGGATGGACCCAAATGCCATGTAAGACCAATTTTACCCTAAGTAAAATTTATTTCACTATGTGGGAATAACTTAATAAAACTGTTTAAAACTTAGTAAAATTTGCCTAAAATGCAAGCTAAGAATGATAAAAAAACTTTCACTTTTAGCTTTTTCAATGAAGAACCTAGCTACTAAGGGAAGAGAGAAAATAGTTCGTGAGCAAACAAATCAATGAACAAAAACAAAGTCAATGAATTGCAAACTAAATGCAGATTTCCTAATGTTTATTTTGCAAAACACACACAATCCTACATGCAAATGCAAGTTTTTATTTTCAGTTTCCTTAATGTTATGAATGCAGAAAAGAAAATAGGTGCATTAGATCAATAATCAGAATGATTTTTACTTTCGAGAAACGAAGAATACAAAAAACAATTTCTCTTTTGAAGGAAAAATGAGGATTTCAAAAACAATTTCTCCTATGAAGGAAATGAAGATTTTACGACAATTTCCTATTTCAAAAGAAAACGATTGTAGTGCAACTTACAAAAAGTATGAGAGTAAAACATCGATGATAATGAAAAACTTTTTTAAACGACATTCAGTGAGTTTCGATCAGAGAAAATATGTAGAGCTATTGGTCAAATGAGTTTGTTACACCATTTACACAGTCATCCCAACCTGTAATCATTGGATGGTTTAGGTACACCATGTAGACCAATTTTACCCTAAGTAAGTTTATTTCACTAATAAAGCAGAGAATAACTTAATAAAACAAAACTTAAAACTTGGCTTAAAATTTGCCCTAAAATGCAAACTAAGAATGATAAACAATCTTTCACTTTCAACTTTTTCAATGAAGAACCTAACTACTAAGGGAAGAGAGCAAATAATTTGAGAGCAAACAAATCAATGAATCTCAAACTAAATGCATATTTCCTAATGTTCCTTTTACAAAAAACACATTATTCTACATGCAAATTATGCAAGTTTCTCTTTTCAGTTTCCTTAATGTTATGAATGCAGAAAAGAAACTAGGTGCACTAAATCAATAATTCAAATGCATTTACTTTCAAGAAATGAAGAATACAAACAAAAATTTCTCTTTTGAAGGAAAAATGAGGATTTCAACAACAATTTATCTTATCAAGGAAATGAAGATTTTACGATAATTTCCTATTTCAAATGCAAATTTTTCTTAATGCGACCATAAAAAGTACTTTTAAATCAACTTGTCAATGACAAATAAAAACTTTTTTAAAACAACATTGAACAAATTTTCAGTCAAAGGAGAAGAAGTATATCAGGAAACTCTTTAAGTCCAGTTGAGTTTATTTTCGTGCAGTGTCAACTTTCTACAATCATTAGATGGACGCAAGTACACCATGTAAGACCAATTTTACCCTAAGTAAAATTGCTTTCACTATGTAAAATAACTTAATAAAACACATTTATTAGGTTGTTTATGGTCTAAACAGGAAACCCCAAAGGGAAATATTAAACAAATATATATTTGTTTAATTTTTCTCATGGAATAATTAATTAAAAAATAATTTAATTATTATTCCTGGTCATATTTAACCCAAAACAAGGAAATTAATTAGATAAATCCTTATTTATCTTCTTATTTTCTAGGAATAATTATTTAAATCTTATTTAAATAATATTCCTTGTTAAATATGACTAAATCATTTATAAATAATTAAATAAATCATTATTTATTTAATTATCATTCAACCACTTCCTTAAAATAATAAATAAATCATTTGTTTATTTATTATTTACAAATAAAGGGATTTGACCCAAGTCAAATACCTTTTCCCTCCAACAAATATAATAAAATATTCCATAAAAGGTGGATCTAGATTTGGTTAATATTATTTTAATCATGCACCAAGATCTAGAATGACCTAATATTTTATTATAAATAGAAGGGTTTTTCCTACCATTCATCACCTTTTGTTGCCTCTTAGATCACTTTGGATCTATACTCCTGGTCTGACTTTGAGCCATTATCATTGTCATATTTTCTATTATTTGCTTTGTGAGCTCCCTTTGAGTTCTATATTTTTATGGGTTTTCTACACCAACAAGAGAGAGAAATTCTAGATCTGAAGTGCTGAGGACTTCCAAGAACCCATCCCATTGAGGAGAATTGGAAACACCTTTCTTGTTTTCCTCCCAGGTGCCATTAATATAAAATTATTCAAAAAATATTGTTCTTGTCTTGTCTATTGGATGCATGGAGAAAAACCTTATTTTTACTGCTTAATATCTTTTTATGCATAGATCTGGATTTTTACAGCATTTGTCTTGATCAACTAACTGCAGATATAACTGTTTGTTATGCATAGCTAAAAGAGTCTTTTTTCGTACACTTACACTAAAGATTCATCCTAACAACTGGCGACTCCACACGGGTTTTCAATTACGACCACTGTCGTTTTTCATATTCCTGCATATCTAGCTACTTCAAACCCTAGGGTTTCTCTTTAATTTTTTTTTTTCCTATTTTTATGTTTTTTTTACCCATAAAACCCTCAAACATTAAAATTTCTAACTTCCGTGTGCTTCTGGCCCTATTGCGCAGGTAACAGACATCAGTTGCCACTGAGACAACAACTTTTTCTACAATCTGCCGCCAAGAGACTCGGAACTGCAGGTCGCACATTTTGGCCCTTAACCTGTGACCTGGACTACAAGACACACTTTTTAGCCTCAAAACTAAAACCTGGATAGAAAACCCGTCAAAACCTGCGACCTGCACTTTTTTCTATAGATTTTCTGAAAGTTTTATGGGTTTGTCTGAAGCTTCTGTCAGGGTTTTTTAGCCTCCGTCTCTGCCTGTTTAGACTTTTTCTTGTTTTGTTTTACTCAACTAAGTGGGAATCTAGCCCCCTAAGGCTTTAATACCCTCCAATTTTTGTGGAAGAGTTTTTAGCTGTTGTAGGTGTCTAAATTTTCAGAGTTTCAGCCATTTATTTTCCCAATCTAATACCTCCTCCTCAAATTCCTTTTAGATTAGCTATTTTTCCATTCAAATCACCTCATATATTTTTTTTTGGGTTTTCCTTTAGGGTCACCTCCTTTTCCCTACTACCTTTAGCTTCTTCCCTCCTCTTTTACAGCAACCTTGCCTCTATCTCTTTGTTGTTTTCTGCACCTCTTTTCAGCAGATTTATCCTTTAGATCCCTGTCCCTCCCGACCTTAGATCTATTGGCTTATTTTCAGTGTGTTTTGATTAGATTTTTTACCTCTGTTAGAATATTTTTTGAGAGACATGCCTCCTTGGCTTAGATTGATGCATTGTTAGCTGTTAATTTTCTGTTATTTCAACATTATATATTGTTCTCTGCAAATTTATTTTTAGTTACACAACACATTTTTTCTTTTTCTCTCAAAACATCTAGGTTTAAAAATTAAAATTAATGCACACCACACACTCACCCTAAGCAAAGAAGAGCCTGGTTAACACTGCCAGGAAAAGACTTTAAAACATTGTAAAATCAATTGACATTGCACCTCTCTACCCTTGTTTCGACATTGTAATCAGTTAGTTCTGCACCTCATTTCCCTTGTTGGTCGTTCTTCTTCCTTTTGTGCCATGTTTGTGTTGTCACCATTATTCCCCCAAGGCGTATATCCCAGAGACTTCTTGGCCTTCATCCTTAGTTTCTGGTTGGTCGACCTACTCCTTCCCACCGTCATCGAGTTAGTCCTCCTCTGAGTCCGCACTCTGACTCCTCTTTTGATTCATTGGGTTCTCCTTTTACTTATGGTTCTCCCCTGTCACCTTCACTATGTATGGTCCAGGGCCTAATGCTAGGGTAATCCCTGCCCTACTGCCAAGAATTCCACTATCGAAACCACCACTGGAGCTACCTTGGTTGTCCCCTTGCTCCCTTACATGGCAGGCCTCAGTCTCCCCGATTTCAAGCAGTTGATCAATGAACCTATCCACCACGATGTTGGTTGGCCTGCTATGCCAACCAAGCTCCCCTCTAACATTCCCAAGTTCGAAGGCCTTGTTGGAGAAGATCCCTCCAACCATATCTGATATTTCCACATGTGGTGTTCTTCCAATTCCATTACCGATGATTCAATTTGTCTTCTGTTGTTCCAACACACCCTTACAGGAAAAGCTTCTAAGTGGTATGTTGATCAGACCTCCTCTTCCCATACCACCTTTGTGACCATTTCCCGAGCCTTCTTATCTTATTTCCAGCTCCCTCTCTGATACGACACTGGTACCGAACTCTTGAATTCTTTCCGTCAATCATCTGTGACCCGCATATCCGATCATGTTTAGGAATGGCGGAGAAAGAGCCTATGTCAAGCTCCTACCTTCGAAGATCGGTTCTACATGGACTGGCTCCTTAGATCTCTTTTACCCTCCATCGACAAAGATTTCGCATTGCATTTTCCCCAAACTGAAGAAGCTGCCCTCCAAATAGCCTTGATATATGACCTGATCTACGCTCAGTCTGGTTATGTTTATACCATCCTTCCTGACCACGCCAGACCTGGTGACGCTAATGCCCCAGGGTAATCTCATTTTGCCGATGGTATCTTTGGAGCTCTTTCTCATCCATATTCTCAACCTCCTATGGGCTATGGTCTCCCTCCGGGAGGGGCCAACACCTCCAGCAATTTCTCCCCTCCAGGTAGCATGTATCTAAGATACGGCATGCCTCATTGTTTTGCCCAACCTCCTGCTTAACTCAATGTTTCCCAACCTAACCATTATCCTTATCCATAGCCTGGTTCCCCAGCTCCTCCAGCATTTGCACCTCCGCCTCCCTTGCCTTCTCAACCCCAGCAGTAGTAACTACCACCCCCTCCAGGGCAAGTATTTGCACAGCAAGGCATGACTAATCCTCCTTCTTCTCAAAGGAAGAGGAAAGGCAATCAAAATCAATCTGCCCCTGGTACTCGTGGACCCAATCCTCAAGGTATTGACTCTAACACCGCTAGATAGCAATAGGGCACTCATCCCAAACCGGACAGGCCTACTCGTACCAATAAGCCTTGTTCGTGTTGTAGTGTTCACAGTCATTACACTCAAGATTGTCCCCTTTTACCACAGATGTGGTAGATGTGGGAGTCTCAAGCCACATTACGAGGACAACATGCCTCCCCTACTGCTCCTAGCCCCTTGGCATGTTCCACAATTTTCCTATTACTCTTGCGGACAACACTATTTATGTTGATGTAGAAGTCATTGATGCCCCCTTAGACTACAACATTATATTGGGTTGTATATACACTTATGCAATGTCTGCAGTTCACCATAATATGTGATTTCCTTATAATGGAAATATTATCACCATCGACCAGTTGACATATTACAAACTGAAGTCTCAGACCTCCCTTGAGTCCATTATCTCTTCGGTGGCCAATAAATAAATAGTCGAACCTTCGACTAATGCCTCACTCGGAGTCTACAAAGACTCCTCCTTTCTTGGTTCATTCTCTAGTCTTCCTCCTCCTATCTCTGATCCTAGCTTGCCGGATGTTTGCATGATGCAATCGGATCGGTTTGACCTCAAGCGGACTGGTTCGACTAGTCAGAATCCCTGCCCTTCGTAACCTGCTCCTAACACGTTGACTCAGCCTTCAGGACCCCCTCCTCAAGGCCCCTTATCTTCATCTAGTGTCCATGAGCCTATCTACCATCCTGTAATAGTTCCTCCTAGCCTTAACCATATTATAGTTGTCCCGCCTAGCCATTACCATTCTAGTTAGATATCGTTTCTAACTCCCCCTCCTGGAGTATTCTTTGCACTTGTTATGCTTACCTTATCTCTTCCTAACATGACCCTAGGGACCTCAGTCTAGTACATTGATCCCCAGACACTATCTTGCCTGGTCAGCCCAAACCTTATATTGCTTTAACCCCGACCCAACCAGTTTCCATGACCCCTCCCTTTTCTTTTGTGCCTCAGACACCTCAACGAGAACCTATTCCTATTTCAAACGCTTTGGGTAAGGGGGGAAAATCTTGTAAGAAGGCACCTAAGGACAAGTTTTCTCAAACAAACCATGCTCCTCCTCAGCCTCCAAATCATACCCCCAGTGTGCTTTGTGTGATGTTGTCGGTCATGCCACCCATACCTATCCTGAATTGCCTCATCTCAAGCCCATGGTCAACGAAGCATTTCCTAAGTCTGACATCCCAGAGGTCCATGTCACCTTACTTGATTCAACCAAGAAACTCAATTATTTTCTCACAAATCATCTTTTTCCTTTGTGTGATTTCCATGGCCACTATACTCACCTCTTTCCCCACCTCAAAGACTACCACACCCCTTTGGAAGCGGTCCTTCAATTTGAGGCCAAGCGCAATGAGTCCACCTCTCCCTTATTTGTGATTTTTTCTTCCGTAGAACCAGAGGACACATCTTCTCCCATTGAAATTCCCCATCTTGATTTCAAGATGATGGATAATTCAACCACTATCCACTACCTGTCATCATCTATGAGATCCATGATGGAAGACCCCCTGGGACTTCCCCTTCTATTTCACCTAACCTCCCTTCATCGATCACCTTATGCTCAACATCGGTGGATCCTCCATCTACTTGTTCTTCAGTCACCCTTCATGATGATGTGCATGTGAAACTTCCTTCAAATGATGATTCAGGTAGCTTCACTGCATCAAGTGGTTTTTCTTCCACCAGTCACCCCATCTTCTATTATGATGAAGAAATTATGGAAGTAGCCACCACCCCTGACTTTATCTATCCCCCCTTACATCGAAACCATACATTCGAACCACATACACCTTGTGGTCATTAAATTGACACACAATTTTTTGGTAAGCGGGCACCCATATTTGAGTGTCTAGGAGAAGAAATTCTCCACAACCCTCATAGTGCATCTGGTCATGTCGACTCTAGTACTATCATTCTTCCCCATTTAGAAGAACCTATAGAGTCCCATATCACTTCAGATCACTCTAGGAATGATCCCCCTTATCATTCCTTCCTCTTACATTAGCAACCCAGTCCCCTATACATTGTTGTTGACTAACCTGTCGGTTTTCTAGGAGAGCACCAATTCATTATCTCCAAATCCACTCTTTGGGATAGTGACACCATATATGGCAACCCATAAGCTTATTCCATTTTCTTCATGTGTAGTACCAAAAGAGATTATTAATCCCCCATTCCATTTCTCGAATTGCATAACCATAACGAAAACAAATGGTGCACCACATCACAAAAATATGTTTAGATTCCCATTTTCTAAATACATTTTGGAATCACCATAACATGCTTGGTGTTGGCTCGAGGGGTCCTGACCCGAGTTCGGATGTTCAAGGTTTGCCAAAAAAACCCCTATAATACTAGCCCTTTCGGTAGTGACCTACTTGCGCAGGTCAAAGTCTCACCCAAAGTAGTATGGGTGGGTGCTGGAACCAGGTTTCCGCATCGTGGGAGAGGGTAGGTAAGTCAAGCAGAGCTGCATCCACCTTTATAGTGACCCGATCCAGTATCACAGAGCCTATATTCCCTTCGCATCCACATGCACAACAACAATATTACTCACAGAAATCAACAGATGGTGGATTCATATAATAATACGCAACTATTCCAGATATTCTTGTATGAAGCAATCAGGAAAAACCCAGATTGTAGAATAAATATATACACAAGTATATTTTCAACTTAAAACAATAACACAGCAGCATATATTAAGTAATCAAGACGTCACAGATTCATATCACAGTAATTCCAGTGGATTCAGATAGGCAATAATACTTAGGCATTCATTAATCCTTCATATCTACTTACAAAACCCCAGGAACCAAACCTGTGCACACAGTAGCAAGGTCTGCACATAGCAGGATAGAGAACCTCCATGAACACAAAAATAGGAGTCCTTACCCAACAACCCTAACCATATCTATCGATTCGCACTTAGCAGCAATCTCTTATCATTCTCATCGTGTCCTATAACTCAAAAAGGTTCAACTAATTATACTATTTTAGCCTATGCATCCAATGCTCTGTAAACCGTGGTTTGAGGACTCTTGGTCTACCCTTGACCCATTTACAATACTTTAGGGGCTTTAACCCACCCCAAAACCCCTGAGTTAGACTAAATATAATAAAAAATATACAAAATGGACCAGTTTCGCAGCTTTGTAGGAGACCCTATTCCAACAGTCCCCCAACACAATATTGTGACTCATCCCGAGTCACTGTGGTGGTGGGGTCTCCACCTGTGCGCATAGTGTGTTGATGGCAACGATCAGCAGGGGTATTAATTCTTGGCTCTGAGCAGCAGCACTCTGTACAATATCCATGAGCTCCTGGGATGTTGGTCCTTTGGTCGTCGCGGTGACACTTTCCAGTGTCTGATTTAGTCACTTGACTGCAACATTGATATCCTATGATAGTTGGAGGGTTGCGTTGACCCAAGGCTTCGATCGTTCCATGATGGCATGCTTCTTGTGCTGGATTTCCTCAATCTCATTCCGGAGTGCGTTGCTAGTCTTTAAGCATGCTAGATGTTGGGTTGGGACTAAAGAGGGAAATTGTTGGAAATACTGAGAGCGGGGGGGGTGAATTAGTATTCCGTTTAATTAGAGCATTATTTAATCTTCAATTATTATCAATTTTTGTACAATTATAGTAGCAAGAAAGAGGAACACAAATACACACATTTTTTAAAGTGGAAACCTAGTCTGGGACAAAAAACACCTAATGCTTTTCTAATAATTCTTTAATATTCCACTCCAATTGAAAATAAAGCTCCAACTTCCTAGAATCTAGAAAATCATTCTTCTCTAGCTCCCACTGGATGGATGCTCCAATGCCTGAGATTCTTCAGTAGTCAACTAAACAGATGCCCCAACACCCAATGAGCTACAACTCACCCTAGCACCACCCTACCACCCTATAGAAGAATAAAGACAAGAATGTGCTCATAAATTTTGAGAAAAATCGAGGTCACTTTACAATGATATAGAATGATGTAGAAGAAGAAGATATACTAGACCATAACCTCGACTTTGACACAACCACCTAATGATGATCCTAGACCTCCCAACACTGCCTCTTCAACCCTTGGCAAATAGACACTAGTACAATTTTTACAATAATGTATTTACAATGACTTAGTACAATGATATGTTTACAACGATTGTATGTAGTGTTGCCCACTTGAAGACTTCATATGATGAAATTATTTATGCTATTATGCCTTGTTGCGTATTGTCATGCTACCTTCTGCTACACCTTTCTTTGCTTTGCTACCATAGAAAGTCTGGTCCTTTGCAACCCTTGACAACACATGATCTAGCTTTTTCTTGCCTTCTAGGAGCTCGATATTGAATCTGGTGTATCTCTGTTATTTCAGATCCTCAATATTTGATTTTTGGTCCTTTAGTGGTCCTCTGAGTCGTCTTTTCAATGCCATAGGTTTGACCCAATTTGGATTCTTCAAGAGAGAGTTATACCCAATCTCTCACAATGCCCTAATTATGGACTATTTCAGCAGATCAAAATTGTACGGCGTGCCACCTGTCACTGTTTCTTCATTCTTCTTTGAAATTGATAAAGAGAAAACTAAAATTTGTGCACTATTTGTCAATTTTTACGGAATTCCAATCCGATACTCAGAGAGAGAGTTATGACAATTTTACCAAGGTCACTTCTTTGAGATTAATTTCAGGAGCCTGCAAAAACCTTGACTTCCACAGATCATATCTCCAAAAATGTTGCGAACCTTGATCTGAAATTTTTATAGAAGCTTCCACAAGATTTAGGCTTCCACTCATAAAAATTTCAGCTTCTGAACCTTCGTAGAAAAAAAGTTAGAGCAAAAATTCCACGATGACCTGTTTCAGATGGCCGAATCCCTTGCCTAAGGAGGAAATGAAGATCACAATATATATGAATGCTTAAGTTGAGAGGGGCTTCAACAAGTGAACGTGGGAGGGATTTTAGGAGCTTAAAAAATATTAATTATGACTTTTCAATGACCCATGCCCCAACCCCATCGGGTTTTAGCCCACTAACTAGGGGTACAAACTTCAAACATGAATATCTCTCAAACCGTGAAGAATTACATGGCGTTCCATATATCAATGGAAACATATCAACAAGTAGAAACCATAAAAATCATTATTGACCCAGAATATATTAATTTGGTAGGTCAAAATTCCCATGCAATATTGGGCTAGCCCTTGCTGCTGCTTGGGTTGACATCAATGACAATCGTTGATCAACATAAATGTAGCTTCGACTTGATCAAAAGCTTCTTCCTTCTACTGCAAGTCTTGATTAATTCTCTGGAGGACTGGGTTGCACTGGATCTTGGTCCAAAGCTGCATGGCATCTTTGAGTAACCGGGCACCCTGAGAAATCTGACCTATAATGGTGTTAGTGGCCTCGATTACTAGTGCAGCGTGTCGAGCTTGTACCTTCAGAGGTGTTTCGGGCTGTAGCTTGGCCTGTAAGTCAATGATTTATTGCTCCAGTTGTGTCTTCATGACCTACATCTCCATCATGGATGCCTTCAATGCTACAACCAACCCTTCAATTTTAGCCTGGGGGGTGGTTGCGGCCAGGATCTCCTCTGTAACCTTCGTGCAAAGCTGGTAGATTAGTGTTTCAAGCTCCACTTGTTGTGTGATAGCGTGAAGTACTTTGGCGTTCTGTTGCGCAATGGTCTGCTAAGATACCCCTAGTTGTTGGTGCACCTACTGGTCCTGATGGTGAATCTCCTAAAATACAACACTTTGGAGGCCCTGTAATGCATCGTGGATTAACGTGGCTAGATTCAGCTGCACCCCTGCATCTCTATGGAGTTGGACTAGTGACCTGAACACAAGGAAAGTGCTAGGTATAGCGCAGAGACGACTTTCCTTTGTGGTGAGCACTGTATGGCTAGGTACCAAGGGAGACCGTACCTGAATCACGCTGGCCTATAGTATGTTTGTCTTTAACTGTAGGGTGCGGAGCTCAGCCTGGAGGGTGTCAATGGCAGCCTTCTTGTGTTCCTTTAGGGCTACCCACTTGTCTTCTATGGCCATCATGACGGTGTCCACTATTTTTCGAGGTCCCCGTCAATCAAATTGACCGTCACATCGTATTCTCCCTATTGCATGTGCTACTTCTTTTGGAGACCCTTGTTAGGCTCACATGCTTGCTTTGTTCCTCCGAGGTTTACTGCTAGTGGCAGATATACTTGGATTTTGGCCCTGGTTGTTTTTAGTGGTGTGTTCTTCTTCGTGGCTATGTCTGAGCCTTGCTTGCCTGGTCTTGTAGTCTCCTTGGTGGGGGTTTTGAAGCCTATATTCCAGGCAGGAGGCCATAGTTCGACCACCCGGTCAATATCCTCATCTGCTACCATATACGGGAGGGACGTCCAGGTTTTATTCTTGAGACCGCGGATCTATATGTGGTGCATCGTAACTTGGAATACTCCAATAATTTTGTACATGTTGTACACTGTTGGGGACAACCGTGGTCGAGAGTTGATGGTTGCGGCCAAGCTGCTATGGAATAGGACCCAAAAAACTTGGTTATCCTCCACGCACTATGCATCCTTGGAGTCCCATATGTTAGCCACCTATGGAAATTTTGGTCAAGCAAACAGGTGGTTAAATTGTCTTATGAGACTTCAAGAGATACATTTCTCAGGAAAATCTCTCATCCTTGAAGCCTTTGGGTGTTCATTGCCTTTAAGAGGATCTTCACTGTTGTTTCCAACCAAAAGCCTCACTGTTTGTGAAAATCGTGCTTAAAGAGCCTTCATTTTCCCTTGTATCTTTGCAAAGTGCCCCATCCTAGCCTTTTCCCCTTTTGCAAAATTTTCCCCTTTAACCTCAAAAATCCCTCCTAAGTTTCCTAGACTATCAAATTCTTCCTTTTAAACCAAGTGAAATCCTTCCATTTGATTGCAACTCCCTTTTTCCCTTAACCGAAAGCCTAATTTCAGCCTTAAAGCTATGTTTTTGGCGAAAAAATCTGTTTTTTTCCATGTGTGGGATAAGCACCTTTGAGCCAGCCCCTAACCAATTCCCCTCCATAAGCCTGCAAGGTGCTAGTCAGATCGGGGAATAAACGCTCCCTGTGTGTTTCGCGACATGGACTAACTGCCTCTCGTGCATCCTAACTCTGGCAATTGCAACGGAGACTAATGCCTGTGGGTTTTGGTCTAACGGCAATCATTATTCCAACAAGTGGTATCAGAGCGAAAGGTCTCGAGTTCGAAACTCACCCAACTCGCATTGGGGGGAGATTGTTGGACATTGGGTTCAACGCTCCCCGTGTGTTTCGCGACATGGACTAACAGCCTCTCGTGGATCCTAACTCTAGCAATTGTAACGAAGACTAACGCCTGTGGGTTTTGGTCTAACGACAATAGTTATTTCAACAAGCAGGACATGCTTGTCCAATGTAAAAATAAAAGTTCCGATGCGATGGTGTTATTCGTCTGTCGGCATTTTAATTGATGTTTGTCGTTGATTGGAAGAGATCAAATGATCATCGTGAGTCCCATCACGCCTGCATTCCCCTTTGTCACTCCTTCGATGAATTTTTCCCCACCATCGATTCACCTTTTAATCTGACGATCCTCATTTCCTCACTTCGATCGCAATCGTAAAGTCTAGACCCTGCCATCCTCTGTCTTCCCCGATTGCGATCCTCTGACCCGATCCTGGCTATTGGCCAAATCCACCTTAGGCTGAAGGAAGGTGGGATTCAGGGTAACATCAAACCACGCTCAATCTGGTAGCTAGCCCTACCAGAACAGGAGAGGGCTCTCTCCGGGTCAATCTCAGAAAAAATGTATCAATAGGGCTTGAGATGACTGAAATGAATGCTAATTTTAGGCTAGGTATATTAATCAAGGGTTTTAGAATGATTTTTAGGGGTTTTTTGTTGGAAAAAGGAAAAGACAGTTTTGGGCTTGGGGATGAGGCGAAATTCTTACAGAGTTCAATTTGGGGCAAGTAAAGCAATGGCTTTGATGTCGTAGATTCAATGAATGGATAGAAAATACTGCTGAGGAGCTGAAGAGGGCAAGGAGGTGCAAGGATCCTCTTCAGACTGACGAAAACATATAAAACTAAACAAAATTTTAAGGCAGAGCACCAAAAAACTAATGAATTCTACCTTAGTTACTCATTTTTTTAATTCAGAAGAAAAGAGAAGGGAAATTGCATACATAAAAATTAATGAAACTTATAGATACATGGAGAAAAACATCATCAAAACTCAGAGCCACAAGGATCCCAACAAAGCTGAAATGAATATACAATGAGGTGCCAAACTATTCCCAAATATCCAACCCTAAAAATGACTCAGAAAATACATAATATAGACCAGTCTAATCCCTTCCCATGCCTCTAGGGGTCGAGCTCATCCTTCTAGGATATTTTTCAACCAATTCTAAACATGGAACTGAAATCTAGGCAGCCAAACAACTTGCCTCTATATGCTAGGAAACTGATCCATTCACTTAATTTTCACTTTTTAGTGAATGAATCCTCTAGAACAAGTAAATTACACAAAAATACATCAATATAGATCAATAATTACATCAAGGAGTGAAACTAGTCAAACTGGTCGAATTTCTGAGCTGAAAAGTAAAAATTGGACCAAAATCCTCTATGCGCCACGCCAGAAAACTTAATGCACTTTGAGCCTGTTTTTGGGGCACTTCCTGAAATCAAAATTGAGCTCATGATAGCTCGTTGGAAATCCCTATCTATCTTCTATCCAACCCAAGTGGAATTTTTCAATTTTGAGTTCATTTTCAACTCCAAAATTGAAATCTCCCAAGACTGGTTCCTGCTGGTGCAAAAGGTGGCAGAAAGGTCATTTTTGGAGTATTTTTGACCCTTAAGACCATCAAAAACTTGATGAAATATCTCAGCCATTTCTGAACATGCATAATTTATCATAAAAAACCCAAAAATATCAATTTTTCCTCCAGAATATCTCTCAAACATAAGCGCGCGTCGAGTGGCGCGACGTGTCGGGCAGAAAAACCTGTTTTGCAACCAAAATTTTAAAAATGACAAAATTTACTCCAAATTTGCTGAAATTCTGAGTGAATGTTGACTCTCGTAAGGCAAGTCTCCCGCTCAAATGGTATCATGTCACCTGGTCTCTTTCGAGCCAATTCACGGTCTTCACGGATTTGCCGCAACTCTATGAGTGTCTGTTGATCCTCCAGTTGTTTATTCCGCTGCTCCAAGTAATTTATAACCCACTGAGCTCTCTGAAATTTATCAGTTAGTGTGTCAATCTCAGCTTTCTGCTCCTGGATGACTTCTTTCAGCTTTGAGTTGGGAGAGCTCGAATCAACATCAATCAATATAAAACCAGTATCATGGCCTCCTGAGGGGCCCTCATCCTGCATAGGCTTTTTGCCTCTATCCTGTACCTGTGCTGATGTACAAGGTGAGACCCCTTCCACGCCATGTGGAGATAGTACTTGTTGTGTTGCTGCAAATAAGGCTCTGGTACCTCTCTGATAGGTAACACACACTGGAACACTGATAGGATCTGTCTCAGGAACCTCAAACTGATGTGAAGGCTCACCTACATCATGAAAAATATTTGGAGGAGGCTGAGGGGCTATAAATAAGTCACGGGAAATTAACTTCTCCCATGCAATGCCCTGCAATCCAAGCTGATGCACCACAATCATCTTGATGAGCGCATAATGATAAATGTTGTTATGTTGCTGCTCTGGAGTCTTCTTCTGCACAAGGGTAGTCATCCGCTCTATGTTTTGACACATGAAGTATGGAATATTCATCAGTCTCACTCTCGTGAAATGCATCAACAGTCGGATGTGGTATGCATAAAGGCGTGAGAATCTACCCTCGCAACTGAAGTATCTAATGATGAGCTTCGTTAATGGCACATAGGACTCCTTCAAAAATCTGAAAGGAAACACCCTGCTGAGCTGCCTCATATATCCAGGCCTGATGTAAGGTTCATAATATGCTCTATCCAGCTGTTGTCTCTTATTCCACTCCTCACCTATGTTTGGTATCTCGATTGCCTCAGAAATGGTTTATGGTGTCAAGGTGAAGTTCAATCCAGCAAGGTTTACGTGGCCATCACGCAAATGTAGGACAAATAAGAGAACCAACTCCTGATGGTGTTGAATCTGAGCAATCATCTCACAATACCGAAAACATGAATGTTGCTGAAAGCATGCCATTGCAAGCGGGCAGGCCTGCATTTGAGTCAAGGAAGTGGGCTCTTCTCTGACATGCCTGCCACTTTTATGAGACCTCCTCGGTACATTAAGCTCGGTGGTTGAATCACTGTCCTACTCATATTCTTGCTCATATGATGAATTTGTCTCTGACATGGTGCTGAAAGCAGGTTGTATCACAAGTATATGCTGATAGATGTGGTGAAAACAAGAGTTTGTCTTTCAATACCCAATGTGCCAAATATGTACCAAGTATGAAATGAGGGACTGTGGGGAAATATTACATTGGGTATAATGGACTGTCAAGTGAAATTTGAGTGTAAGGAAAGTCACTTGACTGCTTGGGAACTTTCGGGATTTGGGGATTTTATAAGTGATATGGGAGTGGGAGATGGTGATGGGAAATGTAGTTCTTGAGATAGGGGTAAATGAAATGACAAGATATACTTAAGCTAGGTGAAGTCAAGGATATAGGGATAGTCCTTGAATGCTTTGGGAAGTGGGAATTTATAACTGATATGAAGGAAGGAAAGTGATAGAAAGTGGTAGGGTTTGAGAATGAAACATGGGAATAAAGGGTATAAGTAGTTTGGGACAGAGGGAAATAGGATAAGGAATGTGATAACAATATGACAGTGATGGGAACACGAATGAACAATGGAGTGAGAGCATTTAGCATCAATAGTCAATTTTCAACACTTCATTTCAAACCATAAGGGAGAATAATTTGACATGGATATAGGGTTTGTTTTTCACCAACCAAAACCCTCATATTTTGCCTTCAAACACACCAAGCACGACTTAAAATCGATGGGCAAGAGTTTCAACTTACTTGGAGCAGGAAAAATTTGAGTCGATTTAGTTTTTTGAGGAAAATTTGATGAATTCAAGCCTTTCGGCTCTGTGCGCCGCGCACAAGCCCAGTGCGCCGCACCCTGTGGATGCGCTGCACCAGTGGAAAAATGCACTATGGAAAACCGCCCAATGCGTCGCGTAGCTTGTGTGTGTCGCGCGCTTACCCAATGCGCCGCGCAAAGTCTCAACACAGTCTTGGCTTTGAAAACTACAGTTTCGCTCTTCCACAGCTTGGGTCGGCTTTCACATGATCTCTTGAATGCAAATGAAATTGATACACATATAAATATCTTCATAAATACATGGCTTTGATTTTCTCTTTGTAAGACCCACTTTTGTAATGTTTCAACATTGACATTTCTTCACTTTTAATACAACTCTGTTCTTCATGTTTCCTATTTGATTTTTGGTTGAATTTATGGCTTTCTTGGTTGATTTTTTGTAGGCATGGTGGCATTTGGACTTCGACAAAGGATGACCAGAGGCTGCATTTGGAGTACTTCATGGCAGAAAACTTTAAAAATACATATTTATTACAAACAATTAATTGACAATTTCTTCTTCAAAACAAAGTTTTGAAGAAGAAACATCCTTGAGCATTGTTAATGATGAAAATCTTGAAATGAAAACTTATTGAAGACATCCTCATGGCCTGCGGGCATTATTTGACATTCTGAAGACCAAACCCTAGACCTAGTGACTGAAAGACTCTTTTTTTAACCACAATACCATCTATGACTGTAAATGACTAAAATCAACTTTAATGAATTTTGATAAATTTTAACCAACCCAGCAGGTACAAACATGAAGGAGAATGAGAGAAAAAGGCCCTTCCATCAGATAATGGCATGCCCCTAACGGAATGTAGATAAATGAGCAGAATTAGACACCTAAAAATGAAATGCAATAAGAGAAATGATCTCTGACGGAGGGATGTAAAGACCGACTCTAACAGAATCCACAAGAACTAACGGCCATGATTCGCCCTCATTCTTCCGTGTGTTCCCTTTTTAGCTCTTCCAATCTAATCGTAGCCGTTGATCTCCTTGTGAGATCCAACAGTCTATATGGAATCGCCCTCCGCCCACAACCAGGTCCCACCATATCAACCCATTTCATATGTTTTCCACACATCTTCTGTGTGTTTTGTTCGAAGGTCCAAACCTTATATTTTGTGTTAAATCATATCATCCCGCCAAGCATTAAATTTTTTATGTTTTACATTAAAATTTTTCATTTCGCCCAACTTCTATCGATTCTATTTTCACTGCATGTTCTCACCACTTTCCATCGCATCCATGACATTCACCTCTAATTTTGTTGTCGTCATCACAATATTCCACCACAACCATTCTCTCCCCATGTATGGATTTCCTAACATGTTTGTGTGTTTTGCAGGTTACAGGCTGTGAAATTTGCCATTGCTCACAGTCACTGTTATAGTGGCACAGAGCGCAGAGAAGGATAATTTCAAAAAATGATATTACAGAGTAGAGCAGGGGGGGTGTTGGAACGTAATTTTCATTAAAGGATAGAGTCTAACTATGTAAAACCTCCCAGCACCATTAAAGTTCCAAATTTCACAAACAGAGACAATAATGAAGCGGAAAAGTGTTTCAGTGGATAATCAGAAAGTTTAATGCTTGTAATTAAAGAATTTTAGCTCTGATTCATTGTTTAAGGGGGAAATTTACCATATTGAAGACCTCACGATCATCACAGTAGGCCTAAAAATGCCCATACCACAAAAAAAAATATTAACAGTGTTTCACATCGGTAGAAGCTCCCTCCTGAGAAAGGACACAACACCCATGCCGTCTTTACTCTACATTGTGTCCCCGAGAAGATTTCCACCCTCAAAACCGTCCTAATGCTACCATAACATTTTTTACACAGTATGGCAGGCCTCATAGTCATTCATCTGCCTTTTATTTATTCACCAGAGTACTACAAGTACTACCGCAAAATCACATCAAGAACATACCTAGAGTAAATCGTAGCCTGTCGAAAACCAGTCTTTCATCTAAAGAGTACTGAAGATTAATGCTCAGATATTAAAATACAATGGGTCTCGACCCTCTTTCCTACTCTATTTTAATGTTACATCTTTTGTTTCATCTACCTCCTCTGCCCCTCTTTCGGCTATAAAACTCATGAAGAAACAAATTGTAAGGTTGTTTATCAGACATCTGTGAATTGCAAGCTGTTTCTCTTGAGATATAGTTCTCTGTGTAAATATGAAAGATAGGTTGAGGAAGATGTTTTCAGATTGAATATCAAGTTTTTGGCAATTTTGTACATGACTGGTGTTGCTCTTTAATATGACAAGCACATTTCTTTGGATCCTGATTTAAAGTAGTGGTGATGTTTTTCTATCTCTGTCTTTGTTTTCCTTTGTAGTTTGTCACATTTCGTTTCTTCTGGTATGTGTAAGAAATATGGCATAGGATTTACCCTTGCTTGGTACCCTATGTTTCTCTTCTCCCTACCTTCTATGTTTTCTGTTGTATGTGTTATCTGAGTACTGAATTAAGTTAATTTAACCAGTGTAGTGGCTATAATTTACTGCTAGCTGATGTATGAATTAATGAATCCATCTTTAGATGTTCTTGTTGGGTTCTAATTTAAATAATTGGGTTACTGGGAGTTTAGAATGTTGTTTCTGTCTTACTATGACCCTTCCCGATAAATTGAACCTCTCTAAGATCCCTTAAGTTGGATGCCGAAGCATTGAGATTTCAAAGTCTCTCTCTGATCTTAGGTCTTCACCTTTTCATTTGAATCCTTATATGTCCCCTTTTTCTGAATATTTTACCCTTTAGGAGTTGGGTCACAGGTGTCTAATGGAATTTATTATCCCTGGATCTGTTTCCTGAAAGGTCACCTTGGAGGTTTTCTTACCTTTTCACCCTCTTTCTTACCATTTCATGCCACACTATCATCTTTAAGATCCAATGCTTTAGATGACTAGCCTGACTGAAAGCCTGCATATTTAATAGCAAGTGAACCCTTTCCCGAATCCATAGCCCAATGGTTTCAAATGTTCTTTGAAATAATTCCCCTTTGCCTAAAATCATATTTTCTCGTCCTTGTCTCATACCAAAACCTTCTTTCCTAATTCCTAGCAACCAAATAATCTATCAAACAAACAAACTTGTGCCTATAACTAGCCTAAAACCTAAAAACAAATCCTCAAAGGTATATACTTTTCCTATCATAGAGAGATCCCTCTCTGGACCCAGGAGGGCTAGATCCTGAGGACTGAAAGTGGTTCTGATGTTGTCTCATCTTTTGGTATTGCCAAACTTGCCAAAACATGGGAGCCCCAACATAATGGCGACTCTGCTAGGGAAACTTTGAGAAAAATACACCTTGAAACACTTTCCAAGACTTAAAGAGGACCATAGTAGCCTTATTTTGGGGGTTAATCACTACGGTGGATAGAATACCCCCTTGAAACATTCTTAACCTTCCACCTGGTGACTCCATAGCTCCTTGACAATTAAATACTCCACCGGTGATCAGTAGGCCTACTGATTATCTTAGTTTTCATAAGACTCCACTGGGAGACCAGAGTCCATAGCAACATCAGCCATAATAGAAGTAACAAGTAGGATTAAGTCGCTTAGTTTGAAAATAAGATTCTGGCTTCAAGGACCATTCATACCAGGGCTTATCCTAACCCAAACCCACCTGAGATAGTTGGCAACCCCGAGAGTATTCTTAGGAAATCTCCTGCACCAAGAGGGAAAACTATTTCCATACACATCCATAGAGCTAACTCTACACCAGAATACTTTACAGCTCTATCAGATCCTAAATTTGATCCAGACTCTCCAAGTAGATTACCTAGAACTAGGTCATTCGACGCTATAGACCAGCTAGACCTTGAGCCTCTTTTTTCACCATCCTGTGGTGGTAAAAATGTTAGGGATAGATAGAACCCAACATCTACTTCCCTGGATATTCATTTCATTCATAACTTGGGGCTTTTTCACCCTAAATCTTCTCGGCAAACTTCTGTTGAACTTAATATCCCTATCATCCACATACCTGCTGCACAAGAAAACCCTTTACCTCATCGGAACATCATTATGGTAGCCTGGTATGCACCTCTGGTGTTACCTCAACCCCTAGTGCCTTTACCCAACGATTATCAATCAAATATCCGACACTTCACTGCAAAAGAGTCCACCACAGCTCAGCACCATGTAGATAGGATGGAAAATTCCTTTGACTATATGGAGATAGATGATGAGACAGTCAAAATGAGAATCTTCGCCCAGAGTTTAGGAGGTGATGTGAAGAAATGGTTTAAGGTCCTGCCTCCTAATAGTATCCAAGACCTTCCCACTCTATATCAAACCTTCATAAGCAAATGGGAAGTGAAGGCCAACCCTCTCCAAATCTTAGTGTAATATAAGAACCTTAAAAGGAATGTAGGAGAGAGTTTCCATGACTATTCTACAAGGTTCAATAGTGTTTACAATGCTCTTCCTACACATATGAAACCTCCCCAAGGTATGGCTTTAGTGAAATACCCTGAAGGCTTTGATGCTGACATGGCCTATCATCTTAGGGAGAGAGATTATGACACATTGGAAGATATGAAAAAGGCAGCAGTGAGTGTTGAGGCTAACCTGATTGAGAAGAAAGCTAGAATGAGGGTTGAGAAGAGGGTAACATATAGAGATGATGCTGTAGCTTCCACATTTGATCCCAAGCATGACCATCTAGCCAAAAACATGGAAAAGCTACAGCAAATGATGGAAAGAAGGGTTGTCTCAGTCAGTAATCAAAACCAAAACCTAAATCATAACCAGAACCAAAACTTTAGGAGAAACAATGCCACTCCCAACAGACAAAGAGACTCGGATCAACAAGTTATTCCCCCATTTTAGGAGAAATTTCTTGATGAAGATGAGGGAATCATAGAAGAGTCTGAGGGAACCACGATCAATATGTTTGAAATAGAAAAATCAATCCATAACTGTTACATAGAAGAAGATCAGCCCTCACCCTCATATTGGGATGAGGAAAGATTAGAATCTGAGGATTATAGGCTAGGGTTTGAAAACGCCATCATGCAGGTCAGAGAACAATATGAACTCCGAAGAAAAAATAGCTTAGAAAATTCCAAACCAAAAGCTTATGAGATTACCATTAATAAAAGGCCTGAGAAAACTTCTAAAGTGACTGCTGAAAGTAATAAATCAACAGCTAAGAGTTCTGGGAAGGACAAAGAGAAATACAACCCAAACACCAAAAAACAAAGTCAGTCAACCGGTAGCACTAGCACTATAGTTAGCCCTCCTGATAAAATAGTTCATAACACTATACCTAGCGAGAATCAGCACACTGAGTCTACCACTAAAGCAGCGGCTAACAAAATAGATTTGAGCGTCGTAAAAATTCAGTCCACCTTCAATTTGGAGAGTGAGATTGTGAAAATTAAAATCTCTATCCCACTCTCTCAGCTAGCCACTCAGGATGTGTATAAAGGCCAAATTTTGAAAGCATTGAATCTGAGTGAAGACAGTGATACTATCAACCTGAGTGATGATCAACCAGCCCTTTTGTTTGGTCTAAAGATAGAAGGGAAGTTCCAGGAAGGGGTAGTACCTCCTTTTTATATCAGTCTCAATATCCATGACAAGATCCTACACAACGCGATGCATGATTCGAGGGCATCACACAACCTGATGCCTAAGGTAGTCATGGAATGGTTAGGCCTAGAGATAACCTGTCCCTATAAAGATTTGTATTCATTTGACTCTAGCAGGGTAAAGTGTCTTGGCCTGATCAAAGACCTGTGTGTGATCTTGACCCAGATTCTAGCCAAATGTATGGTCATGGACGTTGTAGTGGTAGATGTGCCACCTAAGTATGACATGTTACTATTGAGGTCATGAGGAGCCAAGCTGCAAGGTACAATGTAGATGGATGGGGCATACGCCACAATCCATGTCTTTAGCCAAATTAGGAGGCTGTATAGAGACGCGTAGATGAAATTCTTGGTCAGCAGCCCTAAAAAGCCTGAAAATTCACCTTTGTACTCTGTACACACAGATCTAGACTCCTTTATCCTCTGCAATGATGAATCCTTAAAAAATCCAGAATTAGAAAATAGAGATACAAACCAAGAGACAAGGCCCATGGATTTTGACATAATGGCCACTCTGGGCTTGGAAGAAAATGAAGAATAATCCTCAGGATAGTGCACCAAATCAGAAACTCAGAGTGAGCCAAGAGCAGAATGCGAACAACCAGCTAGCCACCTCACTGAAGCCTATACACCACATGAAGAACGAAACGATCCACACCAAAACATAGGCCCCCCACTACAACATAACGATGAAACCAATGCTAGCATAGAAACCGATGATGAACGCAAGAGCGAGCCTTTATGGGAAATGAACTTCGATGGGTCCTGCACTAGAAGGACTGTAGGGGTAGAAGTGTGGTTACATAACACTGTGAATGACTATGCCGAGAACTAGGAGCCCGAAGGATAGCTGTTTATGGAGAATCTGAGCTAATCATGAAACAGGTGAATGGCGAATACACAGCGAAACACCCTAGGTTGAGAGCGTATAGGAATGATGCCATGGATTTTTTGAAAACCTTTGTGGAATACGAACTGGTATTTGTTCCTAGGATTCAGAACGTAATTACAAATGGATTAGCCTGCATAGCTAGTTCATACCATGAGCCTCCTAGTGACCAAAAAATCATCATTTAGAAAAATTTCAAACCTGCAGTACCTAACAATGAGAAATATTAGCAGGTCTTTGAGGGCGATAAGCAGATTGAGGATTTCCTGATAGGCAGGAATGAGTTTGAATTTTCCGATTCAGACTCTAAATCCGAGGATAGCTACCTAAGTGAGGAACCTCCCCACGAGAAAGAATCACCTCGTAACATTGAAATAAACACTTTAACTAAACGGATTGGAAATAAAAAAAAAAATATAAGAATGCAGATAAATAATAAATAGAAGTGTTGCAGGAAAAAGATAAAAACATACCTCAAGGTCTGGCACCTTTAGAAGATATTTTTGATTTCGATGATGTAGCGAAAAATCCCACCATAGAACACATAGAATCTAATGTTGAGGAATGCAATATAGGCACTAAAGACAAGCCTAAGATGATAAAATTGGCCAAGTCTTTGCCCGCAAACATGAAACAGAAATACATTGACCTATTCAAAGAATTCATCGATGTGTTTTCTTGGAGCTACGAGGACTTAAAAGCCTACGACACAAACATTATACAACACAAAATAACTTTGAAAGAGAACCAAAAGCCCTTCAGACATAAACTTCACATAATCAACCCAAAACAATTGCCTTCAGTAGAAAAGGAAATAAAAAAGATTTATGAGGCGGGAATAATAATACCTGTGAGGTTCTTCGATTGGGTTTCGAACCTAGTGGCTATGAGAAATAAGACAGGTGAGATCAGACTATGCATTTATTTCAAGAACCTTAACAGAGCCTCACTTAAGGACAATTACCCTTTTCCAAATATGGAACACATTCTTTAGAGGGTAGTAGGCTAAAAAAGTATCTCCCTCTTAGATGGTTTTTCAGGTTACAACCAAGTTCTAGTACTCCTAGAAGATCAACTCAAGACCACTTTCACCACTCCATGGGGCACTTTTATGTATGAAAAAATTCCCTTTGGACTGATGAACGCTGGTGCAACCTTCCAACGGGCGATGGACATAGCTTTTTCATATGAAATAGGGCAATTCATTGTCATCTATTTGGATGACATAACAGTCTATTCTAAGACTAATGAAGAGCACCTAAAACACCTGAGAAGGGTTTCTGAAAAATGTAGAAGGTTCGGTCTGTCATTAAATCCCAGGAAGATTGTATTTGGACTGTAAGAAGGTAAGATTCTTGACCACATTATATCTGAGAAGGGAATTAAGATAGACCCACAGAGGGTTGAGGGAATACTACAGATCACACACCCGAGAAACATTAAATATTTACAGTCCTTAATTTGGAAAATTAACTTCCTAAGGAGGATTATTCCAAATCTAGCTGAACACCTCAGGAATATGACTAATATGCTGAAGAAAGGTGTAGGAGTTAAGTGGACTATAGAGGCTAAAAAATCTTTTGAATCAGCGAAACTTGCACTCACCCAGGCTCCCGTCCTAATCAGCCCAGATTTCTCAAAAGATTTCTTGATATTTTCACTTTCCTCTGAACATACAGTAGCTACATTTCTGCTGTAGAAAAACATAGAGGGAATGGAGCATCCTATTGCTTTCTTCAGCAAGGCTCTGAGGGACGCACCCTTAAAATATAAGATAATGGAAAAACAGGCCTATGCTTTGGTAAAGGCATTGAAAGACTTTATGGTGTACATACATCATTTTCACACCATAGCCTACGTGCCTAACATAGTGGTCAAAGACATCTGTCCCAAGACTCGGACGGAAAAAGGGGCAAATGGATTGCTGTGATTTTAGAATAAGACCTGGAAATAAAACCCATGAAACTGATCAAAGGTCAAGGCTTAGCTCAATTGATGGCTGAATCGAATCTACAAGCCCTTGACATCAACATGGTAGGTGCCTTGGATGAACAAGAAGGGTTTCCTATTCCAACTATTGAGGAAAAATTTCAAAAGTCCCCATGGTATTCCAATATCCTGTATGTGCCCAAGAACCTCAACACCCCTCCTGATCTACCGAAGAATAAGACCATATTCTTGAAACTGAAGGCCAGAAAATATTGCATATTGAATGAATGTTTATACTGGAAAAATGAAAATGGCCTACTGCTTAAATGTTTGCCTGAAACGGAAGCTAAGAGAATTAAACAGAAATTCCATGCAGGAGAGTGTGGAGGTCATTTGAGCTAGAAAGCCACTGCTAACAAAATACTCAGAGCTGGCTATTACTGGCCTACACTTTTTAATGATATACACAAAATGATAATTGCTTGCCATAAATGCCAGATTTTTGAAGGCAAGAGAAAACTCCTCCCTTTTCCCGTACAACCCATTACTGTTGAGGGTCCCTTTTTGCAATGGGGCCTAGACTTCATAGGGGAAATACACCTCGCTTCTTCTGCACAACACAAGTGGATCCTTACAGCCACAGAATATTTCACAAAATCGATTGAGGCCATACCTTCTACGAATGCCACAGATTTTGTCATCATTAAGTTCCTAGAAGAACACATCCTCTCTAGGTTTGGATGCCCAAGAAAAATAATCACTGATAACGCTGCTGATTTTGGATCCAAGAAGATGATTGATTTTTGTCACAGGTATCAAATAGCACTCGTCCATTAAACTTCTTATTACCCACAGGGTAACGGGTTAGCTGAATCATTAAAAAAGAGCCTGGTGACCATCATAAAAAAGATGTTGGAGGAGAACAAAAAGTCATGGAATAACAAATTAGTACATGCTTTGTGGGCTGACAGACTTAAAAAAAAGAAATCCATTGGCACGTCGCCCTATCAGCTTGTGTATGGGACAGAGGTAGTGTTTCCAACTAGCCTTGGCGTACCAGTGATCAAACTAGTCCAAGAGATCTAGACAGAAGACGAAGACATGGTGAGGAGGATAAATAAGACAATTCATCTCCAAAAAACAAGAGAAGAGGTCTATAACAAAGCTCTGAAGGTCCAGTAAAATATTAAGAAGTTATTTGACAAAAGAACCCAAGCCTCAGACTTCAAAATTGGAGACAAAGTTCTGAAGTGGGACTCCAGGAGAGAGGACAAAGGAAAGCATGGAAAATTCAATAGTTTGTGGCAGGGTCCTTACATCATACAGGCCACTGTGGGTCCAAATGCCTTTTTTCTGCAAGAGCTAGATGGTACAGAGCTGTTTGGGGAACCTGTCAATGGAAGGATGCTCAAACATTATTACTACTGATTTCCAATTTCTAGTTTTCATTTCCATTGTAAATACCACTGTTGTGTTTTATTTTAAAGGAAAAGAGAAAAAATGTTCCAACAAAAAGAGAGAGAAAAAGGTTCAGACATGTCCAAAACATGAACCTTTGAAGTTCCAAGAAGGATGGCTCAAACATGATCAAAACCTGACCCAAAGGGAATTATAGCAAGCTGGTCCTAATCTGCTTAAAACCTGGATCAGCAAAGGAGAAAGAAGAATCAGCTCTAGCAAGCCCAAAACCATAGATGAAACAAAGAAGAGAATAGTGACTCTAACAAGCTCAAAACTTGAGTCACAGAGAAAAGAAGGATACTCCAGTATCACAAGATCTCAAGCCTTCAATTTTTTTTTGTCAATTTTCCGCAATTCAGTCCAATGTGTAGCCGTCTTTATGCCTTGGATACACAACAAACTAGACTATCTAATCCTAGTTTGATTGTTTTTAAATTTCTGTTGTAGAATGTAGAGAAGAAATCTGTTGGAAAGTGTAATCCCAACAGATATTAGATTAGGTAGATAAATATATGAGGCCAACAATTTAATCTGGTCTCATGGAGAAATAAGGGTAGAATTATATTAGTTTGTTTTCTGCTTTCAATTGAAATGATGCAAGAGGGTCTGCAAATTCAAACGCGCCTGGAAGAAAAATGCTAGGATTACAGTTTATATAGGTAAGTTGTTTGAGGAAAGTTTTCTGCTGATCGACTCCATCATGTTTTTACAGCTGAATTAAAGAAGAAATATGGTCTGAGAGAGCAGGCATCTGGCCAAATCCAAATATTTACTTTCTGAATTCTTGGATCCTTCAAGAAGAAGCCATCCCCATGTGGAGCCATTGTTAGCCAGCTATGGAAATTTTGGTCAAGAAAATAGGTGGCTAAATTGTTTTATGAGACTTCAAGAGATACATTTCTCAGGAAAATATCTCATCCTTTAAGCCTTTGTGTGTTCATTTCCTTTAAGAGGATCTTCAATGCTATTTCCATCCAAAAGCCTCACTGTTTACGAAAATCGTGCTTAAAGAGCCTTCATCTATCCTTGTATCTCTGCAAAGTGCCCCATCCTGACCTTTTCCCTTTTGAAAAATTTTCCCCTTTAACCTCAAAAATCCCTCCTAAGTTTCCTAGACCATCAAATTATTCCTTTTAAACCAAGTGAAATCCTTCCATTTGATTACAACTCCCTTTTTCCCTTAACCGAAAGCCTAATTTCAGCCTTAAAGCTCTGTTTTTGGCGAAAAAATCCATATTTTTCCATGTGCGGGCTAAGCACCTTTCATCCAGCCCCTAACCACTTCCCCTCCATAAGCCCGCAAGGCACTAGTCACATCGAGGAATCGGAGCTGGACATGCTTGTCCATTGTAAAAAAAAAAATTCCGATGCAATGGTGCTATTAGTCTTTCTAAATTTTAATTGATGTCCACCATTGATTGGAATAGATCAAACGGTCATCGCAAGTCCTATCACACCCGCATTCCCCTTTTTCACTCCTCTGATGAATTTTTCCCCACCGTAGATTCACCTTTTAATGCGACGGTCCTTGTTTCCTTGCTCCGATCACAATCGCAAAGTCTAGACACTACCATACTCCATCTTCCCCGATTGCGATCCTCCAACCCGATCCTGGCCATTGAATCCACAAGAACCAATGGCTATGATTTTTCCTCATTCCGCCGCGTGTTCCCTTTTTAGCTCTTCCGATCTGATCCTAGCCGTCGATCTCCTCGTGAGATCCAACGGTCTGTATGGAATCGCCCTCCGCCCACAACCGGGTCCCACCATATCAACCCATTTCATATGTTTTCCACACATCTTCTATGTGTTTCGTTTGAAGTTCCAAACCTTATATTTCATGTCAAATCATATCATCTTGCCAAGAATTAATTTTTTTATGTTTTGCATTAAAATTTTTCATTTCGCCCGACTTCTATCGGTTCGATTTTCACTGTTTCACTGCATGTTCTCACCACTTTCCATCGCATCCATGACATTTGCCTCTAATTGCGCTTCCATGGTCACATTATTCCACCACAACCATTCTCTCCCCATGTATGGATTTCTTAACATGTTTGTGTGTTTTGCAGGTTACAGGCGGTGAAATCCGCCATTTCTCGCAGTCACTGTTATAGTGGCACAGAGCGCAGAGAAGGCTAATTTTAGAAACTAATATTACAGAGTAGAGGTTGCGGGGTGTTGTAACATAATTTTCATTAAAGGATAGAGTTTAACTCTGTAAAACCTCCCAGCACCATTAAAGTTCCAAATTTCACAAACAGAGACAATCATGAAGCGGCAAAGTGTTTCAGTGGATAATCAGAGAGTTTAATGCTTGTAATTAAATAATTTTAGCTCTGATTCATTGTTTAAGGGGGAAATGTACAAGATTGAAGACCTCACGATCATCGTAGTAGGCCTAAAAAGGCCCATAGCACATAAAACAATATTGACAGTGTTTCACATCGGCAGAAGCTCCCTCCTAAGAAAGGACATAGTACCCATGTCGTCTTTACTCTACATTGTGTCCCCGAGAAGATTTCCACCCTAACGACCGTCCTAATGCTACTAGAAAATTTTCTACATAGTATGGCAGGCCTCATAGTCATTCATCTACCTTTTATTTATTCACCAGAGTACTACAAGTACTGCAGCGAAATCACATCAAGAACATACCTGCAGTAAATCGTAGCCTGTCGAAAACCACTCTTTCATCCAAAGAGTACTAAAGATTAATGCTCAGATATTAAAAAATAATGGGTCTTGACCCTCTTTCCTACTCTGTTTTAATGTTACATTCAGTGTTTCAACTACCTCCTCTGCCCCTCTTTCGGCTATAAAAATCATGAAGAAACTCATTGTAAGGTTGTTGATCAGACATATGTGAATTTCAAGCTGTTTCTCTTGAGATATAGTTCCCTGTGTAAAGCTGAAAGATAGATTGAGGAAGATTTTTTCAAACTGAATATCAAGCTGTTGGAAATGTTTTACATGACTCGTGTTGCTCTTTAATATGACAAGCACATTTCTTTGGATCCTGATTTAAAGCAGCGGTGATGTTTTTCTATCTCTGTCTTTGTTTTCCTTTGTAGTTCGTCACATTTCATTTCTTCTGGTACGCATCAGAAATCTGGCATAGGATTTACCCTTGCTTGGTACCCTATGTTTCTACTCTCCCTACCTTTGATGTTTTCTACTGTATGTGTTATCTGAGTACTAACTTAAGTTAATTTAACCAGTGTAGTGGCTATAATTTACTGCTAGTTGATGTATGAATTAATGAATTCATCCTCAGATGTTCTTGTTGGGTTCTAATTGAAAGAATTGGGTTATTGGGAGTTTAGAACATTTTTTTTGTCTTACTAGGACCATTCCTGATCAATTGAACCTCTCTAAGATCCCTTAAGCTAGATGTCGAAGCATTGAGAGTTCAAAGTCTCTCTTTGATCTGAGGTCTTCACCTTTGCGTTTGAATCCTTATATGTTCCCTTTGTCTAAAGAGTTTACCCTTTAGGAGTTGGGTCATAGGTGTCTAATGGCATGTCCTGTCCCTAGATCTATTTCCTAAAAGGTCACCTTGGAGGTTTTCTTGCCTTTTCAGCCTCTTTCTTACCATTTCATGCCACACTATCATCTTTAAGATCCAATGCTTTAGATGACTAGCTCGACTAAAAGCCTGCATATTGAATAGAAAGTAAACCATTTCCTGACTCCATTGCCCAATGGTTTCAAATGTTCTTTGAAATCATTCTGCCTTTTCCTAAAATCCTCTTTGCTCATCCTTGTCTCATACCAAAACCTTCTTTCCTGATTCCAGCAACCAAATAATCTATCAAACAAACAAACCTGTGCCTATAACTAGCCTAAAACCTAAAAACAGAGCCTCAAAGGTATATACTTTGCCTATCATAGAGAGATCCCTCTCTGGACCTAGGAGGGCTAGATCTTGAGGTCTGAAAGTGGTTCTGATGTTGTCTCATCTTTTGGTATTGCCAAAATTTCCAAAACATGGGAGCCCCAACACCATAGACGGGCAAAGCAATCCCCTTCGCACATTTATGGAGTGAGCTCGGGGAAGACCGACTCCTCAGGGGCCTCCCATGCAATCAGTGCTATAAGGAGCAATAACCAAGAATATAAAAAGGCCTTTCCTTGTTCCTTAGATTCATGGATGTTGGTCAGGAATTTGTCACACAAATATTGGGCCCAATTAAGGTAGACCCCCCTCGTACACTGGCCTGCTAATCGAATGACAAAGGAAGGTACGGTTGCGACTTGGCACTTCTGCATTAGCTTGCATGCTAATAGCATAGTACCCATCTGTGTAGCACAGTCGATGATGTATTTGATGATAAATCCATAGGTATTTCACTCCACATTTTACTTTTGGCGCACATATTCAGTAGTCTTGCCTTCATATTTCTTTCCCACCCATTCTAGAGGGTGCGGCCCCTGCATGGGAAGGCCCATAATTCGGTGAATTAGAACAACATCAATGGGGACTTGGGACCGAATCCATAAGCAACCCTTGTGAATCAAGGCGAGAAGCTATCGAGCCAGCTAGTCCGTGAAATTTTAATGGCCAAAATGGGGCATCTACAGCAGATTCAAGAACCTGGATCCGGCCATTCCACACACCCAGCGTTGAGGAATGACTGTGACCCCATCATTTGCATAAATTATGTCAAATTAAAGTGCAGGGACCTAGCCCATTGCACCCTAGGGAAGCTGCAGGACCTAGTGGTCCAGCACTCTGGTGCAATGATAGTCACGTCGCAGGGCTGTACAATACTAACCATTATCCCTACCTTGCTGCATACGTTCCAGAGGTAAAGCAGCAATGGTGTAGGTTTTGCAGATTGGTGGAAGTGCAGGACGGGGATGAGGTTAGATAATCTGCTATAATTTTGGAGAAGCAGGAAACTTTGCAAGGGACTCCCTGAACCCAACTAGGAAATCTTATCGATATTTTAGATAGCTGGACCATACGATTAAATATTTCCCGATCGTGATAACAAAAATGTAGGAAACGAATTCAACACCTACACAGAATGTGAAGAGAGTTAAGGCTGAGCTATGAGACAAAGATCCGAGTGTGAATGTGCTGACACGTAGTGGGATGGACACCAAGGGGCCTGAGGATGAGGCTGCAATGGAACCTCTGATCCGTCAAGCCGCTATCAAACAAGAAGGCCTAGACCTAAAAAGGGGGAAAGAAACATTTATCATAGCTCGCAAGGAGTTTGCTAATGTAGAGGCAACTACTGCTTGGCCACATAAGAATGATAAGATATTGCAGCTAAGTGAGAATCGATAGATCTGGTTAGGATTTTTGGGTAAGGACTCCTGTTTCTGTGTGTGCAGAGGGCCTTTTTCCTGTTGTGTACGGACCTTGCTGCTATGTGCGTAGGTTGGTTTTTTGGGGTTTTGTAAGTAGATATGAAAGATTAATGAATGTGGAGGTATTTTTGCCTATCTGAATGCACTGGAATTACTGTGATATGAATCTGTGAAATCTTTATTACTTAATATATGTTTCTATGTTATTGGTTTAAGTTACGAACATACTTGTGTACTTATTTATGATACGATCTGGGCTTGTTCTGCTTGCTTCATACAAGAATATCTGGAATAGTTGCGTATTTTTATATGAATTCATGATCTGTTGATTTCTGTGAGTAATATTGTTGTTGTGCAGATGGATGCAAAGGGAATCTAGGCTCTGTGATACTGGATTGGGTCACTATAAGGGTAGACGCAGCTCTACTTGACTTACCTATCCCCTCCCAAGGTGCGGAAAACTAGTTCCAGCACCCACCCATACTACTTCGGGTGAGACTTTGGCCTACGCAAGCAGGTCACTGCTGAAAGGGCTAGTAGTATAGGGGTTTGTTGGTAAGCCTTCAACATCCAAACCTGGGTCAGGACCCCTTGAGCCAACAAATGGTTCCGTTGCCGAGACTTGGAGCATTTTGAGAGAGGGATCAGGTAATTCCAAGGCCGTACTGGAAGCCAAAGAGAAATTAAATTGATGAATGGTTTGAACTGCAAGTTCAAGAATTTTCCATAAAAGAAAACCGCAGTGAGATTTTGACCACTAAAGATTGGAAAAATCAGTAAATTTTCACAGAGATCTATGAGATCTTATTTGTAATGATTGTGATCAAGCTCCAAGAGTGGCTCGCAAGATTGGTAGAGTTTCAGAAGTGTTGGAAGGACGAGCGGGTCACAAAGTGGACCCCCGAACTAATCCAACAGTTAGAAAAGACTGATAATGCCATCACTCGCACAATGGACCATTGGGTAGACAGTGTGTTAAGAGGATTTGTGACATAATTTTCCATCGATCAGTTTTTCTCCTACTCTAAATCAGAGCGAAGATTCTTCACGGGGTTCCGAGGTACATTTTTGAAGACTTTTCCATTGCTGATAATGATATTATTATGAAAAAAGAGTATTTTATGTAGCCATACCAAGTGAATGACCTCGGATCTGGATGGGAGCACAAAACAGAGTGGCAAGTATTATAGGGCCAACCTAGAAGGAGATCGATTGGTCTACAATCCACTAAGGGAAGAAGCTTCGCAGATTCCTCTAGCCACACCACTCTCAAATCAGCCTAGTGGTAAGAATTCACCGACCCCTCCGCCACCGAAAGACGACATGGCTCTGCACATGAAATTGCTGACCTTTAAGGGTGTGGGGGATGAAGACATGGATCAATTCTGGTTTTTCGCAAGATCGGTATGGACTACAAAAAATGTGGCTAGTGATGCGGTGAAAAGGGCACAATTGTCCTTTTCTTTAGAAGGAAGAGCTTTGGACTGGTACATGGGATACATCAGCCAAAACACAAATGCAACCATTGAAGAGATTAAGAATGCCCTGAAATAGCAGTTCAAGAAACCTAGGTCCTACTCCCAAATCATGGTTGATCTAAAGGATTTCAAGAAAGCACCTTCTGAATCTGTGTGGGAGGTTGATTAGCGACTGAAGAAGGTGATTAGAGAAGGGGGATTCCAATATGATGAAAGATAGCACATAGAATGGTTTATTTCTATGTTGTTTCATCACCTGCATTTACCTATGGGGCACCAAACTTTCAAATCGTAGGAGAAGGCCTTGGAAGGTTCCATGAAGTTAGAAGCTGCACCTTAGGATGAGACTCAGCTAGGCGTCCAACAGATCTAGGGATAGCTGGAAGCGATGCATGTATAGATCTAGAACCTGCGAAAGGAGCGAGGGGCAGAGGCTAGCCTCGAAAGATGGTGCATACGATGCCGAGTGAATGGCCATACCAAGGATAACTATCCTCTATTAGCAGAATATATGCAGGCCAGGGGACCTAGCCCATTGTGCCCTAGGGAAGCTACGAGACCTAGTGGGCTAACACTCTGGTCTGATGATTGTCATGTCACAGGGCTACCCGATACTAACCACTGTCCCCGCCTTGCTGCATACGTTCCAGAGGTAAAGTAGCAATGGTGTAGGTTCTGCAGATCGGTGGGACATGAAGAAAAAAACTGCCAGACATATGATTTGATGATTGATCAAGGAAACTTATACAAAGTACAATCTAACCCTGCATCACCAAGAACCCCCATAGGTATAGACGATAGGGGAGGAGGATGCAATGGAAGTACAGGATGGGGACGAGGTCAGATAATCTGCTATAACTATGGAGAATCAGGATTATTTGCAAGGGACTATGCGAACCCCACTAGGAAATCCTATCGATATTACAGACAGTTGGACCATGCGATTGAAGATTCCCTGATCTTGATAGAAAAAATACAGGAAAAGTGGTCGACACCTACACATAATGTGCAGAGAGTTAAGGCTGACCTACGAGACAAAGATCTGAGTGTGAATGTGGTGACATGCAGTTGGATGGCCACCAGGGGGCCTGAGGAGGAGGGTGTGATGGAACCTTTGATCCGTCAAGCCGCTATCAAACAAGAAGGGCTAGACCTAAAAATGGGGAAAGAAACATTTATCACAGTTGGCAAGGACTTTGCTGATGCAGAGACAACTACTGCTCGGCCACCTGCAAACCTCAAGGTAGATGAGAAGGTTGAGCGCTTTTTACAGGCATGTATGAAATTGTTGCGCAACCAAAAGGTTGTGGATAACCTTTAGGGATTAATAGATAGTTGCACAACATGACCCAATCTAACCCCGGAAGTCAAGGATGTGCACAAGCTATACAGGTATAAAAAACGCACCGAAAGAGAAATGTGGTTGTCTGCACAGATCGATGACTACGAAATGAGCCAGGTTATTTTGGACCTAGGCTCAGATGCGAATGTGTTACCTAAGTATACTTGGAAATGAATGGGAGAGCCTAAGTTGGAATGGCCAACTATTCAGCTATGCATGGAAAGTCAGCATAAAATAATCCCGCTAGGAATGTTGTCTAAAATTACGGTGGCTATCGTAGGAGTAAAGGCCCGAGCTGACTTTGAAGTAATAGAAATTGTAGAAGATACAGACCCCTACCCTGCGCTCTTGGGATTGGACTGAGCCATAGATATGGGCAGTATCATCAACCTCAAAAAGGGAAGCATGGTGTGGTGGATACCCCACCACCACAGTGACTCACGACGAGTCACAAGATTGTGTTGGGGGACTGTTGGAATAGGGTCTCCTACAAAGCTACGAAACTAGTCCATTTTGTATATTTTTTATTATATTTAGTCTAATGCAGGGGTTTTTGGGTGGGTCAAAGGCCCTGAAGTATTTTAAATGGGTCAAGGGTAGACCAAGAGTCCACAAACCATGGTTTGTGGACCATTGGATGCATAGGCTAAAATAATATAAGTAGTTGAACCTTTTTGAGTTGTAGGACAAGCTAAGAATGATAAGAGATTGCTGCTAAGTGAGAATCGATAGGTATGTTTAGGGTTTTTGGGTAAGGACTCCTACTGCTGTATGCATAGAGGGCCTCTGTCCTACTGTGTGTGGACCCTGCTGTTGTGTGCACAAGTTGGGTTTTTGGGGTTTTCTAAGCAGATCTGAAAGATTAATGAATGAAGAAGTATTGTTGCCTATCTGAATCCACTAGAATTACTATGATATGAATCTGTGACGTCTTGATTACTTAATATATGCTACCTTTTTATTGGTTTAAGTTGTGAACATACTTGTGTACTTATTTATGCTACGATCTCAGTTTGTTCTGCTTGCTTCATACAAGAATATTTGGAATAGCTACATATTGTTATATGAATTCATGATCTGTTGATTTCTGTGAGTAATGTTGTTGTTGTGAACATGGATGCGAAGGGAATCTAGGCTCTGTGATACCGGATAGGGTCACTATAAGGGTGGATGCATCTCTGCTTGACTTACCTACCCTCTCCCAGGGTGCAGAAACCTAGTTCCAGCACCCACCCATACTACTTCGGGTGAGACTTTGGCCTGCACAAGCAGGTCACTGCTGAAAGGGCCAGTAGTATAGGTATTTGTTGGCTCGAGGGGCCCTTACCTAGGTTCAGATGTTCAAGGGTTGCCAACAAACCCCTCTACTACTGGCCCTTTTGGCAGTGAACTCCTTGCGTAGGCCAAAGTCTCAACCGAAGTAGTATGGGTGGGTGTTGGAACCAGGTTTCCACACCCTAGGAGAGGATAGGTAAGTCAAGCAAAGCTGCATCCACTTTTGTAGTGACCTGATCCAGTATCACAAAGCCTAGATTCCATTCACATCCATGTGCATAATAACAATATTACTCACAGAAATCAACAGATCTTGAATTCATATAACAATACGCAGCTATTCTAGATATTCTTGTATGAAGCAAGCTGAACAAACCCATATCACAGCATAAATAAGTACACAAGTATGTTCGAAACTTAAACCAATAACACAATATAATATATTAAGTAATAAAGACGTCAAAGATTCATATCAGAGTAATTCCAATGGATTCAGATAGGAAACAATACTTCGGCATTCATTAATCCTTCAGATCTACTTTAAAAACCCCAAAAACCCAACTTGTGCACACAGCAAGACAAAGGCCCTCCGCACACACAGCAGAAGTAGTCCTTACCCAAAAAACCTAACCATATCTACTGATTCGCACTTAGCAGCAATATTTTATCATTCTTAGCTTGTCCTGCAACTCAAAAAGGTTAAACTACTTATACTATTTTAACCTATGCATCCAATGGTCTGCAAATTGTGGTTTGCGGACTCTTGATCTATCCTTGACCCATTTACAATAATTTATGGGCTTTTACCCACCGCAAAACCCCTCCGTTAGAATAAATATAATAAAAAATATACAAAATGGACTAGTTTCGCAGCTTTGTAGGAGACCTTGTTCCAACACTTGGGGGCACCTATGCCCCTCAACCATAAATATCCCAGCTCTTAGCCAAAAACAACACTGAAACTCTCTTTCTTTGATAGGTCTCACTTTTCAATCCATTTTATGGGACAAGTCACAGTTTTTTTCCTATTACCTGCTACCAAGATCATAGAATAGACCCCAAAAAGTACGACCTAACCTGTTCTTGGGATCTGGGTGCCTAATATGAAACTTTAATCCCCTGAATTGAAAGAGTATGGTTAGGTCTCTTACTTGCAACTGAAAAGTCTCAATTCAAATGGTTGGTTTGTTTGCTACGAACGCCACACGATTTAGGGCATTTTCTCCTCTCTACATTCACCGCAACTACACTTGCAAATGAATCAAATTGGAGGGAAAATGCCTTATTAAAAGAGAAACCCTAGATTTTTATTTCGCTAGCCGCGACAAAACCGTAGCTTAGTTTGAAAAATCATCATCACTGTTGGAAAGCTCTCACTGAGCTCTCAAATTGGTATCCTTTTGTTTTTTTTGATTTCATACTTCACCCAAACACATGTTTTCTAAGAAGGGTCACTTCACCACTCCTCAAAATTGAATTTCTTCACTTGTAACACTTGTAGTTGGCGCACCACTTTTCCTTCATACTTGTCCATGCTCTGTCCATTTTCATCATCAGTAACCATCTTGGAATCATTTTTTTGTGGTCCCCACCAAGCCTATTATATGTGGAAACATCATCGAGTCACCCATGTTAGATCATCTGAGTTGAGTTATCATCACATCCATGGAGTCTATCTCGAGTCCCTTGGTATCCTATGATAGTCCTCCATCCTTCATTATTTTTTCCCTCTCTCGTGTCACAAATTTTTTCCTTTAGTCATATTGTCCCCTATCCCCTCCGGTGTCGAGTCAGTAGCTGCCAGGTCATCCATGCCCTTTATGCTCTAACAAGGGAAGTCGTCAACCCGCTACTCAGTACCCCCCATTCCTCCATTATCCCTGGTGTCAGTCTATCAGTCGCTCTACTATTTTCTCTCGTGCCTTATTTTAGGGTCCCTTATTACCTCACCTATGGCGGACCTCCTTTTCTCGACATCATCTTATTCATTCTAGAAGATAGGTCTAGAGGGCGGTGTACTTTGGTTCTAGCTTCCACTCTTATTTGGTTCCTCAGATTAGGCAAAGGGACTCTTTATTTCCCTTTTAATTGATTGTTTCTCAGCTCTAGCTCCTTATGGCATGATCAAGATCAGTATACTTGATGGTTCAGTGATGCAGCATTTTGTACCAGTGATTCCCGAGTGTGTGTGAGATGTTTTAGACCTCATGAGGGGGTGGGTCTTCAGGTAGCCCCCCCCCATACCTAGATGAATCCTCTACTACAACCTTGGATGCAGCTCCAAATATTTGATGCTCCGATCCTTAGCCGATTCCAGCGCCTCTTTAGTTTTCACATATCATTTATATTTTTAGAGCCCTTTCCTATTTTATAGGGCCTCTTTGGTTATAATTATATCTCATGTACTCAGATATTATTGTATAAGTCATGGCTATTGTCTTAGGCACAGTATGTATGTGGGATCCATTATCATGTTTTTGATCTGGCCCATTATTATTCCAACATGTACTATATAGTTCAGTCCCTTGTTTACTGGACACATTATTCTTTGTACTTTGTTTTCTTGGCGGGCATAGGTATGCCTCCCACACCTCATGTAGAACATTTAATCACTCATAAAAGAGACTTGTCAAACCTGTAAATCTCACCTCCTCAAGGTCTTCTCCTCTCACGCTTTAGTCTACCTTATATTTCTCTCTCTCTGACTCCCCCTTTGGTGTCTGGTGATTGAGCTCTTACAACATACTTCGATCATACGATTAGCTCCTAACGATCGCATGTTGGGGGGAAATCTATAAAAAAAAAAATTGGTCATCTAACCTGTTACTATTAGATGGACCAAAGTACACCATGTAAGACCAATTTTACCCTAGTAAAATTTCTTTCACTATGAAAAATAACTTAGTAATCCATAATTTATTAAATTGTTTATAGCCTAAGCAGGAAACCCCATGAAGAATAATTGAATAAATCCTTATTTGTTTGATTTTCCTCAGGGGATAATTAATTAAAAAACATTTTAATTAATATTCCTGGTCACATTTAACCCAAAACAAGAAAATTAATTAGATAAATCATTATTTATCTTATTATTTTCTAGGAATAATTATTTAAAACATTGTTTAAATAATATTCCTTGTTAAATTTGACTAACATAATTTATAAATAATTGAATAAATCATTATTTATTTATTATTTACAAATAAAGGGATTTGACCAAATTCAAATTCTTTTTCCCTCCAACAGAATTAATAAAATATTCCATAAAAGTTGGATCTAGATTTGGTTAATAAGATTTTAATTATGCACTAGTATCTAGACTAACTCAATATTTTGTTATAAATAGAAGGTTTTTTCCATTCATTCACTACCTTTTGTTGCTTAAAGATTTCTCTAGATCTATACTTTTGGTCCGACTTTGATTCTCCATCACTGTCATATTTTTCTAGTCTTTTTGCTTGTGAATTCCCCTTGAGTTCCATTTTTGTCTAGGTTTTCTACACCATCAAGAGAGAGATCTTAAATCTGAAGCACTGAGGACATACAAGAACCCATCCCATTGAGGGGGACTAGTAACATATTTCTATGTTCCATTTCTAGGTGTCATAAATACAAAAATATTTAAAAATATTATTGTCTTGTCTATTGGACGCATGGAGAAACCCTTGCTTTTATTTGTTGTTTAATGTCTTTAAATGCATAGATACGAATTTATTAGCATTTATTCTGATCAAATGACTGCATATCTAAGGAAATTGATAGCCATATTTTATGTTAGGTTTGTTTTTTATGCATAGCTAAAGTGAGATTTTTTCGTATGTTTGCAATTAGAATTCACACTAACACAGAAGCTGTAACTTGAGAGGAGGAAGGAGGAGCTAGATCTCAAGCTTATAGCTTGGAGATCAGGAAGAGGGATCATCCCTTCATGCATTTAGTTTATTGTGTATGATTGCATCCATTTTACATTTCATTTCATACTACATATCTGCATACCCAACAGTTATACAGTGCAAGCCCTAGGAGGGTGATTTTCCAAGGTTATCCAATCTGGAAATAATTTCTCGGTTATTTTGGGTTTTCATCATATAGCCCGAATCTGAAATCCCGGCATCATCAGAGCTCTGGAATAGCCAGATATAAAGCATCACTTTTCAGCCAGCAGTTATATTTCCAAAATTTCCAAAAGGGAAAGTGCAATATGGCCTCCAACTGTTTCGGGGAAAATCACCCTAGAGGTTTGTTGGGTTGAAACCTCCATAGATCAGGGCATGCTACTCAAGAAGGACTCACACAACCATATATGTTCATGAAAAACTAAATAGATCAGATCAAGGAACTTACCCGTAGGTCCTACGGTTGAAGCAGATCCCGCGGGGTCCAAACCCCCAGCAACCCTTCTTCCTCCTTAACCTGAATGACAAGAAGAAACAAGCATGAAGAACTGGTTGTACAACATATATATACTCTAAATGTTAGTGAAATCCATGTGAAACATTAGATAAACCATAATAGATGCTTAAATAATAATATTCTCACATATGCAAGCGGATACTAACACGTATATTTCAGAAACAAGATGGTTCTTCTGTATTATAAATAGCATGTACAGAAATAACGAGTGGAGAGATCACCTGAATCCTTCCACGATCTTCGAGCAGACCGTCATCTGGATCTGTCTCGCCCTTGCCTCACTAAGATTCCTTCCGAACTGGTGCATACGAAATGACATATAAAGAGATGAGCATCTCCAGGAAACAAGGGTTTCCTGTAATGAACTGGGAAGTGCAGGAGGCATGGGAATTCAGACTTGGATAGAGGATTCCAATAGAGTATAATATCACTAATTTCTCCCCTCTTTTAGGCCATGCACATGAGGGGTTTTTATACTCCCTAAAAGTAGTTTCAGTCAGTTGGAAACAGTTGGCCACGTACTGGGGTGGTTGAACTACTGGAGTAACCATCAACCCAGTCCGAAAATAGGGAATTTATATATATTTTTAAATGGTTTTAATGGCATATGTGGAAAAGTACATGTGGACTCGCTTATACACGCGGAAAAGTCTAGGCATAACCGCGTATGGGGATTTAAACACTGTTTTTTAAGAATTTTGATCCAAGTCTGTGGGAATGGGTGCCTAAAACCATGAAGACAATCATGAATCACCTGAGGGTGAAAAATGATGCTATAACACCAGAAGATTAGCAGTTACACAATGCCTTCATTGAGAGGAATTCAGGGTCACTCTAACCTTCTCTGTCGACTTGAGTGTTTCTATTTTTTAGCACTATTGTACTTGTATTTTCACCTCCATATTAATAAAATGACTCAATTGTTCTCTCGATTTTTATGGTGTATTTAGTTTATTTGTTCATTGTTGCAGTTTCAAACTATTGTTTTTTGTATTACTGCCTTTTCCTGTTTTCGGATATTACCATGGTATCACAGCATGATCTTTGGATCAGCTTGTGGGCACTACATTTTATGACATCAGAAGAAGAATAAGAAAGTAGAGACCTACAATGACAGAGGGATTAATTTTTTCCACACTTCTCTTTAGATCTATGTTGTATCTCTCCAAGGAGGTCAAATAAATGAAACGATAGAGGAAAGAAGACACCTCAAGAAGGTTTCAAAATGGGGAAGGTCCAAAGACTTCCTATCAGCAGCAGAAGAAACTAGCAATGCAGAGATCTCCACAACAATCTACTATGTCCACTTTCTTTGCAGAGGAAGGTGAATGACATGGAGATGGAGGATACTTAGAAAATGAGGCTCTAAATGATTATCTTGTAGAGTACAACTCTCAATCAAGAGAATTAAAGGATAATATAACTCTCCAATAGTTTTTCTAGATCAAGGATGAATAGAGATCCTGCAGGAGAAATATAATAAGAAGGCACATATAGAATAGAATCTTCTTGCCTACATTTGATAGGTCATTCACAAGCACCGTAAAATCTTGGAGGAAGAAGTTAGATGAATTTTTCAAGCTACACATAGTAGCAAAAAGAGAGGTTGTTGAGATCGCAGCGCTGCACCTTGAGGGTGAAGCAAAGGATTGGTGGTTCAACCATATTAAGCATGCAAGAGTGTCTGCTTATGCATACTTCACTCAAAGGGTGGTAAGGAAGTTTGACAAAAGAAAACCGGAGGTACTTTCCATAGATACATTTCCCAACATTGATGAGGAAGTATGTGAGAAGCAAAGGGAAGATATCAACACAATCACTCTGGAAAGGGAGCAACTACCAACACCACCAACTGCAAAAGTACTTGCATCAAGTGAAGGAGCACTTGCATATTTGCAATATGGTCTTGAGAACTTGACATTGAGAGTCTCATGCATGATTCAGGAGATGCATGAGGAAGAGGAGGCAGATACCGGTGCTGGTGCAGTTGTAGGAGAGCAACCATCACCATCACCATCAGTTGGAGAAGCCATTGCACCAGTTGGAGGAACTCTTGTAGCTTGATAAGAGGTTCCCAAGAATCAGCTAATCCAAGGTTTGCACACATTTTCATCCCATATTATTTTAGCACCTCATCTTGAGATGTGTGGGGTCATGCCATCAGGGAAATTTCATAACCAAGGGTTATAAGACCTTTCTTATTTAGAGAAACAAACTATCACAACACAAAGGATCCTTGACTTGTTCGAGGAGGATATGCATAGCCATCCTAGTTTCTCATTGTTGAGCTGCAAAAAACACTTTTTGTGGGAGCATGGAGTTTTGGAGGATAGGATGAGCATAGTCCTAATCTGTCCAATGCAGAACTATGGGCTCAACATTGTGTATGGCCATGAGACAATAGATGCACCATCATGGAGATCAGCAGAGCAACACTGATGATTTGGGGGCCCAATTATTCTTGGATCATTTCAATGACCACTTCACTTATGAAGCATTGGAGGGACAAATGATAGATGGTAGACATCTTGTGATGGATAGCATTTTCCATTGTCGCGATGGAGCATTCTTTATGAGCATCTCACAGCTCAAAGGGAAGTTTCTACCAATAGCATATTCAAAACCTCATGGGTTCTATTGGGCCTTCGATGAGAGGATCTCATGGAGAGTTCTCAAGGAGGTTTCACTTCAACATATCATGGAGTGAAAATATTATCAATAGATTGAGGAGGATGGTCATCACCATTGGGTGGATGCCAAGTTGGATCATGATAGGAGTCATCACCCATAGTTGGATGGATGGGTGAGCATTATGAGAGGGTGGTTGAAAGGCTACTTGCAAATCTATGGTATGAGGAAACAAGAAGCATGGTTGTGCTTGTTGCTTTTGGGTGAGTATGGTTACTACCTAGTGTTAGCCCCTTATAAATTTCTTGACAAGCAAGCAAGGGGATAGTTTGTTTTGTAAGCCTACAAGGAATGCATTTCCCTTGAAAACACATCATCCTTGCAGCCTTTTCAGGTTCCCTACCTTGTGACTGTTTCCCTCTATTGTTCTGAGTCAATGGGCCTTTCTGATATAGAATTGTGCTCCAAAAGGATTTATTCTGCCCTTCGTACCCTTGCAAAATGCTTCATTTGCACCCCTTTTTTCCCTTTCCCAAAGTCCCCTTTGTTCCCCCTAAAAATCCCCTTTCTCTCCTAAAACTCCCGAATTCCCCTCTAAAACATCCATGCTCCCTTTTTTTATGCCTAAATCCCCCTCATTCCCTTATCATTGCCCTTGGCTGGCCCTAAAATGCTTTAAAAACGAGCCAAAAATCATATTTTCTACAGAGTCTGGGCCTAGACCCTTTTCGGCCTAGCCCCCACACCTTCCCCCCATAGAACCCTGTGCTATGACCAAGCGCTGGCCTGAAGGGCACTAATCTCCAATGTATATCGGGAGTGCTCCTGATCGTTGTTCTTTGTAGATTGGACGACAATCGTTAAACCTCGCGACGTTAGTGTTTCCCCCGTTCAAACCCCCGATCGTGCCATCGCCGTTCATTTACCTGCCAGATCGACGTTTCGGAGTGTACCCACCCTTGTGGACCCCGTCGCGCACTATCCCAAAACCCGGTGGTATCTATCGCATCACTTTGGGGCAGTAGGCGGTATTCTCCCATTGCCCAGCGATTCCATACAACGTTCGATGCGTGGCTCTTGTACGATTCCAAAACCGCTTGCTCATCGCGCGTTATATTTCAGTACAGGATGCAGAGCAATATCGTCGTCAACCATGAGATCTTCCCTTGCCCATGCAACGGTCATCGCTCAATGAAACTGCGCGGGGTTTATTCTATGTTCGTCGTACTCCTAGCCCACCGTTCGTCGTCCTCCACCGCATGTTCAATCGTCGATCTCCTCTGAGATCTAACAGTCCAGATTTGTTTCCCCGCTGTTGAATTTTTCATTGTCGCCCGGTCCCACCATGTCACCTCCACATGTGTCTGCCATACGTCCGCCTATCCCATTGCATAAATTCATTCAAAAGGTCGATGTTTATAAGGTTTTCACATATAAATTGCTCCACATTCCACCAACCTTTCGCCATCTCTGTTCTCTACCATTCCACAACATTTTTCCGCCAGTTCTTCCATAGTTCCACTATCACCCATGCAGACATCCACATCATCTAACCCCATGCATTGTTTTCTTAACAGTTTCATGTTTTGCAGGGTTGTAGGTAGACAGGAAACCGCCATAGCTTATTATCTCTGTCACAGTGACGTAAACGCAGGAAAAGACCACTTCCAAAGGCTGAGATAATAAAGGATAGCCTGGGAAGGTGGCTAATGGGACTTGCATTAAAGAACAGAGTTCAAACTCTACAAATATTTCCGGTGCCATTAACACACATATTTCACAGTCAGAGATATAAATGGAGTAGTAGAGAGCTTAAGGCACACAGATGAAGACATACAAGCTTTAGGTTCAAGGATTTAGAGGCAAAGTACCGGATTGAAGACCCAGGGACCACGCAGAAGGTACAACACACAGAAATCAATGCATAGTAGGGGTTTCTACAGCAGCAGAATGTTTTTCATCCATAAAGGACAAAGCACCCATGCAGTGTTCAATCTATGCCGTGTTCTGGAGATATTTTTTACCCTGAAACAGCTCCAGTACTATCAGAGAATTTATTTCATCAGTATGGCAGACTTCCTAATCATTCATTTATCTTTTGTTTATTCACCAATAGCACCATAGAGTTGTGCAGATCAAAGTACATCAAGAGACATACCTGTAATTAATGGAAACCTGAAGAATACAACTCTTCCGTCTAAAGAGTGACAGGAATTGAATGCTCATAATTTAAACAGAATGGGTTTCGGCCCTCTTTCTTTCAGAAGTCCTAATACTGCATTTAGTTTCTCACCTACCTTCTCTGCTCCACTGGAGCTATAAATTCATGAAGAAACTCATTGTAAAGGTTGTTGATCAGTTATCAAAGAATTGTAAGTAGTTTCTTTTGAGACACAGTCTCTGTGTAAAGTGTAAGATAGGCTGAGGAATATGATTTCAGACTGAATACTTCAGCTATTAGCAATGTTGTACTTGACTGGTATTGCTATTTAATATAACAAGCACATTTCTTTGGATCCTGATCTAAAGTAGCGATGATGTTTCCTATCTCTTTGTTTAATTCATTTCATTTCATTTCTACTGGCTTGCATTAGAATATTGGCATAGGATTTACCCTTGTTAGGTACCCTATGTTTCTGCTCTCCTTTCCATTAATGTTTTTCTTCTGAATGTGTTATCTAAGAATTGATTTCAGATAATTTAACCAGTGTAGTGGATGTTATTGCCTGCTCTCTAATGTATGAATTAAATGTATCTGTTTTTAGATGCTTTTGGTTATGGATTTAGTTGGAAGATTTGGGAACAATGGGGATTAGAGCTAGCCCTATCCACTAGGATCCTTGTGCGACAAAATGGTCTTTAACTTTGTGCTCTGAATCTGTGTTATCTCCTCCTCTCCTACCTTTCCATATCATATGATCATCTTTAAGATCCAATGTTTTAGATGAATAGCCCAATTGAAAGCTTGCACATTGGATAGTAAATAAATCCTTTCCTGACTCCATTTCCCAATGGTTTTTAATATTTCCTGGAACATGTCACCTCTGCCTTATCCCTCCTTGCTCATCCTGGTCTTACATTGAACCCTTCCTTCCTAATAACTAGCAACCAACAAACAATCAAACAAACAAACCCTAAGCCTTATAACTAGCCTAACATCTTAATACCGAGCTTCAAATTCAAATAAATTTGACATATCATGGAGAGATCCCTCTCTAGACCCAGGAGGGCTAGATCCTGAGATCTGAAAGTGGTTTGATGTTGTCTCATCTTTTGGTCTTGCCAATCTAGCCAAAACATGGGAACCCCAACATAATGGCGACTCCACTAGGGAACTCTTGAGTGCATTACACCTTAAACATTCTTAGGCATTAAAAAACCTAAAATATCTGGTTAGGTTGGCATTTAAACAGTCCCATCCTCACATCAACCTCTATTGCATTTTTTTTGTTCTCCCATACTCTTGGACAGAGTCTGGAAAGGGCCAGGTAGCCTCCAGATCTCACACTCTTTCAGAGGTGACATATATGATAAATTCCCCCCTAGTCAATATCTGGTTAGAGTTTGCTCTATTTGGAAGATATCCCTGAAAGGGGACATTGCATGAGCACTGTGGTGGATAGTGTACCCTCCAAAAACATCCTAAAACCTTCCACCTAGTGACTCCAGATTCCCTAAACATTTCAAAGACCCCACTGGTGATCAGTAGGCCTGCTGATTATCTTGGTTCACATTAGACTCCACTGGAAGACCAGCCTCCATCACAATATCAACCACAGTAGAAGTAACAAGTAGGGTTAATCTTCTTGGTTAGAAAAAAACATTCTGGCTTCTAGAACCATTCATAAAAGAGCTTACCCTAACCCAGACCCACCTAAAATAGTTGAAAACCCCGAGAGTATCCTCAAAGGAGCTCCTACACCTAAAAGACCAACTATTTCCACCACATCCATAGAGATAAATCTACGCCAGAAGATCTTACAGCTCTATCCCACTTTCACCTTGACCTAGGCCTACCTAATAGATTACCTAGAACTAGGTCATTCAATATCTTAGACCAGTCGGACCTTGAGCTTCCTGGGCCACCACCTCAAAGTGGTAAACACATTAGGGACAGTGAAACCCCTCCATCTACACCTCCTGATATACACTTCATTCAAAACTTGGGGCTCAGTCACCCTAGATATGCTCATCAGTTTTTTGCTGGTAATAATATCCCTCTCATCCACATACCAGCTGTCCATGTCAACCCTTTACCTCATCAGAATATCATCATGGCAGCCTGGTATGTGCCTCTGGTTTTACCTCAGCCTCTAGTACCCTTACCAAATGATTATCAGTCAAAGATCCCACACTTCACTGCAAAAGAGTCCATCACAGCCCAACAACATGTAGATAAGATAGAATATTCTTTTGACTACATGGAAATAGATGATTATACAGTCAAAATGAGAATCTTTTCCCAAAGCTTAGGGGGTGATGTGAAGAAATGATTCAAGGGCCTACCTCTAGGTAGCATCAATGATCTTCCAGATTTATATCAGAATTTCATAAACAAATGGGAAGCTAAAGCTAACCCTCGCCAACTCTTAGCAGAATACATGAGCCTTAAAATAAACGTAGGAGAGAGTGTCCATGATTACACAACAAGATTTAACAGCATTTACAATGCCCTCCCTCCACATATGAAACCTCCACAAGGCATGGATTTAGCAAAATACCCCGAAGGATTTGGTGCTGACATGGCCTATGAGCTTAAGGATAAAGAGTACAACACATTGGAGGACATGCAGAAAGGAGAAGTGAACATAGAGGAAAACCTGATTGAGAAAAGAGAAACACTGAGATCTGAGAAGAGGGTAACGTACAGAGATGACAATGTAGCTTCCACATATGATCCAAATTATGATAGATTATCTAAAAACATGGAAAGACTACAAAAAATGATGGAAAATATGGTTGTCATAGTTAGCAATCAGAACAGAAACCAGAACCAAAACTTTAGAAGAAATAATAACGTTCCTAACAGACAAAGAGAATCAGACCAACAAGTTATTCCCCCATTCCAAGAGAACTTTCTTGATGAAGATGAGGGAATCATAGAAGAGTATGAGGGAAATAAAATAAACATGTTTGAAGTAGAAGATTAAATCCATAACTGTTACTCAGAAGAATATCAGCCCTCACCCTCTGGTTGGGGTGAGGAATGGTCAGAAACTGAGGATTACAGATTAGGATTTGAAAATGCCATGATGCAGGTTAGAGAACAATATGAACTTAGAAGCAAAAAGAGCCCAGAAACTGCTAAAGCAAAAGCTTCCGAGGTCACCATCAGGAAAAGACCTGAGAAAAATTCTAAATCAACTATTGAAAGTAACAAATCAGCAGCTGAGAGTTCTGGAAAGAACAAAGAAAAGGACAACCAAAACACTGAGACACAAGGTAAACCAGCTAGCAGCACTAGCACTGCAGTTAGTGCTCCTGATAAAACTATCTCAAACATTTTACATAGCAAGAATCAGCCTACAAATTCAACCGCTAAGGCAGTGGTAAACAAAACAGAGTTGAACATTCCGAAGAGTCAGTCCACTTTCAATTTGGAGAGTGAGATTGAAAAAATTAAAATCTCTGTCCCACTCTCTGAGCTGGCCACTTAGGATGTATATAAAGGCCAAATTTTGAAAGCATTAAATTTAGGAGAGAACAGTGACACTGTAAATCTGAGTGATGATCAACCTGCCCTTCTGTTTGGTCGAAAGATAGAGGGAAAATTTTAGGAAGGGGTAGTGCCCCCTTTTTATATCAGTCTTAATATCCATGATAGGATTCTCCACAATGCAATGCATGATTCTGGGGCATCACACAACCTAATGCCTAAAGTGGTAATGGAAATATTAGGCCTATAAATAACCCGTCCCTATGAAGACTTGTATTCATTTGACTCTAGTAGAATAAAGTGTCTTGGCCTGATCAAAGATTTATGTGTAAGCCCGACTCAGATTCCTGCCAAGTGTATGTTCATGGATGTTGTTGTGGCAAACGTGCCACCCAATTATGGCATGTTATTATGAAGATCATGGGGAGCCAATCTGCAAGGAACAATGGAGATGGATGGGGCTTATGCCACAATCCCAATATTTGGCCAACTTAGAAGACTGTACAGGGAAGCACAAATGAAATTCTTGGTTAGTAGCCCTGAAAAGCCTGAAAACTCTCCTTTATACTATGTACATACAGACCTTGATTCCTTCATCCTTTGTAATGATGAACCCTTAGAAGGGTCAACGTCCCAAAACAAAGATACAAACAAGGAAACAGAGCCAATGGATTTTAAAATAATGGCTACCCTAGACTCAAAGGAGGAAGATGTAGAAAAATTTGAACAGTGCACTAAAACAAAAGATCAAAGTAAACCAGAAACAGAATGTGATCAGCCAACTGGTCACACCTTTGTTTTCCACACACATGACGAAAAACAAGACAACCCATAGCCTAGTGCAGTTCCTATAACACAACATAATGGCGAACCCAGCTATAGGGAAGGAAATGATGATAAAACGAAAGATGAACCCTTGTGGGAGATGAGTTTCGACGGGTCCTACACAAGAAGAACTGTTGGGGCAGGAGTGTGGATACATAACACATAGAGTGATTACGCAGAGAGCCATGCCTGCAAACTGCACTTCAAATATAAAAACAATGTTGCAGAATACGAGGCCCTTATCCCAGGCTTGAACCTATTGAGAAAATTAGGAGCCCGTAGGATAACTATGCATGGGGACTCTGAGCTGATTATTAAACAGGTGAATGGTGAATACACAACGAAACATCCTAGATTGAGAGCTTACAGGAATGACACTATGGATTTATTGAAAACATTTGTTGAATATGAATTAGTGTTTGTTCCTAGGAGTCACAATATCATTGCAAATGGATTAGCTTGCCTAGCTAGTTCATATCCTAAGACTCCCAGCGATCAGAAAATCATCATTCAGACCAAATTCAGACCTGCAGTGCCGGATAATGAAAAATATTGGCAGGTTTTTGAAGGAGATAAACAGATTGAGGATTTCCTGATAGGCAAGAATGAGTTTGAGTTTTCTGATTCAGACTCTAAATCCAAGAATAACCACCTAAGTGAAGAGTCCTCAGATAAGGAAGAAACACCCTGTAACATAGAAATAAACATTCTGAATGAGAAGATTGGAAATTCAAATGGAAATTGTGAAAACACAGAAAGTGAAGAAGTGGAGGTGTTGCAGGCCAAAGATAAGAAGATACCCAAAGGCCTGGCACCCTTAGAAGACTTTTTTTACTTTGATGATGTAGCAAAAAAGCCCACTATAGAACATGCAGACTCTGACGTGGAAGAATGCAACATAGGCACTGAAGATAAGCCCAAAATGATTAAACTGGCTAAGTCTTTACCTGCAGACATGAAGAAAAAATACATTGACCTTTTCAAGGAATTTATTGGCGTGTTTGCCTGGAGTTATGAAGAATTAAGGGCCTATGACACAAACATCATTTAGCACAAGATACCCTTGAAAGAAAATCAGAAACCCTGCAGACAAAAACTTCGTAGAATCAATCCAAAACAATTTCCTGTAGTTGAGAAGGAGATTAAGAAGATGTATGAAGCATGTATAATTGTTCCTGTGAGGTTCTCTGATTGGGTATCAAACCTAGTGGCTGTGAGAAAGAAAACAGGTGAGATCATATTATGCATAGACTTCAGAAATCTTAATAGAGCCTCACTCAAAGACAATTACCCTTTGCCAAAAATGGAACATATTCTTCACAGGGTAGTAAGATCAAGAAGAATCTCCCTGTTAGATGGCTTTTCAAGTTACAACCAAGTCTTAGTAATCCTAGAAGACCAACTCAAGACAGCTTTTACCACTCCATGGGGTACCTTTATGTATGTAAATATGCCTTTTGGATTGATGAACGTTGGTGCAACCTTCCAAAGGGTGATGGACATAGATTTTTCAGATGAAATAGGACACTTCATTGTTATCTATCTGGATGACATAAAAGTCTACTTTAAGACTAAGGAAGAACACCTAGAACACCTGAGAAAAGTGTTTGAAAAATGTAGAAGGTTTGGTTTGTCACTGAATCCTAAAAAGACTGTATTTGGGCTGCAATAAGGAAAGCCTCTTGGCCACATTATATCTGAAAAATGGATTAGGATAGACCCACAAAGAGTTGAGGGAATACTATGAATCACACACCTAAGAAACATCAAAGAATTACAGTCCTTTATTGGGAATATTAACTTCCTTAGAATGTTTATTCCCAACATAGCTGAACACATTAGGAATATGACTAACATGCTAAATAAAGGTGTGGGAATTAAATGAAATTTTGGAGCTAAACAATATTTTGAATCAGTTAAAATTGCACTCACCCAAGCTCCTGTTCTGATCAACCCATATTTCTCTGAAGATTTCATGATCTTTTCATTCACCTCTGAGCATGCAATGGCTGTAGTCTTGCTGTAGAAAAACACAGAGCGAATGAAACAGCCAATTGCCTTTTTCAGCAAAGCACTAAGGGATGCACCCTTGAAATACAACATAATGGAGAAACAAACCTATGCTCTGATTAAGGCCTTGAAATACTTTAGGGTGTACATATTGCATTCTCACACCATAGATTATGTGCCCAACATCATAGTCAAAGATATATTGTCCCAAGATCCTGATGGAAAGAGGGGCAAATAGATTGCTGTGATTTTAGAATATGACCTTGAGATAAAACCCACCAAACTGATTAAAGTTCAGGGTTTAGCTCGACTGATGGCTGAATCAAACTTACAAGCCCTCGACATTAACATGGTAAATACCTTGGATGAGCAACAAGAATTGCCTGATCCCACTATTGAGACAAATTTTCAGAGCTCTCCTTGGTATTCTGACATTCTGTATGTGCTTACACACCTCAATGCCCCTCCTAAACTATCAAAGACCAAGGCTATATTTTTAAAGCTAAAGGCCAGGAGCTTGTTAGCCCCCCTATGAAATTCTTGACAAGCAAGCTGGGGGCTATGTGATTTTGGAGACCTTAAAGGAATGCATCTCCCCTGAAGACACATCATACTTGAGGTCTCTCTGTGCTTTGCCTTATACAAGTCCCCTCTACTGGTTCCTTTCACTAAGGCCTACATTGCCCCTCATACTCCTGCAAAACACCACATCTTTACCTCCCTTCCCCTTTGACAATGTCCCTCTTTTCCCCTTTTACTTTCCCTATTAACCCCCTAAATCCCCTCTAAAAATCCCTAGACCCTTTGTTTTCCCAAATCCACCTTAGTCCTTCTATCGTTACCCTCCCATAGCTTTTAAATCCATTAAAATGGGTTAAAAACCCACTTTCGACCTTATAATAGGCCTCAACCCCTTCTCCGCTAGCCCGCTCCCTTTTCTCTCCATACAACCCGACGCCATGACCGAAGCGCTTGCCCCTGCGGAGGCTCTTCTCTGTCCATAGGGTCAAACCATGGTACCCCCGCAGTTGACCCCTCGGGATGTGGGAAGAATTGATCGAATGACTATCATTCACTGCGGGGGTTCGCTCCAAAATTCTCATGTCCATACACCTTGGTCCCCCGTAGTTCATCTACACCGTCCATTTAAAATTCGTAGATATAACAGTCCGCAGTTAATTCATATCGAGCGTGATCTCGACCGTCGATCTGTACAGATCGAACGGTGCGGAATCCGCCCGCCCCGGTGGTCCCCGCCCGCTTTCATTGTTCATAAACCACGTTATTTTCTTCGCACCGCCCATGCGTGGTAGGCGGTTTTCCCCGAATGCCCAGCGATTCCATTTGCCATCCGACGCGTGTCCTTGTGTATGATTTCCAAACCGTCGTCCCCACTCGTTAACTCCATCCATCGCGTGTTATTGTCCGGACACGGATGCCCAGCGAAATTTCCGAAGACCGTCCGATATGGAGCAACCCATCCGATGGCTATCGCTCGACGAAGATGCACGATGGATAATGAATTTGCATGCGCGATAGTCCACTGTCCCCAGTCTCGCCACGTCATCTCCACGTGCATCCGCCGTACATAATCCCATTCCATTACGTATAATTGGTCCATTTCATGTTTTTTTTAATGTTTTTCATTCGTTCTTCGCTCTGCAGACCGCCAACCTTTACCAGAGCGATTTTCATCATTTCCGCTGCAAATTTCTCCTCCATTTCACCTGCATGGCCATTTCCTCCATCCATACTGCATCCATTGCCCCCGTCCATGATTTTCTTCGCAGGTTTCATGTTTTTGCAGGGTTATCAGAGGCAGAAAACTGCCATGATGCATACGTACCTCTTCAATGGCGTGTTCCATAGATAGAGAGCTGATATGGGAGATGGTACTACAGTGAAATGTCAAGAAAGGTGGTGGAGGTATAAAGTTTATCAAAGGACAGGTTTTGAAAATCCGCAACCCTATCCGGCGCCATTAAAGCCCAAATCTTGCAGAATCGAAACATTGATGGAGCAGTAGGAAGACCAGTTTATGATTATATTTTTCAGTACTCAGGAGTGAAGATTTGGATCCATAATGCAGTATTTTTAGAGGCAAAAGCACCAGATTCAAAACCCCCAAGGTCAATCAGAATTTTAATGCATGAGAAATCATACTACCAGGGTTTCTACAACAGCAAAATGTTTTTCTTCATCAAAGGACAAAGTACCCATGCAGTTTTTATTATACATCGTGTTCCTGAAGTTTCTTACCCGACAACAGTCCTACATGATCAGAAGCATTGGTGACTCAAGTAGGGTAGACCTCACTATTTCTTATTTTATTTTTGTTATTGTACTAATAAGTACCACAATACTGCAGTCAGAACACCTAAGCCATACCAGAGATAAATGCAGAGATTTAAAACAAAATGAGGCTTCGGCCCTCTCTTCTTCCTGTGTTTAATGTTACATTTAGTGTTCACCTACCTCCTCAGTCGATCTTTTGTTCATCCTCTGCTATAAAACGCAGAAGGAAATTATTGTAATGGTTGTTGAGGAGATATCAGAGAAATGCAAGTATTTTCCTCTTGAGACAATTTCTCTATGTAATATTGTAAGATAGGCTGAGATTTGATGTATTCAGACTAAATGTTCAAGCTGTGGGAAATGATGTACCTGATTGGTGTTGTTTTTAATATGACAAGCACATTTCTTTTGATCCTGATCTAAACCAGCTGGTGATGTTTTTCTATCTCTGTGTTTATTTTCATTTCATTTCATTTCTTCTAGCTTGCATCAGAAATTTGGCATAAGATTTACCCTTGATAGGTACCTTATGTTGCTGCTCTCCCAGCCCTTTATGTTTTCTGCTTATATGTGTATCTAAATATTGATTTCAATTGATTTAACCAGTGTAGTGGGTGTTATTGCCTGCTCTCTGATGTATGAATTAATGAAATCCATGTTTATATGTTATTGTTAGGATCAAGTTCGATGAGTTGAGAACACTGGGAAGTCGAGAACCCTGTCCCTGCCTCACTAGGATCTTTCCATCTCAATTAAGCCTTTCTAAGATCCCTTGTATTGCCTCTGATTTTTTCGAAGCAGGTATAGAGTTAAATGACCTCTGAACTGATCTATAGACAGAATTGGATGGTCCTTCTCCCCTTTCACTTTCCGTCCTTAATGTTCCACTCCACCCTTAAATTTAGAGATACAAATGTTTTAGATGACTAGCCCAACTGAACGCTTGCACATTGAACACAAGTAAATCCTTTCTTGACTCCATTTCCCAATGGCCTTGATGTTCTCTGAGTTATCTGTCTTAGCCTAATCCCCTCTATGCTCATTCTTGTCTTATATTGGACCTTCTTTTCCTGATTCCCAACAACCAAACATCAAATAATTCAAACAAACAACCCTGAGCCTATAACTAGCCTAATATCTTAAACTTTGAGCCTCAAAGACATATATACTTTGACAATCACAGAGAGATCCCTCTCTGGACCTAGGAGGGCTAGATCCTAAGGTCTGAAAGTGGTTCTATGTTGTCTCATATTTTGGTCTTGTCAACCTGGCCAAAACATGGGAACCCCAATAGAGCTATTGCACATTGAATAAATGATTATATTGGAAGAACCCAAATGGCGTATTGCTTAATTTTTTTCCTAAAGATGAGGCAGAGAGGATTAAACAAGAATTCCATGTTGGAGAATGTGGAGGCCACTTGATTTGGAAAGCCACTGCAAATAAAATACTCAGGGTCGGTTACTATTGGCCCACACTCTTCAATGATGTCCATAAGATGATAATTGCCTGCCACAAATGCCAGATTTTTGAGGGCAAAATAAAACTCCTTCCCTCACCTCTACAACCCATCACTATTGAAGGTCCCTTTCTGCAATGGGGCCTATCTTTCATAGGGGAAATTTACCCTGCCTCTTCTGCACAACACAAATGGATCCTAACAGCCACAGACTACTTCACTAAGTGGATAGAGGCCATACCTACTAGGAATGCCATAGATTCAGTCATCATTAGTTTCCTAGAAGGTCATATCCTCTCTCGGTTTGGCTGCCCAAGGAAAATAGTCACTGATAATGCTACTGCTTCCAGATCCAAGAAAATGGTGGATTTTTGTCACAAGTATCAAATAACACTCGGTCATTCAACTGCCTATTACCCTCAAGGTAATGGATTAGTTGAATCATCAAACAAGAGCCTGGTGATCATCATCAAAAAGCTGTTGGAAGAGAACAAAAAGTCATGGCATAACAAGCTAGTACATGCTTTGTAGGCTGACATACTTACAACAAAGAAATCCATTGGTATGCCACCATTTCAGCTTTTCTATGGTACATTAGTGTTTCCTACCAGCCTTGGGAAACCGGTGATCAAGCTGGTCCAAGAGATTCAAATAGAAGAAGACAGTATGATTAGAAGGATAAACCAGACAATTCATCTTCAGCAAACAAGGGAAGAGGTTCACAATAGAGTAGTCAAAGTCCAAGAAAACATAAAGGGGTTGTTTGACAAGAGAACCAAAGCTGTTGATTTAACAATTGGGGATAAAGTTCTGAAGTGGGACTCAAGAAGAGAGGATAAAGGAAAGCACAACAAGTTTGATTGTTTGTGGCAATGTCCATACATCATCCAGGACACTGTGGGTCCAAATGCCTTCTTCCTATAAGAATTAGATGGTACAGAGCTGTTTGGGGGTCCTGTCAAGAGAAAGATGCTCAAACACTACTTATGTTGATTTTCAATGTCCAGTTTCATTTCCATTGTACATACCATTGCAGTTTTTATTTTCAAGAAAAAGAGAAAATGTTCCAAAAAAAAAAACAGAGGAAAAGCGAGGGGTTCAGAAATTCTTAAAACATGAACCTCAGAAGTGCAAAATATTGGCTCTAATATGATCAAAACCTGAGCCAAAGAAAGTAAGGGTAGCTGGTCCTAACATGCTCAAAATCTGGACCAGCAAAGGAAAAAGAAGCATAAGCTCTAACATGCCCAAAACCAGAGCTGAGATGAAGAAAGGAAGTGACTCTAACATGCTCAAAACTTGAGTCACAAAGAGAAGAAGGACACTTCAAGTTTCATATTTCAAGCCTTCACAGTTTTGTTTTCAAGGTTTCACAATTTTATGTCCATGTGCAACTACCTTATGCCTTGGAATCACAGCAAGTCAGATAATATAATCCTGGCTTGGCTATTTTTTTTTAATTTCCTGTTGTAGAATGTAGAGAAGAAATATGATGGATAGTTTAATCCCAACAGATACTAGATTAGGTAGAGAAAAAAATGAGACCAACAATTTAATCTGGTCTCATGGAGTAATAAGGGTATATTTAGAATAGATTTATTTTATGTTATAAAAATAAATCATGTAAAGGGTCTGCTAGCTCAAATGCACCCTAGAAGAATAAAAAATGCTAGGATTGTAGTGTGTGTAGGTAGTTTGTTGGGAAAGTTTTTCTGCTGATGTAATGTCTTCATATTGTTGCAGCTGAGCTAAAGAAATAAAGGGATGTGTCAAGCAGCAGGCACCTAGCCTACACCAAAGATGTATCCTCTGAATTATTGACTCCTTCAAGAAGAAGCCATCCCTATGTGGAGCCATTGTTAGCCCCTTATAAATTTCTTGACAAGTAAGCAAGGGGCTAGTTTGTTTTGTAAGCCTGCAAGGAATGCATCTCCCTTCAAAACAAATCATCCTTGCAGCCTTTTCAGGTTCCCTGCCTTGTGACTGTTTCCCTCTACTGTTATGAGTCAATAGGCCTTACTGATAAAGAATTGTGCTCCAAAAGGCTTTATTATACCCTTCGTACCCTTGCAAAATGCTTCATTTGCACCCCTTTTTTCCCTTTCCCAAAGTCCCCTTTGTTCCCCCTAAAAATCCCCTTTCTCTCCTAAAACTCCCGAAGTCCCCTCTAAAACATCCCTGCTCCCTTTGTTTATGCCTAAATCCCCCTCATTCCCCTATCGTTTCCCTTGGCTGGCCCTAAAATGCTTTAAAAACAAGCCAAAAATCATATTTTCTACATAGTCTGGGCCTAGCCCCTTTTCGGGCTAGCCCCCGCACCTTCCCCCCACAAAACCCTGTGCTATGAACAAGCGCTGGCCTGAAGGGTGCTAATCTCCAATGTATATCGGGAGCACTCCTGACCGTTGATCTTTGTATATCGGGTGGCGATCGTTAAACCGCGTGGCGTTAGTGTTTCCCCTGTTCGAACCCCCGATCGCGCCATCATCGTTCATTTACCCACCAGATTGACGGTTCAGAGTGTACTCGCCCCGATGGACCCCGCCACACACTATCCAAAAACCCGGTGGTATCTATCACACCACTTTAGGGTGTTAGGCGGTATTCTCCCATTGCCCAGCGATTCCATACAGCGTTCGATGCGTGACTCCTGTATGATTCCAAAACCACTTTCTCATCACGCATTATCTTTCGGTACAGGACACAGAGCGATATCGCTGTCAGCTGTCAGATCTTCCCTTGCCCATCCAATGGTCATCGCTCAACGAAACTGCGCAATTTTTAGTCCATATTTTCCGTACTCCTAGCCCACTGTTTGTCATCCTCCACCGCATGTTCAACCGTCGATCTCCTCTGAGATCTGACGGTCCAGATTTATTTCACCACTGTTGACTTTCCCATCGTCACCCATTCTCGCCATGTCACCTCCACGTGTGTCTGTCGTATGTCTGCCCATCCCATTGCATAAATTCATTCAAAAGGTCGATGTTTATAATTTTTTCACATATAAATTGCTCCGTATTCCACCAACATTCCGCCATCTCTGTTCTCTACCATTCCACAGCATTTTTCCTCCAGTTATTCCACAGTTCCACTATCACCCATGCAGAAATCCACATCATCTGACCCCATGCATTTTTTTCTTAACAGTTTCGTGTTTTGCAGGGTTGCAGGTAGACGGGAAACCGCCATATCTTATTATCTCTGTCACAGTGACATAAACGTAGGAAAAGACCACTTCCAAAGGCCGAGATAATAAAGGATAGCCTAGGAAGGTGGCTGACAGGAATTGCATTAAAGAACAGAGTTCAAACTCTGCAAATCTTTCTGGCACCATTAACACACAGATTTCATAGTCAGAGATATAAATGGAGCAGCAGAGAGCTTAAGGCATGCAAATGAATACATACAAGCTTTAGGTTCAAGGATTTAGAGGCAAAGTACCGGATTGAATACCCAGGGACCACGCAGAAATCAATGCATAGTAGGGGTTTCTACAGCAGTAGAATGTTTTTCCTCCATAAAGGACAAAGCGTCCATGCAGTGTTCAATATATTCCGTGTTCTGGAGAGATTTTCTACCCTGAAACAACTCCGGTACTATCAGAGCATTTATTTCATCAGTATGGAAGACTTCTTAATCATTCATTTATCTTTTGTTTATTCACCAATAGCACCACAGAGTCGTGCATATCAAAGTACATCAAGAGGCATACCTGGAATTAATGGAAACCTGAAGAAGACCACTCTTCCTTCCAAAGAGTGATAGGAATTGAATGCTTAGAATTTAAACAGAATGGGTTTCGGCCCTCTTTCTTTTAGAAGTCCTAATACTGCATTTAGTTTCTCACCTACCTTCTCTGATCCACTGGAGCTATAAATTCATGAAGAAACTCATTGTAAAGGTTGTTGATCAGTTATCAGAGAATTGCAAGTAGTTTCTTTTGGGACACAATCTCTGTGTAAAGTGTAAGATAGGCTGAGGAATATGATTTCAGACTGAATACTTCAGCTATTGGCAATGTTGTACTTGACTGGTATTGTTGTTTAATATAAAAAGCACATTTATTTGGATCCTGATCTAAAGCAACGGTGATGTTTCCTATCTCTGTGTTTAATTCATTTCATTTCTTTTCTATTGGCTTGCATCATAATATTGGCATAGGATTTACCCTTGTTAGGTACCCTATGTTTCTTCTCTCCTTGCCATTAATGTTTTTCTTCTGAATGTGTTATCTAAGAATTGATTTCATATAATTTAACCAGTGTAGTGGATGCTATTGTCTGCTCTCTGATGTATGAATTAAATGTATCTGTTTTTAGATGCTTTTGGTTAAGGATTTAGTTGGAAGATTTGGGAATACTGCGGATTACAGTTAGCCCTATCCACTAGGATCCTTGTGCGGCTAACTAGTCTTTAACTTTGTGCTCTGAATCTGTGTTATCTCCTCCTCTCCTACATTTCCATATCAGATGATCATCTTTAAGATCCAATATTTTATATGACTAGCCGAATTGAAAGCTTGCACATTGGATAGTAAATAAATCCTTTCCTGACTCCATTGCCTAATGGTTTCGAATATTTCTTGGAACATGTCACCTCTTCCTTATCCCTCCTTGCTCATCCTGGTCTTACATTGAACCCTTCCTTTCTAATAACCAGCAACCAAACAAACAATCAAACAAACAAACCCTGAGCCTTATAACTAGCCTAACATCTTAATACCAAGCTTCAAAGTCAAATACCTTTGACATATCATAGAGAGATCCCTCTCTAGACCCAAGAGGGATAGATCCTGAGGTCTGAAAGTGGTTTGATGTTGTTTCATCTTTTGGTCTTGCCAATATGGCCAAAATATGGGAGCCCCAACACCCAACATCTCACATTTTTATGATCCATGCCTTACATAGTATTTGTGTGATGCATCAACAAGAGGCATGGTTGCGCTAGTTATTGTTGAGAGATTTTGGCCATCACATGACATATCCTATGTCAATGGATGTATCATTGTTTGGGACATTTCATGGCACTCACATGCTGTGGTAGTAGTGAACTTGGTTATTTTGTTATTATGTGACATTCTACATGTCAATCAGTATATTGTTGCTCCATGATTTTCATTATGATGTTGTGAGGTGGCAGAAAGAATCCTTGTTTCTTTGGTTGCTCTTGGGAGAGTATGGGTTGGCATTCTCCCCTACCTTGCATGATGATGATGTAGGATGGAAACATGAGGCCTCACTATGTTGGCTTCTGTTAGGAGAGCATGACCAACATACTTGGTATGATGATGAGGTGGTGTGGCAGCAAGAGGCATCACTGCAATGGCTTCTCTTGAGAGAGTATGGTCACTGTACTTGGTATGATGATGGTGTTTTATGGAAACAAGAGGCATTTCTGCGGTGGTTGCTATTGGGAGAGTATGGTCTGACATTTTACATGTCCCACCATATGTCTCTATTTCTTATTTTGCACAGTGTTGAGATGATTCTTGGAGTAAGCAAGGCCAACAAGGCCATGGATGGAAGCATGGAGAGATACAATCTACTCCATGTAGGATGCGTTGGAGAGATAGTTTATGAGTTGGGACTTTCCACTTGGGGAAGAAACCAATCTACTTCATATATCTCATGCATAGAGGAGGCTCTTGGACATCAAATGGTTGCAAATTGGGGCCTTATTGATGAGGAGAGGCATCTAATTACATATTTGGAGGCCATTCTAGACATTCTAGAGAGGCATTTATGGATTTGGGTATTCATAACACATTGGAGAAGATGGGGAGACCTTCCATATGAGGATGCCATTTAGAGGGATATGGATTATTGTAGCATCTACTTTTGCATTTGCTTGAGGACAGGCAACATTTTGGCAAGGAGGAGTGTAATATCCCAAATTTCCATCAGTTAAATGGAATATTAGAGTTCATAATTTTTCTAATTAAGTAAGTAAATAAGATGGTGGAGGGACCCATAAACCCCATATATGAATAAAACCCACTTTTGGTATGTGTATGTGGGTTATTTGGATAGTATATCAACATTATGGAGTAGTGGAGTAGCTTATTAATGAAGGAAGAATGGATATCATGTGTAATATTCCTAGATTAGCTTGCAGCTAATAGGAATATTAATTTTTCTTTTGAAATCTAGATGCATGAATAATTGAGCAAGGAGGCTCATAATTTTCTCAAGTATGAATAAAAATCCCTCCTAGTGTGAAAAGGGATCATGAAATAACCAGTTCAAGCATCCACATGTGTGAACAAGGTCTAAAATATGTGGTCAAGGTCAAGTTTGACCAAGTCAACATGATTTATTCTCAAAGAAGTGGATCCTAAATAAAGCCAAATCAATGTGAATATAGATCGATCCAGCTAGATAAAATGAAGGCACCTAGAGTGTGAAAAGGGACAGGGCATCAAGATTCAGTTAAGGCTGACTAATTCAACAAAGATGTCTAGATACATTGAACCACCTTGATGGACAACGCAGTTTTTGTGGAGGAACCTTTGCATGGAAGCAACCTCATAGTGGGTGGGACCCTTGGTGAGAGAGATCATCAGTTATATAATGAATGAGATGGCAAGCATATGGAAATATTGGAGATTATATTTTAATGTGGTCTTATTAGACTTTCTGCATACTTCGTTGTTTAGCTAAGTTGCTGCACTCCTTAGTGCAAGGGTTTGCTCGGGCAGGGATTCCCTACTCTTTCTTGGAGATCTTGTCTAATAAATCTAAGAGGAGCTTTCTGATCTAAATTTTCCACCACCTAGCATTGGGCCAAGCACTTACCTTTAGGAAAAATGTATTCCCTTCATAAAATTGCGTTATTTCTTAAGGTGTGCAGTGGAAGGGGTGAAAGTCCCATTTTGAGGAGCTAGTTTCCCAAGAGAAGGATCAGCCTTTCTTTGGGAGAGCTAGAAGAGAGGTCTATAGTGATTCCTTTGTATTTTCAGCCATTATTATAAAAATATATAGCCATACAATTTGATTCAGCCACATATCTATAGCAGCTTTCTATTGTATATCTTCTCTGTCGAAAAACCTTTGCCAGGTCTTCTTGGATTTGTATAAAAGAGATTAGATCTCTATTTTTATTCCTCATTGAGTATTATAATAATAAGATCAGATATATTTCTTTATTTAATGAGTTTTTCCTCCATTATACTGCACAGTATCTTATGAAACAACTCCAGTATTTTGCAGTCATTGGGTTTTGTCAATTTTAAGTTGTTTTAAGCATGGGAGGCTTGTTTAACTAGGCTAAAGGCATTTGTTTCTAAAAATATTTTTCATGCATGTCCTATATTGTCTAATCTAAGGTAAAAAACCATTATTTTTCACTGTTATAACTCAATATTCATGAAATAATGTTTTTTGGGCCAAATATGATGTTTTTCCCCACTTGGTGACATTGTAAAAAGGCATAGTTTGTTGTTGTGATTGTTTGATGTTGGCTATGTGTTTAAACACACTATATGATTTTATCACTTGTTTCTCTCCAATTTAAGAATAACTTAGGTATTCTCATTGTTGTAGAAAATCCCAATTTTGGAATATTACATCATGGATCATTAATGAGGAAGATCATGGAGATAGTGGAGCAGTCAAAGTAAGATCATGGAGGAATGAAAGTAAGATCATGGAGATAGTGGAGCAGTCAAAGTAAGATAATGGAGGAATGAAATTAATATCATAGAGAAATAATTATGAAGTGATGGAGGAAGTGGTGCATTAAATTCACACATGATGGAAAGAGTGGCAATTAAACGCAGAGATCATGGAGATCATCGAGAGACATCATAGTCTTCATGGAGGCTAGTGGCCACATGTGCAGTGCAGTAATGATGTGGGCTAAGGCTAGGTGAGGCGCACAAATCATAAAAGGAAGGTGAAGGAAGACATAGAGATTTATGATTTGGATTTTAGATTTGGGATTGTCATTTGAAATTTATTTACATGCTTCAGCTATTTAGCTAAGTTTGCAGAGATGTTTAGCACATGGGTGTTCCCGAGCAGGAATCCCACCCTTACCCACAGGGGCCTTCGAGTGACTACTATGGGAAGGATTCTTTGAGCAGCCATTCATCATCAAGCATTGGTGCCACATTCAGCCCCTCTCTACAACACACATAGATTCATGAATTACGCATTCCTACTTGAGGGTTTGAGACGAGGAGGTAGTTTCTAGAATTTTAGCTAGGAAACTAGTGGAGAGTTCATCCTTTCACCTTGTGCCTATATTACAGTCTTCCAGGAGCATCATTGTGACATCTGGCATCAGGCCATCAGTCTACACCTCTATGCAGCAACATTTCCCCCAGGAATTGCGCAATCCAGTCCTGTAGATATAGTGGAGGAAGGAAGTTTCTGGTATTTCAGCAGGGAATCTTGTGAGGGATCATCCCCTCACTTTGGTAATAATTTTTCCAGTAGTATTGAGCTTAATTTCATCATCTAGCACCAGGATATAGCTTTAGCCTCCTTGATAGGACAGTCCATTCTAGCAGTGTGTATTCAACAACGACAACTTGAGGGGAGGAAGGAGGAGTTAGATCTCAAGCTTCTAGCTTGGAGATCAGAGGAGGGATCATACCTTCATGCATTGAGATGATTATGTATGATTTCAACCCTTTTATCTTTCATTTCATGCTACAAATCTACATACCCAATAGTTATACTTTGCAAGCCCTAGGAGGGTGATTTTCCAAGGTTAGCCAATCTAGAAATCCCTTCTGGGTTATTTTGGGTTTTCATCATAGAGCCTGGATCTGAAATCCTGACATCATCAGAGATTTGGAATAGCCAGATCTATAGCATCCATTTTCATCCAGTAGTTATATTTCCAACATTTCTAGAAGGGATAGCACAGTATGGTCTCCAGCAGATTAGCAGTTATGTAGTTCGTTCATTGAGAGGACTTCAAGGTCACTCTAGCCTTCTTTTTCATTTTGAGTGTTTCTATTTTTTAGCACTGTTGTACTTGTATTTTCACCTCAATATTAATAAAATGACTCACCTATTCTATCAATTTTTATGGTGTATTTAGTTTATTTGTTCATTGCTACAGTTTCCAGCTATTGTGTTTTGTATTACTTCCTTTTCCCATTTTTGGATATTGCACTTTTGGAGAATGGACTAAAATTTTGGTAGGTCCTGAACAAAACTGTCATGGATTGAAACCACGACCAATAGTATAGAAAAAAACCCCTCCGTCAGCCCTCCTAACTTGATTCTTAATAACATATAGAGCCTGCTCCTATTTAAATTTTCAACGCGGAGGTTTTGGGGGTCGGGGCCGAGGTTAACCTTGGACCTCGGTCCACTGAACCATGCTACATGGTAGGAAAATAGGGCATGGGGTTAACCTCAGCCCCAACACATGTATTATGCCCAAAAAATATGTCGAAACCATATGGTATAATTAGCGATGATTTCAAATCCTCAAACCATGTGTTATGTTGATAACCCAAATTTTAGGGAGAGGAGGCATGTTAACATATATGTTACAACATGTGAACATGCACATGCCACGGTTTCGAGATTGTAAGTAAATTTTAATGTTGGCGGGTTCAATAGTGTCAAACTACTAGCGATCTATCTGCATGGACACATGTAAATAATCAAACCGACGGTCACAGATTATGTTATGGCACATTTTTGGTGGGAACATTTTAAGCCACAAAATCCGTCAGCTAAGATTACGCCACTTGGTGCATTTCTAACAGTTTGGAGGCTGACATAGTACATTTAAGGGTTTGAAAAATTGCATCTAAACCAGCTGGAATCTCATTGGCACGAGGCGAAATTTTTTCTCCACATGGCTACAAAAGGTTGGATTTGTAGAACAATTTGCAGGTGGGTGCGAATAAGAGGACGATTAGTAGAAAAACTACTGAGGAGCATAAATTAGTCAAATATCGACCCTTTTTAGTGAAAAACGAGCCCAGCTAGGGGTATTTTACTATTATGGAGCCATTAAAGACATTTTGTTTGCACTTTGAGCACTGTAACTTTATGTAAACACATATTTTTAGCATAATGAAAGAGGCCCAACATTGGAAGCTTGACTAAGAGATGTAGCCCATGAGGGGTGAATGCCTTCATCATTTTTTGTCTTGTGTATGTTGTTATGGTACCGATGTCCTCTTTATTTTCTACAAAAATGAGTTTAAAAAGCATGTTAATGTGTTTATGTGATTGACATAATTTCCTAAAATCCCTAAACATTTCACTTGCAATTTTCAAAGTCTCAAGTTTACATATACAAATCAGTTTGGTATCAGAACTTTGGTTATCTGGTTGTTTTGAGGGATTAATTTTGTTGCAAGTGTTTCTGATGCTTACAAGTTTAAAGGTCGAAAGAGGATAAGGAAAGCTTGTGGAATAAAGTCCTCAGGTTAGGTCAACGAGAGCACATTTGCCACAATCTCCACCAAAAATTTCACCTCAAGTTTCACCAAAATCCTCACTGTTCATGGCACATAAAGGAGAGCCTGAAAATATGTCTAAGGATGAGAAGGCTTTAAAAAAGGAATTCTTTAACATGACACAAATGGTGAAAGGTATCTATAAAGAGAGGAATACAAGGTTGAAATGAGGTGAGAGCTCCAATCCTCCAAAGGGAGATGGAGATAATCCTCCAAAAGGATATGGATGAGATGTAGAAAAGCCTCCAAAAGGGAATGGAGGGAATGGTGAAAAGAAAAAATTAACTCCACATTTATCTTCACCTCCATCCTCAACACCATATTCACCATCATCATCCTCTACATCAACCCATTCACAAACACCTCCACATTCCCCAAAGGGACGTCGTAAAACTCTACTTTAGAAAATTGAAATAAATTTTAATTGCCTATGTATAATGGAGAGGTAAATGCTAAGAGATTAGATAATTGGGTGCGTCATCTTGAAGTGTATTCCGGGATACAAAGGATCAAGGATTATGAGACAAATATTCAACTTGCTTCATTAAGGTTGGAAAGTGCAACAATCATTTGGTGGGAAGCCAAATCTCAAGAGAAAATGAAGAAACATGGTAGGGTTTTATCCTCTTGGAATGATTTTGTTGCTGCAATAAGAAGACAATTTTATCCATTAGAATATATTCAGAAACCTATCATGTATTGCAAAAAATTTACGAAATTAAAGGGTCAAAGTGTGCAAAGTTATACCCAAGAGTTTAGAAGGAGAGCATTGATGTTTCGGTGTAGATTTATCATCTAAAGACACTTTAATCAATACCATAGGTCTACTACTTGGAGAAAAAGGGGCCACCCCCTTATACATCATATTCCGAGTAATGAATTCCTCATTATCGAACTTTCATACATTATTACTCCTATTGTATCTTAAGAAACAATCCCTTAGGCAGTAAGTAATGGTCTTTCCAAAGACATAATATATATATATATATATATATATATATATATATATATATATATATTTAAAATTTAATGTCATAGGGTCTTTGCTTAATCACCTTCAGAGATTTTTTATTAAACCCTCAAGAATCAAATGCAACAAATTCTTCACAATGCCATTATCTGTTGATATTAAATGGAATGATTTAGAAGAACATGAAGGAAGGAAGCCCAAAATGATATGTTCGTAAACAATATCTATCACTTTAAAATTCAAAAGAATTTTAAGACAGGGGAATAGTTAAAATGAAGGAGCACCCATTAAGGATTTTTAACTCTTATTCACATATGTAAAAAGAGACCTGCAGCTTCATTACTTCATTTTATTCATAGACAGAAAATATAGAATGTAAACTGGAAAAGATATCAATATCAAAAAATGGAAGAATCATGATCTTCATTCATTAATCATTTGAAAATTGAGTACAAAATTGGTAGTAGTATGAAGGTCCAAAACTCATAACCTTTCTCTTTCAGTTCTTTTACTTTAAATAAAATGTAAAGTAGTTTGTAACTCCTGAAACTACTCCTAGCTGCTCAAACTAACTGAAAAATTTTCAAACTACCTATTACATATCATCGAAAAGTCTTATTACAATTACATTCTCTTAAAATATATAAAATAAAAATTAAATCCTAATCTATTTTCTAAATATGTATTGGTCCTTCTTATGCTGTATTCTCTTGACTTGTTGAATTGTATTTCTTTGAAGTTGATAGATCCTTAGGTAGAACAGTCATCCAGGCTCTACATTTCTTCCAAACCTAAATGTTTGTCTTAGGTGAATTAATCAGCCCATGATATTGAAATATAAAAGCAGTGATCCTATTGAATGTTGACATCTCTGTAAATAGGGTTTTCACCAACCATAATAGTTGAAAATGTCTTTGAAGGAAATTAATCATTGTTGCTCCTTTTACAATCTGAGTCTTTTCATGAGATTTGTCAACTTTTATTTTTGCTAATACTAGTAGTGGTTCATAAGAATCCCATGATAGAAGACTTCCTCCAAGGCCCCAGCATGATAGCAAACATTCCCTGGCTCTTTTGTCATATAAATTGTCAAATTTGTTGACTGATTCTTTAATATATGTCAACCTTTTCTCTGTAGTCTTCCTGCAATCATTCTTAACAATAAATTTATTAATTTCTACAACATATAAAATCCTATATTTAATCTCATTATCCTCCAGTTCTTGGTCAGTCTTAAAATTAATGAAATCAATAAATCTCGTTGCCGAGATAGCTCTGTTAATTATATTCTGCTTGTCTGCCATAACCTACTCCTCAAAATCCCCGATAATGCTTCTTTCTTCGTATACAATAGCCAGAAAACCCCAAATTGATTTCATTTCTTCAATAATATCCTTCCAGATAATATATTTAGCCTCTATCAGAGATATGTTTTCCTTTAATTTTTCCTTCAAACTTTTGATTTCAACATCAACTGTTTGGCAATTTGTCCTTTATTTTTTTATTTCCCCATCTTTGGCTTGCATAATCGTTGTCATTGTCTCCAAGTCATTTTGTGCCCTTTTGAGATCTCTTTCTGCCATCTTCAGTTCAGTATTCAATAGAGCTGTCTGTGATGTTGGATCCTCATTACCAGATGGAAAAATAACAATGAAGGTATGAGAATCAATATGATTCCTTAATGATTGAGCAGTTTCCTTTAACTTTGTAATTTATTCCTCTTTATTCCTCTAGATAATTGGGTGCGTCATCTTGAAGTGTATTCCGGGATACAAAGGATCAAGGATTATGAGACCAATATTCAACTTGCTTCATTAAGGTTGGAAAGTGCAACAATCATTTGGTGGGAAGCCAAATCTCAAGAGAACATGAAGAAACATGGTAGGGTTTTATCCTCTTGGAATGATTTTGTTGCTGCAATAAGAAGAAAATTTTATCCATTAGAATATATTCAGAAACCTATCATGTATTGCAAAAACTTTACGAAATTAAAGGGTCAAAGTGTGCAAAGTTATACCCAAGAGTTTAGAAGGAGAGCATTGATTTTTCAGTGTAGATTTATCATCTCAAGACACTTTACTCAATACCATAGGTCTACTACTTGGAGAAAAAGGGGCCACCCCCTTATACATCATATTCCGAGTAATGAATTCCTCATTATCGAACTTTCATACATTATTACTCCTATTGTATCTTAAGAAACAATCCCTTGGCTGTGGTAGGTAATCAGTGCTCAAGACATTTATATATATATGTCACAAAAATTTAATGTCACAGGGTCTTTGCTTAATCACCTTCAGAGATTTTTTATTAAACCCTCAAGAATCAAATGCAACAAATTCTTCACAATGCCATTATCTGTTGATATTAAATGGAATGATTTAGAAGAAAATGAAGGAAGGAAGCCCAAACTGATATGTTGATAAAAAATATCTATCACTTTAAAATTCAAAAGAGTTTTAAGACAGGGGAATAGTTAAAATGAAGGAGCACCCATTAAGGATTTTTAACTCTTATTCACTTATGTAAAAAGAGACCTGCAGCTTCATTACTTCATTTTATTCATAGACAGAAAATACATAATGTAAACTCGAAAACATATCAATATCAAAAAATGGCAGAATCTTGATCTTCATTCATTAATCATTTGAAAATTGAGTACAAAATTGGTAGTAGTCTGAAGGTCCAAAAATCATAACCTTTCCCTTTCAGTTATTTTACTTTAAATACAATGCAAAGTAGTTTGTAACTGCTGAAACTACTCCTAGCTACTCAAACTACTTGAAAAATTCTCAAACTACTTATTACATATCATCGAAAGGTCTTATTACAATTACATTCTCTTAAAATATATAAAATAAAAATTAAATCCTAATCTATTTTCTGAATATGTATTGGTCCTGCTTATGTTGTATTCTCTTGACTTGTTGAAATTTATTTCTTTGAAGTTGATAGATCCTTAGGTAGAATAGTCATCCAGGCTCTGGATTTCTTCCAAACCTAAATGTTTGTCTTAAGTGAATTAATCAGCCCGTGATATTGCAATCTAAAAGCAGTGATCCTATTGAATGTTGACCTCTCTATAAATAGGGTTTTCAACAACCATAATAGTTGAAAATGTCTTTGAAGGAAATTAATCACTGTTGCTCCTTTTCCAATCCGAGTCTTTTCATGAGATTTGTCAACTTTTATTTTTGCCAATATTAGTAGTGGTTCATAAGAATCCCATGATAGAAGACTCCCTCCAAGGCCCCAGCATGATAGAAAACCTTCCCTGGCTCTTTTGTCATATAAATTGTCAAATTTGTTGACTGCTTCTTTAATATATGTCAACCTTTTCTCTGTAGTCTTCCTGCAATCATTCTTAACAATAAATTTATTAACTTCTACAACATATAAAATCCTATATTTAATCTCATTATCCTCCAGTTCTTGGTCAGTCTTATAATTAATGAAATCAATAAATCTCCTTGTCAAGATAGCTCTGTTAATTGTATTCTGCTTGTCTGCCATAACCTACTCCTCAAAATCCCTGATAATGCTTCTTTCTTTGGATAAAATAGTCAGAAAACCCCAAATTGATTTCATTTCTTCAATAATATCCTTCCAGATAATATATTTAGCCTCTATCAGAGATATGTTTTCCTTTAATTTTTCCTTCAAACTTTTGATTTCAACATCAGCTGTTTGGCAATCTGTCCTGTATTTTTTTATTTCCCCATCTTTGGCTTGCATAATCGTTGTCATTGTCTCCAAGTCATTTTGTGCCCTTTTGAGATCTCTCTATGCCATCTTCAGTTCAGTATTCAATAGAGCTATCTGTGATGTTGGATCCTCATTAACAGATGGAAAAATAATAATGCAGGTATGAGAATCAATATGATTCCTTAATGATTGAGCAGTTTCCTTTAACTTTGTAATTTATTCCTCTTTATGAAAAAGCTATTGAAGAAGATTCTCTTTCTCATTTTCCACTTCTGCTACTTCTACTTCCTTAGAATTCTCCCATGTGGGAAACTTTAGCTTCTTCTTCAACAAAGAAATTTTTAATTCTGCACTCTATAATAACTTTTTCACAACAAACCTGTCATTTGGAACTACTCCAATATTTACAATTATATTTTTAAGTTCCTCATTCTGTGTATTCAAAACCCTGGAGTTGGATTTTTCCAATTTTAGCTTCTTGATTACCTTCCCTAACATGTTCTCATCTTTAAGAGCCATAGCATTAGTTTTGGTCAAATCATTTACTATTAGTTGACCTATTTGCACATGTAAATTTACTTTATCAAGTAGAGGAATCTTCCTTGCATAGAAATTTATATTTACAGTATTAAAATTATTAGATGATCCTATAGTCATATAAGAGGGATGAGAAAGAGCAATATTAAACTGATCTTTTTCAAGATCCATGGTAGTCAGCAATCTTGTTTGATCTGGAGCTATTTGATATTCAACTCGTGCCTCCATGCCAGCCTTCATCTTTTTATTTCTTTCAGCAATCTGAGAAAGGGTACTTGCTCTTGAGCTTCTTCATTTCTTCTTGGTGAGGTTGGGACATTTTTATCATCTCCCAATTGTAGTGATAAACTAGGTTGAGTAGTTGCTAAGTCTTCATTAAGCTGTGTTCTCTTTTCAATTATCAGCTCTTCATCCTATGAATCAATCATTGATTTTTTACCCCTCTTATTAGATTCCTCAGATATGATAGGAGTTTGTACATTTGAGCTCAAAGAACCTGAAAAACCTCTATTTTCCAGCTCTTCTATTTCAGGTCTGCTTTCATGAATAAATGTTGAATATCCATTTTCAATTCTCCTATTTAAAATCACTTTATGGGGGTCATAAGCCCACTTTTCTCCTAACATAAAATTCATTCTATCTAACTTCATAGTGACTTCATCATATGCCTGTCTCATATTGAATGTTAGTCATCAGTAATTTTTTACTATCTATAGATGACTAAATGTTGGTTCTAGATTTCTAAAAATAAAATTCCCTGAATATTGTGAGTTTAGAAATCTCACTTCCTTCATTATCCTTATACTAAAATTTTCACCATTCTACCTTTTTTCATTCCATGGTCACCCTACCACTCCTAAAGGACTCCTTATGGGCTTGTGCCACTAATCTGCATTGTTTTTTCCCACTCATAACCTCATTACTCTTTTTTTCCCTTTCCCATCACTCCACTCCCCATCTAGGGTTACCAATCAACCTATTCTTTCCCATGTTCACCATGTTCCTCAAGCATTTATGGTCTCAAAACTATCTATGTAGGCTCTTTAGATAAATAAAGTACATTGGATTTTGGATCTTCAATAAATCAATTTGTCAAATACTCTAATTTTACACTTAAATATGCTGGAAATATTTTCATTGATGGCAAAGGAGCACAAAGAAACAACACTAGAACACTGGAAAGCACCAAAGGCAAAGAATGCAGCTAAGCAACACAGGCAGAGAAGTAGCGAAAGTAGAGAGGGAGCGAATGTAGAAAGGCAGAAGAACAAGCTCAGGAGAGGAGCAGCGTGGAGGACCCGATGAACATAAGCAGAAACATGAATCGATGGCGTGCTTGAATGTTTTACCAAATATGTGGAGAAAACATGAGTTGAAAGTGGAAACCATGAGTCAATGGTGAACATGGAACAATGAAAGTGGTTTAGAAAACCACCAGAGGGTTTTCGCACCACTTTTGGAGGATAAGTGGTTTTAAGTAAGATGGGCGCAATACATTTAGAAGGGTGACACATGGCATACTAAAACCACCTATTTCGCGTAGGATAAAAAACTTTATCCATTGGGGTTGGTTAGCATGCGATAACGTGATGACCGTTGGATCATTCTAGGATCCACGACGGAGACTCAACAATATTTGGCATAACGAAATTATGAGTTAAGAGGAGGAATAAGCGTGGTTAACGTTGATATGGGTTTAAAAATACCGTGGGGGCACAAATATCCCGATAGTTAACCCAAGGGGGTGCCTCCGGAGTTGACCCACCCATCGAGCATTGACCGCAGATCGACGGTTGTCATTCACTGTGGTAGAACAAGCCCGATGAACTTTTCGTACCGAGGAGTGCCTCTGCAGTACTACAAATCTAATTTAATAATTCGAGCGCCTTTTGAGGTCTGGTGCCATACATATTGTGGGGCCAATACATTTTGTTGACATGCTTTGTTTTAAAGAAAACAGTATATAAAGAGCAGAATGATGAAAGGTGTGGGACCAGTGTCACAGAGCGAGATAGCATAAACAAACGGATGAGATTAAAGGAGATGCGATACAATGCGATCGCATATTGCAATCAGGGCAGGAGAAAAATCACACAAACAGAGTGGTCGCAGAAAATTTTAAGTGCGATGTGATGACGTGGGGATGATGTGGCAAGTGACGTGGCATCTAACATGGACCTGACCCCACAAATCGCAAATAAATCAAGATGATGTGACAATATGACATGGTAGTGACGTGGTGATGATGTGTCAAGGTGACGTGGCATGATGACATGGATATGATGTGGACCTGGCCCGCATATCGCAAATCGCAAGATCGGAGGGGTGAAGATCCTAAGAGAAAAGTTGTGATGTGATCGATAGAAGTGATGCTATGTGTCGATGTGAAGGGACACGTGGCTGCATAGCACAATATTGCACATCCGCGATGCGATTTTCATCGCATACCGCGAAGTGGCAATGCAATGTGATGTGAAGATGCGATGCGATTCAATGTGAAGTGGAAATGCGAATCGACGATGTGAATTTCATCGCATATCGCAGATCGCAAAGCTCAAGAGAGATATCACACAATCTTAGAATTCATATGAGTTTCAATGAGAAGTAGAGATAAAGTCAAGTGGGACCCAATTTCATATCTCTCATCGCAAGCTCAGGACAAAGTGCGATAAAGGAGCCAGATGCGATGCAGCTCAGAACCATTATTTAAGAGATTTAAAGTCTTGTTGTATGTGATTTCCCTTTGTAAATTTCATCGGAAAGAAAATTAGCCATATAGCAAAGAATGTTTGAAACACCGAAGTGTGATAAAGCGATAACCATTGGATCACGAAGTAGAGATCTACGATGCAGATTAGAAGTGCTAATTTAGGCATCGATAAATGTGCAAGATTGGCGGAAATAAAAATTTACGAAGGTATAAGGTTTCCCTTCGAGAAATCGCATCAAGAGGATGAAAGGGAAACATAGAAACGAAAAAAAAATAGCTAAAATGCTCAGATACAACCTAGTGGGACCCTTCGCATATCGCATATCGAGAGATCAGATGGATGAAGGCACATGGGATAAATGAATCGCCGAAGTACAATAAAGAGAGTGGATGCGATGAAGGTCAAAGCCAAAGCCTAAAGCATTTCAATTCTGGGATTATGTGGATTTTCCTTTGTAAATTGTTTTGGAGAGAATGTAATGTCCCAAATGGGGAAATTTCTGCAATGCTAGGAATATCTTGAGATATTCCTATATCCCACCTCCTGGAGTATTAAAAATCAACATTGAACTATTTAAGAGATTGAATGCAAGGGAATTTACTAGATATTTCATCTTCACAAGGAAGAATGAGATCTAGAGGCTACCTGGCCCTCTAACAGACTCTGCCAATAGATCTTGTCAAAAGCTAATAATTCCCTTCAAGGAATTTCTGCAACAGCTTCCCATGAGGACGTTGTATAAGGAAGCCAATGTGAAAATAAGGCAATCCAATGCTGGGATGCCTTAGAACATGTTTGATACAAACTCCCTAAAAAATATAAGCTCAAAGTAATAACCCTCAGTAGGTTATTCAGATCTCCCATCAACAAGTGTACTGAAATAATGCTCAATGAGAAAATCTTCAGCAGCATGAAAAATCCAACAAGTAGCAGTAGTGAAATAATATCTCACACAATATGAGAAGAGTAAAAATCTGATACATAATGTATAGCAGAAAATATTATGCAATATACTTGAGGAAAAGACCTCTCAAGGTGAGTGCAAATCAGTCTCTAAGGAAAAAGTACATAAACAAGAGAATACATTGCTGCAGAAACCCAACTACTCTATAACTACGCAGTCTACGAGGGAAAATGACTACAAGCTGATACATATGGGATGATATGACAGTATGTGCTCAAATAAAGATGGTGGAGCAAGATCTAAACCCCAGAAAACATTATTACATCAATCCTCTAATTGATTGGCTAAAATACATAAAAAAGGAAAATTCTGGAGTTGCAGTGTAGCTACTGCAGCTCAATAATAATACAAGAATGGAGAAGGAAGTAGATGCTGCAATAAAAATAATACCTCCTCCAGTGATCTCCAAAATGAAGGGGCTGATCCCCTCACTGAAGATTGCACTCACTAGTGCACAAAATGAGCTCCACCTGCAAACCCTCACTGAGAATAATGCTGTAAGAGAAAGGGACTATGTTGGGCATGAGAGAAAACATATGGCCTGATGCCAAATCTACAATATGAGCTCCGAAATATCCTTTTCTGATCTCCTAGAGAAATATATGGCCTCTCCTCTACAGAACAACTCTGAAAATGTGATGATGAAGGTCCCTCACTACAACACCAGCAACTCCATCGTTCTCTTGCTGCAAGAATAATGCAGTAGCTGCAAATGATTTCTTTGGCCTCAAGCCATGATGTGAGGAAGAGGAAGAAAAATCTCTCCATGGCCTCCCATGGAAGAGAAGGGCATTCCTAAGTAGGAATCCCTCTTGTGCTAAACAACAACAAGTTGAAGAGAGCTTCAACTTCGAATTCTATTCTCCAAAGAATGATCTCCACAATGGCTCCCCTTCATCTTTTATGCAATGTGTGCATGGACCAAACTCAAATTAGGGTTTCTCTCTCATTTCAAATTTCCCTCCACTCCAAATATGCAATCTTCTTGTGCAAGCTTCCCCTCTTAGGGTATGTTGTTGACTTTGGTCAACCATGGTCTAGCTCACTTGCCTTTGGCCCTTTTCACACTTGGGGCTGCTATCTCAAGCCACTTCAGTGAATTTTTTCACCTTAGGAGTGTTTATTAAATTGCTACATGGGTTCCCTCACCCATTTTATTCCTTTTATTAAAATAAAATCGACATTAATGTTCCAAATACTTTATTGCAAAATTTGGAACATTACAGTCCTCCCCTCCCAAAACTTGCTTGTCCTCAAGCAAGAGCAAGGATGAACTGAAAATATCTTCCACTTAGGGCATGGAGTCTGAAATACCCTCATGTAGATCCTCCATCCTCAAAAAATCAACCAAACAAAATGAGTCACCGTCCAACTAGGCAACTCCTGAAAGTACTCCTCCACCTTGTGCTCATGAAATAGGTGGGTTGAATTTCTGAACTTGGTAAGCTTCATAGCCTACCCCACGCTGTCCTCTTATCCACTTATGATGAATGTGGAGTGAAAGATGAACTTGGGTTGCAATAGTGTTGCTTCCAAGAGACAAGATGAAGTCTAGATCCCCAAGGACCTCTCCTCCAACGCTGCAAAACAAGTTGGCCCAAATCATCTCATATGTGATGAGTTGGAATTCATCAACATATGGCATCCAACAATCATATGGTTCACCTCATGGAAGAACACATGGTTGAACGTGGTGACCATATCATCTCTCATGCTCCTCTTGGAGCATGTGTTGCAAAAGAAATGGAGGTCTTCTCTCCCAAAGGGCACTGTTAGGTCTCTGTAATTTATTAGTAAGATTGGGAGAGTCCAATCACAGAGTTAACATCATTTCAACCAACTTTGGGATTCTAGGATCTAGCCCTCCTGAATCCGGAGAGGGATCTCTCCAATATGTACAAAGATGGATATTGTCTTTGAGAAGCTTAAGGTAATGATATTAGGCTAGTTATGAAGGCCAAGGGTTTTGTTTTGTTTTGGATGGTTGAGCATGAAATGTTACTTTGAGGGGAAAGTCCTAAGTGCAAAAGTTTCAAAAGTGAGAAGTTGCAAGCAAATAGAACAGATTTGGCAGATAGATAGATATAACGCTGGTTTTTAGTCCATTGGGCTATGGAGTCATGTCTGGGATTTAATTGAACAACAACATCAAGTGTGATCCAAGGGGCAAGTTATTTATACCACAAGATTATTTAGATTATAATGATGGAATGGAAACATTAAAATTGTTGGAAGGGTGGAAACTGATAATAATTTCTCAAGGGATTTATAGTCAGTCCAAACAAGAAAAAGCCTCTTAAGTAACTGTTTAAAACCAACCAAGAACAGGGCTAACCATAAACTTCTTGGGCAAGTCTGTATTAAAGTAGCTTAATTGACAAACAATCCAGTAATCCACATAATTACTTTCAGAAAGTATGAAAACACATAAGAGAAACACAATGTAACCTTAAGATCAGATAAGGTACTTTTAAACCTGATACATGGAGTCTTGCAGATACACCAAAAGCTTTGGAGAAAAGGATCTAGGAATCAGGGCAAAACATATCTTCTCTAGTCTAAATTTAATAGCAAATAATGGAAATAATATTCGAGAACAATGTTTGAGCAAACAGAAGAACGAGGGAACGCCAACATTCGTAACTGTTTAAACTGTATTGAATCATTCTTAAATAAACAAATCTGAAGAAAACATTAAGATAAAGATTTCTCAGCCAGAGAAGGTTACTGCTATACAGAAACTCCTAACCCTGTTTAAACTGTTCTTTACAGAGGGAAAATGAACAATATGGCATACATAGAAGGAAAACGATTAACAAAGAAAGAAGCACTTCACCAGTGATAAAGACCAGGATCCCAAGAAACAACTTTTATATTGATTTCAAACCAGTTACAATCTTCAAGTCCAATGTTTCAATTCAGCAATCATCTTCACTATTCAACCTAACTACTCTAGCACAAACAAAGCTTCAAGGGCCAGTGAACACTATGTACAAATAGAAGTCTCAAGCTCAAGTGTATTTCAAAGTTCTGCAACCAACAATTTCTCATCTTCTGTAGAAGTACTTATAGGAAGATGAGGAGGTGAGATTTTAACAAAATATCTCAAGGACAATTAATGCAGAGTGAAGACTTCTCGGCCCTTTGAGAGGCTCGAGGGAGAAATTTACAGGTGGATCACTACATTAACTGTTTCACAATAAATATCAAAGCTCGATGGAAGCTTTGTTTGACTTTGAGGCTCTGTGTATGTTTTGGAGTAACTCTGCAGATATTTTCTGCATTGATTTCCTTGCAGAAGTAACTCCCTGGCTGCGCTGGAGGCGAATATCTAATTTTCTTCAATAACTTCGGCCTCTGTTTTGAAAGGTTTGAGGCGATAGGTGGCTCGGTGGTAGCTGAGGAAATAATTTGCTTCAAGATGGGGCGGTGGAGGCTTTCTGTCTGATAAAACACTTTAGGTTTTCTTTAAAATGTGTTTTGAGTTGGGGATTAGGCTTTTGATAACCGTCTTAGCTGTAATCCCCGTAAGATTGTCTTCAATCTTCCTTCTATTGTACTCTGTCTTTCAACTTATACTCTTTTAACTGTTCTTTTGAATAAAACAGTGTCTTGTCGATGTGCAGGCCGCACTGGGCTTTTTAAAGGCATCAATGCCCATGAAGCATTGAGAAACAATGGAGCGAAACCCCGCAGATGGTTCTCTTTAACATCTTGAAGGCGCAGGAAGCGTCTTTCCCAACCCTCGGCTTTCTTTCATTATACAATGGAAAACCTTTAAAACACCTGCAAAACACAAAAATAGTTAAGAAATCCTGCGGAAATAGGTTTAAACTGGTTCAGATGGCGGGGGAGGAGCGTAGCCGTCGGATAAAAACATCTAACGGTGGAGATCAGCATAAATCAGAAAAATGAGAGCAGGGAGAAGAAATAAGGCGGGGTGGTTTTGGACCGTCCGATCTGGACACGTGGACGGTCCAGAGTCAATCGGAGGATTGCAATCGGGGGTAGCGAGTAAATGCACCGATTTGAAACATGCGATGCGATTTAGCGCAGACCGTCGATCTAAGATTCAGATCAACGGTGGGAAAAGAATCGGGGTAGTCACAATCAGAGGGATGAGGAAAAGAGTGCGATTTAAACAAAATACTCCAATGCGATTGCGCAATCAGGAGGGGAGAGGCGATTAAGTGATAGCCATTGGATCCGAGGATTAGATCAACGGCGGGGAGCGAATCGAAGGAACAGCAATCGGGGGAAAAAATAAATGCATGCGATGGAAAACTCCAATGCGATTGGGCACTGGACGTTTGATCGGCTTACGATCAACGTTGGAGATTAGTTTTTAGAAAGAACAGGCAGAAACCCTTATAATATATTAAAACCCCAAGTTTTTAATATAGACGAAGGTTTAATGGATTAGGGCGGAAATAAAATATTCACAAGGTTTAAGCGTCGGGGGCGGGCTCAGGTTTATATGAAAATAATATGATCGGGGGCCTTAAGCAGCAAGGCTAATCGCAATCGGAACTTTTGGAGTATGGCAAAGACTTGTGTCTTCGATTCTTTCCGATGCGATTAGGACCTTATCGTATTAGCAAGTGGTTCCAGACCTAAAGCATATGGTGGGGAAGTGGTTTTAGGGCTTAGCTCAAGGGGCTTAGGTCTATAGCAATGAAACTTTTTTTTTTATGAAAAAATTCAAGGTTTTCAATGGATTTGGGGGTTTCGGCATAGTTCAAAAAGAAGTTTCAAACCATGTCAGGAAGATTTTTACGGATGGAGGGAGAAACTTATGAAAAGTAGAGGAATATATGGAGAAAAAGGGGAAGAAAATGATGGTTTCTTCAGCAGTTTGTTATACGAAATCAGCAGAATTTTCTGAGTATAAAAGGGATAGTAAATGAGGATTTTGGACTAAGGCATGAGGCCTTAAAGAGACTTCAAGAGCCAACAATTTTTTTTAGTGATAAAATTTGTCCCTTGGAGGCTCAAAAAATATCTTAGCCACCTTTTGGTATAACAAAATATTATAGGTGGCTAACAGTGGCTCCACTTGGGGATGGTGCCTTCTTGAAGGCATCAAGAATTCAGACTTGATTTCTGGGAGGCTGACTAGTTGCCTCATCCATTGGGCTGTCCTTCTGTGATTGAATGATCTTCTCTAAAAACATATTTGGCAGCCATGAAAACAATGGACCTTTATCAACAAGCTTGCTACCTACCCAATCCTACAGATCTAGCATTTTTTCTTCATCAGAGTGCACTTGGATTGGAAAACTCTATTCACAACATTTTATTATTTTGAAAGCAGGAAATCTAATCTACTTCTACCCCTTATTTCTCCCTGAACTCAGATTAAACAGTTGAGCTCAGATATTTCTCTACCTAGTCTACTGTCTGTTGGGATTAAACAGTCCAACAAACTTTCATTCTCTAAATTCTACAACAGAAATTTAAAAATAGTCAAGTCAAGATTGAGCTGTTTGACTTGCTATGATCTATGGCATAAGAAAAAGCTACACATAGATTATTATTTGCAGAAAAATTAAATCAAAATGGAAGGCTTAAGATCTAAAAGTTTCTCATTATGGCCTTCTGTTTCTTTACAGCTCTGTTTTTAATTTTGTTTTGAGCTGTCTCTTTCTTGATATCTGATTCAGATTTTGGGCAAATTAGAACCAGTTTTTCTCTTTTATGACTCAGAAAAATAAAACAGTTTTGAGTCATCTCTCTTTGGAAACTTTGGTTCAGATTTTGAACATGTTTGAACCTTTAATTTCTATCCTAATCTATCTACTGATAAGCCAAGATTAAACAGTTTGGAAAATCAAATTCACTACCCTATCAGCAGAAAATTGAAAGCTAATTAATCTAGATTAAACAGTTTGACTAACTAGAAGTGTGTTTTGCAGGAGTGGCATTTAAGCTTGCACACTTTCAGATTTGTTTCTCTTTTTGGTATGGGGCTATACCTTTATTGTTTTGTCAATTTGCCCTATTTTCATTCTTTCTTTGTTTTTGTATTTTTGAATTCTTGATTTTTCTCCAAAGCAGAAAACAACAACTAAATACATGCTCGGAACTGAGCTTTATTGACATTCCTATCTAACCTATTCTAAACATGGAGTATTTACATATTCATATGATACAAAAGTGCCAATGCAGCCAGTTGAGTAATGTCAAGAAGAAGTAGTAACTCTGGCTGCTTGTCAGAGGTATCCATAGAACATATTGAAGGTTAACCTTCAATGTCAAGGCTATCACAGAAGGTGACAACTTTTCATGTCTCTGGCTCTTGCAAAGGGTCAATGCTTGATAATTTGAGCCAGTCGGGATTTCCACACACTCTTCCATAGGATCAAAAAAGAAAAGATGAAGATTCTCTTCCTTTTGATCCTCCACAATTGGTAGATCATCTACTTCTAAGACATCAGCTTTGAAGACTATCTCTTCAATATGTAGCTTGGAAGTATCATCATTCTTAACCTGCAAAATAGCAAACAGTGAAATATCTTCTTTCTTTGAATCTATGCTTGCTTCTGATATAAACTCAGGCTCTTTAAATGACAGACTAATATCAGTGAAGGGAGAAGTTTCTTCTTGAGAAGATGATATATCCACAGCAGGATAGTCTTCTATTTGTTTTTCTCCTTCATCTTCATCATCCTCTGAACTGGAGGACTCATCATATTTAACGGTGTTGTCCTCTGTTAACCCTAGTATGCTTGTATTCAGTGGATTAATTTGTATGAAGAGGTTATTATATTCTTGAGCAGGGGAGTATTTAAAGGTTTCCTCTTTTTCAAGAGAAAGCTCCTTTTGCTCAAAAATTTCTTTATTGCTCTTCTCTTCACCTTCTGAGTTGAAAGGATGCTGATTTCCAATTATGTGAAAGCCATTAGTGATGGATTGAAACGGATGTTTTTGGCTTTCAAGCTAGTGATGGTGAAAATGATAACACCAATCAAACGCTGGTTGCCCTGCATGATTAGTTTTTTCTTGGAACTCATCATCATCATCATCAGACTGATCGAAATTCGGAAAATCATCTAAATAAACAATTTTGTCAGTCGAACATATTGGGTCATCAGTTTGCTTTTCTTCTAACTGATCTACAAGATAACTTTCTAAATCTATACAACAAAGTTCTTTATGTGAATGGGTAAGAGTGTTTGTTTCGCAAAAAAATTCAGAGACTGACTGTTTATAAATAGTCTGGTCTATCTCTTTTTCTGTCAAAGGGAAGGATGTTTCTATGTTCCTTTGAATAGGAGTACAGCAGTTCTCTGTCTCTTGTGAAGACTGATTTTGAGGCTGGATGTCTTCTTGAGCCTCGGCTATAAGGGATGATGAATCAATATTTGAGTTTTCATGGATATCTTGAGGAATGTTTTTTACTGCTTGGATCATCTTTTCCTCAACTGATTCATCTATTTTTAAAAAAAAATTCAATAGGATATTAAACTCATGAATGGCTGTTAAAAGATCTTTAGGATGCATCTCTTCCAAAGCTTCCTCATTATCTATAATGTGTTGGGTGATGTTTTGTGATGGATCATAATATATTGCACCCCATGATAATGACGTAGCATTTTCTTCATAGTTCTCATAGAACACATATTCAAGGTCTTTTAAAGAAAACAGACTACTAGATCTTAAGCATTCATACCAATCCCTAGCTTTTCCTTCTAATGTTAACATGAACATTTTCATTAGGAATTCTTCATGCCATTCAACTTTCAACCTCCATACATGTATATGAAATCTGATGAGATGTAATAGAGGGTCATCAAACTTTTCACCTTGAAAAATAGGCAGGTTGTCATCCCAATTCACCCGGGGCATCTTATGTGGAAACCCAGGGATATGATCTCTACTCATTGGGGCATATCTTCGTTGTATTCTCGGAATCATGTTTGTAAATCAAAAAAGAGGTCACTGTGTCCGGTCAATCAGTTCAGGGTCTTCTACCAGTGGAGTCATTTGGTCTTCTGGGAGTTTCAGAGTGTGGAGTCGCCAGGTGGAAAAATTTTCACTCCTAAGGAGGTAAAACGTTTTATGGTTCCACCACCATATGATTCTTGTAGAGCTGTAAGATTCTCAGGAACTGAATTAGCTCTCAAGGGTGATCTGAAAACAGTTAATAATTTAACCTTAGGAGACTTCCAAAGGATACTTTCTGGATTATCAACTATCTCAGGTGGGTTAGGTTCTGGGTGGGCTCTAGTGTGAATCTTTTTAGAAGCCACTATGCTATGTTGTTTAGACCTAAAACAAGAAAAGTTCAACCAGATATGACAATCTTGGAGAGGTTAACCAATCTGTTTTTACAATTTTAAATCCCACAATCCTCTAACTGAGTTTGAATGATTTTATAATGATAAGGGTTCTTCCCAGTGGAGTCTTAAGGTCTGCTAGGATTGTGGAGTCGCCAAGTGGAAATTTTTAGCTCCTTTCAAAGGTAAAAGGTCTTATGGTCCACCACCATGTTTATCTAATTCCAATCTGAAATATTTTTAGGTTTTTCTAAGTCATTTTTCAGTTTTGTGGTTGTTAAGAATATCCTAACTTTGTTTCAAAACTTAGCTAAGGTTGCGAGACAAAGGCAGTCTACTGTTATGGCTAAGCCAGCTGATTTTTCAAGGTTAGATGAAGTCTTAAGAGAAACCTAGGGTTTACCTAGTTTGTCACTGATTCAAACAAGTTCCATCATGGTTACCTATAATAGGCAGTTCTTGAAAATGCTGCTTTTTACTCTGGTTAATAAAGAAAATGCTCTATGAACCAAATCTCTGACGTCGTATGATTATCCTTAAATGAAAATGATTCTGGGTTCGATCCCCAGTGGAGTCGCCAGAAATGTTAAGTTCTGGTGGCTCAAGCTGGTTAATAAAGCAAGCGCTCTATGAACCCAACCGCAAGCTTCTTTATGAATGGATTTGAAAATAAAAGATTTTGAGTTTTGAGTCCCCAGCGGAGTCGCCAGAAATGTTAGGTCTTTGTAATTTATTAGCAAGATTGGGAGAGTCCAATCAAAGAGTTAACATCATTTCAACCAACTTTGGGATTCTAGGATCTAGCCCTCCTGAATCCGGAGAGGGATCTCTCCAATGTGTACAAAGATGGATATTTTCTTTGAAAAGCTTAAGGTAATGATATTAGGCTAGTTATGAAGGCCAAGGGTTTTGTTTTGTTTTGGATGGTTGAGCATGAAATGTTACTTGAGGGGAAAGTCCTAAGTGCAAAAGTTTCAAAAGTGAGAAGTTGCAAGCAGATAGAACAGTTTTGGCAGATAGATAGATATAACGCTGGTTTTTAGTCCATTGGGCTATGGAGTCATATCTGGGCTTTAATTGAACAACAACATCAAGTGTGATCCAAGGGGCAAGTTATCTATACCACAATATTATTGAGATTAAAATGATGAAATGGAAACATTAAAATGTTGGAGGGGTGGAAACTGATAATAATTTCTCAGAGGATTTATAGTCAGTCCAAACAAGAAAAGCCTCTTAAGTAACCGTTTTAAAACCAACCAAGGACAGGGCTAACCATAGACTTCTTGGGCAAGTTCTTATTAAAGCAGCTTAATTGACAAACAATCCAGTAATCCACATAATTACCTTCAGAAAGTATGAAAAACACATAAGAAAAACAGAGTGTAACTTAAGATCAGATAAAGTACTTTTAAACCTAGTCTGCTTTCAGTCAACACCAAGGGAAAATTTCAGAATCTGCCTTTGGAGAAAAGAATCTAGGAATCAGGGCAAACCATATCTTCTCTAGTCTAACTTTAATAGCAAATAATGGAAATAACATTCGAGAACAACGTTTGAGCAAACAGAAGGACGAGGGAACGCCAACATTCCTATCTGTTTAAACTGTATTGAATCATTCTTAAATAAACAAATCTGAAGAAAACATTAAGATAAAGATTTCTCAGCCAGAGAAGGTTACTGCTATACAGAAAATCCTAACCCTGTTTAAACTGTTCTTTACAGAGGGAAAATGAACAATATGGCATACACAGAAGGAAAACGATTAACAAAGAAAGAAGCACTTCACCAGTGATAAAGACCAGGATCCCAAGAAACAACTTTTATATTGATGTCAAACCAGTTACAATATTCAAGTCCAATGTTTCAGTTCAGAAATCATCTTCACTATTCAACCTAACTACTCTAGCGCAAACAGAGCTTCAAGGGCCAGTGAACACTATGTACAAATAGAAGTCTCGAGCTCAAGTGTATTTCAAAGTTCTGCAACCAACAATTTCTCATCTTCTGTAGAAGTACTTATAGGAAGATGAGGAGGTGAGATTTTAACCAAATATCTCAAGGACAATTAATGCAGAGTGAAGACTTCTCGGCCATTTGAGAGGCTCGAGGGAAGAATTAATAGGTGGATCACTACATTAATTGTTTCACAATAAATATCAAAGCTCGATGGAAGTTTTGTTTGACTTTGAGGCTCTGTGTATGTTTTGGAGTAACTCTGCAGAAATTTTCTGCATTGATTTCCTTGCAGAAGTAACTCCCTGGCTGCGCTGGAGGCGAATATCTAATTTTCTTCAATAACTTCGGCCTCTGTTTTGAAAGGTTTGAGGCGACAGGTGGCTCGGTGGTAGCTGAGGAAACAATTTGCCTCAAGATGGGGCGGTGGAGGCTTTCTGTCTAATAAAACACTTTAGGTTTTCTTTAAAATGTGTTTTGAGTTGGGGATTAGGCTTTTGATAACCGTCTTAGCCGTAATCCCCGTAAGACTGTCTTCAATCTTCCTTCTATTGTACTCTGTCTTCCAACTTATACTCTTTTAACTGTTCTTTTGAATAAAACGGTGTCTTGTCGATGTGCAGGCCGCACTGGGCTTTTTAAAGGCATCAATGCCCATGAAGCATTGAGAAAAAAATGGAGCAAAACCCCGCAGATGGTTCTCTTTAACAGCTTGAAGGCGCAGGAAACGTCTTTCCCAACCCTCGGCTTTCTTTCATTATACAATGGAAAACCATTAAAACACCTGCAAAACACAAAAATAGTTAAAAAAATCCTGCGGAAATAGGTTTAAACTGCTTCAGATGGCAGGGGAGGAGCGTATCCGTCGGATAAAAACATCTAACGGTGGAGATCAGCATAAATCAGAAAAATGAGAGCGGGGAGAAGAAATAAGGCGGGGTGGTTTTGGACCATCCGATCTGGACACGTGGACGGTCCAGATTCAATCGGAGGATCGCAATCGGGGGTAGGGAGAAAATGCACCGATTTGAAACATGCGATGCGATTTAGCACATACCGTCGATCTGAGATTCAGATCAATGGTGGGAAAAGAATCGGGGTAGTCGCAATCGGAGGGATGAGGAAAAGAGTGCGATTTAAACAAAAAACTCCAATGCGATTGCGCAATCGGGAGGGGAGAGGCGATTAAGCGATAGCCGTTGGATCCGAGGATTAGATCAACGGTGGGGAGCGAATCGGAGGAACAAAAATCGGGGGAAAAAATAAATGCATGCGATGGAAAACTCCGATGCGATTGGACGCTGGCCGTTTGATCGGATTATGATCAACGGTGGAGATTAGTTTTTAGAACAAACCGGCAGAAACCCTTATAATATATTAAAACCCCAATTTTTTAATATAAACGAAGGTTTAATGGATTAGGGCGGAAATAAAATATTCACAAGGTTTAAGCACTGGGGGCGGGCTCAGGTTTATATGAAAATAATATGATCGGGGGCCTTAAGCAGCAAGGCTAATCGCAATCGGAACTTTTGGAGTATGGCAAAGACTTGCGTCTTTGATTCTTTCCGATGCGATTAGGACCTTATCTTATGAGCAAGTGGTTCCAGACCTAAAGCGTATGGTGGGGAAGTGGTTTTAGGGCTTAGCTCAAGGGGCTTAGGTCTATAGCAATGAAACTTTGTTTTTTATGTAAAAATTCAAGGTTTTCAATGGATTTGGGGGTTTTGGCATAGTTCAAAAATAAGTTTCAAACCATGTCAGAAAGATTTTTACGGATGGAGGGAGAAACTTATGAAAAGTAGAGGAATATATGGAGAAAAAGGGGAAGAAAATGATGGTTTCTTCAGTAGTTTGTTATACGAAATCAGCAGAATTTTCTGAGTATAAAAGGGACAGTAAATGAGTATTTTGGACTAAGGCATGAGGCCTTAAAGAGACTTCAAGAGCCAACAATTTTTTTTAGTGATAAAATTTGTTCCTTGGAGGCTCAAAAAAGATCTTAGCCACCTTTTGGTATAACAAAATATTATAGGTGGCTAACAGGCACATCCACCCAATGAGTCTCTCCCTCCTCATGATACATATGGGGTTTCTGCTGATATATGGATGAAATTAATGGCCTTCATGAGAGACCCAAACCACCCCATCAATCATACAAACCATGAAATTCCTCCTCCAAAATTTTGAACCCTCCAAATAACTCCTCCCACATGAAGGAAAGAGATGAAGCTTGGCAATCATGAGTTGCCCATTGCTTCTCCTGAAACATACAACATGCAAATTAGGGAGAATCATACTCCCAATGGACATCATCAACTCATATCCCACTCTCCCAAACAAGCTCCCCGTGAACCAATAAAAATATGCAATGCAAGGAAGAAAGAATCAATAGAAGAAAGTTGTCTCATGACAACTGGAGAGTGGATCATTGTTCCACCAAGGGAACCTATGTAGTGCAATCCTGGCATGTATCAAAATTAAAAATAACAAGTTTTTTACAACCACTTTTTTGCTGCCACATTCATCCTGCAAGATGTGATCATGAAAACAAATTTTGGTGCCAAAGGTGCACACCAAAACTATATGGCTTTCCCCCACAAACCACCCATAAGATGGCCATCTTTCTTGCTGCAATAGACCATAAGTATAGCTGAAAATAATGTGAAAAAAGGAAATATCCTCCTTGATATAACATGCTGATCATAAAAACAAGAGAGTGCCAAACATAAAGCAAATGATCACCTCCCTTATCATGTACTTTGGCCTTTCAGCTAAAATGGCTCCAATGGAAAGTCCCCCTTACTGCAACATAGTAGGGTAGTGGTCGTGCCAACCATATCATCATTTATTGGGCTATGCATCTAGCCAAATGCTGATATACATCTATTAGAAAGCCCTACCAAGTGGACTCCTCCATCAATGAAGAATATGCATGAAAAATGCATGAAATAAGAATCCATAAACATTGCATGTGGATCCCTCTTCTTGTGCTTGTGAAACCAAGCCAAGAGAGTCAAAATGTAGTGAAGAATTCTTCCATCCATTAATTCTTCATGCTCATCACCTACATGCCTCCAAAGTACATTACTTGTGAAGTGGTTTGAAGGACACTCCCACAAGTAACTCAAGCTCTCAAGTGACAGCGTTGCTAGCCTTTGGAGTAGGGCCACTGTCATCTCAAAGCTCCCCTCTTTGACATGAATCTTTCCAAAGACTCCTCCCATCATGTTGATAAAAATGTAGAGCTCCTCCCATGAAGAAGGTGCTACTTGGCATCCAAGATCAAAGAGCAATCCTCTTGCTCCCGCAACACCCAAACAAAATCTGAGCAACAAGAATTTTTTTTGCTCCCCTATACTTCCACCATACCCAATATGAAATGGAAACATAATGAGTGGTAAGATAAATGCCAACGCATCATGTTGCACCCATACTCTCCCCTTCTTCCATCCAATGCAATGAGTGTGAAAATATCCTGGGACCTATGGGTTATGGATCCTCCACATTTCCGCTAGGCACATATAATCCACAAAGCTCTGCTCTTTGGTGTAAGTATCCTGCCACTTGGTACCTATTTCATAAGAGCTACCATTGTCCAAAATATCTTTCTCCTTTGCATTTCATGGGACATTGAAATGCAATCTCCTCCATAACCAAATTTCAAAACCCCACCCTCACATGTGATGCATGGCTCATCAATAGTGCATGAGGATGATGAGGGTTTCTTTCCTCCAAAATGGCACAAAATAGTAAAATTTCCCTCCTCAAGACAATCATCATGCAATAATGTACAATCCTCCATGATAGATGAAAACTCATGCATACCTTGGAGAGATTTGGAAGAATCTTGTTGCAAGATTCTCTTCCTCAAGTGTGCTGACTACCTCAATAACTGAAGGTGGAGGCTGCTCCTCCATGAATGTAACAACTCTAGCATGTACCTCTAGTGGTGAGGGCTCCTCCCTCCTTTGGCCAAATCTTCTGCTCAAGATCTGAGACTAATCAGCAAGAGTAGAAACCCTTGCATTCCTCTCATGGCTGAACCACCAAGTTATTTCCTCTTTCTGCTGAACAAGTGTGAAAAATATAGAGCCTCTTCGAAGACTCTAGGGTTTTTTCCATATTTAGCAGATACTCACTTAGAATTTGAATTCCAAGTGTTCTCCATGCTTCTGCTCTACTCCTCTGTGAGAATAGGAAGTGCATGGTCCTTCCTCTTCTCCTTCTTCAATTCTCTCAACCTCCTTGGAGAGGTTTTTGATGGACCCAAAAAATAATGAGATCACTCTCATCCTCTACATCACTCTAGCCTCTTCTTCTCTGAAATTTTAACTTCACAGGCTAAGCCAAGTTCGAAGCTCCGATACCACTGTAATGTCCCAAATGGGGAAATTTCTGCAATGTTGGGAATATCTTGATATATTCCTATTTCCCAACTCCGGGAGTATTAAAAGTCAACACTGAACTATTTTAGAGATTGACTGCAGGGGAATTTACTAGATATGTCATATTCATAAGGAAGAATGAGATCCAGAGGCTACCTGGCCCTCTAGCAGACTCTGCCAATAGATCTTGTCAAAAGCTAATAATTCCCTTCAAGGAATTTCTGCAACAACTGCCCATGAGGACGCTGTATAAGGAAGCCAATGTGAAAATAAGGCAATCTAATGCCAGGATGCCTTATAAAATGTATGATACAAACTCCCTACAGAATATAAGCTCAAATTAATAACCCTTAGCAAGTTATTCCGATCTCCCATCAACAAGTGTATTGAAATAATGCTCAATGAGAAAATATTCAGCAGCATGAAAACTACAACAAGTAGCAGTAGTGAAATAATCTCTCACACAATATGAGAAGAGTAAAAATCTGATAAATAATGTATAGCAGAAAATATTATACAATATCCTTGAGGAAAAGACCTCTCAAGGTGAGTGTAAATCAACCTCTAAGGAAAAAGTACATAAACAAGAGAATACATTGCTGCAGAAACCCAACTACTCTATAACTGCGCAGTCTATGAGGGAAAATTACTACAAGCTAATACCTATGGGATGATATGACAATATGTGCTCAAATAAAGATGGGGGAGCAAGATCTCAACCCTAGAAAACATTATTACATCAATCCTCTAAGGGATTGGCTAAAATACATAAAACCGAAAAATTCTGGAGTTGTAGTGTAGCTGCTGCAACTCAGTAATAATACAAGAATGAAGAAGGAAGTAGATTCTGTAATAAAAATGTTACCTCCTCCAATGATCTCCAAAATGAAGGGGCTGATCCCCTCACTGAATATTGCACTCACTAGTGCACAAAATGAGCTCCGCTTGCAAACCCTCACTGACAATAACGCTATAAGATAGAGGGACTGTGCTTGGCATGAGAGAAAACATATGGCCTGATGCCAAATCTGCAATATGAGCTCTAGAATCTCCTTTTCTAATCTCCTAGAGAAAGAGATGGCCCCTCCTCTACAAAACAGCTCTGGAAATGTGATGATGAAGGTCCCTCACTGGCACACCAGCAACTCCAGCGTTCTATTGCTACAAGAATAACGCAGTAGCTGCAAATGACTTATTTGGCCTTAAGCCATGATGTGAGGAAGAGGAAGAACAATCTCTCCATGGCCTCCCATGGAAGAGAAGGGCATTCCTAAGCAGGAATCCCTCTTGTGCTAAACAGCAACAAGTTGAAGAGAGCTTCAACTTTGAATTCTATTCTCCAAAGAATGATCTCCACAATGGCTCTCCTTCATATTTTATGCAATGTGTGGATGGACCCCACTCACATTAGGTTTTATCTCTCATTTCAAATTTCCCTCTACTCCAACTACATAATCTTCTTGTGCAAGCTTCGCCTCTTAGGGTACGTTGTTGACTTTGGTCAACCATGGTCTAGCTCACTTGCCTTTAGCCCTTTTCACACTTGGGGCTGCTATCTTAAGCCACTTAAGTGACTTTTTGCACCTTAGGAGTGTTTATTAAATTGCTACATTGGTTCCCTCACCCATTTTATTCCTTTTATTAAAATAAAAGCGATATTAATGTTCCAAATAATTTATTGCAATATTTGGAACATTACAAATCAAAAGGAGGATTATAACGTAAAACAAAAAGGAAAGTATGAATGCGGGTAGAAAGGTTTAGGTAAGGACACGACATAGAGAAAAGGGAAGAATTGAATTTTTAGAAGAGAAGTGAAGGTTGAATGCTGTGGGCATGAGAAAAAGAGGCATGGTCGGGCAAAAGGAGATATGATGGCACTGTTAGAAACGCAATAGAATGGGTCAAGTCAGAAAAAATGAGCAGTTATGCAGTAGAGAAAGTCTATAATAGCAGAAAATGAAAAGACAGTGACAGTAACAGAAAAGACAAATGTATGACGAACCAAGAGCTAAAAGGGCTGAGTGAAATATATTATTATATCTGTAAATGTAAATTATTTAATTATTTTATTGTATTTGATGCAAAGGCAAGTCTCCGTAGGCAAAGTAAAACTCCACCTTAATACACAAATATATACATTCTATTATATCATTCTGAATGTGCTGGAAAAGAAAATGAGAAGGGGGAAGGAAAAGAGTCATACTTGTTCATTTAGAATTCCCCGTGGAATGCAAACAATTATGAGGTGATCTCTATAAATAATGTTACCATCATATGCATAAAAATGAGAAAGTATGGAGAAAGACGTGAGAGAATGTAAGAAAAATAAGGAGCAGAGAGAGGAGTTGTGAATATCTAGAGATGATATAAAGCAAGTTTGAAGGCTGGAAGGACTTCAGTAAAGAAGGATAAAACAGAGCTGATATCCAGGTAAATTAGCATATGATTTTATTGTATAGTGAGGAAGTTGGTGCTTCCATATCAAATTATAGCTCTATAGATGTCCAGTTGTAGCTGGATGAGGTAGGAGCCTCCTGTAGGTTGTAGCCTGTAGAAAATAGATGGGAGTTGGAGCTTCCTTACAAGTTGTACCTTGCTGAATTGAGGTAGTACCCTCCTGTAGGTTGGACCCTATAGAAAATAAGTGGTGAGAGGGAGTTGCAGCTTGCCTTTTCATCACAACAATAATAAGATGTGGTTTTCTCCCTTATGGGTTTCAACTTATATATGTTGTCTATGTGCATGTTGATTATGTGTTGATATTCTGTATTTAATCTGATTAATACCTGCTGCTCACTTATTAAGATTTTTTTTCCATTGTATAGTAAGTTGATCATGAATTGAAGATGTAAATAAGTATAAAAGAAAGTTTTCAAGACCATGACTGCATTAAACTGATTCACCCCGCCCCCCGCCCCTCTCAATTCAACCAAGGGTTCAACAATTGATATCAGAGCAGGTTCCTTCTGTATCAGTTTAACAACTGGAAGGAGATCCTTGGTCCCCAAGATGACTAGTCTAGAAGGATGCTCAACAAATAAAGCCCCTCTGTTTACTGGCACAAACTATGCCTTCTGGAAAATAAGAATGAGGGCATACATAATGTCTCTAGGAATAGAAGTTTGGGCTATTGTGGGATTAGGATATGCCCCAAAGGATTCTGACACAGAGAAAGAATCCAAACAATATTTTATAGCTAATGCAAAAGCCATGAATTCTCTCTTAAGTGGTTTGTGTGAGGCATAATTTATCAAAGTAATGCACAACAAGACTACCAAAGAAATATGGGATACATTAGAAAGTATCCATGAGGGAGATAAAAAGGCGAAGGTTTCCAAGTTGCAAGTCTATAGAGCCCAGTTTGAAAATATAAAAATGAATGAAGAAGAAGATGTTGCCAGATTCTTCTTAAGGGTTGCATAAATTGTGAATAACATGAAAGCTCTAGTTGAAACTATTAGAGAATGTGTAATTGTAAAAAATATATTGAGATCTTTACCATCTAGGTTTAACCCCAAGGTTTCTGCCATAGAAGAAATAGCTGATTGGGAAACATTGACCATGAACCAATTACTTGGAAACTTAACAACCTATGAGATGAGACTTCCACATAGGAAGTCAAATGTGGGGGAGGCAGCCTTTAAGACAGAGAAGAACAAAGAAGAAAAATAAGATACGTGCTCCTGCTCTGATGAAGAAGAGGCCAAATTTGTTAGAAGATTGGATAGAGGCTCATGAGAGTATAAAGGTAAAATTCCTTTTAAACGCTTTAACTGTGGAAGAGTTGGGCACTATGCATCTAAGTGTCCTCTTAAGAAAACAAAGAATCAGACTCAAGAGACAAAGAAAACCAAAACAAATAACTGGCAGAAAGGGAAGAGATTCAATAGAAGATCATTTTATGCTCAACAAGATAGCAGTGCATCTGAAAACTCAGATGAATCCTCAAATGAAGAAGGAACCTCTGAATTTGTGTTGATGGCCAAGGAAGAGTCTGAGGGATTCCTTCTAGAAGATGAGGAAGAAGGTGAGGTAGATCTTGAGGGGGAGCTAAGAAGTGCCCTGGAGGAAATAGACAGACTTAAACTCAAGTGCAGAAAATAGAAAGACCTTCTCCTCAAGTGTGTAAAAGAGGTACCAAATTTAGAAGACCTCATTCAATTGAAAGTAGAAATTGAAGAAGCTAATAAAGTGGAAGACATTCTGTGAAAGCAAATTAAAGATAAACATCAGGAGCAAGAGAAATTGGAAGAAGAAGTGGTATGCCTGAGAAAGAAACTAGAAAACACCCAAAGGGAATTGTTAATGAACACTCCTAGAATGACAAGCACTGAACAGTTGGACAAGATTCTAAATGCTCAAAGGTCTCCTCTCATAAAGGCTGGGATAGGATATGAAGGAGAAACCAGTAAGTCCAAGGTAGAATATAACAAGAATATCATTTTTGTAAAAGATGTAAAGGATAATGAAACAGCTCAAAAAGGAACCACAGAAGTAGAATCTAGTAAGAACTTGATGTGTGATGAAACAAACAAAAACAAGCAGCAACATCAAGAGACAAAGAATGAGAGGAAGAAGCTAGAAGTTGCAAAAAGCTCAATTGTTCTTGAAGATAAATTGAACAATTTTAGAAGATATCAAAGGAAATTCTTTCATCCTATGAGAAATGTCACTTGTTTTACCTGTCACAAACTGGGACATATTTTTTCATGCTATCAGACAACGATAATCGATTTCAACCAGCAAAAGATGCAGAAATTGAAAAGACTACCTCAAGAAAACAAATGGAGAGAACAAACCTACACCAGTTACACTAATCGTTTCCATGGGTATTGTTTTTGTTGTAAAGGGTTCAGCCATAAAGCCATGGAGTGCAGAACGTATGGACAAAGACTGATGCTTAAAACCTCATGGATATTTATGAACAATGGAGAGTTCACTCGTACACATAATCCATCTAGAAATATAATTAAATACTTTGTATGCCATCAAATTGGACACATGTATTCCAAATTTCCTCTCAAAGAATGTGGTCTATCTTCTCAAAAAAGGTTCCGAACAAATAGCTGCCTGCAATGGAAAAAGAATTTGAATAAGTGTGACCTGGCTGTAACAGCCCAAGATCAGAAAAGCTAATGATATTTGGACAATGGATGTTCAAAGCATATGACTGGAGATCGAAGCAAGTTAGTAAGCTTTGATGAAAATAAATCTGGGAATGTAACATTCGGTAAAGATAAAGCAGGGAAAATCAAAGTAAAAGGCTCAATCAGTCTGAATAATGGAAAAGGAAAAGCTCAAGATGTATTATTTGTGGATGGGGTGAAAGCCAATCTTCTAAGCGTCAGTCAAATGTGTGACAAAGGCTGTGAGGTCCTTTTTAGAGCCCAAGATTGTGAGGTAAGATCAAGCACCACAAGAAATACCTTGATCAAAGGTGTTAGAACAAAAATTAATGTCTATATAGTGGAAGAAGAGAATGAAGCATGCCACATAAGAAAACTTGATGAATCATGGCTATGGCATAGAAGACTGGGACACCTAAAATTTGACCAAATCATCAGTCTAAGAAAGAAGAATGAAGTCATAGATATGCCAGCAATAAATAAGCCTTCAAATACCATATGTAAATCATACCAACTGGGCAAGTAGACCCACATATCTTTCAAGACCAAGTAGATACTATCGACAAGTTGGCCTCTTCAACTTGTACACATGGACCTATGTGGACCTTCAAGAACTAAATCACCATGCAGAGAATCTTATTTCATGATGATAATAGATGATTTTTCTAGAATGACGTGGGTAGCATTTCTCAAATATAAATCTGAATCACTTGAGAAATTCAAGATATTCAAAGAATTGGCATAAAATAAAACATGATGCAAGCTAAAGTGCATCAGATGAGACAGAGGAGGTGAATTCATAGAGTATGATTTTGCAAACCTATGCAATGGGCATGGGATAAAACAACAGTTTACAATTGTAGGTAAACCTCAACAGAATGGAGTGGCAAAGAGGCAAAATAGGTCAGTACAGTAGATTGCCAGAGCTATGATGCAAGAAAGTAACATTCCCCAAACCTACTGGGCAGAAGCAGTACACACAGTTGTTCACATTCTCAACAAAGCTCATCTAAGACCAAATTGTGATAAGACTCCTTACGAATTATGGCATGGTAAACTAGCATCAATCAAGCACTTAAGAGTCTTTGGAAGCAAGTTTTTCATAAAAAATAATGATGAAAAACTGGGGAAGTTTGATGCAAGAGCTGATGAAGGAATATTTTTAGGATATGCATCCAAGACTAAGGGTTACAAGTGCTACAACAAAAGACTGCACAAAATTGTGGAAAGAATTGATGTAATATTTGATGAAGATCTACCAAACAGAACAAGAAGAACAAGTTGTGCCAATCCTCCAGATGATCATGATGCAGAGAACCAAGACAGTGATGAACATAGCAAGACAATAGAAGATATTGAATTAAACTCAAAACATCCCTCAAGACACACTCAAAAGAACCATCCAGAAGATCAAATCATTGGGGACAAGAGTGTGGGAGTCCAGACAAGAAGACAGCTTGCTAAACAGATAAAAGAAGTATACCTAGCCATGCTATCTCAAATAGAGCCAAAGAAGTTTGAAGAAGACAACAAAGACAAAAACATGGTAAATGTTATGAATGAAGAACTAGATCGAATTGAGAAGAACAATACATGGGATTTAATTCCAAGACCCACTCAGAAAAATGTCATTGGCACAAAATGGATATTTAAGAATAAAATGAATGAACAAGGGCAGGTAATCAAAAATAAAGCCAGACTTGTATGCAAGGGGTATTCTCAAATTGAAGGACTTGACTATGATAAAACCTTTGCCCCTGTAGTTAGAATGGAAGCAATCAGAATGTTTTTGGCCTTTGCATGCTATCATGATTTCAAGGTATATCAAATGGATGTGAAGTCTGCCTTCCTGAATGGAGATTTAGAGGAAGAAGTCTACATGGAACAACCCAAAGAATTCTCCTTAACAGATAAAGATGACTATGTGTGCAAATTAAAGAAACCTAATATGGGTTGAAACAAGCCCCTTGTGCATGGTATTCAAGACTGGACAAATACTTGCAAAAACAAGGTTTTAAGAAAGGAGTAGTAGACAACAACTTGTACATAAAGGCTAATGAAAATGAACTCTTAATTGTAGTAGTGTATGTAGATGACATCATGTTTGGTAGCAACAAAGATGGGTTAGCAAAAGGATTTTATAAAGAAATGAAATCAGAGTTTGAGATGTCAATGATTGGAGAGCTCACCTTCTATTTAGGACTTCAAATTCAACAAAAGAACACAGGAATATTCATTTCCTATGAAAAATAATTAAGAAAAATGTTGAAAAGGTTTCAAATGGAAGAATGCAAACCTGTGTCAACTCCCATGATCACTGGATGCAAACTATGTGCTAATGATGGATCAACAAATGTAGATCAAAAACTTTACAGATCCATTATAGGAAGTCTGCTATACCTAACTGCTTCTATACCATTCTAGACCAGACATTATGTTGGCAGTAGGACTTGTGGCAAGATATCAAGCAGCACCAAAAAAAAATCATTTACTTTCAATCAAGGGAATATTTAGATATCTACAAGGAGCTTCACATTATGGCCTATGGTATCCAAAAGGAAAAATCTTCACATTGACAGCATACACAGATGTAGATTGGACCAGTTGTGTGGATGACAGGAAAAGCACAAGTGAAGGTGCATTTTATTTGGGAAAAATTCTGGTGGCATGGCTAAGAAAGAAGCAAACTTCTATCTCTCTATCTACAGCAGAAGCAGAATACATAGCAGCAGTTTCATGTTGCACACAAGTAATGTGAATCAAACAAAATCTCTAAGACATGAAGGTAAGAATTCATTAATCCATTTCCATCAAATGTGATAATACAAGTGCAATAAGTATATCAAAAAACCTTGTACTTCATTCAAAAACAAATATTATCCCAATAAAGTACCACTTCCTCAGAGAAAAAGTAGCACAGAAATTAGTGAAGTTGGAATATGTACCAACTAAGGAACAAACAACATGCATATTCACAAAACCTCTTGCTAAAGAACCATTTGAATATCTAAGAGAAAATCTAAGGGTAGTGTCTGCAGATGTTACTCTCTAACATCATCAGAAATCATAAATAAAAACAGGGGGCTGCATACAAGAAACAGGATTAGTGCAGAAGACAATTGATAGTTAATATCAGACAAGAAAGCATCATTCCATGGGGAGAGCAGTTAATAAAAATTTTCACAGAAGAGCTAGAGCAATGGAGCAGTGCATGGAACATATCCTCAAGATCAGAGAATTATGAAAAGATAGAAACCACACTAGGAAAAGTGCAACCCTTTTCCATTGATGTCAAAAGGGGAGGAAAAGCAAGCAAAAGAAGAAAGGGTCTTATGAAAAGCAAGCAGAGGAAGTCCTGGAGGAAGAATTGGAGTATTTCCATCAATGCAAAAGGGGGAGACTGTTGGAAATATTGTCATTGATGGCAAAAGAGCACAAAGGAACAACACCAGAACACTGGCAAGCACCAAAGGCAGCGAATGCAGCTAAGCAACACAGGCAGAGAAGCAGCGAAATCAGAGAGGCAACAAATGTAGAAAGACAGAAGAACAAGCTCAGGAGAGGAGTAGCATGGAGGACCCGATGAACAGAAGCAGAAACATGAATCGATGGCGTGCTTTAACGTTTTACCAAATATGCAGAGAAACCATGAGTTGAAAGTGGAAACCATGAGTCAACGATGAAGATGGAACAGTGAAAGTGGTTTCAAAAACCACCAGAGGGTTTTTGAATCGCTTTTGGAGGATAAGTGGTTTTAAGTAATATGGATGCGATATAGTTAGAATGGAAACACACGGCATACCGAAACCGCCTATTTCGTGTAGGATCAAAAACTTTATCCATTGGGGCTGGTTTTCACGCGATAACGCAATGATCGTTGGATCATTCTAGGATCAACGACGAAGACTCAACAGTCTTTGGCATAATGAAATTGTGAGTTAAGAGGAGGAATGAGCGCGGTTAACATTGATCTGGGATCAACGGTACCGGAGGGGCACAAACAGCCTAATAGCTAACCCAAGGGGATGCCTCCGCGGTTGACTTGCCCATCAAGCGTTGACCGAAGATTGACGGTTGTCATTCAATGTGGTAGCACAAGCCCGATGATATTTTCATACCAAGGATTTCCTCCACAGTAATGTGAATCTAATTTAATAATTCGAGCACCTTTGAGGTTCGGTGCCATACATATTGTGGGGACAATACATTTTGTTGACATGGCTTGTTTTAAATCAAACATTATATAAATAGCAGAATGATAAAAGGTGTGGGACCAGTGTCACAGAGCAGGACAACATAAACAAATGGATGAGATTGAAGGAGATGCAATCGCATATCGCAATCAGGACAGGAGAAAAATCGCACAAACACAGTGGTCACAGAAAATAAGAAGTGAGATGTGATGACATGGGGATGACGTGGAAAGTGACATGGTAGCTAACGTGGACCTGACCCCACAAATCGCAAATAAATCAATATTACGTGGCAATATGACATGGTAGTGACGTACAATGACGTGGCACGATGACATGGAGATGACGCCGACCTAGTCTGCATATCACAAATCACAAGATTAGAGGGGTAAAGATCGTAAGGGAAAAGTGGCGATGCAATGGATAGAAGCGAAGAGATGTGCCGATGTGAAGGGACACGTGGCAGCACAACGCAATATCGCACATCGGCGATGCGAATTTCATCACATACCACGAAGTGGCAATGTGATGTGATGCGAAGATGCGATGCGATGCAAAGTGGCGATGTGAATCAGCGATGCGAAGTTCATCGCATATCGCAGATCGCAAAGCTTAGGAGAGATATCACACAATATTAGAATTCATGTGAGTTGCGATGCGAAGTAGCGATAAAGTCAAGTGGGACCTGATTGCATATCGCTCATCGCAAGCTCAGGATAAAGTGCAATAAAGGAGCTAGATACGATGCAGCTCAAAACCATTATTTAAGAGATTTCAAGTCTGGGTGTATGTGATTTCCCTTTGTAAATCGCATCGGAAAGAAAAGGAGCCATATAGCAAAGAATGTTTGAAATGCCAAAGTGCGATAAAACAATAACCATTGGATCACGGAGTAGAGATCTACGATGCAGATTAGAAGTGCTAATTTGGGCATCGATAAAAGTGCAAGATTGGCAAAAACGAAAATTTACGAAGGTATAAGGTTTCCCTTTGAGAAATTGCATCGGGAGGATGAAAGAGCAACATAGAAATGAAAAAAATAGTCGAAATGTCGAGATACAACCTGGTGGGACCCTTTGCATATCGCATATCGGGAGATCAGATGGACGAAGGCACATGGGATAGCTGAATCACCGAAGTGCGATAAAGAGAGCGGATGCGATGAAGATCAAAGTCGAAGCCTAAAGCATTTCAAGTCCGGGAGTATGTGGATTTTCCTTTGTAAATTGTTTCAGAGAGCAAAAGGAGGATTACAACATAAAACAAAAAGGAAAGTATGAATGCAAGTAGAAAGGCTTGGGTAAGGACGTGACACAGAGAAAAGGGCATAATCGAATGTTTAGAAGAGCAGTGAAGGTTGAACGCTGTGGGCACGAGAAAAAGAGGCATAGTCAAGAAAAAGGAGATATGATGGCACTATTAGAAACACAATAGAATGGGTCAAGTCAGAAAAAATGAGCAGTTATGCAGTAGAGCTAGTCTATAACAGTAGAAACTGAAAAGACAGCGACAGTAGCAGAAAAGACAAATGTATGGCGAACCAAGAGCTGAAAGGGTTGAGTGAAATATATTATTGTATATGTAAATGTAAATGATTTAATTATTTTTAGTGTATGTGATGCAAAGGCAAGTCTCCATAGACAAAGCAAAATTCCACTGTAGTACACAAATATATACATTTTTTTATATCATTATGAATGTGCTAGACAAGAGAATGAGAAGGGGGAAGGCAAAGAGTCATACATGTTCATTTCGAATTCCCTGTGGAATGCAAACAGTTATGAAGTGATCTCTATAAATAATGTTACCAACATATGCATAAAAATGAGAAAGAATGGAGAAAGAGGTGAGAGAATGCAAGAAGAAGAAGGAGCAAAGAGAGGAGTTGTGAAGATCACGAGATGTTATAAAGCAAATTTGAAGGCTCGAAGGACAGCAGTAAAGAAGGAGAAAAACAGAGCTGATATCCAGGTAAACCAGCATATGATTTTAATGTATAGTGAGGAAGTTCATGCTTCCATATCAAGTTATAGCTTGATAGATGTCGAGTTGTAGCTGGCTAAGGTAGAAACCTCCTGCAGGTTGTAGCCTACAGAAAATAGATGGGAGTTGGAGCTTCCTTACAAGTTGTACCTTCCAGAATTGAGGTAGCAGCCTCCTGTAGGTTGGAGCCTACAGAAAATTAGTGGTGAGAGGGAGTTGGAGCTTGCCTTTGCATCGCAACAATAATAAGATGTGGTTTTCTCCCTTATGGGTTTCCACTTATATCTTTTGTCTATGTGCATGTTGATTATGTGTTGATATTCTGTATTTAACCTGCTTAATACTTGCTGCTCACTTATTAAGATTTGTGTTACATTGTATAGTAAGTTGATCACGAATTGATGTAAATAAGTATAAAATAAAGTTTTCAAGACCATGAATGCATTAAATTGATTCACCCCCCCCTCTCAATTCAACCAAGGGTTCAAAAATTGATATCAGAGTAGGTTACTTATGTATCAGTTTAACAAATGGAAGGATGTCCTTGGTCCCCAAGATGACTAGTCTCGAAGGATGCTCAACAAATAAAGCCCCTCTGTTTACTGGCACAAACTATGCCTTCTGGAAGATAAGAATGAGGACATACATAATGTCTCTAGGAATAGAAGTTTGGGCTACTGTGGGATTAGGATACGCCCCAAAGGATTCTGACACAGAGAAAGAATCCAAACAAGATTTTATAGCTAATGCAAAAGCCATGAATTCTCTCTTAAGTGGTTTGTGTGAGGCAGAATTTATCAAAGCAATGCACAACAAGAATGCCAAAGAAATATGGGATACTTTAGAAAGTATCCATGAGGGAGATAAAAAGGCGAAGGCTACCAAGCTACAAGTCTATAGAGCCCAGTTTGAAAATATAAAAATGAATGAAGAAGATGTTGCCAAATTCTTCTTAAGGGTTGCAGAAATTGTGAATAACATGAAAGCTCTAGTTGAAAATATTAGAGAACGTGTAATTGTACAAAATATATTGAGATCTTTACCATCCAGGTTTAACCCCAAGGTTTCTGCCATAGAATAAATAGCTTATTGGGAAACATTGACCATGAACCAATTACTTGGAAACTTAACAGCCTATGAGATGAGACTTCGACACAGGAAGTCAAATGTGAGGGAGGCAGCCTTTAAGACAGAGAAGAGAAAAGAAGAAAAAGAATATGCATGCTCCTGCTCTGATGAATAAGAGGCCAAATTTGTCAGAAGATTGGATAGAGGCTCAGGCAAGTATAAAGGTAAACTTCCTTTTAAATGCTTTAACTGTGGAATATTTGGGCACTATGCATCGAAGTGTCCTCTTAAGAAAAAAAGAATCAGACTCAAGAGACAGAGAAAACCAAAACAAATAACTGGTATAAAGGGAAGAGATTCAATAGAAGATCATTTTATGCTCAACAATATAGCAGTGCATCTGAAAAATCAGATGAATCCTCAAATGAAGAAGAAACCTCTAAATTTGTGTTGATGGCCAAGGAAGAGTCTGAGGGATTCCTTCTAGAAGATGAGGAATAAGGTGAGGTAGATCTTGAGGGGGAGCTAAGAAGTGCCCTAGAGGAAATAGATATACCTAAACTCAAGTGCAAAAAATAGAAAGACATTCTCCTCAAATGTGTAAAAGAGGTACCAAATTTGGAAGACCTCATTCAATTGAAAGTAGAACTTCAAGAAGCTAAGAAAGTGGAAGACATTCTGCTAAAGAAAATTAAAGATAAACATCAGGAGCAAGAGAAATTGGAAGAGGAAATGGTATGCCTGAGAAAGAAACTAAAAAACACCCAAAGGGAATTGTCAATGAACACTCCTCGAATGACAAGCACTGAAAATTTGGACAAGATTCTAAATTCACAAAGGTCTCCTCTCTTAAAGGCTGGGATAGGATATGAAGGAGAAACCGGTAAGTCCAAGGTAGAATACAACAAGAATATCCTTTTTGTAAAAGTTGTAAGGGATAATGAAACATCTCAAAAAGGAACCACATAAGCAGAATCTAGCAAGAACTTGATGTGTGATGAAACAAATAGAAACAAGCAGCAAGATCAAGAGAAAAAGAATGAGAGGAAGAAGCTAGCAGTTGCAAAAAGCTCAATTGTTCTTGAAGATCAATTGAACAATTTCGGAAGATCTCAAAGGAAATTATTTCCTCCTATGAGAAATGTCACTTGTTTTTCCTGTCACAAACTGGGATATATTGTTGCATACTGTAAGACAAAGATAATCGATTTAAACCAGCAAAAGATGCAAAAATTGGAAAGACTACCTCAAGCAAACAAATGGAGAGGACAACCCTACACCAGGTACACTAATCGTTTCCATGGGTATTGTTTTTGTTGTAAGGGGTTCGGTCATAAATCCATGGAGTGCAGAACGTATGGACAAAGACTAATGCTTAAAACCTCACGGAGATTTATGAATAATGAAGAGTTCACTCGTACACATAATCCATTTAAAAAAATAATTAATGCTTTGTATGCCATCAAATTGGACCCCTGTCTTCCAAATTTCCTCTCAAAGAATGTGGTCCATATTCTCAAAAAAGGTTCCAAACAAATAGCTGCCTGCAGTGGAAAAAGAGGTTTAATAAGTGTGACCTAGCTCTAATAGCCCAAGATCATAAAATCCAATGGTATTTGGACAGTGGATGTTCAAAGCATATGACTGGATATCGAAGCAAGTTTGTAACCTTTGATGAAAATAAATCTGGGAATGTAACATCTGGCAATGATAAAGCAAGGAAAATCAAAGGAAAAGGCTCAGTCAGTCTAAATAATGGAAGAGGAAAAGCTCAAGATGTACTATTTATGGATGGGCTAAATGCCAATCTGCTAAGCATCAGTCAAATGTGTGACAAAGGCTGTGAGGTCCTTTTTAGAGCCCAAGATTGTGAGGTAAGATCAAGCACCACAGGAAAGACCTTGATCAAAGGTGTTAGAACAGAAAGTAATGTCTCTATAGTGGAAGAAGAGAATTAAGAATGCCACATAAGCAAACTTGATGAATCATGGTTATGGCATAGAAGACTGGGAAACCTAAACTTTGACCACATCATTAGTCTGAGAAAGAATAATGTAGTCAGAGATATGTCAGAAATAAATAAGCCTTCAAATACCATATGTAAATCCTGCCAACTGGGCAAGCAGACCCACATATCTTTCATGACCAAAGAGATACTATCTACAAGTCGGCCTCTTCGGCTTGTACACATAGACCTGTGTGGACCTTCAAGAACTAAAGCACCAAGTAGAGAATCTTATTTCATGCTGATAATAGATGATTTTTCCAGAATGATGTGGGTATCATTTCTCAAATATAAATCTGAAGCACTTGAGAAATTCAAGATATTCAAGGCATTGCTAGAAAATCAAATAGGATGCGAGCTAAAGTGCATCAGATCAGACAGAGGAGGTGAATTCACAGAGTATGATTTTGTATACCTATGAAATGAGCATGGGATAAACAACATTTTACAATTGCAGGTACACCTCAACAGAATGGTGTGGTAGAGAGGAAAATCAGGTTAGTACAATAGATTTCCAGAGGTATGATGCAAGAAAGTAACATTCTCCAAACCTACTGGGCATAAGAAGTACATACAGTTTTTCACATTCTCAACAAATCTCATCAAAGACCAAATTGTGATAAGATTCCTTACGAATTATGGCATGGTAAACCAGCATCAATCAAGCACTTTAGAGTCTTTGGAAGCAAGTTTTTCATAAAAAATAATGATGAAAAACTGGGGAAGTTTGATGCAAGAGCTGAGAAAGGAATATTTTTAGGATATGCATCCAAGAGTAAGGGTTACAGGTGCTACAACAAAAGACTACACAAAATTGTGGAAAGAATTGATGTAAGATTTGATGAATATCTACCAAATAGAACAAGAAGAAAAAACTATGCCAATCCTCCAGATGATCATGAAGCTGAGAACCAAGACAATGATGAACATAGGAAGACAATAGAAGATATTGAATTAAACTCAAAAGTTCCCTCACGACACACTCAAAAGAACCATCCAGAAGATCAAATCATTGGGGACAAGAGTGTGGGAGTCCAAACAAGAACATAGCTTGTTGAATAGACAGAAGAAGTATACCTAGCCATGCTATCTCAAATAGAGCCAAAGAAGTTCGAAGAAGCCAGTAAAGACAAAAACTGGGTAAATTCTACGAATGAAGAACTAGACCAAATTGAGAAGAACAATACTTGGGAGTTAATTCCAAGACCCACTGGGAAAATTCCATTGGCGCAAAATGGATATTCATGAATAAGATGAATGAACAAGGGTAGGTAATCAAAAATAAAGCCAGACTTGTATGCAAGGGGTATTCTCAAATTGAAGGACTTGACTATGATGAAAACTTTTCCCCTGTAGCCAGAATGGAAGCAATCAGAATGTTTTTGGCCTTTTCATGCTATCATGATTTCAAGGTATATCAAATGGATGTGAAGTCTGCCTTCCTTAATGGAGATTTATAGGAAGAATTCTACATGGAACAACCCGAAGGATTATCCTTAACAGATAAACATGACTATGTGTGCAGATTAAAGAAAGCCTTATATGGGCTGAAACAAGCCCCTCATGCATGGTATTCAAGACTGGACAAATACTTGCAAAAACAAGGTTTTAAGAAAGGAGGAGTAGACAACAGCTTATACATAAAGGCTAATGAAAATGAACTCTTAATTGTAGTAGTGTATGTAGATGACTTCATTTTTGGTAGTAACAAATATGGGTTAGCAAAAGGATTTTCTAAAGAAATGAAATCAGAGTTTGAGATGTCAATGATTGGAGAGCTCGCTTTCTATTTAGGACTTCAAATTCAACAAAAGAACATTGGAATATTCATTTCGCAAGAAAAATACTTAAGAGAAATGTTGAAAAGGTTTCAAATGGAAGAATGCAAACCTGTGTGAACTCCCATGATCATTGGATGTAAACTATGTGCTAATGACGGATCAACAAATGTAGATCAAAAACTTTACAGATCCATGATAGGAAGCCTGTTATACCTAACTACTTCTAGACTAGATATTATGTTGGCAGTAGGACTTGTGGCAAGATATCAAGCAGCACCAAAACAAAATCATTTACATGCAATCAAGAGAATATTTAGATATCTACAAGGAACTTCACATTATGGCCTATGGTATCCAAAAGGAAAAAGCTTCACATTGACATCATACATAGATGTAGATTGGTCCAGCTATGTGGATGATAGGAAAAGCACAAGTGGAGGTGCATTTTATTTGGGAAAAAGTCTGGTGGCATGGCTAAGAAAGAAGCAAACTTCTATCTCTTTATCTACATCAGAAGCAGAATACATAGCAGCAGCTGCATGTTGCACGCAAGTAATGTGGATGAAACAAACTCTCCAAGACATAAAGGTAAGCATTGATGAACCCATTTCCATCAAATGTGACAATACAGGTACAATAAGTATATCAAAAAATCCTGTACTTCATTCAAAAAAAATCTCATCCCAATAAAGTACCACTTCCTCAGAGAAAAAGTAGCACAGAAATTAGTGAAGTTGGAATATGTACGAACTAAGGAACAAATAGCAGACATATTCAAAAAAACTCTTGGTAAAGAACCATTCGAATATCTAAGAGACAAGCTAGGGGTAGTGTCTTCAGATGTTACTCTCTAACATGATAATAAATCATAAATAAATAAAAATGGGGCTGCAAACAAGAAACAGGATCAGTGCAGAAGACAATTGATAGTCAATATCAAACAAGAAAGCATCATTCCAGGGGAAGAGTAGTCAATAAAAATTGTCACAAAAGAGATAGAGAAATGGAGTAGTGCATGGAACAGGTCCTCGAGATCAGAGAATTATGAAAAGATATAAACCACACTGGGAAAAGTGCAACCCTTTTCCATTGATGTCAAAGGGGGAAGAAAAGAAAGCAAAAGAAGAAAGGGTATTCTGAAAAGCAAGCAGAGGAAGTCCTGGAGGAAGCATTGGATTATTGCCATCAATGCCAAAGGGGTATATTGTTGGAAATATTGTCATTGATGGCAAAGAAGCACAAAGGAACAACACTAGAACACCCGCAAGCACCAAAGGTAGCGAATGCAGCTAAGCAACACAGGCAAAGAAGCAGCAAAAGCAGAGAGGCAGCAAATGTAGAAAGGCAGAAGAAGAAGCTCAGGAGAGGAGCAGTGTGGAGGACCCGATGAATAGAAGCGGAAACATGAATCAATGGCGTGCTTGAAAATTTTACCAAATATGTAGAGAAACCATGAGTTGAAAGCGGAAACCAAGAGTCAAAAATGAAGATGGAACAGTGAAAGTGGTTTCAAAAACCACCAGAGGGTTTTCGCACTGCTTTTGGAGGATAGGTGGTTTTAAGTAAGATGGACGCGATGCAGTTATAAGGGCGACGCGTGGCATACCAAAACTGCTTATTTCACGTAGGATCATAAACTTTATCCATTGGGGCTATTTGGCACATGATAACGTGATGACCATTGAATCATTCTAGGATCAACGATGGAGACTCAACAATCTTTGGCATAATGAAATTGTGAGTTAAGAGGAGGAATGAGCGCAGTTAATGTTGGTTTGGGATAAATGGTACCACAGGAGAACAAACAAACCGATATTTAACCCAATGGGGTGCCTCTACAGTTGACCCTCCCATCGAGCGATGACTGCAGATCCATGGTTTTCATTCACTGTGGTAGCACAAGCTCGATGATCTTTCTGTACCGAGGAGTGCTTCCGCAGTACTGTGAATCTAATTTAATAATTCAAGTGCCTTTTGAGGTTTGGTGCCACACATATTGTGGGGCCAGTACATTTTGTTGACATGCTTTGTTTTAAAGAAAACAATATATAAAGAGCAGAATGATAAAAGGTGTGGGAACAGTGTCACAGAGCGGGACAACGTAAACAAATGGATGAGATTAAAGGAGATGCGATGCGATCACATTCGCAATCGGGGCAGGAGAAAAAATGCACAAACACAGTGGTCAAAGAAAATGCAAAGTGCAATGTGATGACGTGGAAACTGATGTGGAAACTGATGTGGACCTGACCCCACAAATCGCAAATAAATCAAGATGACATGGCAAGATGACATAGCAGTGACATGGCAATGATGTGGCAAGGTGACGTGGCACAATGACATGGAGATGACATGGACCTAGCTCGCATATCGCAAATCATAAAATAGGAGGGGTGAAGATCATAATAGTAAAGTTGTGATGCGATGGATATAAGCGATGCGATGTGCCGATGCGAAAGAACATGTGGTGGCACAACGCAATATCACACATCGGTGATGTGAAGTTCATCGCATACCACAAAGTGGCAATGCGATGTGATGTGAACTGGTGATGCAAATTTCATCGCATGTTGCAGATCACAAAGCTCAAGAGAGATATCGCACAATCTTAGAAGTCATGTAAGTTGCGATGTGAAGTAGCGATAAAGTCAAGTGGGACCCGATAGCATATCGCACATCGCAAGCTCAGGACAAAGTGTGATAAAGGAGCCGAATATGATGCAACTCAGAATCATTATTTAAGAGATTTCAAGTCTGGGTGTATGTGATTTCCCTTTGTAAATGACATCGGAAAGAAAAGGAGCCATATAGCAAAGAACGTTTCAAACGCCGAAGTGCTATAAAGCGATAACCGTTGGATCACGGAGTAGATATCTATGATGTAGATTAGAAGTGCTAATTTGGGCATCGATAAATGTGCAAGATTGGCGAAAACTAAAATTTACGAAGGCATAAGGTTTCCCTTTGAGAAATTGCATCGGGAGGATGAAAGAGAAACATAGAAATGAAAAAAAATAGCCGAAATGCCAAGATACAACCTAGTGGGACCCTTTGCATATCGCATATCGAGATATCAGATGGAAGAAGGCACATGGGATAACTAAATCGCCAAAGTGCAATAAAGAGAGTGGACACGATGAAGATCAAAGTTGAAGCCTAAAGCATTTCAAGTCCGGGAGTATGTGGATTTTCCTTTGTAAATCGTTTCGGAGAGCAGAAGGAGGATTATAACGTAAAATAAAAGGGAAAGTATGAACATGGGTAGAAAGGCTTGGGTAAGGACCCAACACAGAGAAAAGGGTAGAATCGAATGTTTAGAAGAGCGATGAAGGTTGAACGTTGTGGGCACGAGAAAAAGAGGCATGGTCAGGAAAAAGGAGATATGATGGCACCGTTAGAAACGCAATAGAATAGGTCAAGTCTGAAAAAATGAGTAGTTATGTAGTAGAGCTAGACTATAACAACAGAAACTGAAAAGACAGTGACAGCAGCAAAAAAGACAAATGTATGGTGAAACAAGAGCTGAGTGAAATATATTATTGTATCTGTAAATGTAAATGATTTAATTATTTTTATTATATGTGATGCAAAGGCAAGTCTCCGTAGGCAAAGAAAAACTCCACTGTAATACACAAATATATACATTCTGTTATATCATACTGAATGTGCTGGACAAGAAAATGAGAAGGGGGAAGGCAAAGAGTCATACCTGTTCATTTCAAATTCCCTGTGGAATGCAATCAGTTATGAGGTGATCTCTATAAATAATGTTACCAGCATATGCATAAAAATGAGAAAGAATGGAGAAAGAGGTGAGAGAATGTACGAAGAAGAAGGAGCAGAGAGAGGAGTTGTGAAGATCCAGAGATGATATAAAGAAAATTTGAAGGCTAGAAGGATAGCAGTAAAGAAGGATAAAAACAAAGTTGATATCCAGGTAAATCAACATATGATTTTATTTTATAGTGAGGAAGTTGGTGCTTCCATATCAAGTTATAGCTTGATAGATGTCCAGTTGTAGCTGGCTAAGGTAGGAGCCTCCTGTAGGTTGTAGCCTACATAAAATAGATGGGAGTTGTAGCTTCCTTGCATGTTTTAGCTTGCAGAATTGAGGTAGTAGCCTCCTGTAGGTTGGAGCCTACAGAAAATCAGTGGTGAGAGGGAGTTGGAGCTTGCCTTTACATCACAACAATAATAATATGTGGTTTTATCCCTTATGGGTTTCCACTTATATCTATTGTCTACGTGCATGTTGATTATGTGTTGATATTATGTATTTAATCTTCTTAATACCTGCTTCTCACTTATTAAGATTGTTGTTCCATTGTATAGTAAGTTGATAATGAATTGAAGATGTAAATAACTATAAAAGAAATTTTTCAAGACCATGACTGCATTAAACTAATTCCCCCCCTCCCCCCACCCTCTCAGTTCAACCAAGGGTTCAACAAAAGACCCCAAACCAAGTTTATTCAAAGACCAGGTCAAAGGACCCTCCCACTAGGTCATTAGGGTTTCATATGTTGTAGGGTCATTATTGGTGTTTTAAGCACTACTTTTCCAATTCTAGAAGCTGGCTCAGAAGATCAGCACATGCTTGTCCAGAAAAGATCAGAAAATATCTAAGGAGGACTGCTTTATCAAGTTCAATTTTTGCAAAAGGTAAAGGTAGCTTGGCACTTCTACAGGAGTGTTAAGAGCCCCATCAGCAAGAGAAAATGATAAGGTAAATGATATATTCCAAAAATAAGACATCTTGAAGCAAGGAAGATAGGAAGCACTTGTGTTTCTAGAAAATTAGGGTGTTTTGAGCTTGATGGCCCAGCAAAGTGCCAAACAGGGATCAAATGCAGAAATGACCATGGAGGAGGGACACCAAGAAACCAAACATGAAGAGAAGTTTTTTCAGAAATTATTGATGAAATAGGGAAAAAGGTGAGGTGAACTGGATAGAAATGAATGAACTTGAAAGGGCTATAGAGAAATTAGAAGACAACACTGATAATTGTTCTCAAGCATTCCAAACACCTAGGGTTTTGGGAAGATGATCAAAGAAGGTGAAAGGGTAAGTTGGAATCCATAATGACAGCAAAGGAATTATGAAGATGTCACTGTTTGTAAAGATTCCAAACTTATCCCAAGGATTTTTTCATGCCAAAGATGGTCAAGAGAGGTAAAATCCATGATGCTAGCAAAGAAAAGTATTTTGAAAATACTGTTGTTGTGCAAGCATCCAATTTTTTTCCAAGGTAAAATGTCTCACTACCTCAAAAGAACAAGAATGTAAAGGGTATCAGAAAAAATCGAAGTCAGTATTTTGTGGCACCTGCAAATCAGAAGTGGCCAAAAGAGAAGGTAATAAGCTTGATTTTCAATTCCATAGCGCATGTCAAAGGAGAGTTTTGAAGGTATTAATGTGTGAAACCCCCAAGATATGTTTAAGTGAGCTTGTTATGCTTCAAGAAGAAACAAGAAAGCTAAATTCATCCTTTTAGCAAACCTACAGAGAAAATAGTGTAAAAGGTTATTCAGAGAAGGTAAGGAGTTCAGTTAGACCTCATGATGCAAATGAGAGAAAATGTTGAAACTGCTACTGTGTGAAGATCCCAAACTTTTAAAAATATCTGTCATGCCTAAATGATCAGATGATCAAATTAAACTTCATGTTGCAGACAAAGGAGGAAGAAGATATGATTTTAAGGTTGCTGCTATGTCAAAAATAATATTTCAAGTTTTCAAGGTCAAAGAAAAATCAAGTATCGTCAGTCCAAAAAACTACAAACAAAAATCCAATTCAATGTTTTAGTCACCTACAACCAAAGGTCAAAAGAGCATTAGTGAAAGAAATGAAAAATGATTTAAAACATTAGAAAAGTGGGTTGCAAGGTTTAAATCAAATTTCTAAGTCCATAAAGACCAATTCTACACCCAAACAGGTTATTGTGTCCTTGCAAAATGCTGAGAGTGTTCAGGAGAGAAGATTGTGGATTTTCTGGGTGAAATTGGACAAGTCTGCTCGGCGTTGCATGTTCAGGTTAGCGTTGCACACTTGGAATTGAGAACTATATGTTCAGGTCAGTGCTGCGCACCTGGAGTCGGGCACTGCGCCCCTGGAAGTTTTCCCCGTGCAAATTTATTTGGTGTTGCGCACCTGGAAACGTGTTGAGCATTTACTCGAAATACCAAACAGGCCTGGCAGAAATCCTTTGGTGCTGCATGCCTAGCACATAGCACTGTGTTTTTGCCCGACCTGACACCTCGTTCACCTGGGCACTGCACGCTTGGCCAGGAGGGCCATCCAAGCCATTTCAACACCCAACTCAACTCAAAGTCTCTTAAAACTACCTCCAATGGTTTTTTAATAATATTTAAGGGGTAAGTATAAGGCATCACCTCCTCTCCAAGTTTTTGTTATGAATTGATTATAGGAATGGGACACTAAGGATATAACCTAATTGTCATGCATTAAAACCTTTTTCATCTACCTATGAAAATTTTTTAGTCAAAACAAGGTTAAATTGAGGTAGTTGCATTGGTTTCAGATTGGTCATCAATCAAAGCTTAAAACTCAGTCCCTTACAATGCAAAACATTGACATTACATACCCCCCTCATCTCAAATTGTCATCATTACTAAGGTGTTTCACAGCAGGGTTTGACATATCAACTGGTTTTCATTTAGGTTATTTAGCCTCTTATTCTGCCCAATTTCCCCCCTCACTCATTCATTTTCATTCACTTGTAAAAAGTTTTGTTTTTCACCACCACTCCATTACCCTCTTCCACATCCATTTCATAAGTAGAGCTAGGGTTTTTCTCAAAATAGAGTGATCAAAATGTCAAGGGAAGGTGACAGTGGTAGTGGTGAGGAAGGCCAAGTGCCATGGAGGCATCCACACAAAGGTGGGAGGATCAACAGGTTTGAAACACTAAACACCATGGAGCTAAATGCATCTCCCCTAACTGTCTCCTGCTTCTAAAATGTAGGCTACTATGAATTTTGTGAGAAAGTACAGCAGGTGCAGAATCACCTCGAGCTGACTAAGCTTTTCATACTTAACCTACATGAGAAACAAGTCAACTTTGCAGGGGTAAACTTTGATCTATCTTCAAATGTCATTGCTATTTCCACTGGGATACCTAGTGTGGGTGAAAAATGGTTCAACCAAGCCAATTTAGAGATGAGATACTATGAGCCATTCCTTAAACCCAAATACAAATACTATAATAAATCTATATTTCCTTTCTCACATTTTCTTGAGAGGTATGCTCCCATGATGAGGGTCATTATGAAATATTTCACATGTGAAGGAAGATTCTCTAGGCTTTAATCCTATCACATTACATTGCTCATGCACTTTACTAGGGTTAAGATGCTGCATCTACCCTACTACATTTACTGGAGTATTGACAAAATTTCTTATATTTTACAAAAGAGAGACCATCCACAACAAATGCAGAGCCTCTTTCACCACTCTCTCATCAAAATGGTTGTGATGCATCAATTGCAGAAAAAAGGTATTCCATGGGAGGTTTTCATTGCCCATGAAGTTTTCACAAAACCAAAACCTCATCCTCAACAAAACATGCATTCATCATCTCATCCTCTTGTCGTTACTCCTCCATCATCTCCTGCTAAACATGTTTCACCATCTACACATATTCCTTCACCTCAGGACAACCCTCCTTCCTCACCCTCTCCCAATACATCAGACAATGAGGGAAGTGACAATGTACAATCAAATTACAACGAGGGAGAAGGAAATGATGAGTCAAGAAAGAATGATGATGATGATGGTGGCATTGAAACTAAGATCCATGATGACAGTGAAAACAATGAGGCTCCTAGTGGTGATGAGGGTAGTGATGTAGAAACAAATGATGAAAAAAGAAATACAGATGAGGGAGATGAGGCTAATATCAGTGAGGCTCATAGCAGTGAAGAGGCAGAAACCATGGAAACTGAAGGCAGTGATGATGTTGGAAATGAAGAGGAAAATAGTGAGGAGTCAAACAAATAAAAATCAGCCAGTGAAGAAGATGAGGGTAGTGCAGAAGGAAGTGAAGATACAAATGAAGAAAGTGGAAAAGAAGACATGGAGATAGATATCAGTAAAGATGAGGAAAATGATCAAGGAATTAGCAAAATTGATGATGATGATGATGATGTTGATAATGGCTCACAGAACCAAGATGTGAGTGAAGCTAATGAAAGTGATAGTCTTACTAGAGATGAGGTAGGAAATGTTGGTGAAGAAGAGGCCACTGAGTCTAAAAATAGTGAGGCTCATGGAAATGATGAAGGTAGCATGAAAATCATCCATGAAGAAAGCATCAAAGAAAATGAGGCTGATATTAGCGAAAAAAATATCAGTGAGGCAGAAGAAGGCAGTAAAGAAGACAATAGGTCAAAAATCCATGATGATAGTGATAAAGCACAAATCAATGGATCAGATGAAGTAAATGATGAAGAGAGAAGCAATCATGATGGCCATGATATTAGTGGAGATGATGATAATGATGATGATGATGTTGACACTAAAAATGACAGCAATAATATCAGTGATAAGGCAGAGAGCATGGAAACAAAAGAGAATAGCCATGAAATCCATGAGGACAGTAAGGATATCAATGATCATGATAGTCATGATGGCAGCAAGGTGAGGACACTAAAGTGAGAAAAAATGAATCTTTTCCTTTAACATACCAAAGGGGAAGTAGGCATGTGTTTGTTGCCTCTATGTAATATTCCAAATTTTTAGCCTTCAAGCTAAATGGAATATTAGAGTTGTTTCATCTCTAGGAAGGTGAATAAATGGGTAGGGATGCCCATTAACCTCTTTAGAAGGATAAATAACACTCCTAATGTGAAAGGAGTAAGAATAAGAAGCTAATTTGAGCACCCTTGGGTGTGAACAGAAATGGGATCATGCTGATACAGTCAACTTTGACAAAGTCAACTAAGTTGTCTAGAAACATTGAACCTCCATTAGACAACGCAGTTTTGGTGGAGGACAACTTGCATGAGCTTGGTGGCACATGTGGTTGGAACCCATTGTGGAAAGGTTCACTTGATATATATGGAGAGGATGGGAGCCTTTGTTATTCATGCTTTTGTATTTTTATCTTTTGATCTTATCTATTTAGACTTGGCTTCCTCTTGTTGTTTAGCAGAGTAGTAGTGTTGATTAGCACCGAGTGTTCTTGAGCGGGAATCCCACCTTTTCCCTTGAGAGGCCTCTTGGGAGAGCTTGTCCTGTATTGCTCCACATCCAGGCTTAAGGCCAAGCATCATTCTTCAGTCCCAGTGTTATTTTTGTAGCAGGATATTGTTGAGTTGCAGGGTGCTGCAATGGAGGTTCCTTACACCACTTTCGGATCTGTTTCTCAGTAGAGGGTGCCTTCCTTCTCTTGAGAAAATAGCTAGGAATATTTCATATCACATTTCATATTTTGGCAGCAGGCCAAATTTTTTCTCATCTCCCACAGTGCAGTCCCTTGCAGGAACTGCATCATTTTGCATAGAGTTGCTGCAGCAGGGTTAAGACCCTTGTTTCTGAGCTAGTTTCCTAGGGAAAGGGCCAACCCTTCTCCCGGAAAGCTAGAGGAAGGGATACTCATCCATATTTTGTATTATTCAGATATATTTATGTAATTTTGTAGTAAGAATGCATTTTCTGAGCTGAATATTCAGATCTGCTCTTGTTTTACTTGTACTTTCATGAAACCCTTACCGAGTTGGCTTTATAATACAATAAGGAGGTCATATCTTCATTTTCTTGGCATATTATTCCACATAACTCTATATCCATGCTATTTTATCATTATACTATAGAAACCCTCAATAAAATAATGTTGTACATGCTTCAGTATTTTTATGCATAACTCAAGTCATGGGATTTGGTTATTTTTGAGCTAATAGGAAGTCGAGAGGTCTATTTAACATATCAAAATGGATTTATTTCTGATCCCCTTTTGTATGTGAGGGCCTAACATCGTATGCTAAGGGAACCAAGTGTTATTCCACCCAGTAAAAATGCAGATCTTTAGAAATAATGTTTTCAGGGTCTAATTTCTACATTTTCCCCACTTGGGAATGTGTATACATTCTTATTTTTTTGTTGTTTAACTCATTTGATGGCTATGTGTTCTTCAACACATCATATGAGTCTATGTTCTGGATCTCCAACTTAAGAATATCTTAAGATATTCTTATTGTTGTAGAAATTCCTTATTTTGGGATATTACAGTGGTATCAGAGCTTCAATATTGGCTCAACCTGTGGAACTCAGCCATGCAGCTATCAAGAGAATGAGAGATGAAAAGAAATAAGAATCCATTATGTGGAGGAAAAAGGTAAGATAGGCTTACAAATCTTCTTCCAAAATCTGTGCAGTGCATCGATGAAGATCTTAAGAAGATGAGAGGAGAGATGGAATCTCCTGAGGAGTTTGGATCTAGAGCCATATCTAGATTGGTACATGATAGGTGTGAGCATGCAGCTACACCCTATTATGCATAGTGAAATCAAATTCCTAGATCTGCTATGAAAGAGATGAAAGAAGAGGAAATGTCGAGAAATGAAACTCTTAGTAATTTCCTGCAAGAGTATGTCTCTCAAACTGAAAAGTTTAGAGATCATATTACTTTCAAAGAGTTTTTCAAGATCAATATGGAGAGGATCAAGCTACATGACATGGATATATTTTCTCTATTTACCTTTTATGGATCCCCAACTTGCTCAGCCAAATCTTGGTTGGAGGATTTGTGTACTTATTTGCAGCAGCACCAAGTTTCTGAAGAAGAAGCCATCAGAGTTGCAGCACTACACTTTGAAGGTAAGGCCTATGATTGGTGGATGTTTGAGTCATTTTCATTGAGAAATGTTAATACTTCTTCTTTTTCAAAGTTCACTAAAATATTGGTATAAAGGTTTGATAAAAAACATGAGACAATCAAACCAATGAAACTTTTGCATAAGTTGGGAGGACCTGCAAACTCAAAACCACTTCAGAAACCTATTGGAGGAGATCACATCTTGCATGATATCTTGCTAGAGGCATGATCTTTGTTTCATAACCTTGGACACGAGGGCATGAAGGTTCCTTTTGCAAAGAAGGATCCTCTTATTGAGCAGTTTTCTCCTATTCATATTGAAGATGAAGAGAAGGATGGGGGTTACAGTGCTGTCACATCTAGAACATATCTAGTGCCTCATGCAGAGGAATGAGGATCACATGCTACAACAGGAGGATTTCTTCTGTCATTGCGAGAAGTTGCCCAGGATCTCACATATGGAAGGAAAATTAATGAGCAGCATGATGGTGAGATGATATTGATGGAAGGAGAAGGTAGGGAGGAAGGACATCATCATTTAATGAGGAGCACACACCCCTATCTATTTCAGAGAGCTGGTACAAGGAGGAGGGAGACTGGTTTGTGATGTGAGGGCAAGGGCAAGGTTGCCCAACCATATGAAAAATCTTCTCTTGCCATGGATGTCTCACTACATGAGGGAATTCCACCAGGAAGGCCACCAGATTTGAAGTTGGTAAAAGGAATCTTGCTAGTTGGTTCACCACTCTTGGATTTTGGAGAGGTGAAGAGTTTTGAGGGAGGCTTTGAAATGGGGGATGTCAAAGTAGCAGGCAGCAACATAAGGAAAGCTTCACATGCCATATCACCAGCACTGTCTCTTGGGAGGATTGATCCATATTGGAGGTCTCAACTCTTGGTAGAGTACTCCAAGGATCTTGGTGCTTGCATGATTCTTGATGACCCTGATACATGGTAGATGATATGGTCATCTATTCTTATGGCAGAGTCTTCTTGACTAGATCTTCTATTCTCAAGGAGAAGCTGCTACATGCAGCACATGAGGACTTCTTTTCTATGCACTTTGATGCATATTTTTCTTTGATGGAGGAGTTCATTTGGGAGGGAATTCAGCATTACATATTTCAGAATATGGAGAGATGCATAGCTCAGATAGTGATAAAGAGGATCTCACAACCACTTCCACACTCTTTGGAGGTGAGGGAGAATTTACAGTTGAGCCATTTCAACTCAAGACCTCAAGTACATGATGGAGAATGTACAATTTCACTTTATGTTTTGTACTTTTTATCTTTATATGAGCAGCATATTGTACCAAGGGGGATTATTCCTTCTTTCATATTATATAATGATGTACTTGAAGCCATTTGTAGAATTGAGATTGGTTATCTCATTGGTGGTTTGTGGGGGAAGCCACATAGTTTTTGGTGTGCACCATTGACACCCTTTTGTACTTTCATGTTTATATCTTGTAAGATGTTTGTGACAGTGAAAAAGTGGCTAGAAAAGAAATTGTTTTTTTTTATTTGATGCAGGAAAAATATGCACTATGTTGGTCCCTTGTGTGGGACCTTGATCCACTTTCCAGTTGTCATATGACAACTTGTTTCTATTGGTTTTTGCTTCCATGTATTGTTGATATTTCTATGTTCATGGGGAGCTTTGTTTGGAGAGTGGGATATGAGTTGAATATGCCCATTTGGAGCATGATTCTCCCTAATTTTCATGATGCATGTTTCAGGAGAAGCAATGGGCAGCCCATGATTTACAAATTACATATTTCTTCTTCATGTGGGAGGAGCCATTTGGAGAATTTGAGTTTTTGGAGGAGGAACTTCATTGTTTATTTCTTTGATGGGGTAGCTTTGGCCACTCTTGTAGGTTATGATATTTCAACCCAAGATCAGCAGCAACCCCATACTTATCATAAATGGAGAGAGAAACCACTTGGTTGGGAAGATACAATCTCTCCATGCAGCCCCAACACATTGTATGTGTTGGGAAAAATACTGAGAGGGGGGGGGGGGGGGTGAATCAGTATTTAGGGCATACTCAACTTTTTACTTTTTCTTACTTCAAAACCCATATGCTACTTTTCTTAACCAGACTCGCGTATATACGCAGATATCCTTCATCAAACTCGCGTATACATAGAGATCTTATTATGCCATTAATTTTTTACTTAGTTCTATGCAACATTATTTCTTCTGATGACTAGATAACAGTAAGCATGTGCAGTAATAACAGAATAAACCATCACACATAAGCATCACACATGAACACCAGGATTTTAGGTCGAAACCCAAGTTGAGAGAAAACCACTGCTGCCTTTGTCTCAACCTTCAATATTTTATTATAAATAAAACATCTTACAATCCATGAACTAATATCAGACTACATACTCAAGACGTTAGAACCCACCCGTAGAAGGCTACAACCTTCTCTCATTTAACAACTTTCCTCCTCGGGAAGGGAGCCGCAACCCTCGCTCTCATTTACCAACCTCTCCTAGAAGGGAGCGTGACCCCTCACCCTCGTTTACCAAATTTCACCGGAAGGGAGCTACAACCCCCTAACTGAAGGCTTCAACCTTAAGCACCTTTGTGGACCACGTTTCATCAATTTTTACACTGGATCCAACCCACACAATTAAGCTCAAGGAACATTCATCAAACCAACAACTTTCTCTTATAGCAGGATAATCAATATTCAAACAACCCAGATCATCATTGATAGATAACAGTAGAATAGCAGAACAGATCAGACATTTCATACCACATACTTCAGAAAACCCTAAATTACATACACGCTTTTTTATCACTGAACATGCGTATATACGCACTTTCACAAATACCAACCTGCGTATACATTTGCACACATTTCAGAGCTGACTTCAATTCTCATACGCGCTTTTGCTGAATACAAGCAGTGTATATACGCGCTGCCTCCTCGATGAACCTGCGTATATATCTTCAGACATTTTAGGGTAGCGCAGCTTTCCAGAATAGACAAACAGCTTAGATCTTCATTCTTTGCTTTAGTACAGATTCGCTAGATCACAGATCTAATCATTCCATAAACAGATCTAGAAGATACATATACATTTCAGATCTAGAGATCCCTCTTCATCATTTTCTTCAAGGTGCATCATAAATTTAGATCTATCATCAAAATGTTACCCTTTCCATTCAGACATCCTTCAGAGTGTATAATCCATTCAAACCCAGACTCATGCACACTCTTGCACAATGATTCTCTTCTCCTTATATAGATTTAGCCTTTGTCAATACCATGAGCCAAAACCACATAAATTCCAATGGTATTCTGGTAGGGATCACATAGCGGAACCATCATTCAATACAATGGGTCAATACCATGGTAGTTACCCCGGGGTTTACAAAATTTCGTGCTTTTTCCCATACGCGACTTGGCATGTTATTTCCCGTGTATCACTGCTGTGTACAGACAAATCCGCGTATGCCTTGAGACATACTCTTTTCATCATGTTACGGCACATACGGCATTCCTTCCATCATTTACCTTAAATACTCATTGTAGATACATCAGTTACATCATTTAACAATTTCATCAAGTCGAAACTGACTTCATTAATTAGGTTGCCATCATCTTCATCAAGTGGGTTGCCATCAAGGACAACACTCTGCATCATATTGCCAACAATCTCCCCCTTTGGACTTCATGGCAACCACGATGGTGTTTGATCACCACAATAGATAGATACATTAAGCATAATGATATTTTCCCCTATTCAAACACCATGTCACTCTCCCCCTTTGACATCTAGGGAAAAGGGCGGATCAAAACCAACACAAGGTTGTTTTCTCCTCATGTAGATAGAAAAGCGTTGTAGATTTGATGTGCATTGAAGTTACCATGCTCCCCCTGAGTTCATGCTGAATCTTCAAACATATTTTTCAATGAAGTACATGACTCTATGACCTTCCTATCACCAAGGACTCATACTTACATCAAAGATTCAACCAAGTGGATTTACATATCATACTCAAATACCCAACCAAGTGGGTTTACACAATTTTGACTCAACTACAACCAAGTGGATTTACATATGTGACTCAAGTACCCAACCAAGTGGGTATACAAATTTTAACAAGTCCTTACATGACTAAATATTACAATGTTACATCATAGGTCTTAACATGACCTTTTCATCAAATTACAAATATGAAATTTTATAACCAATACCAAAAAGACCTCAAGAGAGAGATCATATTTCAGAACCATCATAATGCCAACAATGTATTATGCTCAGCAAGGCTAATGCTCCCCCTGAAAATGTGCATCCAAGCATCCTTTCCATATGACCAAGGCTCCTCCTTAGCTTGTGCAACCTGAAACTCTTTCAACAGCAAGTTATCAGCAACAATCTCTGCATGATCTGTACTTATCTCTGAATCATAAGACTTCCATCTCATCCATGTGTGAAAACAAAGAAAATTGTTGGGAAAAATACTCTTCAGCAAAAAGCAAACAGGGCTCATCCATAATCTTATCATAAGAAACCATGTATCATGTCATCATCATTTAGAACTGAGAAATAAGCAGATATAGTGCCAGTAATACAATCATTATTAGTGAGACTGATGCTCCTCCTGAACCTGTGCTCCTAATCTTCAACTGTTATACTAATTTTCTTATCATAAATTCATACGTGACTGTCTCCACTGTAACTCGCATGTATACGCGTCTTTAGTTCATAGAACTCGTGTATGGAAAGTGAAACATTGAAAACTTCACATTCCTTCATCTCCCCCTGAGTTTGTACCACCTGTACCTGTCTTCTTTACATCAGATGCTCTGTCAGACATAAACATAACCAGAATAACCAAAACCATCATGGCAATCACCATACATTGCTCCCCCTGTGATGATACATTACTAATCTCTATAATGTATCTCACATAATTTTTGCAATCATTACGAGAAGTAAGCTTCAGAAGCGGATGACTGCAGTAGGGTCAATATTCCCTACGTTTCTGACCGGTCCTCCTTCTTTTTCCAACTTTGCTTGAACTTTCTTATTGTGTGCTGGAAGTTCTCCAATTTTTCAGATCTATTCATCCTGCATTCTTTTTCTACATGTCCATACTTGTTACAAGTATAACATCTTATGTGACTAGAAAAGTAAGCATAAGGATCATAGTATGTTTTTCTATTCTTTCTTCTATTGCAATCAGTTGCTTTGTGACCATACTTGCTACATGAAAAACAATATCCTTTGAAAAAACTAGAGTACCTTTCTGTGTAGAATATGTTTGTTTGTGACTGAAACAATATGCTTCTGCAATTGGCTGCAACATGCCCATAATTATGAAATTTAATGCATTCAACATTATTGAATGATTTCCTTTGAGATTTCATGATTGTAGGTTGACCTTTAGTTTCTTTCAACACTTCAGGTTTTGCTTTGACATCCTTTGAATCTTTAATTGCGAACTAGATTCTCCTTTGACAGTTTCATGAAAACCAAGGCCAAGTTTAATAGAAGGAGACCTTTGATTACTAAGAATATTGTCCAGAATCTTAGTGCTATCTTGAAACCTCAAGAGTTTATCCCTTTCTTCTAATTTACCTTTGAGAATGTTTACCTCAACCTCCAATTTTTGGGATTTCTTCTTCATGCTTTCTTCGACCCTTTTTCCTTCTTCTACTTGATCATTTAATTTTAAGATTTCTTCCTTCAACCAATTTTCTTGATCTTGACATGTTTGTAGAAGTTCTTCATTCTTCTTATTTTATTTTTTTCAGATCTTCTTTGAGAGAGATGATTTCCGCTTCAAGTCCTTCCTTTTCAAATGATTGTAGAGGTTCTTTATTCTTCTTATTTGATGATTCAAGATCTGCTCTCAGAGAGATGATTTCTACTTCAAGTCCTTCATTCTTCTTATTTTATTTTTCCAGATCTTCATTTAAATCATTGATTTCTACTTCAAGTCTTTTATTTCGATTGCTTCCATAATTGTACAACTTTTGATACTTGTCTACCTGTTCATTCAGAATTTCTATTTGTCCTTTCAGTTGGGGGATCATCTCATTGTAGATACCATCTCTTTCTTTAAATGATCTTTGCTGATCTTCAACTTTAATCTTGAGAGCTTCTTCTAGATCCATAACATTACTTTCACTATCTTTACCATTGCATGCACAAGAAAGTGAATCACAAGAACCACATTCAATACCTGTTTTATTTTCCTCATTTTCTGCTGCACATGTTTTCTGAGAAATATCCTTTTGAGTAGCCTTCTTCTTTTGCTTCCTTGCCTTGAGCACTAGTAGATCTTGGTCAGAATCTTCTTCATCTTCACTTGAAATTTCATTATTATCTTCATTTGCATAATAACTCTTTCCCTTTATCATGATTTTCTCTATAAGGACATTTAGCAGCATAATGACCATCTCTTCCACAATAAAAACATTTTAAGGGAAGCTTACCTTTGAATCTTCCAGTACCTGGTTGGAGTCTTCTCACAAAATTTTCTTCTTCTTCTTCTTCTGATATGTAACTTGATTCCTTGACAACTTCCTTTTCTTTTCCTTTTGCACACGCCTTAAAAGAAGCTTCTTTGATTTGAGAGGAACTTCCTTGTCTCATTTCATAAGCAGTCAGAATACCATGTAGTTGAACAATAGTAAGAGTTTGTAGATCGTGCCTTTCTTCAATAGCTGATACTTTTGACTCAAATTTTGAAGTCAAAGATCTTAAGACTTTTTCCACCAGAGTAGTATCGGTTATGGTTTCACCCAAATTTCTCATACGATTTACAATATCATCTAGACGTAAAAATAAATTGGCAATACTCTCATCACTATGCATCCTTAAATTTTCATATTCAATTCTGAGAGTTTGGAATTTTGCACCTTTTACCTTTGTATCTCCTTCATAGCTTAGAATGATTTTGTCCCATATTTCTTTTGCTGAATTTAGCTGCATCACTTTAGCAAATTCTGTTTCAGACATGCTTCCTAATAAGACATTGATAGCTTTGGCATTGATTTCATATTTCTTCCTTTCTGCTGCATAAGTAGGAATACTTGTCGGATACTGATAACCTCCTTCCACAATTGCCCATACTTCTGCACCAAGACTTTGCAGATATTCTTTTGTTCGTATCTTCCAGAATAAAATATTATTTCCATTGAATAAAGGTGGATTTATAGACATTATCCCTTCATGAATTCCCATTGCGACGGATCTCCTTCAAGCGATCAAGCTTCTGCAGAAGGACTTGCTCTGATACCAATTGTTGGGAAAAATACTGAGAGGGGGGGTGAATCAGTATTTAGGGCATACTCAACTTTTTACTTTTTCTTACTTAAAAACCCATACGCTACTTTTCTTAACCAGACTCGCGTATACACGCGGATATCCTTCATAAAACTCGCGTATACACAGAGATCTTATTATGCCATTAATTCTTTACATAGTTCTATGCAACATTCATTCTTCTGATAATTAGATAATAGTAAGCATGTGCAGTAATAACAGAGTAAACCATCACACATGAACACCAGGATTTTAGGTGGAAACCCAATTCGGGAGAAAACCACCACTGCCGTTGTCTTGGCCTTCAATATTTTATTATAGAGAAAACATCTTACAACCATGTACTGGCGCAGACTCATACCAGCACGTAGGCACCCAACTGCAGAAGGCTACAACCTTCTCTCATTTACCAGCCTCTCCTAGAAGGGAGCTACAACCCCCTGCTCTTGTTTACCAACCTCTCCTGGAAGTGAGCTATGACCCCCTGCTCTCGTTTACCAGCCTCACCTGGAAGGGAGCTATAACCCCCTGACTGAAGGCTACAACCCTCAGCACCACCATGAACCACGTTTCATCAATTTTCACACTGGATCCAACCCACACAATTAAGCTCAAGGAACATTTCATCAAACCAAAAACTTTCTTTATAACATCATAATCAATATTCGAACAACCCAGATCATCATTGACAGATAGCAGTGAAATAGCAGAACAGATCATACATTTCATACCTCATACTTCAGCAAACCCTAAATTACATATGTGCTTTTTCTTCACTGAACCTGCGTATATACGTGCTTTCACAAATACCAACCTGTGTATACATCTGCACACATTTCAAGGCTGACTTCAATTCCCATACGCTCTTTCTCCTTGATGAACCTGCGTATAGATCTTCAGACATTTTAGGGAAATGCAGCTCTCCAGAATAGATAAACAGCTCATATCTTCATTCTTTACTTCAGCACAGATTCGCCAGATCACAGATCTGATCATTCCATAAACAGATCCAGAAGATACATATATATTTCAGATCTAGAGATCCCTCTTCATCATTTTCTTCATAGGTGCATCATAGATTCAGATCTATCATCAAACTGTTACCCTTTCCATTCAAACATTTTTCAGAGTGAAGTATACATTCAAACCCAGACTCATGCACACCTTTTGCACAATGATTTTCTTCTCCTTATATAGGGTTACCCTTCATCAATACCACATAAATTCCAATGGTATTCCTGGACGGGATCACATAGGCGAACCATCATTCAATACAATGGGTCAATACCATGGTAGCTACCCCTGGTTTTACAAATTTAGAGAGTTTTTTCCCATACGCGACTTGGCACGTTATTTCCCACGTGCATACGCTACTTCGTCTAGACAAATCCATGTATGCCTTGAGACATACTCTTTTCATCATGTTCTGGCACATAATGAAATTCCTTCCATCATTACCTTCTGTACTCATTGTAGATACATCATATTTACATCATTTAACAAGTTCATCAAGTCAAGAACAACTTTGTCAAGTAGGTTGCCATCATCTTCATCAAGTGGGTTGCCATCAAGGACAACACTCTGCATCATATTGCCAACAATATGCACCCTGGGTTGAGGATCTTTCTGAGCTAACTATATTGGCTCATTTCATTTGGATTATAGCATGGGTGTGGGAGTCACTCATTAGGAATAATATTTCCCATGTTCATCTTAAATCCTACCTTGAGGAGGCCATTGGACAGCAGGGAGGTTTCCACTTACATCTTCCACCTTTCTATGATGTGAGCCATATGGTTTTGCATGCTTGGGAGGAAGCATTGGAGGACAAATTTGTAGTATATTATGTTGAGCAATGGTGGAGACTTTTGATGAGGAGGCTGTTAGCCACCTATAAGATTTGTTATATCAAAATGTGGCTAAATCATTTTTTGAGCCTTCAAGAAACAGTTTTATTGCTAAAAATGTTATCTCTTGAAGACTCATGAAGACATCATGCCCGTTGTTTAAATCTTCACTACTGTTTCCATTGTAAACTCTGAAAATATATTGTTTTCCATGAAGAAAAGACTGCTACAAAACTCCATTTTTCCCCTCCATCCACTCAAAACTAACCTTCATTTTATTCCTTCTTTCCCCCATAAAATTCTTCTATTTTTCATTTATTCCCCTTTATCCTTCATGAAAATCCTTTTACAAAGTTTAAAACTCACTTTTGAACTTTTCCGAAACCCCCAAATCCATCAGAAAACCTTGAAAAAATCATAAAAATACATTTTTTTGTATTAAGGCTTAAGCCCCTTTGGACTAAGTCCTAACCACTTCCCCACATGTGCCTTGGCGCTAGAAGGAAGCAATAAAACATTTCGGTGCTTATCGCATCGAAACAATCGACACAACGCAAGTCTTTTTTTTTATAAGTCTCCCGATGCGATTGGCCCTTTTGCATATAAACTCCCGATCCCTTGCTTTCTTTGAAAAAACCAAGAGTTAAAGACCGAAAGTGCGTATCGCATTGGAAATAATTAGAGCGCACAAGTATTTTTTGTTGTATTAAGACCTTCGATATGATGAGCCCCATTTTTTATAAGCCCTGATCCCATTGCCACTTCATATAACCTTAGAACCCGCAATCGGGTCCTAAAATTTGTGAATAAACCCATCTCCGATGCCTTTTTCCTTTGTATATTCACAAAACCCCATTTTCCTAAGTTTTTGTATAAAGTCCGCCGGTTCATGTTTTCAACGATAAAGACCATTTATCTTTTACCAATCGACGATCCATGCTATCTCACATTGGAGAATTTCAAATGGGTAGATTGAAAGACCATCACCATGCTTCCGATGCCGATTGGCACCCTTCCACATAAACCCTGGTCCCTTTTCTATTCCATATATCCAAGGCCCCACAACCGGGCGCCAAGCCTTTTATATATAACCTTCCCCAAGCCCTTAAACCTTTGTATTTAATAAAAAATCTGCCTTTATTATATTATAAAGGGGCCCGTTGTTTCATTGGTTAAATCCTTTCTCACCGTTGATTTTTAACCAATCAAATGGTTAGTGTTGTATCGCATCGGAGGTTTCCATTGGTGCATTATAATATTTTATTGCTCCCCCTCCAATTGGCCACTCCTCTGATTCATTTTCCACCATCAATATGATCTGCAGATCGACGACCATCACTTAATCGCTTCGGTGCTCCCATGTCCATTGCCCTGCCAATCACGAAGCTCCGATTGCATCTGGACTGTCCATGTGTCTAGATCAGACGGTCCAGATCTTTCCTCCCAACTTTGGTTAAAAATCATTTATACCCCACTGTGTAATGTTTTTCAGCCAATCCTAGCCATTGATCTCTATAGATCAACGGCACATATTAACCTTCCTCCACCTCATGTTTTATTTCTTTATACCCCAGATCAGATCCTAATCGTTGATCTTGTACATCTAACAGTTCATAATAATCCCGACAGGCCTGCCTCCTGTGGATCTTTCCTTCCTCAGCTTGAATCTCAGCTGTCCAATCTTGATCCAACATCTTAGATTGAAACTTCCCCACCTCTTTCTGCCTGTGCAGCTATCTAATATCGCGCTCGCTCTCCACTGTAAGATCTAAGACCCCATATCCAACAGTCGACGTGCGTTTTCATGTAACTTCAAGCACGAAGGTTAATTTCCTAAGGGCTACGTGATATGGGTAGTATTCAATTTCCATGTGTCACCTTCTAATGCATATCGCATTCGAAATGGTGAAACCACCTACCCACCCTTTCGCCGTGCGAAAGTCGTGGTTTTCTCCTCTGAAACCATTTTCCCCTTTCCACGTCATTACATCACGTGAACGCCCCGCCGTTGATCTCAGTAGATCAATGGCTTAGATCTAATCTCCCATTGCATTATCTCCCTCCGCCTTCACCAAAGGATTTTAACGAGCAATCCTCATCATTGATCTTAGGGTCCAATATGATCTGACGGTCTAAGATCGTTCGGAAACCCCATTTTCCCTTCCAATGATTTTTCCACTGCAAAGGATTTTAACCTATTTTCTTTGGATTTTCCGCCATTACATAGTAAAGTGGCCCTTCTCCATTGTATTTCCCTGATTGATCTTGACCGTTGATAAGAGCAAGATCTACGGCCCGGACTTAATCCTATGCACCATTCCTCTAAACCGCCTCCTTCTAATCCCCGCAAGCGAATCTCCACCATTAGATGCTTTCATCCAACAGATGCGACCTAATACGCAACCCCTCAAGTAGTCAAACCAAAAAATACGCAGGATTTTCTTAATATTTTCTTTTTGTGCAGGTATTAAAACATTTCCCCATTGTTTTAAAATAAGAATAAATCCAAGGATGACGATCCTCCTGATTTTATATTTATCAAAGAGAATTACTATGAAGGGTTCAATGCCATGTTTCATCAGTGCATCATGAGCACCGATGCCATAAGAACCCTTTTTGGCACCTGCACATCAACAAGACACAACAATATTAATACAAATCAAAGAGTATCAATGTTGAAGATTAAAACAAGCCAGAAATGAAGATTAAAGATTAATTCCACAGTTTAATGGATTACAACTAAGATCAACTATCAAAAGCATAATCCACTAAATTAAACACAAATAAAATAATTTCTATCAGACAGGGGATGCCTCCACTGCCACATCAGAGGCTTATTGATTCCTCTCAGCTACCAAATTGCCACCTGTAGCCTCAAAGTGTTCGACAGAGGGCCTAGTTATGATCAGAGCAGACGATATTTTCCCAATACAGTCAAACAGTTAATTCAGCCAAAAGGATTAATTACAAAAATATTAGCAGATTTATTACACGATGACACAGAGCCTTAAAGTCAACAAATGCTCTCCACTGAGCTTAATTATTAATGCAAACAATTAATACAGAGGAAATATTTGTAAACTTCTTCGAGCCCCTCAAAGGCTGAGAAGCATTAATCTGTATTAATTGAACCTGGGAGATCTTTTATCCCATCCCACCTCCTCATTTCTTCGATAAATACTCCTATAGAAGATGAGAAAATGTTGGTTGAAGAACTTTGAAATATACTCGTGCTTGAAATTTCTACCTGTAAATAGTATTCAAAGGCTCTTGAAGCTTTGTTTGTGATAGAATACTTAGGTTGAGAAGTGAAGATGATTGCTGAACTAAAACATTGGACCTGAAGATTGTAACTGGTTTGACATCAATAACAAGCTGTTTCTTGGGATCTTGGTCTATATCACTGGTGAAGTGCTCCTTTCTGTGTAATTGTTTTCCTTTTGTGTATGCCATTTTTTCCATTAATTCTCTGATAAATAACAACAAGCATAGAGTTAGGACCTACTGTTTACAGTACCCTTCTCTGACTGATAAGATTTATCTCAATGTTTTCCTCCAATTTGTTTATTTAAGAATGATTTAATACAGTATAAGCAGTTAGGAATGATGGCGTTCCCTAGTCCTACTGTTTTCTTTAAACATTGTTCTTTGATGTTATTTTCATCATTTTCTTATTAAAGATAGACTATAAAAGTGACGGTGTGCCCTGTTTTCTAGCTTCTTTCTCCAAAGGTAAGTCCTTAAAGTTTCCCTTAGTGTTTGCTGAAAGAAGACTAGGTTTAAAAGTACCTTATCTGATCTTAAGTTGCACTTTGTTTCTCTTATGTTTTTTCATACTTTCTGAAGGTAATCATGTGGACTACTAGATTGTTTGTCAATTGAGTTTCTTTAATACGAACTTGCCCAAGAAATTTATGTTGAGCCCTGTTCTTGGTTGGTTTTAAAGAGTTACTTAAGATGCTTTTCTTGTTTGGACTGACTATAAATCCTTGTTGAAATTATTATCAGTTTCCACCCCTCCAACACTTTATTGTTTCCATTCCATATTTTTAATCTCAATGATCTTGTGATATAGATGACTTGCCCCTTGGATCAATCTTGATGTTGTTGTTCAATTAAAGCCCTATTATGACTCCATATCCCAATGGACTAAAAACCAGTGTTATATCTATATTTTTAGCCAAATCTTGTTCTGATCACTTGCAACTTCACACACTACAAGAAAAAACCACATTGGTGAGGGTCATGCTTGTGACAGACCTTTAAGGTCTGTCACCAATGTCACATATGGTGACGGTCCTTAAAAAACCGTCACTGTAAGTGTATATACTGATGGTCCTTTATGGTCCGTCACCAAAGACATTTTCAATGACACTTTTGGTCAGGGTCATTAAAGGCCCATCACTAATTCTCTCTTTCGTGACACTTCTAATGATGAAATTTTAATGACCCTCACCAATGCTCTTTTTGTTACTTTTGGTGACAGTCAAAAAATGTCCATCATCATTGATAATTAAAAAATTGTGATTGTAAGTGTATATAGTGATGGTCCTTTATGGTTCGTCACCAAAGACATTTTCAATGACACTTTTGGTGAGGGTCGTTAAAGTCTCATCACTAATTCTCTCTTGGGTGAAACTTCTAGTGAAAAAATTTTAATGACCCTCACCAATGCTCTTTTTGTTACTTTTGGTGACAGTAAAAAAATGTTCGTCATCATTGATCATTCCAATGAGTTTTTGATGATGCTATGTGCCTGTTAATATAGTTTTTGTCAAAAGATAACGATTTAATGCCATTATTGTGGAGTATTTTTTATAATATTTCTAAGGCCATAGTGGTTAGGGTCAATCAAATTTTTAAGAAGTAATTAGTGTGTATTATTTCCCTCAAGTAATGACTAGTCGAATAGAGATTTCCTATGAGTCAACACATGATTCATATCTATTATGTTTATTATCTATAAAATTCCCTTTAGATAAAGTTCCACTATTGTGTGTAGGAAATATATTATTTATGTTGGCAATATGATGCAGAGTGTTGTCCTTGATGGCAACCCACTCAATGAAGATGAAGACATGAGAATGTTGACATGTGTTGTCCTTGATGGCAATCCACCTGATGAAGTTTGTCTTCACCTGATGGACTTTGTAAATGATGTAAATCTGATATGAAATGATGTTTGTTAGCAATATGAAGCTGAGTGTTGTCCTTGAATGGCAACCCACTTGATGAAGATGATGACAACTTACTTGATGAAGTTGTGCTTGATAGAATATGTCTTGATGAACTAAATCTGATGTATCTACAGTGAGTACAGAAGGCAATGAAGAAAGGAATTCAGCATGTGCTAAATATATGGTGAAAAGAGTATTTCTTAAGACATACGTGGATCTTTCTAGGAGAAGTCGCGTATGCACGCGGGAAACAACGTTCCAAGTCGTGTATGGGCAAAAGCGCTCATAAAGTGCAAAACCAGGGGTAACCACCATGGTATTGACCCATTGTATTGGGTAATGATTCGTCTAAATGACCCCGTCCAGGAATACCATCGGAAGTAATGTGGTTTTGGCTCATGGTATTGAAAAAGGGTAAACCTATATAAGGAGAAGAAATTCATTGTACAAATCATGAGTGTGGGAGCAAGATGTCTGAGCTTGAATGAATACTTCTCTGTGAAGTATATCTGTATGGAAAGGGTAAAGGTTTGATGATAGATCTGAATCTATGATGCACTTATGAAGAAATGATGAAGCGGGATTTCTAGATCTGAAATGTACTTGTATTTGCTAGATCTGTTTATGGAGTGATTAGATCTATGATGAGGCAAACATCTGTCTGAAGTAAAGGGTTGAATCTGAATTGACTGTCTGATCTGAAGAAGTATGCAGCTCTGTAATGATTGAAGATCCATACGCTACTTCGCCGCAGAGGAAGCGCGTATATACGCGGCTTCGCTGAAGAAAAAGCCCGTATGCGCAGTGAAGTTTATGTATAGATGTATACGCTAGTTTATATGAACGGAAGTGCATATATACGTGACATCAGAGAAAGGAAAGCGCGTATGCAAACTAGGGTTTGCTGAAGTATGGGGTATGAAATGTCTGATATGATCTGCTCTGTTTTAGCTATCTGTTGTTGATGTTTGACTGTGCTTAAATGTATGAAGAGGGTCCAGTCTGGAAATATGATGAAATGTGGCCTGCAAGTTGTGTTCTATTGAAGTTGTTGGATCCAGTGTGAAAATTGATGAAACGTGGTCCATATTGGTGCTGAGGGTTGTTGCCTTCAGTCAGGGGGTTGTAGCTCCCTTCCAGGTGAGGCTGGTAAACGAGATCGGGGGGTCGTAGCTCCCTTCCAGGTGAGGCTGGTAAACGAGAGCAGGGGGTCGTAGCTCCCTTCCAGGAGAGGCTGGTAAACGAGTCAGGGGGTTGGAGCTCCCTTCCAGGAGAGGCTGGTAAACGAGCGCAGGTGGGTGCCTGCGTGCTGGTAGGAGTATGCACCAGCACATATGTTGTAAGATGTTTTCTCTATAATAAAATATTGAAGGCTAAGCAACTGCAGCGGTGGTTTTCTCCCGACTTGGGTTTCCACCTAAAAATCCTGGTGTTCATGTGTGATGCTTTGTGTGATGGTTTATTCTGTTCTTACTGCACATATTTACTGTTTATTGAACATCTGATGAATGAATAATGGAATGATATAAGCAAAGAACTAATGACATAATTAGATCTCCGTGTATACGCGAGTTGCATGAAAGATATCCGCGTGTATATGCGATTTTACTAAAGGAAAGTAGCGTATGGGTTTTAAGGAATGAAAAAGTGAAAAGTTTTGAGTATGCAGTAAATACTGATTCACCCCCCCTCTCAGTATTTTTCTCAACAATTGGTATCAGAGCAGGTCCTTCTGCAGGAGCTTGATCGCTTGAAGGAGATCCGTCGCAATGGGAAGTCAAGAAGGAGTAATGTCTATAAAGACACCTCTATTAAATGGAAGCAATCCGACATTTGGGATGGTACAAACAAATGCTTATCTACAAAATCTTGGTGCAAAGGTATGGGAAATCATGAAAGAATGTGAACTAGAAGAAAACACTCAACTCAAAGTAAGCCTAGAAGAAAAGAACATAATCATAGAGACTCTTGAAAATCAACATGAAGCAAGAGAAAAACGCATTGAGGAATTGGAGTGTGAAGTAGTAAGTCTAAGGAAAGATAATGAGAAAGTGAAATCTCTCAATCTTAGATTTTCTAAAGGTTTAGAATCCTTAGATGAGATTATCAAGGTACAACGGTCTCCTCTTATAAAAACAGGTCTTGGATATACTGGGGAATCTTCCCAGACTTCAGCAGCCACATCTGGTTCACTACATTCAGCCACTCAGCAAGGGAACAAAGGATCTTTACAGGTAAAGCATGATCATCTCAATTCAAGGAACACTAACAGGGAGATATTTCAAGGAGGTTACAACCAACAGGTAAATTCAAATAGAAGATTTCATGATCGCAGAAATTTCTACTTCAATGGTCAATGTTTCTCATGTCACAATTTTGGTCATAAAGTTGTTCAATGTGTTGCCTATAAAACCATCATGACAAGAGAAGCAAGAGAGAAAAGGATGAATATTGAACCAAAGAATAACACCTACAACAACTTTTCGCCTCTTCAAAACGAAGTTGAATGTACTTATTGCAATAACTTTGGTCATGAAGAATCTGAATGCAGGAGCAAGGTCCAACCAAAAGAACATGTTCCCTCAAGCTCTAAAGTATGGAAAGAGAAAGAAATACCGGTTGAAAATTGTGGGATAGCATTATTTGCGGAAGGTGAAGAAAATCAATGGTACATTGATAGTGGGTGCTCAAGACACATGACAGGTGACAAAAGCAAACTTCTTGCATATGATGCTCTAGAAAAGGAAAAGAAAGTTACATTTGGAAATGATACTCTTGCTATAATTAAAGGAAAAGGGTCAGTTTTTCTGAAAGAAAAGGTAAAGGCTAAAAATGTCATGTATGTGGATGGATTAAGGCATAACCTGTTAAGTGTAAGTCAAATGTGTGATCAAGGAACAGAAGTGGTCTTTAGTTCAAAAGAATGTGTGGTTCGTGATCTTGATACAGGTAAAATCATTATTAAAGGAAAAAGGAATCCAAGCAACCTGTATGTACTGAATAGCATAGATCAATGTTACTTGAGCAAGTCTTCAGAAAATTGGCTATGGCATAGAAGGCTGGGGCATCTGAGTTTCTCTCAAATCAACAAAGCAAGTAGACTTCAAGCTGTTCGTGATCTTCCCAAAGTCAATCTTCCAGAAAGTATCATATGCAAATCTTGTCAATTTGGTAAGCAGACCAGAGTACGATTTAATGCCAAAGAAGGATCATCAAGTAAGCCTCTTGAACTCATTCATACTGACATCTGTGGACCTATGAGGAAAAATTCATTATGTGGGGAAGAATACTATATCTTATTTATTGATGACTACTCTAGAATGTGTTGGATCGGGTTCATTAAGCACAAAGATCAAGCATTTGAAAAATTTCAGAGCTTCAAAGCTTTGGCAAAAAATGAATTAGATCTAAAACTCAAGTGTCTTAGATCTGATCGAGGAGGAGAATATTCATCAAATGAATTCTTTGAATTTTGTGAGCAACATGGCATAAAAAGAGAGTTCTCTGTAGTAGGCACTCCACAACAAAATGGTGTAGCAGAAAGAATGAATAGAACAATTGTTCAAATGGCTAGAGCTATGCTTGCTGATTCTGGTATTCCTGACATGTTCTGGAGTGAAGCAGCACATACAGTAGCTAACATTCTCAACAAGGCTCATGTTCGGGTAAATAGTGACAAAACTCCATATGAACTCTAGTATGGTAACTCTCCCATTGTGAAGCATTTTAAAGTTTTTGGAAGTAAATGCTTTATCAAAAATAATGATGAAAAGCTTGGCAAGTTCGAACCTAGATATGATGAAGGGATATTTCTTGGTTACTCATCTTCAAGCAAAGCATACACTTGTTACAAAAAAAGGCTTCGAAAGATTGTTGAATGTATTGATGTTGTTATTGATGAGTCTCCTGCAGCTCCTAAAGAAGAAAAAAAAACAAAAAAAGAAGATGATTGTGACATATGGCCTTCTACATCAAATGAAAATGATATAGACAGTGGATCCAATGAAGAACCTGAAAATGATCTATCTGAAAAAGCTCCATCCAGATATGTTCAAAAGTATCATCCTGAATCTCAAATTTTGGGAGACAAGGAATCAGGTGTACGAACAAGGAGAACTCTTGTGGGATCTTCTAGTCATCTGGCACTTCTATCCACAATTGAACCACACAATTTCAATGAAGCTAGCAAATATGAATGTTGGAATCATGCCATGGATGAAGAGCTTGATCAAATTGAAAAGAATGACACTTGGGAATTGGTACCAAGACCACATGATAAAAATGTCATTGGAACTAAATGGATTTTCAAGAACAAGTTAAATGAGAATGGGGATGTTGTAAGAAACAAAGCTAGACTGGTTGGCAAAGGGTATACTCAACAAGAAGGTATAGACTTTGAAGAAACATTTGCTCCTGTAGCTAGACTTGAAGCCATAAGAATGTTTCTTGCCTTTTCAAGTTATCAACAAATCAAAGTTTATCAAATGGATGTCAAATCTGCTTTTCTTAATGGTGATCTAGAAGAAGAAGTATATATAGAACAACCGGAAGGATTCATTTTGGGCAATGATGAAAATCTTGTTTGTAGACTTAAAAAGGCTCTATATGGTCTCAAACAAGCTCCAAGGTCTTGGTATTATCGTCTTGAAAAATATCTTCATCAACAAGGATTTTCAAAAGGATTCCATTGAGAAAGTACTATACACAAAATTGAAAATGTCTTTACTTGGGGAACTAACATTCTTTCTTGGCTAAGTACATCAAACTGCAGATGGTATATTCCTATCTCAAGCAAAATATGTCAAGAAAATTCTGAAAAAGTATGGCATGGAAGAATGCAAACCTGTAAGCACACCAATGATAACCGGATGCAATCTCAGTGCTCATGATGATTCTCCCACGGTGAATCAACCAGATTACAGATCAATGATAGGGAGTCTACTTTATCTCACTGGAACTAGACCAGACATTATGTATGCAGTTGGGATTGTTGGACGATTCCAAGCTAATCCAAAAGAGTCTCACCTTCAGGCTGTTAAAAGAATTTTCAAATACCTACAAGGAACTCAAGACCTTGGTCTATGGTATCCAAAGAATGTTGATCTTACTCTTCACGCTTACACTGATGCAGATTGGGCTGGATGTGTTGATGATCGGAAAAGCACTAGTGGTGGTGCATTTTATATGGGACCCCGGTTAGTATCTTGGTTCAGCAAAAAGAAAAATTCTATTGCCTTATCTACAACAGAAGCAGAATATGTGGTTGTCACTTCTTGTTGCACTCAACTCCTTTGGATGATGCAAACTCTACAAGATTTTCAAATCAAATGTAAACCTCCTATCCCCATTAAGTGTGACAATACAAGTTCCATCAGCATTTCAAAGAATCCTATTATGCATTTGAAGACCAAGCACATTCCCATCAAGTATCACTTCTTACGTGAACAAGTGCTTGAGCAAAAGGTGAAGTTGGAGTATGTTCCCTCCAAAGAACAAGTTGCTGATATCTTTACCAAACCTCTGCCCAGGGAAGCGTTCGAGTATCTAAGATTTGCCGGGGGAGGCAGTGTCTTTCGCTGTCAAAAGAACAAACCTACAAATTTAAAGATGGTATTGGATACGCGGTTTCAACATACACAGATATACGCGGAAGTTCCGCACGTAAACCGCGTATGTCCGATTGTCACAATTTCTATTTGGAGTCGCCTTTAGCATACCGCAAAGGTCGCTTGGTATCTCTTATACCGTTTTGTATCTCCGGTGGTGTTCAAATATACCCATTTCTAATAAAGATGCTCTGATGATTTGTTGGTGAAAGTGTTCAGATGCACAAACTGGGGGAGCCCAATACATGGAAAGGATGCTTGGATGGCCGTATTCGGGGAGCAAGACATTGCTGAGTATAATGCATTGATGGCATTATGATGGTTCTGAAATATGTTCTCTTTCTTGAGGACTTTCTGGTGTTGGTCTTAAATAGTCATTTGTTGAAAAGGTCTTGTTGAGACCCATGATGTAAAATTGTAATATTCAGTCATGTAAGGACTTGTCATTTTTGTAAACCCACTTGGTTGGGTAGCTGAGTCAAATTTTGTAAACCCACTTGGTTGGGTAGCTGAGTTGAAATGTGTAAATCCAATTGGTTGGGCACTTGAGTCTCATATGTAAATCCACTTGGATGGATCTTTGATGTAAGTATGAGTCATTGGTGATAGGAAAGTCATAGAGTCATGTACTTCATTGAAAATTTGTTTGAAGATTCAACATGAACTCAGGGGGAGCTTGGTCACTTCATTTTACATCAGATTTGCAGAACGCTTCTTCTACATGTGGAGAACAGGGGGAGAGTGTGTTGGTTTTGATCCGCCCTTTGCCCTTGATGTCAAAGGGGGAGAGTGACATGGTGTTTGAATGAAGATAATGGTGTCAAAGAATAGGGAGAGTGACATGGTGTCATTGTATTCTTAATGTACGTATCTGTTGTGGTGATCAAACACCATCGTGGTTGCCATCAAGTCCAAAGGGGGAGATTGTTGGCAATATGATGCAGAGTGTTGTCCTTGATGGCAACCCACTCAATGAAGATGAAGACATGAGAATGTTGACATGTGTTATCCTTGATGGCAATCCACCTGATGAAGTTTGTCTTCACCTGATGGACTTTGTAAATGATGTAAATCTGATATGAAATGCTGTTTGTTAGCAATATGAAGCTGAGTGTTGTCCTTGAATGGCAACCCACTTGATGAAGATGATGACAACTTACTTGATGAAGTTGTGCTTGATAGAATATGTCTTGATGAACTAAATCTGATGTATCTACAGTGAGTACAAGGAAATGAAGAAAGGAATTCAGCATGTGATAGATCTATGATAAAAAGAGTATGTCTCTAGGCATACACGGATTTTCCTAGGGGAAGTCGGGTATGCACGCGGGAAAGAACATTCCAAGTCGCGTATGGGAAAAAGCGCTCATAAAGTGCAAAACCAGGGGTAACCACCATGGTATTGACCCATTGTATTGGGTAATGATTCGTCTAAATGACCCCGTCCAGGAATACCATCGGAAGTAATGTGGTTTTGGCTCATGGTATTGAAAAAGGGTAAACCTATATAAGGAGAAGAAATTCATTGTGCAAATCATGAGAGTGGGAGCAAGATGTCTGAGCTTGAATGAATACTTCTCTGTGAAGTATATCTGTATGGAAAGGGTAAAGGTTTGATGATAGATCTGAATCTATGATGCACCTATGAAGAAATGATGAAGCGAGATATCTAGATACGAAATGTACTTGTATTTGCTAGATCTTTTTATGGAGTAATTTAAGTCTCAATGATGAAATGAACATACATCTATAAAGTTGAATGCGAAGAAGTATGCGGCTACTGTGTGAATTAAAGATCCCATCACGCTACTTCGGCCATGGAAGGAAATGTGATATACGTGTTCTTTGAAGAAAAAACGCGTATCTGTGATGAAGTTTTGTCTGAGATGTATCACCGCTGGTTTATATGAACGACACATATATACGCGACATCGAGAGAAAAGGAAAACGCGTGTAGCTAAGTTTCTTGAAGTATGGGGGTATGAAATGTAGAGTCTAATGTCTATTTTAGCCTCTGTTGTTCATGTTTGAGCAATGTTGTCCATGTGAAGAAGTCCCGATCTTTGGAAATATGATGAAACGTGGCATGCAAGTGTTGTTCTATTGAAGTTGTTGGATCCGGTGTGAAAATTGATGAAACGTGGTCCAAGGTGGTGCTGAGGGTTGTAGCCTTCAGTCAGGGGGTTGTAGCTCCCTTCCAGGTGAGGCTGGTAAACGAGATCGAGGGGGTCGTAGCTCCCTTCCAGGGTGAAAATTGATAAACGAGAAACGAAGATGTAGCTCCTTCGAGGAGAGGTAGTGAAACGAGTTTAGGGGGTTGTAGCTCCCCCTTCCGGGGAAGAGGCCAGTAAACGACGCGGTGGGTGCAAGTCAGTGAATGCTCTGCAATACACCATATGTTGTAAGATGTTTTCTCTATAATAAAATATTGAAGGCTGAGCAACTGCAGCGGTGGTTTTCTCCCGACTTGGGTTTCCACCTAAAAATCATGGTGTTCATGTGTGATGCTTTGTGTGATGGTTTATTCTATTCTTACTGCACATATTTACTGTTTATTGAACATCTGATGAATGAATAATGGAATGATATAAGCAAAGAACTAATGGCATAATTAGATCTCTATGTATACGTGAGTTGCATGAAAGATATCCGCGTGTATACGCGAGTTTACTAAAGGAAAGTAGCGTATGGGTTTTAAGGAATGAAAAAGTGAAAAGTTTTGAGTATGCAGTAAATACTGATTCACCCCGCCTCTCAGTATTTTTCTCAACAATTTAATACATAATCAAGCTCTTAGAATTCTATTAATGAGAAAGGCCTAACACTCCTCAACAATCTGGGCACACCTTAAATTAATGCTTTGGCACACACTAACATTTCTTAGCACCCCACATGTCTTGGAACATCTTGTGATGACACTGGCGCCCAAGCACATGGTGGCATGCACTAGCACAACATGAAACTCTCCTAGCATGTGTTCGCATGCTGCATATAGTCCCTAGCATGCCCTGGAACACCTTGGTTGAATGCATTGACATACATTAGCACTTGGCACAAAATGCCACTTGACATGTATTGGGACCTATTATTAGTGTGCCTAGCATGCCCCTTTTCAAAAATATAAAGTCCTGACTTATTAACCCTTTCATTGGTTCTTCCTTTTTTTGTCTTGACACATATTGACATACCCTGGCACCCTGTGCCACATCCTTAGCACCTAGCATGTATTGGCATATCTTGGCACTATTAATTGGCACATGATATAATTAGCACACCCTGGAACTCCTAAGCACACTTTGGGAATTCTTGATATGCCTTGATATTCCCTAGCATGCCTTACCAATGCTTAGCATACCTTGTCACTCCCTCCATGGCATGACAACTAACACTCATTAACACTAGTCTCTGGCACACGTTCCTCATATTCATTAACTTCCATGAATTTTTACTTAGTGCTCCCTTAATGTTTTTTCCTAATACTCCTTAACACTCATCAACATGCATTATCACTCTCTAGCACACCTTAGCACTTTTCAACATTCCCTTTCACTTCATAAAATGCATAACACTCCCTGACACATATTGGCGCTTAGAAATTATTAGCATGTATGGAGTAGTTGAGATGCCTTTGGTATGATTTGGCATGGTTTAATATTAAATTTACTTGCGATGATCAATTGTTGGAAAGTAGATGAGAAGAAACAAAGGAATACTTGGCACTTAGAATGCTCTAAGACTTTGCACTTGGCACTTATTGCTGCGTAGTGTTGGTGTGCCTAGCATGCCCCTCTTGGAAAAGGTAAATTGATGACTTATTAACCCTCTTATGTGTTCATTTCCTTGTAGTTTAACCTTTTTCTCCCTTTTTTTGTCTTGACAGTCCCTGACACGCATTGACACACCCTTGCACATCTTGGCATGCCTTATCACTTGGCACATCTTAGAATGTTTGACATGTATTCCCAATATTTGGCACATCAAGGGGGTGAAGAGAGATGTAGTCCTAAAGTAGGTCGAGTACGAGGGCTGAGTAAGGGTTGCTAAAGGGAGGTTATGATCATCCTCCTAGAACAAGATCATCATGTGAGGGTTCAGAAGTATGTTGCATACATTAATGGTCGGTTTGCGCTAGGAAGTAGGATGGCATATTGTTGGTTCTCTTGTAGCAGATCGAGCTTAAGAGAGGTTTCTCATGAGAATTTGGGCATGTGATTTCAATGGTGTCTTTGTGTGAAGGCCACATCAAATTCTAAAATGTTGAAATTTGCAACAAGAAATAGTGAGATTGGAAACCAGAAAGGACAAAAAAAAATGCACCCACACTGGTGAGGAATTTTGATGGACTAGGAAAGAGGAATGTGGGGCATCTAATTTATTTTTCCCTTAAATAAATTTGACAACAAATTTTAATTTCATCTCATAACAACTTGTGTCAGTTAATTAAGTCATGATGACTGAGTTAGCTCAAGAAATTCGATTTGAGGTTCTAAGATGAGGTGTCTAGAGGATTCTAATATTTTTGGGGTCTAGTTGAAGTTGATGCATTAGTGGGGTGCAAGTGTAATTAACTAAATTAAATGAGTTAAAATCAGTTTAACTAGTTCTAATTCAGTGATGAGCTAGTGAGAGGTCCAGTGAATTAAATTAGATTTAATTCACAATGAGTGATTAATCAGATAACTGATAATTCATTCTTAATAGTTGCATGTATGTCAGTTTCGAGGAATACCCAGTTGAGACAGAGGTTAAAGGGAACATAACTATCATTTGTATTCAAAGAAAATTTCCAATGTGCAATTATAAAGTCACTGGGATGCCATTATGGATTGCATAGTCAAGGAATACTTATTTTCATATTTAATAAACAGTTAATTCCCTAGGAATTGCATGAGCAAGGCAGGCTGAAGTAAGGATGAGAATTGGATAAGTACTAGACCGAGTTTTCCTAGATCAATGAGAGACAATTGACAGAGTGTTGGAGAATCTCATGAGAGATTAAGCATTGTATTGTTTCATGATCCCTTGACTTTATACACAATAGAGATAGAGGGGTTTTGAGCAGTTGCTTTCCCCAAATACATCATGTTGTTATGCAATTGATAATTTATGTCTCTTAATTATATGTGATTGTGTGATCGTGTTTTGTTTCTGCAAATTGTAGTAAGGATTCAGTATCTTGTTTTAGTAGATTATAATATCAGATTGAATCTCGTTGGTTAGATTTTCTACATGGTATTAGAGAAGGAATTTTTTGGGCAAAAAGTTTGCAGAGAATATCTGAAGATTTTGGTGTAAAATTTTCAAAAACAAATAGAATATTTGGATTCTTTGCGAAAATCTACCCAAATGGAAAAAAAAATCGGTCGAATCAGAGCTTGGATGAGGCAGATATCATCGATTTAAAATCAACTCTTTTTTAGAAACTTTTTGTAACGTCGGGACAATTACACTATGCACGAGTCAAGAACCTATATGCACTTGAGGTAATAGATGCATGCGAAGCTTTGAGGAGAAGGTTAGAATTTATAGAATTGGTGGTTTAGAGGGAGCATAAATTACCTCTCAACATGCATCCTCATGAGAAGTAGTCTCAGAAGGTTGTGGAGTAGCTCCCACAATTGGAGAAGTAGAGAGGATACCAAGTGGAAGTGTCCACTCAAGCAGAGACCTCCATGAGGGGAGAATTTCGAGCCAGATGGGAAGAGGGAGCAGCCATACCTCGAGGTGTAAGGTGGGGTGATGTGTAGACATAATCCCAAGATAAGAAATTTGGGCAAGGTCCATTGAGATGGCGTGTCTCATGGATCGAGCTTGGCTATGAGGAGCCCACAGTACAGTAGTAGTAGGAAGGATCAGTTATATTGAGGTAGTCAGATGTCAGCAAGATAGAAATCAGAGTGACATATGTCAAATACTGGAGCAGAAATTAGAGTTAGCAATGCAGATGTCAGCAGCAGCACAGAGAATCCAGTACTAGATAGGTGCAGTAGCTAGCACCAGTCAGAAGAATCTAATGACAGATGCATTATACTGATTTAGTTGTTCGAAGGATATTCAATTTCAAGATTTGCAGGTGAAAACAACACTAGAGAAGTGTAGCATGCAAAAAATTCCAAAGGTACCGGATGGGGATAGATTGAATTCATTTCTTGTTGAGAGGGAGTGTTGAAATTTGCAACAAGAAATAGTGAAATTGGCAACTAGAAAGGAGAAAAAAAATGCACCCACACTCGTGAGGAATTTTGACGTACCAGGAGTGAGGAATGTGAGGCGTCTAATTTATTTTTCCCTTAAATAAATTGGACAATAAATTGTAATTTCGTCTCATAACAACGTGTGTTAGTTAACCAAGTCATGATGGTTGAGTTAGATCAAGAAATTCGATTTAAGGTGATCGAGGTGGATATTGGTGGCCACCCACCTATTCCACTTGGGCCCTTGTCATTGTCTCTTTCAGTTTTTCAATTTCCTTATTTATAGCACAATTTAATATTTTTGTCAATTTTTTGGGTCCTGAACTTCCGGAGCCATTTTGAGGCCCTAAGCGATGTTTTTTGGGCATGAAAGGTTTGGCAATTTCACAAAAATCACATTAGTAGTTGTATTCCTCGGACATATCTTTCTAACGAAGTATCATATGACCAAGTTACGACCCCGGGAAGTTGGCTGCCTAACTAACCCCAACGGGGCCATAAAATCTTGGTGTTACATCTCCTCAGGTTAGGGTTTTGGTTGTTTAGGGTTTTCTCTTATTTTAAATAATAAAAAGGCCCTTGATCCTTATTGTAACGTAGTTTAGAGGAACATAACTATCAGTTGTATTTATAGAAAATTTCCCATGTGAAATTATAAAGTCATTAGGATGCCATGATGGATTGCGCAATCAAGGAAGGTTGATTTTCCTAATTAATATGGAGATAATTCGATACGAATTGCGTGAGAAAGGTAGGTTGAAGGAAGGCTGAGAATTGGCTAAGTACTAGACCGATTTTGCCTAGATTAGCAGGAGACAATTGGAAAATTGTTGGAGAATCTCAAGAGAGAATAAGCATTGTATTGTTTCATGATTCCTTGACTTAATAAAAAATAGAGATAGAGGGTTTTGAGTAGTTGCTTCCCCAGATACATCTTGTGTTGTGCGATTAATAAATATTTTCTCTTACTTATATGTGAATCATGTGCGATCGTGTTTTGTTTCCACAAATTGTAGGAAGGATTCAGTATCTTGTTTTAGTACATTACAAGATCAGATTGAATCTCATTGGTTAGATTTTCTACATGAAATATAAGAGAGGGTTGACACCATCTTGCCTTGTGGTGGTTAGTAGGCCACAAGGTCTGTGATAAAGACCAACATAAATGGAGGAGGGCTTGCACTGTAATTTAGAGCCATAACAGAATTCAATGTAGGCATAATATTGACTGAGTTAACCATATTTTGAGGGTCAACATTGAAATCTGAATTTCATGTCAAGATTCAGTCAAAGAAATGCCCACAATCTATGGATCCATATGAGCTAGGTCGAGTCCCTTATGGAGGAAAGAGTCGTGTTTTTTCTAAGGGTGAATATGGTTTTTTCTACGACAATTAGAAGTACATAAGTATAATGCCCTAGTTAAGAAAGTTTCCTAGCATGTTTAGTTCATAAGGTATGCCCTTAAGGTTGTGACAAATTTGTGTAGAAGAAGACGGGTTATGACCCTTAGAGAGAGGTTTATTTCTGCAATATAGACCGCAAATCTGGAAGATGGTTTGCAAATTCAGTATGTGTGGAGACAACAGATCCAAAGGAGGGTGGAACCTAAGCAGAAGATTAAGCATGCAAAAGAAACGTGCCATATGAATAATGGATTGATATGCAGAGGACTTTATTTTGGTGGACTGTCCATAGAGTTTTAGACAGAGATCTGAAGCAACCTATAAAAAGGTATTCACTGGATTGTTAGTGGTTGATCTATGACCGTATTTCAGTCATCAATAGATTGTTAGAAGGATGATAATAGGAGTAGTTCATATTTGTTCATAGATTTGACAACAAAGATCAAATTATCGATACACAAGAACAATGATTTTGAGAGGACTCAAACCATTGTTAAGTGGCAGATTTGAAGAGCCCTGGATGAAGACAATATTGTGGGCCCTAGATTAGTAAAAATAATTTACTATGGTTGGGAATATTGATGGTAGTCCAAGTACAATTGGAGGGTTGTTCGGTGATTGTCACAGAAGAGCCCTAACTCTTGTTCTTATGAAGGACAACAAGATTGGCAGAAGGGCAGGTGTGTGCTCCTTAGATCACCTATAACTCACTCACACTTCCTATCAAAATCTCTTAACTGTTCTTTTCAATGCATTATTTTCACCTAGTGCTCCCTTGTGTGTCCCTAGGACTACCTAACACTTCCTAGCATGTGTTGGCACACCATGGCACTTGGCACATCTTGGCCACATGCCACTTTGGCACACTAGCATGAATTAACGCTACCTAGCATACAATGTTACTCCCTCCTCAGCATATCTGGAACTCGCTAACACTCCATGTCACACACTCTTATTCATTCATTTTCATGCATTTTTACGTAATGCCCCCTTGTGTTTCCCTGGAACTCGCTAACACTCAACACACATTGGCACTTGGCACATCTTGGTATGCTTCCCTAGCACTCTAGAATTCCTTGGAAATATCTAACATATCTTTTCAGTCCCTCCTTAGCAAACTTGGAACTCCATATAATTCCCTATAACTCCCTGGCACATATTGGCTCTTGGCACTTAGTGGCACTTAAAAACTATTGGCATGTGTTTGGATGCCTTGGAATTCCTTAGAATGGTTTAAGATAAAATTTATTTGAGATCAATTATTCACAATTAAGAGAGAAGTAATAGAGGATTATTTGGCACTTAAGACAAGCTAAAATATGGCCCTTGGCATGTATTGGCACTAGTGTTGGTATACCTAGCATTCCCCTCTTGAAAAGGTAAGGTCTTGAATTACTAACCCTCGGATGTGTTCACTTCTTTTCATTTCAACTTGGTATTCCATTTTTTCACCTAAAACTCTTTGACACATGTTCGCATACCCTAACACATGGCACATTTCATCAAGCCTTAACACATGGCATGTCTTGGCATGCCTGGCATTCATTGACACTACCTGGCACATATTATCACACCCTGAAACTTGTTTAAATTCCATAGAATTCCATAGCATGCCTTGTCACTCCCCCCTTGGCACGCTTGACACTCACTGACACCCCCAACATACCCTCTTATTCATTCATTTCCATTCATTTTCACTCGATGATTTATGTTTGATGAGGTGCATGTCTAGAAAGAGTTCCTTTAGGAGAATAAAAAAATGAATGCGCCATTACTGACATAATTAATTGCGAGATTCTACTTGAATGACATTAGCAAAATACACAAGATATTTTAAGAATGAAATTTTTATGGTTTTTTGTTAAGGTGTGGGAATGGTAAGAAGTGAGAGGTAAATATGGTGTGTGAATTCTTCGAATACCTTCTTACTATTCCCTCCTTGGCATGACAACTAGCACTCATTTCCACTCCCTCACACACCCTCATATTCATTCACTTCCATGCATTTTTACCTAGTGATCCGTTGTATTGTCCTAGTACTCCCTAACACTCCTCACCATGAATTGGCACTCTCTAATTAGGAATTTTCGACATGCCCTGCCACTTCATAGCATGCATAACACTCCCTGACACACATTGGCACTTGGAACATGTTAGCGCTTGGAAAGTATTGGCATGTCTGACATGAATTGAGATGAATTGGTATTCTTTGGCGTGGTTTAATATTAAAGTTATTTGAGATCAATTATTGGAAATTAGATGAGAAGCAATAGAGAAATATCTGGCATGCAGAATGCACTAACACTTGGTACTTGGCACCTATTTGCACCTAGTGTTGGTGTGCCTAGCATGTCCCTCACGGAAAAGGTAAATTGATGACTAATTAACCCTCTTATGTGTTCATCTCCTTGTAGTTTAACTTTTTTCTCTGTTTGTTTCCTTGATCGTCCCTGACACCCATTGTCACACCCTTGCACATATTGGCATGTCTTAACACTTGGAACATCTTAACATGTTTGACATGCCTTCGCACTATATGTCACATATTATCATTCCCAAGCACGCCTTGGAACTCATGCCCTCACAACTAGCCTTACTTGGGAACCTTACATTCCCTAGAACACCTTGGCACTCCCTAGCTGGCATATCCTCATAGATAGCCTTACTTTTTTGCAACTTGGGAACCCAACCAAGTCATTAGCAAAAAAATGTTGTGCCTAACCCAAAGTCTCCCTTTATCTGAAATTACTTTGTCTACACCTTATCACAACCACATGCTTCCCTCTTGCAAGTATTTCTGAACTTCTACTAAAACACTTCATCTTGGCTCCTAGAACATCTTGGCCGCATGCCACTCTAGCACACTAGCATGACTTAGTGCTTCCTAGTAAACAATGTCACTCCCTCCTTAACACACCTAGAACTCAGTGACACTCCTTGTGTAATGTTCCTAATTTTTAGCTCCATCTAAAGGGAACATTATAGTTGGCACATTTTTATTTTGTTTAATAAAATGGGTAAGGAGACCCCTTAACCCACTTGTGATGACGAAATAACACTCCTTGTGTGAAAGGAGGACAAATAAGCAGTTGAAATAAACACCTAAGGGTGTGAACATGATGAGGATCACCTTGAGTTGTCCATCTTTGACCAAGTCAACAAAGATGCCTTAAAGGGGTGGCTTGCCTTAGAAGCTAACGCAATTTTTGGAGGGAAAGCATTCAAAAGTGAATGGAAACCATAATTGTGGGACCTATGGTGAGAGAGAGTTCATTTGGTTCATAAAAGAGAAGATAACAACTCATTTTTTCAGTTTTTGATTCATAAATTTCATAGGGCTTGCTTAAGCTTGCACATCCAAGTTGTTTAGCAGGATTGCAGTGCTCTTGAGCACTGGGGGTGTTCCCAGTCGGGAATCCCCACCTCTTCCATGGAGTAGCTCTTGAAAGAGAATTGTGCTGCATTTTCCTCATTCCAGCATTTAGGCCAAGCTCACTCCTTTAGTTGCAGCGTTAGTTCTGTAGCAGAATAGTGCTGTGTTGCTGGGGTAGCAGCAAAGGAACTCTTAGAGCCTTCCTTGGCTTGATTTTTCAGTGGAGGGATGATATTTATTTTGGAGAAGTAGCAAAGAAGACTCTTGGGCTATATTTCATATCAGTAGCATCAGGCCACACTCTCACCATCTCTCACAGTGCAGTCCATGAGAGAAATTGCATTATTTCATGAAGGCAGTGCTGAGGGAGATCTTTGTGCTCATCAGGAGGAGTGCTTTTGAGTGAAGGGGATCAGCCCCTTTTCCCTTGAGGGCATTATCGGAGGAGGGAATCAAAATTTCAGATCAGCCACAGCCTCATGTTCATTTTTTTCCAGTTGCAGTGACATTGTTTTTAGATTATAAATCTTTCGGAAAATCACATGAGAATTTTGGTCCTAAAATCTCATGTGATTTCCCAAAAGATTTATAATATAATATGTTATGGATCACAGAAGCTTGCACTCTCAGACATTGTTTTTGCCACTTTGTATTTTATCCGGCATTTCTAGCAATCCAACATTTCTAGCAATCTCCCTGAGATTGGCTAGAAATTCCATATTGAGACCATTTTTCACTCTAGGGATATTTTATTTGTATCTTTCAGCCACATTTCCGTTTTATACATGTTTAGAAGCTACTTCACTCTTAGATACTGCACATTCATGGTCTTCCGACATTCTGTGTAGTTGCAGCAACTCCAACATTTCATTGTCTATTCATTGGGGTATGGTTCTAGAGGTTTGAGAGGCTTGTCCCCTAAATTATTTCTTGTATATTAATGCTGAAATCATAATATAATGTTGTTTGTACCATTTCCCTCTTTTGATATATTCAGAATTGCAGAGTTTCAGATTCATGTTTGCATATTGTTGTAGCTCTCTCTTTGAGCTGTTTTATGATGTACCTAGGATGTGGAGGTCTATTTAACCTTCCTAGAACTATTTTTTTTAGCTCTCTTTATGCATTTAGACTCCATATTACATGTATAATAGGATCCCAACACTATACAACGTTTTATTTGCATGTAATTCCTTATACAATGTTTCCACTGGAGGATATGCAGTAATTCGCGGCTTGGGGTTATTAACCTTTGACAATGTTCTATGGATAGAGTCTGTATAGGGCTAGGTAGCCTCTGTAGCTCATCCTTCTTTATGAAGGTGACATATCCATAAAATTCCCCTACAGTCAATCTTTGGGTTAGTACAGTTGTTGATTGTTAATATTCCTGAAAAAGGAATATTATTTGTAGGGTTCATGATTAGTTCCTGAAAAGGAACATTACACCATGTAACACACTCTTATTCATTCATTTACATGCATTTTTACATAGTGCTCCCTTCTATTTCCCTGGAAATCGCTAACACTCAATACACACTGGCACTTGGAACATCTTGGTATGCTTCCCTAACACTCTTACATGCCTTGGAACTATCTAGCATATCTTGTCACTCCCTCCTTAGAAAACCTGGAACTCCATAGCATGCCCTATAAATCCCTGGCACGTATTGGCTCTTGGCACTTGGTGGCACTTCACAATTATTGGCATGTGTTTGGATGCCCTGGAATGCATTAGCATAGTTTAAGATAAAATATTTGAGATCAATAATCACAATTAAGAGAGAAGTAATAAAGGATGACTTGGTACTTAAGACACACTAGAACTTGGCCCTTGGCATGTATTGGCACCAATGTTGGTATTCTTAGCATGCCTCTCTTGAAAAGGTAAGGTCCTAAATTATTAACCCTCATATGTGTTCATTTATTTTCATTTTAACTTGGTGCTCCCTTTTGTTGTCTGGCACTCCTTGACACGTGTTTACATACACCTGGCACATCTTGTCATGCTTTAACACATGGAATGTCTTGGCATGCATTGGCATGCCTTGGCACTATCTGGCACATGTTAGCACACCATGAAACTTATTAAAATGCCATATAATTCCCCAACAAGCCTTGTCACTTCCCCCTTAGCACGCCTGACACTCGCTGACACTCCCCGACACACCCTCTTATTCATTCATTTCCATTCATTTTGAATTGATGATTTATGTTTGATGGGGTGCATTTATATAAAAATTTTCTTTAAGAGAATGAAAAAATTATCGCACCATTACTGACCTAAGTAATTGTGATATTATACTTGAATGACATTAGGAAAATACATAAGATATTTTAAGAATGGAATTTTTAGAGTTGTTTTAATGGTGTGAGAATGGTAAGAAGTGAGTGGTCAATATTGTGATTTTATTTCTCATTAAATTTCTTATCCTTATGAGAGACTCAACTTGATAAAATGAAACCCTCATCATGCTTACCTTCCAACTCCTAATATTCTCAAAATAAAGGCCAACTTGCACTGTGAGGGAAGGCATGTTGGTCTATGGTGTGATGAGTGACTGGGAGAGAGTGTTAATGTACCATGAGAGGGACGAAACTATTTACTTTTTTTCCTTTATGGATGACATGATGTAGGTGTGTCATGGAACCACAGGGCCACTGGAAAGATTGTGTAAGATATAGCCCAACATAATCAATGTCTTTAGATAAATCTGTGGAGAGGGATCAAAATAAATTATATTGGTGAGTCCACCAAAAAATATTTACTAGAGAGTAACACCATGGTGATCAATGCCACACACAGAGTCTTTTGAGCTAGGCATTTGTTTTCTAAAAATTTGTTTAGAGTGTCACTAAATTGGTGGAATTCTCAAATTCATGACGTTGTAAATTATGTAGATACATTGTTGCTTTTGTTATAGATGCTAAGGTTTGCAAGGAGAATATAGGGTTTGTAGGTCTTAGGGGAAAAGAAGCATCAATTTATAGCTCTTTGATATACTAAATAGTATGGATTATATGAGTACTTGATATGGATTATATTACATTGAATCCACCTTGAGATGGACAATGGCCACCCATTTTCTTCTTTAAGCATGGCCACTCATTCTAGACTAGACAATGGCCACCCATTTTCTTCTTTAAGCATGGCCACTCATTCTAGACTGGACAATGGCCACCGATTTTCTTCTTTAAGCATGAAACTTGAAATGCATCATGAATTAGACTTCTCCCTAGCAGATTCAAGGTGAAAGCATCTTAGATAATCTTCTTATGAATTTGATATAATCCATAGAACTTTGGTGCCAATTTATTCTTTCACTAAAAGAATCCATTGAGTTTGTTAAGGTCAATTTTGAGGAAGCATAAAATGTATTTTTCTAGGGGTTAAGCCATGTGTTGGATTCATATGTCTTAGAGGTTTGTACATGATAAATATGCTATGAATATATAAGAGGCATCTAATAAATCATGGAATGAGGGAAGTTTTCTGGTAGTCCTGGCATTTAAGCATAAAATTGATATTAAATTAAGTATAAAAGAGTCCTCTAATGAAGTGTGTATTGAAAATTAGTCAATGGAAGGTGTTGGAGTTTCATTCCTTGCCTAGATAGTTCTAAAAAATAAAATGTTTTTACATTTAATAAAGATTATAGATTTTTAGAACTTGGTTTGAACATGATTTGTAGTTTGCTTACACAGGTGGCATTTTATAACATGAAAAATAAATGTTTCTTTCAAAAGATTCATTGCTACCATAACCATTTCATCCCCCAAAATATCCTTTTCCTCAACACAATACAATCTCAAACCTTCATTCTAATAAAGAAAAACAAATAGTGTGCATATTCTTAGTCTCTAGCTCTCCCTCTCGCTCGCTCGCTCGCTCCCTTTCTTTCCTTCTCCCTACCTGCCTCTTCATATCTCCCTCCACTTCTCCCTCTCTGCCCTCAATGGAAAAACAAAAATCCAAACCCAAATAATTGGATACCCAAACATTTATGGCTTTCCATCCAACTAGTAAACCCCCCAACCTTCCATTAGCATCCAAGGAAATGAAACTCCACCCCTTTAGTAGAGATTCTAGACAAATGACAATATAAACACCATCTCCTGACAATTGTCACCAACGACTTGGAGGATGTTTTGAAGAGAGGATTTGCACCATCTAGCTTTTCCTCGCCACCCAAAACCTCCAATCCAAAATCCTTTTCTAACCTAATATGTCCTTGCCTCTAGATGGATAGTCCTACGTAGAAAATGGAAGCTCATAGTTTTTAGCAATGTGCCCATACCTATGGCCCTGCCTACACCTAAAAGGTGTCCCTCATAATCCAATATTTGAATACAATTCACCCCAATCCCGATATCCATTCCTTCTATAAGGCCTTCTCTGAGGTCCATATTAACCAAAATATGGGTGTATGTCTGAATCCCCATATCTAAATATGTAGATTCACGGGCTAAATAAGATCCCAATGATTTACATATATCTTTGAAAATTATGGCATCCCAATAGTTAGGAGGGAGACTTGGAAGATGAACCTAGATTGGAGCCATCTCTAGTCTCTCCTACTTTACATCGAAGAGGGGCATCTAGAAATTGAAAAAGAGAGGATATGAATCAATTTTCTAAACCATTTGTTGTACCTTCTAGGTGTCTGCTACATCTTTGAAGCACAAATGAATCCAACCTCAAGCTAACAATGACACCTTTGGAGGACATTTGAAAATAGGCAAGATTTCCTTTTCAGCCCACACTTTTAGGGTTGAGGACTTGAATTTTCAACCCCTTACTTGCCCCACTAAGGATTTTTGGGACATTTCCTCAGTATTTTGAATGGTGATGTTGACTCCCAAAACTAGATAAAGGAGGACCATGTTCTTCTCCTTGAAACTACAATGGATTTTCCTTTTCCTTGCTTTCTTAGACTCCTTTTGAATCGTAACTCCTTATTCACAAGAGTGTTTCTATTTGAAAACCCCAAGACCATTCATGATGTCAGTTTGACCTTCTTCCTTCGCCGAGACAAGGCTCTCCTTCACTAGTTCGCCGAAGGAAGGCAAGGTTGATGGCACTTGAGATGAAGGATATATGAAAAAACAATCTGGAGAGGCTTCTGAGAGTAGAAAACCCCCACTATGTTCAAAAAATTCTGAAAACCCTAAGGAAGTAGTAACACATTGTATGTCTTCATCTAATATCTGGGACAATAGGGAAACTAAAATTAGAGCCAAAGACCCCAAGAAGAGTTCTTTAGCCCCTGAAAAAATTCCTAAAGCACTAGGTAGCCGAAACTAAAGGACCTGAATAGTGCATGGCTAAAGTAGGGGTTAGGGCCTTCGAACTACTAGATAGTTGCCTATTAAATTCTTAACTTTCTTTCTAAAGATCTGGTAGATCCAGAAACCATGGTATGGTGACCTTCTAAGTTGAATTTGAAATTTGAATGGATAAAATCCTTGTGACTAGACCAAATTTTTTGAAAACCCCCCTCCTCTAGTTCATAATCAACAAAATCCTCCTCCTCCATGTAGGTCCAATAGTAATAAATCAACATCTCATCTAAAAATAATATTTGATGAGTAGTTGTGTGTCTTCAAAGGGTTTATCATGGCGACCATCTCTGTACAAAATATATATCATGTGATAAAAACTCATGGTTACAATTTAATCTTATTTTTCATTTTAACAAGGATACGAGAGCCTAACATTGTCCAGAGCTTGTTCACTCTTTGTCAAATATATGCCCTACTCTAGCCTGAAAATCCACGACCCTTTCTCTGCTTGCAATTTTTCTATGGGCCTCTAGGGTTCTCCAATGTTGAATTCTTCTCCTATGGTAAAGATGTTGTAATTTCCTCTTTAATATCTTAGGTCCATCAAAATAAAATAAAAATAAAAAACATAAAATTAATAATTAAACCAATCTAGATCTATCTTAACTCTAAATCTACCAAGGGCCGAGAAAGAGGAATAAAATCTCTTAAAGTGCAAACCTCTTTAGATTTGATCCATATAGACACTTGATAGATTCGAAATTAAGATGAATCTAGATTAATCATATACAATGAAAAAAATAAAAAACATAAAAAGATAAAGTAATTCACAAACTCAACATAGTTTCCAACTTTCTTTTGAAAAATATTAAATAATATCTACAATATTTGAATAAATTTTAAGAAATTAAAATATTTCTTATATATATATATATAATATGAAAGTTTTCTACCCTTCCCATTAAAATGCTTTGACTCGTAGGAAAATCATTTTCCCACTCCATTTAAATTTTAAGAGGGTATTGTCATAGAGGATTGGTGGGCAAAAAATCCCACTCTCAATATTGGCTACACCCTGCTGCAAGACAATGCAAACACTGTAACTCTAATCACATGCCTTATCACACTGCTTTCCTCAAATAATTTCTACTAAAAATCTTTCATTCCTCTACTAGATTCGAACTCTAATTCATCCTTCAATCACGTGGAATGTTCACTGAAAATTTTCCTGGGAATTATCACAACATTCAAGAGGCCAAAAAGCTTTGAACATGCTGTTGAAATTAAGCTAGAGATGGAGGTTCCATGGCAAGTCTTTGAATCTCCCTTAGAATGTGGAGCAGAGAAATATTTGCAGAGGAAAGCTACAACCCTTGCGAATCGATCTTGCAACTTATATTGGCAGATTTCAGGTATTCAGATACCCTAATATTTAAGATAATCATATATCTAAGCAGTGCATTTTATGCAAAAATAAGAAGCCCAAACTAAGTTTTATGTTAATGGAAATCTCAGATGTTGTTCACAAGATTCAGCAAGAGGTGTTAATCGATAAATTTTCTCTGAAATTCAAGAAAGGTCATGGATAACCCAATTTAGAATCAATGCCAGTCACCTTTGGAGGAAATCTGGATGTCAAAGAAAGGAAAAGGTATTTTATTTATTCTGAAGCAATGGAATTGCCCTGCTGTTTTTTCAATCACCCAGTGGAGGAACATAGTTATTCTAAAAATATTAGATATCCCATTAAATATTATTCCATTAAATCTTGCTATAAACTATATATATTGACTAGCGATGGATTGATCCACTAGGTGCAAGTTTGCAATTAGCCATGCCAAAGGATTCAATTTTGCCATAAACCACTGCTGCTGGCATGGGGTGGCTTTGGCCTCGGCTCTTCGTCATCTCCCGACTTCCAATCTATATATTTGCCTATGTGGAAGGTGGGATGGTTCATAAAAAGTATATCCTTTTAGAGATCCATCTGCCTCTGTCGATGGTGGGTTCTTGCTTGTCATGGAGAAACTCCCTTAAATGGCATTCTTACTAAAGATCTGGTCCACCAAAATAGAGGTTTGAAATTCAATAACTTATAATTCTCTATTTACCTATTTGATAAAGGATATGACCACATTTCTGTTGTAAATAAACCTAATCTGATTCCGTAGGCATTAGCAGATTTTGCAATAAAAATTACCCAAAAAACCTGCCTGTGATGGATTGAAATCTCTCAACTTCCAGAAATTTTTTTGCCTTAATTTTAGTGGAGACATTAAAACCCTGTACCAGGATGATCGAAAAATATGAGTCGGGATAGTAGAGTAGGGGGGCTAAAAATCTTCGTGTCACTAGGATTTTCACCAGTTCAAATTTGGTTCCCGGGAGGATTTCAATACCTCTGTGCCCATATCTCATGTACCCTATGTTGATGATGTGTTCGTCCTTTATGATGTTACAGTATATTTTTTTTGAAAAAATATTATTTATGATGGTGTGTTCATCCTTTATGATGATGATGTGTTCATCCTGTATGTTGATGATGTGATATAGGTTATGATGTTACAGGATATTCTGGCCCAGAAAGGGGTGATGCAGTAAGCAGCATGGTGTACGAAGCAAGTCAAAGACTCAAAGATCCTATCCATGGTTGTGTAGGAGTAATTAATATCTCCGAAAAATAGTGGGTCATGGCAGAGTTGCAATTCCAATTGGATTCCACCCAATAATAGCTTGTTAACATTGGTATGCAACATGCTAATCTGTTAAACCTGGTTACAAACTATCATGAAACTTTGGTGCCACAATTTTACGATGCCTTACTGCAGGAAAGTGAAGAAACTTGCACAATCCCGAATGCTTTAGATGATGTCATTGATCCTATGCAGGTATGGTAGCTAGTCTAGGCATAAACACAAGAAATCTTATGATGTTTTTCATTGTTCCTTCTTTTATTCTACCTTGTTAGTGTGTCATGTAGTTAAAACCTATACGCCTTCCCTTTAATATAATTATCTTTCATGTATCGCTTTAAATCTATGAAAATATTTATTGCAAAACATGAAATGAATTTCATATTCAGACTACCTCTTACAATTTTAAGAAGGTTAAATAGTAACACTAAGTTTCTAGTCCATTTTTTATAAACAAATCCGAAGCGAAGAGTAAAAACTACTGGTCGATAGGTAACTATGGCATCCAATGGCAGACTTCAAACCTTTGTGAGGCCGCATAAGCAACATAATTTCTCTACTTCTATTCACCAAACACATAATTTCTATACTGAATACACAGCATAATAGAAATAGAGATAAAGAACTAGTCACACACAATTACACAATATTTTTCTAGGGAACCCAACAGGGAAAAGCCTCTACTTTGTTGTGGAATTTTATTAACAGAAATTTTAGAAATTGATCTCTTTACAGGTCAACACTACTTCACTGGAGAACAAGATTGTTCTCATTTCTAACACTCATATCAGTATTATTTCACCAAAGCTATAAGTTCCAGTGGGAGATTTGGAAAATAATGTCACCCAAAATGGTTTGGACTGCCCTTCTTCCAACATTAAAACTGAAGGTTTTATAGTCAGTGACACATCCAGTGGCATTGAGCTGGAAATTTTATATTTTTCTGTTTGTGATACATTGGTAACCCTTCTCAATATGGTCATTGATCCAATAAGATTTGATACAGTTATGGATGGAGTTTTAATATTTGTTGGATGCTCGATTTTAGGGGCACATGTTGAACTGGTAATGTGTGCAACAACATTCCTATCAAAACCTAAAACTGAATAAAGAAAGCTTACATAATCTTCATAGCCTTCAAATCAATTTGTGGAGTAATTAGAATATGGTTAGATATAAAAAATAGACATATCTCTATAGAGAGGAATCCGATATTAAAAAGTTTGGATAACCCCAAAAATAACCATGACTACATAAAAAATGAGGCCTGGATCAAGTGCAGCCTTAGGTTTCACTGCACCACTTCCACCATCGAAGGGTGTGGCAGAATAATATTTATTGGACTATCTTCTCCAGATTGATTTTGTGCCTGCAAGGGCTTCCCCATGTGGTCAACAACTGCTAATGTTATTTGTAATGTTGATTTGATGGCATTAGGGCTCCAATCAGGATGTTTTTGCTTCACCAAAGCTGCAATGCCAGCTATATGTGGTGTCACCATGCTTGTCCCTAATATCATGGCAAATCCTTCTCCTGCTTGAAGAAAAGCAGAATCTTGAGACGATTAATGTGCGTGTCAAGGTGCCTTTAATTTTCAAAGTTTTTCAAAACTTCTAAATTGATTTTATTCTCTCTAGAAATGATATGTCCTCCAGTGGTTACCAAAAAAATATTCAAATTTCAAAATTATAGACTCCTAGGCGAATAAGATTAGAAGACAGTAATCAAGCCTATCGCAAACTACAGGCATAAGCAGGAAAAAAATTGCATTGAAACCTAATTCTAAGACTGAACAAGTAGTATTGTTTTACCTTGATAATTGACTTCATGGATGCCATTAGGAGACCATGTTGTCCATATTAGAGAACCAAGAGCCAGAATATCTGGCTTTAAAACATCAGTGTCCTAAAATTTGGAATCCTTGATATCTAGCCCTCTAGAGGATATAATGCTACCTGAGGAGTTGTACCTTGATATATAGGCTTCAACCCATTTCCAATGGAAGCCTTAGCTCCAAACCTTGTGATTTGACCTGATGGATCCCTTATTGTTGTTCTATTATAGTAATCTACAAGAATCTTTAGCCACAAACAAAGAAACACTGAGAAATATATAAAAACATTCGTTTGCTGAAAAGCACTAGTGGATCACCTATATGACCTAAAGAGGATATTTCCTTCAATCAAAGGAAAACTACTAGAAAATGTTTTAGGGAGTCCCAAATACCATCATGTAACAGTTTAGCTCAAAAATGTTGATATTGTAAATTATACCTGTGTTTGATCTACTTCTTTTATAACAATTCCTTGGAGAAAATTTTTGAAGGAGTAAAACATCTAGGTTTATTATTGCTGAGAAGTTAAATAATATCTAAGAAAACATAAAGACACCCTCAATTGAAAGGTATCTATTCATCTAAAACTATAATTAAATCCTTCCTTTGTTGGACCTTATGTTTCCGAGAACAAAAACCAATAATAAACAGTTCAACTACATTGTATCGTATGGTTGCTGAAATTTTGTTATTTTAGTCTTTGGGAATAGTTTCAAGCAATTGGCATACATCTTATTCTAACGCTTGTTTTGAGTTCAGAAAACTCCAATAGTCAATGTAATTGAGCAACAATGTAGAATTTCCTTGAAAATTCCGCAACTACTATGACGAAAAATCTAATACAACTTCTATTCACCAAAACACATAATTTCTCTACTAAATAAGCAACATAATAGAATTAGAGATAAAGAGCTAGTCACACACAATAACACAATATTTTTCTAGGGAACCCAAGTGGGAAAACCCTCTGCTTTGATATGGAATTTTATTAACAGAAATTTTCGCAATTGATCTCTTTACAGGGTAACACTACCTCACTGGAGAACAAGCTTGTTCTAACTGCTAACACTTAAGCATGAAATTCCCTTCAAATACACCTGATCTAGCTCCTTTTCCCTTGTGTATTTTTCTTCATATTTCCTAGTGTTGAAATCTCCTATTTAACTGATGTTTTGAAAGGTGTCATTGGATTTTCCTTACCTCTGTATCATTCATTCTCATTATAATTTCCTTTCTTAATTACAAGAAAGTGAATATATTTCGAAATGATGCATGTTGGGTGCTTTATCATTGTTACAACTAATGAGATGCAGTGAAGAGAATCACATGATAGAGTTGGAGAGTGTATGATGTCGTATGCTGCACGTGCATATATAATGCTCGTTGTTCTGGTGCACAGTCGGGATCATATGCTTACATGGTTTGTAATGTTAGTGTCGCATACATGGGTTATGGACCAAGTCCTTTTGACATGCCATTTAATGGACAGATTATGCCAATGGATATGTATGGAACACAGGGATATATGCCAGGTTTTTCCCCTCCTGTTCAAAGATAAGGTGTTTTGTTTATTGATATATGTAACCATGTATCAAATGATATTTTTGAATGTAGGATCATAATTACGAGACCTAGCCAAGTCTTTTGAGTATCCCTGAGTTTGACTGGCTAAGTCAAGTGTAATGATTGGGATATCTGGTCAAACTCACCATAACTTGGTTAGTTTGAAGGCATTGTCGAAATGGTCAAGCTCCTCTTAACTCTGTGAGTTTTACCAGTATTAGCCATGCTATAGGGTAAACTGCTTGGGTGGTTGGTTTTCGTATTTCCCTCTCAGGGCTTTCCGGTGCCCGAGGCAGATAGTTAGATTAGCTATGCTGTTCACAAAGATGGTATGAGCATGTTCATATTAGCTTGAAATAACTTGAAAGAATACAATAGAGAATTACCTCTTTGACAACTTTATAATCCTTTGGAGAGTGCTACGCAGCAAAGCAAGAGTCCTTCTTCACCGGCTCCAAATCTGAGTCCTGCAATCAGTCAAAGCACCCGCGTAACTTATGATATAACCAGTATTCTATCAATTAAATCAACAATAAACATCTAGATTATACACATCTGAGCCATTCATATCATACTAAACAAATATTGAAATAACAATATAACATTAAGCATCGAATGGAAAAAACGAACATAGTTCTATTGATTTTGAAGGAAGGAGGATTACAACCATCGGTTGTACCAAGCCCTCCTCAATCTCCCAATCTCTCTTCTCTATCAAGTGAAGAAGTCCAAGCCAACAAGCTCTCTAGGAGCCTCTTTGACTCTTGGCCTTCACAATGTCACACTATTCTCTATTCCACAAGTATGCAAGAACTTTGAGCAATCCTTCGACCTTCAATTAAGAGCCTTCAGCTCCTTCTTATAGGAGAAGGAGAAGGCCATTGTTTCCCTTCTCTTTCCACTAGTTTGGAATGGAAAAGGCTTAGATGTTTCCTTGATCTTCATGCTTTTTCCTCTCTTGGAGTTCATTCTTCTATGGCAATGACCAATAATGAACTGGTGCTTCTGCAGTTTCCTTTGTGCACTGACTCCTTCGTGAGGGAAAGTCGGAGATTCAAATCTTTCTCCGCGCTCTTTTCCCAATTCAAACTTAAAACACGGGTAACACGACCATCAAGTGTAAACAGAGCGTTGTCCTAGCCACTAACGCGGCCAATATATTTCTTGCCTGCGTTATAACGCCCTTGTCTTGTTCTATATATGCGTTACCCTGGCAGAAATAGGTTTAATTTAGGTATTTGTACTTCTTCCATATTTGTCTTCCCCTCTGAGCTGATGAGGAGGTATTTTGACCTGTAACAGATGCCCCCTAAAGTGTGAGGTCAGAGACGAAGATGATGGCCGAAATACTTTATAATTTGTAGAGAGAGAGAGATTGAAAGACTGAGGAAAACCTGAAACAACAACATATGTCAGAAAATATAGTATTTGCCAAGAGTCGGGCATGTCCCATGCTCAGTAGATTTAAACAACATGATTTCTCTAGAATAGAGATATGAAGAATCTATCCACCAATAGGCACAATGTGGAAGTGTCTGTCATAACAGGATCAGGCTGAAAAAGCTGTCTCCATAAACAATATCGCGGCTTGGGGAAGGGAACACAACTTTAATGATGTAGCCTTTGCCCCAAGGTCTTGACCTCCGATTCACTTAAACTGCATATTTCTCAACATGTGAATGAGGGAGTTGTCGTTGAACATGTGAGAAATCGTCTGATTACCAGTCAATAATGAAAACTGTTAACAGACGCGAAGGTGGCCACCGATAATGATGATGGTCCCTAAGATGCCCAATACAATCTAGCGAGTGTGAATAAAAGGAGTTGAAGTCGAACACTCGTAGAATCATTCGACCAAGAGCCAATGATGAAGACCCTTGATCAAACACAAGACTACCTGCCAGTGATGTCTGCAAGTATCCGGGTACTGATGGGTTTCTGGATCAACTTCCTAGATAAGATGTTGAAGTCGATAGGAAGTGATCTGTCGAAAGGTAGGCACTGAGGCGTCCTACATCAGTCAACACGAAACGGAAACCAACTAATTTTGTTTATGATTTGAGATAAGGAAGAGTGAATGGGAACGTCAGACGACAAATAATTTCTGGCATAATGAACGGTTTGGTTGATAACAGGAGCAGTAGATAGCGAGATCTTCTTGAACAATAGAAGGCACTCTAGCAGGGTACTAGGCAGCTGAAGCGTGTTGAACACCAAACAGTGTGTTAGGATTTTACCGGTGCAGGGACACTGGGAAATGAAAGCTAATACTCATATATGGTAGGGTTCGGCTAACTGCGAAAGTGTTTTCTGGGAAGTGCCATGTTCAAGAATTTTGCTACCAAATCGACCTTTTTGAAAATGTAACAGAGGTAATATCCATCTTGTCCAAATTTTTCCCTGTCTGATTAAGTTTAACGAGTCCAGACGAGTAAACTCGGTGAATATTTCATGTTTAGAGAGTCTGAAAAATGTCAGGAAAGACAACTCTGTGCCCCATCTGATTAGGTTTAACGAGTCCAGATGAGCAAACTCGGTGAATTTTTCATGTTTAGGGAGTCTGAAAAATATCATAAAAGACGGCTCCATTGGGGTACCTTTGTCATGTCTTGATAACCGGGCACGGAAAAGGGGTAATAGTAAGCTCGAAACAGTTCATTTTCCGTAAGTTAGTCCATCGAATCCGGAAAAGTGAGAAATCTGTGTTCAATGGACGTCTACCTCATTTTGTTATGAGTACGAGGAGACGAAGTAAACTCAATCTTCTTTGTGAAATTTTAACGAGTCCACCAAAGAAAACTCGGTACCTCCGTGAAATTTTAACGAGTCACGCGAAGAAAACTCGATACACTTTTTCTGTTTTAAAGAGCGTTGAAAAAGAGGAAAAGAATGGCTCCTTGTTCTTTGTCTCAGTAGTTTAACAAGTCTGACAAAGGTGACTCGGGATTTTTTCGGTTTTATGAGCGAGAAAAAGATTCCTAAAAAGAATGCTCAGAGCTTCTTCATGGTTTTAACGAGTCTGAAGAAGAGAACTCTAGGTTTTTCGAGCAAGAAAAGACCAAAAAGAACGCTCGATGCCAACTTCGTGTGAGTTTAACGAGTCCGAAGAAGAGAACTCGAGGTTTTTCGGATTAACGAGCAAGAAAAATACCATAAAAAGAACGCTCGATAAAACATGAGTGTGTCTGCTCATAAATCTTGATCCCTTATTAGAATCATCAGTACCAAATCTCAAGAGTTGCGACATGTGTGCAGCGAGGAATCACGACTTTGCCGACTGACTTAAGAGAGTCATGCCCCAGAATTAGCTATAAGAAGGTCGGAAGACATTCATTTTCACTGTTTCAAGTGCTGTGAAGAAGCTCTGGAGTGGAAAAGGGGTGAAAACTTCAGCTGGTGATTACGGTCAATCCGGGCAACAGTTTTCTATTCCGCGAGATCCAGGTAAGAGCTAGAACCTCCTGTTATCATTTAATTGCCAATTTTTTAGTTTTTACTGGTTCAAAATTAGGAAATTTTGAGGCCCTAGAAAAATATTTGCGCCTAACGCGGGTCAGGAGTACAACGTCCGCGTTAAACGCACAACCCGTGAGGGATGTAAGCGTTAGAACGCTCTGTTTTGTATTAGTGACCGCGTTAGGCGCAACATGCTTTCTAGTAACTCAATTTTTTCGTTTTTGAAGTGATCCAGGCAAATTTTAATCGGTTGGAAATGTTTCATTTGCAGGTGTTCAGCTGTTAATCATGAGTATCTGGCGAGAGAGAGAGCATGAGCGGGAAGAACGAGAGATGGTGACGGATGCGGCAAGTTTAATGGCTCTCCAGAGGTGCGGATTGCTTAAGTATGCCCGTTTAGAACTGATGAGGGGTCAAGAGGACCTCCTGAGGTGGTTGATCCAGCAGTGGGACGAACGGCATCATGTCTTTCGAATTGGTGGCAACGAGCTCGCCATCGAAAAAGATGATGTTTACTTTTTGACCAGCTTGTCATGTCGTGGGGCGAGGCCCAACTTGACGGGGTCCAGAGCTGACCCTCGTTCCACTACTGATTTGATCCATGCGCACTGCATACGTGGCACCCAGGCTGTGAGTAACCGGATACCTATTGCACAGGTGACTTTGAGACCCTTGCGGTCTATTCTATGGATGATTGTTCGCTTGGCAGGCACCAAGAGTTAGCATGTGGCTACCAAGGCCCAGATGCTCCTAGCCTTGGATTGTATGCAGCCTCAGGTTTTCAACTGGTGTGACGGTGTAGTCCGTCGGGTCCGAGCAGAGCTTACTGCATGCAAGACCCGTACTCAAAGAGAATTTGGGTACGGAACACTGATTGTTTCTTTCATACTGGAGTGGATACCACTGATGAGGCCTAGGATCCCAACAGCGCCATTGGGTCCACACGAGCCGAGGCAGGCTCTGTGGGCCACTTTGCTTCCACGGGCTGGAGAGGGTCCTGTCCGTCACTGTTTCGATGAGGGATTTTTTGATTGGCTGGACTCTCAGATCATCATGATTGAGGATTATCCCTATGCAGGGATGAACTTCACAGGCGATCCCGAGCTAGTCCTGCCCCCTGGCACCCAGTGGGGGCCCGATGGTAAGAAAAATGATCAGTTGTTTTCAAAGAAGTTTTTGTTTTTAGCTTTTCAATGTTTATGTAAATTTTTTTTTTGTTGAAAAGGGGTGAAAATGAAATTTTGACATGAAACTTTTGCTTGCTTGACACAGATGTGGCACCCATCCGTCCAGCTGGGGCCCCTCGCTATGCACGGCGAGGATTGCAGCTACCCGTGGCTGGCGCACCTGTAGAGGAGGCGGAAGCCAGCGACGGCGATGATACCCAGATTTTACATGAACTCTCCAGGAACCTGGAGGGTCTGAGTATGGGTATACCACCGCTTCCTATGCGGGAGGTTCCAGTTCGTCTGCAGCGGCATACTGTGGGTGTGCCAGAGAGATACCTGGTTCCTCTGAGGAGGATGGCTAGAGCAGTTGTATGCTATTATGAGCATCAAGCTTAGCTGTTTGGAGTAGATGTATTAGTGTCAGAGCATGGCTTAGTGAGCCAAATTTTGTAAAACACCCCGAGTTTTGGGAGATTTTTCTTTTTGATGTTTTCTATGTACTAGACATGACATATATCTATATATATATATATATTTTGGTGATTTTGTGTTTTTAAATTTTTATGCATTTTTTGATGTGATAAAAATATATGTACTCATGAGTAAATCTTTTACAATAAATGTGACAAATGCCAATCTAACACATAATTTGCCAAAGAATCAGCTAATGCATTAAATTCTCTAGGAACGTGCTCAAATGTGATTGTGTGAAATTGACGTTCTAAAATTCGCACTCGTAAAAAATAACGCAACAATACAGGGTGGCGGACGCGGTAATGATTGTTTAGCTGCATAATGATGAGTTGGGAATCTAACCTGACCACTAAATCGGAGATGTCACGAGATGCCACTTCCGTGAGGAGTTGGATCACTGACATGTACTCGGCTACATTGTTGGTGGCGTTACCCAGGAAGATCCCCCCGGAACCAAGAATGTCCGACTCAGGCGTATAGAGAACCCAAGCAGCTGAAGCAATGTGTCTAGTGTGACGACTAGCACCGTCTGCATACTCGACGTATGATAACGAGTGTGATGACATCTGTGCGAAAAAAAATATTACATGAGAAAAACACTTCGAACCAAACAAATAATCCAGAAGCATCAAAAATAAAAAATAGGCAAAACTTATATACATAAAATTACAAAGCATATGCCTAGTGTGAAACTAGGCAAAATACTTCTTCAGATAGAGCCCGTTGCGGGGCTCCTCGAGTGGAATTCCATTACAGTCCTGTAGTTTGTAGGCTCCTTTTGAGAGGGCTTTAGTAACGATGTAAGGACCGAGCCACAATGGTTGGAGTGTTCCTGCCCCCAAGAGGTCGTGTTTTTTATCATAAAGTAGAACAAGATCGCCTTCTTGGAAAGAACGAGGCTTGACAGATTTGTCGTATTGAGCTTTAACTCGGCGCTGGTGAGCTTCGAGTGCTAGTGTATCATGTCAACGAGTTTCGTCCAAGTGATCGAGCGAGAGCAAGCGCTCTTCTGTGGCGGTGGTGCCAGGCAGGAGTTCAACGGCTAGTTTAAGCGATGGAATTTCGCACTCAATCGGAAGTACTGCCTCCAGGCCGAAAGCAAGTTGGAAAGGTGTGAAGCCTGTGGCAGTTTTTACTGACGTTCGGTATGCCCATAACGCAGAATATAACTTTTGATGCCATGTGGTTTTATGGTTTCCAACCAATCGACGAATCATGGTTTTGAGAACGCCGTTTATGGCTTCTACTTGACCATTAGCTTGAGGATAATAAGACGAAGATTGATCTTGTCGGAAACCTAGCATGGATGTTAATTCAGTCATCATATGATTTTGAAAATGAGATCCATGATCTGTGATAATCGATAGGGGTACGCCGAACCGATAGATAACCTAATTAAATAGGAAGAGAGCGGCGGTTTCGCCATCGGCCTTAAAAGTGGGAAGGGCTTCAACCCATTTCATAAAATAATCGACCGCAACCACGATGTAGTTGTGTCTGTTTTCCGAAGCGGGATTGCAAGTGACGAAGTCGATTCCCCATTTAGCGAAAGGACCGACGGAGATAACCGGGTGAAGGGGGGCAGGATGTGCACGCATTTTCTTTGTGAAAATTTGACATGGATGGCATTTTTGGACTGCGGCAATGAAATCTTTAAACAAAGTGGGCCACCAGTAACCGGCGCGCAAGATTTTTTGGGCAGTAGCTATGCCCGAAAGATGACCACCACATGCCCCCGCATGGCAGTCATTCAAAACACGTTCTGTCTCATCGATAGTGAGACAACGTCGGAGAATAGTATCAACACCACGACGATATAGTGTATCGTTTAGCACGAGGTAGTGCCTTGCTTGGTGGTGGATACGACAACGGTCATCAGACGTGAGAGCTGGGCGGAAGCGTTGAGTTTGTAGGTAGACTAAGATGTCTCCATACCAGGGGTCCGAAGAGTCGACCAAGTAGATAGATTCATCAGGGAATGGATCATGAGCTACCTCTGCCGGGTCGATTCTGGGAAGGTCCGATAGTAATTCGGCGAAGACCAGGGATTTCTTTGCTTTGGCAGCCGTGAACACCAAATCAAATTGTTGGAGGATGACGATCCATTTGGAATATTTCCCTCCAATAATTTGTCTAGACAGGATATGTCGCATGGGATTCTCCAAAGCAATTACCGTAGTCTGTCGCAGCGATATATAATGTCGGAGCCGGGTGACGGCGAAAACTACCACCAGAGAGAGTTTCTCCACATGTGAATAACGTAATTCAGGTCCAATGAGACCTTTGGATAAATAGTAAATCACATGTTCGCTGTCGTCATTGTGTACTTGAACCAAAACCATTCCAAGTGAGGATGGTGATGCTGCCAGATAAAGGAGAAAGTCGCGTGAATAATCGGGGGCACTAAGGAGTGGGGCTGAAACAAGTGCATGTTTCAACGTAGATAATGAAATTTGAGCTTGGTCATCCCACAGGAAGTATGTGTTCCTTTCTTCAACCAGCCCTTGAATCCCTTCCCGTCATCTAGCATGAGTTAACGATGCTGAGGCTGTGTAAAGACCTGCTTCCCTGCCAGGAGACTTTGGAGTTGAAGGATGGATTGTGGTGCCGACAATTCAATAATTGCTTTTACCTTATCGGGATCAACCCTAATCCCGTGCTTGGAAAAAATGAACCCTAACAATCGTCCGGACTCAACCATAAATACGCATTTATGAGGATTCAAGCGTATATTGTAGAACCTGCACCTAGCAAAAATTTCTCTTAAATGAGCCAGGTGGTCTCGTCGCTTCTTGGAATGAGCCGGGAGGTCATCCAAGTATGCTTGTACAATATGTCGAATGTCATGAAAAGCATAGTCCATAGCCTGTTGAAAAGTTTCTCCAGCATTCTTTAGGCCGAATGGGAGCTTTGTCATAGTGCCCCAGAACGGATGACGATTTTATCTTGGTCAGGTCTTTTATGTGTCTGATTTGTATCGAGAATCCATCCATGAAGGAAAAGTTAGCATCCTTTTTAATGCCGTCAATAATTTGATCAATGAATGGCGTAGGATAGTTGTCTTTGGGATAAGCGGCGTTCAGATCGCGATAATCGACACAAACTCGAATAGTGCCTTGTTTTTATCAACGGGAACCGGATTGGAAACCCATTCAGTTAAGGGAACGGGGTAAATGAAGCCAGCGTTTAAAAGTTTTTCTACTTCGACCCTTATGGCGGTTGCTTTGCGCGGGTGGACAGGTCTGAGTCGTTTTCGGATAGGTTTAGCATTGTCATAAGTCTTGATTTCGTGCTCGACAATAGAAGGATCTATGCCGGGCATTTCGTCATAAGACCAAGCAAAGACATCACGGAATTCTTTAAAAAGAGATGTGAAGGACGCAATTTCCTCAGGATTGCAGTCGGCTCCAATCTAAATATTTTCCACGATACCCGTTTTGACCGAGATATCGATGAGAAGTGTCTTGGAAAGATTACCCATGTTCCCTTCTGAATCGATAGTGTGGACAGTCGTATAAGAGGAGGGAACTATCTCAGGTTGGTCAAAAGACGGGATTTCAGTTTTTATCGCCTCCGAATCAATCGTCGAAGTGCGATGGTGGAACTCTCCCCAAGGTCGTTCTTCTAATGACATGATCTCTTGAATAGCTTCGTCTGTAGGCCAGACTTCATTGAGGAGATCCTTAGAGAGAACTGTTATGGGAGAGAGGTTTGTACCTATGGTCGAAACCATATCGGTGGAGGGTTCAGATACACGACTTGGATATGGCTTGGTGAGCCCAACTCATGGCGAAACGGCGTCGATCTCCTGGGAATCCAATTTAGAAGGTGCCCGGGCGGAGCAGTCCGCATGAGTCATTAGGCCATCCGAAAAGGTGGATATCATTGCAACCGTGTTTGGGATCTGAGGCGGTGGTAGAGGAAAACAACCCAGTAGGGAAGATGCCTTCAGAAGACCGGTACCGATACTGACGTAAGAGTCAGGGACACCTCTATTAAGGGTACAGAGCTACTTGGTAAAGTGGAATAATCAGGGGTGCAGAAGGATAGCTGATCGACCGTGACTATTTTCCCATCCAATGGAAATAGGATGAGTCGGAAGACCGAAGACACGATGGCGGTCATAGCGTAAGACCAACTGCGACCGAGCAATAAATTATAGTCGAGATGACGCTCTCGACTTCACGTCCACGTTTACCGTTTTCCTGCAAGAGTATTGGAAGCCCCAGCAAAGGTATCCTTTGAGTAGAGACGATGCTGTCTCCAGCTGAAATTCGATGGCGGGGGTTAGAATGAGAGAACTAAATTGACCAGCAAGCTTGTGACATAGCGCGAGTGAGAGAAACACCTTCGTCTATGTGATGCGATGGATAGGTCTCCCTTTAGACACAACACCGCACTGGAATGCAGAGTTGATCTGGAAAATGAGTTTAGCCTTTTCCATATCAAAGGTAACTAGCATGAATCTGGGGATCTATTGTGATAGTGAAAGCAAGGCTTTCCTTTGTGCTGGACAGGTTTGTAAAGGTTTGTAATACTTCAAGTGCAGACATGGCTAACGATGCCTGCGCCAAATCTTCTACAATATTGTAGTTTTGGGCTGCACGTGCAGAGGTATTATGAGTCGTGCGTCGAAGTGTCCCTTTTGGGGGACGAATTACAGGTTCAGCATTAGGCCTTTCGATATGCAAATCGTTAGGCGGCGGCGGATTGGAACTAGTTCCAGGTTCTTGAGCATCTATGGTAGGGGCTCCATAAAGCTTGGTGCGAGTTTGAAGGTCAATACTCTCGATGCCATAAATGGCAGATGGTCCTTCGCCGGAAGGATGCGAACCACCATTGCCCCGTTGATGGGGTTGTGGCGGGTTGTCAACCATATGTTGATGTTGCTGCTGTTGATTGGGGAAAGGATTGTGAAGAATGGCAGGTGTTCTCCCAGAATCCTTGTTAGCAATAAAATCAGTGCATTCCTGCAACCGAGGACATTTGTATGTCAAGTGGTCCTCCGCACAGATTTTACAAGGAAATCTCATGGGTTTATCCTTTCCTTTTTCGTTAGCAACATTTTTCTTATTAGAGTTATTCTGATTATTCGACTGCTCTTCCGAAGAAGATGTTTTCTTCTTATTCTTCCTATTTTTCCCATTGGGTTTTTGTGAGGTTTGCACCGAATTTACCTCAACGGAAGGGAGAGGAGTCATTTGATGGGGGGCGGTGGTAGCCGAGGATGGCTGGGAGGTTTTCCCCCGAGACTGATTGGTGGCTACACCAGAGATCGCGCCAACGATACCATCGGCATGCGCTCCGGTTTTCTGAGTAGCTGGAGGGTTCGAGTTACTAGGGGCATGGGGGAGCAGATCGTAAAGCGTGCCGGATTGTGAATAGATCAAATCCAGGTGCTGGGCACGACGAATACATTGATCTTTTGTCACTGCACCAGAAAGGCCAATGTCTTTAGAGATATGAGGTAAAAGAGACTTGCAAAACCAATTTGCCAAGAGGTGGTCCGGTATTGGCGCTTTGAAAAGCCTCCTCCTACGTCTCCATTCATGAATATGGTCGGAGATGTGGGTGGCGGTGTCTTGGCGCAGTGATGTTAACAATTCTGTGCCGGTTTCCACTCTAATTGGTAGTTGAAAGTTCTTTAAGAACTTCGTCGCTAAAGCGCCAAACGTATTGATGGTGGCGCGTGGTAATTCAATGTACCACTTGGCGGCATTGCCTGTAAGGGTGCGGGAGAATAGTCGAAGGCGGACACTATCATCTACCATGGAATTGGATATGGACCACAAATGGAAGGTAGTGATGTGTGCGGCCGGGTCATCTCCATGCTTCCTGTCGAACTTCGGGATATCTGAAGGAATCTTATGCGGTATAGGAGGCCAAAGCGAGTTGTGATTGATGGGGTCGTTAGTCAGCTTATGGATGTCGGGTATGTCCAAAGCTGCCAAGAAAGGCAATTGTGGATTTTCCCCCGAGTCTAACCAAGGCAGTATGGGCTGACTATTTGGACCATAGGGTCCCCCCATCCACGTGTTACCAGAAGGGTAAGTGGGACTTTGATAAAAACCTCCCATAGGTGGAGGAGTAGGAACATACGGTTGTTGTCCATAGGGCATAGCGTATTGAGGGGAAAATGGTTGGTTTCCCCCAGCGTAAAAGTGCCCTCCCACTCCAGATGGAGGTTGGGGTTGGTTAGTCCAAATGGATGCAATAGAGTTTCCCGGAGGCATACTAGTATTTGCATAATTTGGCAACGGTATAGATCCTATGCCTATGTTTGAACCACTTAAGGGGATAGTATTTACAATGGGTTGTCCCATTTTTCCTAAGGATTGCATAGGAAGAGAAATATTCCCTGCTACCTGTGTACTGATAACACTGCCCCCTGGTATAGTGGCCAGGGGGTTTGAACTCAACAGAGAGTTCCAACCGAAAGGGTTGCTAAAGGGCACCGAAGTAGTCGTGCTCGTGGGAGGAGCTACCGTGGTCCCCAACGTGGTCACGGTAGGAGTAGATGCCGAAGGGTTCGGTAAACTACTGACAGTTGTGTTGACCATAGGGTTGGGGTAGGCATATGTTGACTACTGGGATTACCCAGTAACGACATAGAACTGACCACCGGCGGGGAGGATGATGGGGAACCAGGAATGGTTGCCATTGGTATCGACCCTGTGGATACCGGTGGAGAAATAGATGTTGGTGTTGCCGCAGACATATCTTGGCGCGGTGGAATCTGGATTATCACCGGTCCTAACGGATCAGTGAGCGGAGGATTGTAATTAGGTACAATGCCTTCAGTGAAAGGGTCCTCCGGGAGTTCCGGCTGATAAGGGTCTATGTGATAATCCAGATTAGTCAAAGGAGACTGCTCTTCCGTAGAAGGCCCGGGTTCACCAAGGTTCAATCTTTCCTCTAAGGTGAGAGGAGGTAGACCTTGCTGTCGTCTAGACTGACGGCGTGGGTCAGGGGACGCCACGATGACCGGTTTAATTTTAACAAATTTTATTTAAAATGTGATATATTATGAAGTCTCAAGTGACAGTAACCACACACTTACTAAAAAGAAAAAAGACTCTCTAAAATCAATCAACAAGTAGCCAGTATAGGGTGCCCTGTCTGAGTACTACCGTTCACTGGTGATGAAATCCAGTCTCACAATAGCATACAGAGAGGGTTGGTCGAAAGTACAGTTACGATTACTCTAGAGCTTCGCCCGAACCCCAGACGATAGGTGTAAGCACTCTCGTGAAGACGAGTACCCTCCTAAAGACTGAAGACAGAGTAGGTCCGTCTGTTTCAGGTACTAGGACAGCCCGTCCCAGTCACCTTGTGTAAGTCCCTAAAAGTATAGCCACTAAGGATACCTCAAATCACAGACACTATCAGGGGGGTCCACGGTCAAGGACAGTGTGCTATATGGGCAGAATACCTAGATCCCCGATCTAGTTTCGACATCCCCGAAGGGAACCCCAATATATAACACACCCATAGGATGCAGTCGAAGGCGGGCTACCTTCTAGTGCATCCAAGTGTTGTCTCGCGCTGAGCTCCGGTAAAGGAATGGTCCCAATAATGTGAGTGCAGCAGGATTTCACTCGTTAATGACTCTAGTTTTCAAGTTTTGAGATCTTGGGTAGTTTTCTCACTTTCCTAACCCAAGCTCCTAGCCTGAACTACTATTTGTGTGAGCTCAAAAAGAGTTATTAGATTGATTTTATTATCGCTTTGTTTTTAGTGTACTTTGTTATTAGTCTGGCGGAGGGGAAATGGACGTATGAAGTATAGTGAGACTCTTGACTCAATAAACCATGCAAAACATGCTCTAAATATTAACTTCAATGAACAATGTTTCTACAAGGAGAGGTTTCTTCTTTCAATCATCCATGCACCAACATGTAAATAACACAGCTCAACTTTTAAGATTCAGCTTTCTATCTACCTCTTTTAACAGTCTGTGAATCAAACTTTCAGAATAAACTCAGCTTAAATGTAGAAAAATAAAAATAAAAAAATTTCTCTTTAAAAAGTAAATGCTTTGCACACTAACTAAATAAGAGAAACAAATAATCAATGTCAGTTTAGCAGACAAGCACAGGGATTCGGTCGGTGAAAGGTACTGGTGGCCAAAGAACTCCACAGCTAAAACACAGTCACGGAAGTGAACAACAGGGTTTTTGGCTGGGTAATGCTCTGTCTGTGAGAAAATACAGCGTTATAACGCACTGTATTTAAGCCTAGACTACGTTATAACACACTGGATATACTGCATAGATCGCGTTAACCAGGGAAAAGCTCTTCAGTTGGCCAGACAGGCACAGGATTGAACTCTGCAAGCGTTTGGTATGTCTACTGGGCATCAAAAAATGGTCGGAAGGATACTGAACAGAGGAGAGAAGAAATGAAAGGGAAAAAATAGTCCGGAAACTAAGGGGACACTCCCCAGCGGAGTCGCCAATTCTGCTATAGGGTAAACTGCTTGGGTGGTTGGTTTTCGTAGATCCCTCTCAGGGCTTTCCGGTGCCCGAGGCAGACAGTCAGATTAGCTATGTTGTTCACAAAGATGGTATGAGCATGTTCATATTAGCTTGAAATAACTTGAAGGAATACAATAGAGAATTACCTCTTCGACAACTTTTAGAATCCTTTGGAGAGCGCTACGCAGCAAAGCAAGAGTCCTTCTTCACCGGCTCCAAATCTGAATCCTGCAATCAGTCAAAGCACCCGCGTAATTTCTGATATAACAAGTATTCTATCAATTAAATCAACAATAAACATCTAGATTATACACATCTGAGCCATTCATATCATACTAAACAAATATTGAAATAAAAATATAACATTAAGCATCGAATGGACAAAATGAACATAGTTCTATTGATTTTGAAAGAAGGAGGATTACAACCATCGGTTGTACCAAGCCCTCCTCAGTCTCACAATCTCTCTTCTCTATCAAGTGAAGAAGTCCAAGCCAACAAGCTCTCTAGGAGCCTCTTTGACTCTTGGCCTTCACAATGTCACACTATTCTCTATTCCACAAGTATGTAAGAACTTTGAGCAATCCTTCGACCTCCAATTAAGAGCCTTCAGCTCCTTTTTATAGGAGAGGGAGAAAGCCATTGTTGCCCTTCTCTTTCCACTAGTTTGGAATGGAAAAGGCTTAGATGTTTCCTTGATCTCCATGCTTTTGCCTCTCTTGGAGTTCAGTCTTCTATGGCAATGACCAATAATGAATTGGTGCTTCTGCAGTTTCCTTTGTGCACTGACTCCTTTGTGAGGGAAAGTCGGAGATTCAAATCTTTCTCCGCGCTCTTTTCCCAATTCAAACTTAAAACACGGGTAACGCGTCCCTCCAGTGTAAACAGAGCGTTGCCCTAGCCACTAACGCGGTCAATGTATTGCTTGACTGCGTTATAACGCTCTTGTTCTGTTCTATATATGCGTTACCCTGGCAGAAATAGGTTTAATTTAGGTCTTTGTACTTCTTCCATATTTGTCTTCCCCTCTGAGCTGATGAGGAGGTATTTTGACCTGTAACAAGGTAGTCTTGGAATACTTGGCCATACTTTGAGTTGTGAAATATTTAGTCAAGTTTGACCTATAAAATAAAAACCTATAAACGCCCAAAACCAAGAACAAAAAACACATTCCTAAATTGATTTTTGAAGCCAAATTTTATATTGAGTTTGTTTGCTGAATATTTATGATTTTGAGTCAAAGTCTTACTGTTAACTTTGTGGAGTCACTCCAATTTTCTACTAACTGAGAAAAATAGAAAATTTCAGAGAATATATGGATTATGGTATGGGTAATTACAACTCTTCTCCAGTTTTGAGTAGATAGGAGTTTGAAGTTATGAAAGTGGATCAGAGGAGAAGAGAGCTAGAATATGAGCAATGACACAGTAGCAAGAAACCTTTAACTTCTAAAATATAAATGAATATTTTAGGTGGTTTGAGGAACCTAAGTTATGCAATTTATATTTTTTGTTTATCATATTAAAGGAAATAGTTTTAGGGTTGACAATGGTTCACAAACTTTCCATCTAAGCAACATAATTATGCAGATTGGATCCAGATTTATCTCCTCAACCCTAACCTTAAAAATACCAGAACCCTTCTTTAACTTAGCTCGTGCACACAAAGAGCTTGCTTTCCAAGATTCAATGAAGACACCTTCTGCAACATTTTTGTTAAATGTGTGAAAATATTGAATTAAAATCCTGTTTTCCCAATGCTATAAAATCCAAATGCAGCAGATGGTACTATAAAATTAAGTACATTTTTTAGACTTTCAAATACCTCAAACAAACAAACAAAAATTTTGTTGTTGAGGAGAATGAAATTACATTTTATATTGTGGCAAGTGCTATGCAATGAATTCTTGCTATTGCTTTAATTACTAGAACTTTTTCCTATCACCGACGAATGGAAAATCTATTTTTATGTATCACCAATGAGTTGTAATTATAATCACAACAGAGTGATTTGGATAAATATTCCACGTAAAACTCTTTAGTGTATTTGGGTTTCATCAATAACTCCATATAAATCCCTTTCTTTTTGGCTCAATACATTATACGTTATGGCTTGCTTGACTGATTTTCTTCTTCTTCTCTTGATCTTATCTTATGTTGATTTCTCTTGTTCTTATCTGATATTGATTAACAATATATATAGATAGATTGGAGGAAGGGGGTGGGGTAGTATGAAAATTTGAGCTGTTGACTAATAAATTAATCATTAAAGTTGGAGCTATACTTAAAATTGGTTTGGTTTTACAATTTTAGAGTTGAAGATTATAATAACATTCATAGCTTTTGTGGTGTTAGGGCCTTTTAAAGTTTATACAATTCTTATGTACAAGGAATTGTCATTTGGATCTTTGATTACATATGGTGATTTAAAAAAAAATGAAATGGTGGTAGTGATCTCCCTTTCTTGGTTGGCCAATTCATTAGAAATAGAAATAACAGAGAGGTGGAAATATATTTATAAAACTTTAGATGCAATTAGTAGTTTTAAATTAATGAACTTTTAGGTCATATTGGAAGATAAATTTTTAGGTCATTTAAAGGGGGCTTAGACCATTTGAATGATAACGAGAATTGTGTATGAATGTGCTATATACTCCTATCTCACTACTAACCTGTAAATCCATGAGCCATGTGTTTCTTGCAAATATTCAATTGCTATTGTTGAAGAAACCCTTTAGTGGATGTAGAGCCAATACATATAGATTATATACAAGGAGCTACTCTACTATAACACTATTCAGATATCACATATCCTATCAAGAAAATAAACCTTTGGATAAAAGGAACATGAAGGGTTCTTGTATCATTTTTTTTATCAAGGATAGAAACTTCAAAATTCATTTCATTAGTTAGGAAACTTCAAAATTCCATCTTTCATCAAGTCAATTATCAAAAATTAAAAATTACTAACAAATTATGGAGGGATTTGTGACTCATGAGAATTTTGGCATGTGATTTCAGTGGTGTTTTTGTGTGAAGTCCCCTTCACCACCTTTCTCATTCAAGTTTCACAATCGATTAGCTCCATCCAACTGTCTTCTGTTACATAACGACAAAAACCAGCAACACTCAGGAGGAGGAAATTCTTGGTCAACCAACTCTTTCTGAAAACCGTGGGATATGGGGCACTCAAAACGTCCTCCATTTCCAGCAATATTTCTAATTGAAATTGGGCCAAAATTTTGATGGAAATCATAGTTCCACCAAATTTGGAATTTTTTCCATAGAGAAATCTACCCCTAATTTCTTTGGCACTCCAAATTTACCCAAATCCTTAAAAATCTAAAAAAAGTGGATCAATCACAACCATGCTTGCGATATTTCACTGGATTCTGGCATAGGTTGCTAGGAATGGTGCACTTTGAGTGCCCCTTGTCAAAGTTCCTGAAACCCTTCACGAAACAAGAGTTTCTTGACACTCGTCTATTGTATGATAGCATATAGTGGTTGAAGTGACAGGTTTATGAAATGGAAATTTTTGAGTATGGATGAAAGGAAATTCAGGTCATTAGAAATTCTGAAAGACAAATAGAATTAGATATAGATATGGCAATGAATTGAATCCCGAATGAGTAGGTCCTACCCTCTTTTAAATACAAGCATATGTTCATCGAGATCTTTTACTTTTTATCCCCCTTCCTCCAGTGGTTCTATAGAATCCTATTGAGGAATGTGATTTGGAAAGTACCCTGATTCACCAAGAACAGAATGATTGAAATTGAGTCTCGGTAGTTAGACTAAGGTGATAGAAAATTCATAAACAACCAATCTGGGCCTCCTAAGACAACTATGAAAATGTGGGTGACTATAAACATGGACCCTAAACCTCATCACATCAAAAATAATATTAAGAAGTAAAAAATTCTATTTGAAATGTCCAAATAATATGACAGGATTTTTTTTATTTTTTATTTTATTTTATTTTATTTTATTTATTTATTTATTTTTCTGAAATAATCCCTGAATTTTATGGGGCTAATAATATGATTACATGTCCTGAATTATTTTGGACTGATTTTATGTATAGATAAACCTCTACCCTTGCATTTCCACAAAAAAATTGTTGCATCAGCCATTTTCACTATAAAGAAAAGGGAGGGCCATCATATAATCAAAGAAATCATCTATTACATGGCAGCGTACAGTGGGTGAAGTAACATGTTTATAAGATTGAAAAATTGTTAGAATGAAAGGAGATTTGGGTTATTAGAAAACATGCTTTCTGAAAGAAAGATAGGATTAGATATAGATATGGCAATGAGTTGAAGCTCAAATGAGTAGGGCCTGCCTTCTTTTACTGTTCATATGCCTATCATCCGGTGGCTTTCTTGAAGCCTTCTAGGGAAGGCGATTTGAAAGGTCCCTGATTCAGCATGGACATTATGAATTAAATTTTAAATTTGAGTAGCTAGACCATGGTGATAGAAAATTCATAAAAAAACCAATGTGGATCTCCTAGGCCAACTATGAAAATGTGGATGCTTGTAAACATGAAATTAGCTTCGGAGAGTGCTCTGATTCACCAAAGCCACTGTGGGTGAAATTGAAGGCATACATTTACATCAATAAATTTTCTTTATAAGTGTAACACCAATTCATATACATGAATCTAAATTATATATATTTATGATAAGATGACAAACCCCTAAAATACATCAAGAAGAAGTCTTTGACCTATAATAAAAAACTCCTTGCTCATGAAACCCATGATGCGCAAGTATTAAAAAATACATTTTATTATATTTGTCTTCTTCATTACATAAATTCATAATTACAAGTCATTAAGAAGACCAAACTTAGTTACATGTTCCAACATTCCCTCTTAACTAGGGAGGTATTCATAATGGTACATGGTCACTCTCAATTTGAAGAATCTCATAAGAATAATTCGATTAGTAATACGTCTGTTATAGCATATTATTAACCAGCATTGTCATAGTGCAAGGCCTTGATTAACAACTCCATCTCTTCATGAGACCATGAACTACAATGCTAGCGAGACCAATGATTATAGACATCTTCATCATTGTCTCCAAGGTACATACTCCACCCGTGTGTTCACCGAGTATGAACTCATAGGACTATTCTTTTGGGGATAGCTAATCCTTAAAGAAAACTTGTCCTTTCAAGACTACTCTTACCTTGGATACCCTAATACATCCCCAAAAGAGTATCATATGCTAGATGTTTATCCAATCCCACATTCTGTCTTCCAGGTGAAGACCAAAATGATACGTCTATCTCTCCCTCTTAATTAGGGAGGACATACCCATTCCTATCAAGGAATGTTCTCAAGCTCCCTCTTATCCAAGGACTTGTCAAGGCTCCCTATTAGCCAAGGACTTGTCAAGGCTCCCTCTTAGCCAAGGACTTGTTCAGGCTTCTAGGGACTTGCTTCCAAGTTTTTACCAGGTAAGAAACTTATTACCAGCCCCCCTCTTAATCAGGGACCTGTAGCAGCAATGATGAAAACATCGAGCTTCTCATTAAGAACTACTTTCTTTGATGTCATGACTTTCTTTTTTGTTGAGGAGTCTTCATCTTTGGGATATCTTCATTAGGGCTCAAATCACCCATCACTTTTAATTTTTGTTCGAAATTGATCCATCAATTTTTCATCTGGTCTACCTTCATATCATGCTACTTTCCTTCGAACCATACTTCTTCCAAGGATATTACATCCTGTAATATGGTTAACAACCTGTGGAAGACATATACTTCCCTTTGGTTGCCCTGAATAAGCTCATTAGATATTATTCAATTATAAATATGAATACTTAAATCAAAATTTACCTTAGTGATGATCTTTCACCATCACATCCTTCTTGTACGCATCGACATCCTTTTTTATCTCCTAAAGATATGTATTGTCATGCGTCTCTATATTTTCCATACTTCTATTAGAGTCCACATATATTCCCTGGAGATCTCCTAGTCAAGTCTTCTTGGATTTCTTGGATGTTGATTGCTTCTTTCCATGGTTGTACTTCCCATGATATTCCTTTTTCTTTCTCCACAGTTTTATTTCATTCCCAGGAACTTCCATTGCACAGTTCCTTGATAATGTACAACCACCTCATATTCCATATGAGGACATATTATGTCGATTTCATCTAGTGTAGATCATGCCCTTTTGGCAACCTGTGCATCATAAGAGTTTCTACTTTCTATTTTGATTATACTTCTAAAGATAGAAGTATACTACCTGCAACCACATGGCATGACTTCATAGCATCCAGTGTCAACATATATATACATGTACCTCATTATTTTCCTTTTGAGTCATCTTGCAGCAGGTTTCCTTCGAATGAAAGAGTTTCATTTTCATGATCTTCTTCATCAGTATGTCATCATATTCTAATCCCAAATTTCTGTAAGTTAGAATTCTTGATGAAACCTTTTTCTTTCTTCCTAACTAGTGAATCCAAAGAGGATTCCATTAGAAAATGTCAACACCTGTTTCCATATTGATTATTGAATGATGACCCTTGATCTAGATGACCGCCTTACATAAATATTGTTTTCTGTGAGGTTCTTAGGAGCCTCTTCTTTCATGGCACTCTTGTTGAATGTTGTGGTCTTATTCCTTGGAAGGTTTTATCAACACGATTGCCATGCAAGCTATTATACATTGTCTTGAAACTTCCCTATTTTTGCAGAGAAGTTAGCGTCATGCTAGTGATTAATTTGAAACTGTATTTTAGTGGAAAAATTCACTATTTTTTGGTGGAATAGTTCATAATTTATTCTGATCTTTTTTTGCAAGTGTACTAGTCACGATGATAAATGTGTGGTTTACTTCAGAGGGTTCTCAGTTCTTTCTAGATACGCTTTTCATCATTTGCTTTGAATACTTCTCTAGTGCTTTACCTTCATATTTTATCCCCTGCACAATTGCTCCTGAGGTCCATGTTGTTATGTTTATTGGTTGTTTCTGTGGAAATTTTTTCCTGAGGTTCTGCAAGGTAAATCCAAATGCAAAAAATACTATTTTACATATTGATATTTGTTCAAGACATTCTTGTGTGATACTTGAATTTCATAAATCTAGATTTATATTTCGTTATCTATATCAATATATAAGAACAGGCCCATGGATTGTTCATATTTCTCAAACTATGGAGTTGTTCCTTTCCTGTTGCATGTTCTTTTATATTGTTATGTTGTGATTCAAATTTCTAGTTGTGCTTTCCAGTTATTCTCCTATGTAGTACATGCTTTGTTAGATTATATCAAAAGTTATTCTTGTTGTCTTTTTATTATGTATATTGAACATATTATTTCTAGCAACTTTTGATCTTCCTAGATTTTCTATTCCTTTGGTGTATCTTTGCACCTTTAGGGGCAATTGCTAGTTTAAAGTCTAATTTTTTAAAGGGTGCTAGCTCAATGGAAGAGCACCTGCTTTACAAGTAGGAGGTTGGTGGTTTGATTCCATCGTGCCCTGATATTCATATATAGGGAATGACGAAGATCAATTTTTGGTGACGGATGCTCTTTTGACCATCACCAATGAGCTTATGGTGACATTTTTCGACCCTCACCAAAATATGAAATGGTGACGGTCAACGAACGCCACCATATATACGCATCAATAGTGATGACCATTAAAGGTCCGTCACCATAAATCTTTGTTGTTGATATGAAATGGTGAGGGTCATTTTTTGTCATTATAGTCATTATTCGTGACGGACCTTGATGTCACCAATGAGTTTATGGTGACGGTCAATGAACGTCGCCATATATATGCACTAGTAGTGACGGCCATGAAAGGTCCATCACAAAAAATTGTTGTTGTTCATATGAAATGGTGACGGTCACTATCCATCATTATAATCAATATTCGTGATGGACCTTGAATGTCACCACAACACATACTTTTGGTGACACCACCTTTGGTGATTTTGAGTTTTTTGGTGATGGAGGCTATTGTCCGTCACCATTGCTCATATGAAATGGTGACGGTCACTATCTGTCACTATAAATCATTATTGGTGATGGACCTTGAATTTCACCACAACACCTATACTTTTGGTGACGCCACCTTTGGTGATGAAGGCTCTGACCCTCACCAATGAGCTTATGCCGACAATTTTCGCCCCCCTCACCAATGTCCTTGCTGGCATGGACACCTTTGAAACTCTTTCCATTTAGGAATTTCCACTCAAATAATAATCATGCTCAACCATCCAAAACAAACAACAACCCTCAGACTTCATAACTAGCCTAATATCATTACCCAAAAACATAAAGATAAATCCATCTTTGCACTTATTGGAGAGATCCCTCTCCGGATTCAGGAGGGATAGATCCTAGAATCCGAAAGTGGTTGAAATAGTGTTCTTCTCATAGCTTGATCTCAGCCAATATTTCAAATTATGTAGCTAACATTCTCCGCGACCTAATCGGGGATTTCCGTGAACAACAAGCCTAAATAAATTCTAAGGACCTTAGGAAAGCACTTTCCTGAAGAAATTAGATATTAACTAGCTGAGCCACCAAAGAACTAACATTTCTGGTGACTCCATTGGGGATTTTGAGTGTTTTTTCAGCCTAGGTACCTTTAAGACCTCAGGAAACCCTTGATTCAAGAACATTGTCCAGTGAGTAAAAGTAACCCTCTTCAAGCACTACCATGTAAATGGTAATCATGATGAAACTTGTTTGAATCAGTGACAAACTAGGAAAACCCTAGGATTCTCATAAGACCTTATCAAACCTTGAAGGATTAGCTAGCTTAGCCATAAGAGTAGACTGTCTTTGTCTCATAACCATAGCTAAGTTTTGAAACAGATTTAGGACACTCTTAGAACCCATAAGGACTGAAAAATAACTCAGAAAACCCAAAAAAATATTTCAGATTGGTATTAAATAAACATGGTGGTGGACCATAAAACCTTTTAACTCCATAGGATCTAAAAAATTCCACTTAGCGACTCCACAATCCTAAACATACCTTAAGACTCCACTAGGAAGAACCATTATCATTATAACATCATTTAAACTCGTTTAGAGGACCGAGATTAAAATTTGTGTAAACATTAGCACCCCACAGGAGGTTGAGCATACGTGGATGGGAAAGGGTCTCCAACGATACCGTTTCTAAGGAATGAGTATATTTTTCCTGGCATTAGCACCACCGGGCCTGGGGAGGTCAGGAAGAACGGTATAAACATAACCAGATTGAGCGTAGATCAGGTCATATTTCAAGGCTATTTGGAGGGCGGCTTCTTCGGTCTGAGGAAAATGGGAGGCAACATCTTTGCCGATGGGAGCTGGAAGGGTGCGAAGGAACCAGTCCATATAAACCCAATCTTCGAAGGGCGGGGCTCGACATAAGCTCCGTCTTCTTCGCCATTCTTGAACATGGGCGGAAAGGCGGGTTGAAGAGGATTGCTTGAAGGAAGTCAAGAGCTCCGTGCCAGTGTCGTATCGGAGAGGGAGCTGGAAATAAGACAAAAAGGCTTGGGCAAGGGTCGCAAAGGTGGTATGGGAAGAGGTGGCTTGCTCAACATACCATTTAGAAGCTTTGCTGGTAAGCGTGCGTTGGAACAAACGAAGACGGATGGAGTCATCGGTAATGGAATTGGAGGAACACCACATGTGGAAAGATCGGACATGATTGGTTGGATCTTCTCCAGCTTGGCCTTCGAACTTAGGGATGTCGAAAGGGAGCTTGGTTGGCATGGCAGGCCAACCAACATCGTGGCGGATAGGGTCATTGATCAACTGATTGAAATCGGGGAGGCTGAGGCCTGCAATGTACGACAGCAAGGGGGTGGCCGGAGTAGTTCCTGTGGCGGTTCCGCTAGTAGTCGGGCCGGAATTAGGGCCGGGAGAACCGCTAGCGTTAGGCCCTGGACCAGACATAGTGAAGGTGGCAGGGGGAGAACCAGGAGGAGAAGGAGAACCCGATGAATCAAGAGAGGAGTCGGAGTGCGGACTCGAAGGAAGACTGGCTTGACGACGGCGGGGCGGAGCAGGTCAATCAACCGGAAACTGAGGGTGAAGGCCAAGAAGTCTCCGTGAATGGCGCCTAGGGGGTACAATGATGACAGGAAGAAGGAAACCGACAGGGGCAGAAAGGGACAAAATCAAGAGAGGTCAAGGGCAGACAAGGTGCAGTGACAATTGATTTTAGAGTCTTTGCCAGGCGGTGTTAACCAGGCACTTCTTCACTTAGGGTCAGTGCATGGTGTGCATTAATTTTAATTTTTTAAGACCCTTTTCGTTTTGAGAGCAAGAAAAAGTGTGCTGCGTAACTGAAAAGAAATCTGCAAAGAACAGTATATAATGCTGAAATAACAGAACATTTAACAGCTAACCATGCATCAATCTATCCCAAAAAGGCGGGTCTCTCAAAACTACTCTAAAAAGAGGGCAAAAATCTAGTCAAAACACACATAAGAAGGGGCCAATAGATCTAGGGTCAAAAGGGACAGGGATCTAAAGGATAAAGCTGTTGAAAAGAGGTGCAGATCACAGCCAAGAGACAGAGGCAAGGTGGCTGGAAAAAGGAAGGTAATCAGCAAAAAGCAGAGGGGGCAAGGAGGAGGCCCTAAAAGTAGATCCAAACAAATCTTCAGGAGGTGATTTGAGAGGTAGAAGAGCTGATTACAATGGATCTGAAAGGGAGGTAACAGATCTGTAGAAAAAAAGGAGGCTGAAGCACTGAAAAATAGACGGCTGAAACAGATAAAACTATTCCACCAAAAGTGGAGGGTACTAAAGCCCTAGGGGGCTAGGTTCCCACTTAGATGAGTAAAAACAGATCCGAACTTGGTCAAAGCGGGCTGAGACAGAGGCTGGAAGACCCTGACAGAAGCTGCAGCAAAACCCAAAAAAATTGCAGAAAAATCACTGAAAATTTGGCAGGTCGCAGGTTCTGACCTATTTTTAGTGCAGGTCACAGAAAAAGGGCAGAAAAGTGCGACCTGGAGGTCCAGGTCACAGGTTATGGGCCAAAAAGTGCGACCCCCCGTTCCGGTTGTCTCGGCGGCAGATTTTCAGAAAAGTTGTCGTCTCAGTTGCGGCTGGTGTCACTTACCTGCGCAATAGGGCCAGAAACACACAGAAGTTAGAAATTTTGATGTTTTAGGGTTTTATGTGAGAAAAAAAACATAAAAATATGAAAAATAAACAGCTGAAGAGAAACCCTAGGGTCTGAAGTAGCTGGATATGCAGGAATAGGAAAAATGATAGCGGTCGTAATTTAAAACCCGTGTGGAGTCGCCATTTGTTAGTATGAATCCTTTGTCGAAGTGTACGAAAAAGGACCACTTTTAGCTACGCATAACTAATAGCCCTAACAACAAAAGTGGCTGCCAATATCTTTAGATCTGTGGTTAGTTGAACATAAAAGAGCTGCAAAAACTAGATCTATGCATGGAAAGACATTAAGAAGAAAAAATAAGGGTTTGCTCCATATACCAATAGACAAGACAAGAACAATTTTTGAAAGAATTTTTGTATTGATCGGGCACCTGGGAGGAAAACAAGAAGGCGTATCCAATTCTCCTCAGTGGGATGGGTTCTTGGAAGTCCTCAGCACTTCAAATCTAAAATCTCTCTCTCTTGTTGGTGTAGAAAACCCACACAAAGAATAGAACTCAAAGGGAGCTCACACAACAAATAGTGGAAAAATGTGACCAAGTGTATAGATCCAGAGTGATCTAATAGGCAACAAAAGGTGAAGAATGGTAGAAAAAACCCTCCTATTTATAACAAAATATTGGGTCATTCTAGATCTTGGTGCATGGGTTAACCAGATCTAGATCCACTTTTTATGGAATATTTTATTATATTTGTTGGAGGGAAAAGGTCTTTGACTTGGGTCAAATCCCTTAATTTGTCAAAAATAAATGATTTATTTATCTTTTTTAGGAAGCGGTTAGAAGATAATCAAATAAATAATGATTTATTTAATTATTTAAGGAAGTGGTTGAAAGATAATTAAATAAATAGTGATTTATTTAATTATTTGTGGGTGATTTGGTCATATTTAACAAGGAATATTATCTAAATAAGGTGTAAATAATTATTCCTAGAAAATAATAAGATAAATAAAGGTTTATCTAATTAATTTCTTTGATTTTGGGTTAAACAAGACTGGGAATGATAATTAAATTATGGTTTAATTAATTATTCCATGAGGAAAATCAAACAAATATAGGTTTGTTTAATATTTCCTTTTGGGGTTTCCTGTTTTAACATAGTGAAAGAAATTTTACTTAGGGTAAAATTGGTCTTACATGGTGTACTTGGGTCCATCTAATGATAATAGGTTAGATGACCAAAAAATGGTGTAACAATAATCATGCTCAACCATCGAAGACAAACAAAAACCCTCGGACTTCATAACTAGCATAATATCATTACCCAAAAGCTTTAAAGATAAATCCATCTTTGCACTTATTGGAGAGATCCCTCTCTAGATTCAGGAGGGCTAGATCCTAGAATCCGAAAGTGGTTGAAATAGTGTTCTCTCTGCAGTTTGACTTTGCCAATATTTCAAATTATGGGAAGCTAACATTTCTGGCGACTCCACTGGGGATTTCCGCGTGAATAAACAGTCTAAATAAATCTAAGGACCTTAGGAAAGCACTTTCCTGAAGAAAAATTGGTATATTAACCAGTTGAGCCACCAGCAACTAACATTTCTGGTAACTCCACTGGGGAATTTTGAGTGTTTTTTCGGCCTAGGTACCTTTAAGACCTCAAGAAACCATTGATTCAAGAACATTGTTCAGTGAGTAAAAAGAAGCCTCTTCAAGCACTACCAAACCAATGGTAATCATGGTAAAACTTGTTTGAATCAGTGACAAACTGGGAAAACCCTTGGATTCTCATAAGACCTTATCAAACCTTGAAGGATCAACTAGCTTAGCCATAAGAGTAGATTTTCTTTGTCTCATAAACGTAGCTAAGTTTTGAAACAGATTTAAGATACTCTTATAATCCATAAGGACTGAAAAATAACTCAGAAAACCCAAAAATATTTCATATTGGTATTCAATAAATATGGTGCTAGACCATGAAACCTTTTACCTCCAAAAGAGCTAAAAAATTCCACTTGGCGACTCCACAATCCTAAACAGACCTTAAGACTCCACTGGGAAGAACCATTATCATTATAACATCATTTAAACTCAGTTAGAGGACTGTAGGATTAAAATTTGTGTAAAACAGATTAGTTAACCTCTTAAAGATTGTCATATCTGGTTGAAATTTTCTTGTTTATTTGGGTCTAAAAACACAGCATAGTGGCTTCTAGAAAGATTCATACTAGAGCCTATCGTGACCCAAACCCACCTGAGATAGTAGATAACCCTAAAAGTATCCTTAGGAAGTCTCCTAAGATTAAATATTCAACTATTTTCACATCACGCTTGAGAGCTAATTCAGTTCCTAAAAACCTTGCAGCTCTACAACAATCACAAGTAGACTTAAGAAACCCATTTAGAGCTAGGTTGCTCGATGATTTATATCAGCTATATTCCGAGTCTTCACTTTCATCTCCTGAAACAAGTGAACATCCTGGTAGTAGAGAAACAACACCACCTGATTTACATTTCCTTCACAATTTAGGTGTCTCTCATCCAAGATTAGCTCAGCAATATATTCCTATTCCATCCACATATGTTCATCCTACATCCACTATTCAAACCACTCCACTTCAGCCCACTTTTCCTCTTCTTAATCCACCTCTTGTAAATCCACCTCCACCTCCTACCATGGTAGCATGGTATGCTCCCTTAGTCCTTCCAATACCATTAGTCAATCTTCCATAGGACTATCAATCCAAAATACCATTGTATGATGCTAGTAATGCTACTACTGCATCAAAACATGTGGATAAGATGAATGAATACTTTGACAGAAATGAAATTGATGATGAATCTGTCAAACTAAGACTATTTGCTCATAGTCTGGTGGGAGAAGTAAGAAAATGGTTTAAAGGCTTAGCCTGCCATAGTATCAATGATCTCCAAGCCTTCCATCAGACATTCTTAAACAAATGGGAAGTGAAGAAGAATCCTCTCCAAATAACTTCTGATTACAAGAACCTCCACAGAAACACTAGGGAAAGTGTACAAGCTTATTTTACTAGATTTAACAGTGTGTATAATGCACTTCCCCCAGATCTAAAACCTCCACAAGGCTTAGCTTTAAATAGGTTTCCTGAAGGGTTTGACCCTGAGATGGCTTATCAGCTGAGAGAGAGAGATCCTTTAACCTTTGAAGATATGCAAAAAGGAGCTCTTGTTGTGGAAGTTAACTTAATGGAGAAAAGAGCAAGAATGAAGAATCAGAAGAGAGTGTCCTTCAGAGAGAAATACACACCTTCTACTTCCAGCTCAAATATGGAAATAATGATGGAGGAGATGATGAAGAAAATGAGCATCCTTTATAGAGCACAAGCAAGTCAAAACTAAACTGCACCTCAAAACAGAAACTAGAACCAGAATCAGAATTTTAGAAGAAATCAACCCCAAAATAGGCCAAGGGAAGATGATCAACAAATCACTCCTCCCTTTCATCAAAAATATGTGAGTGAGGTTGAAGAAACATATGATAAAACAAAGGAATATGATATCAACATGCTGGGAGTAGATAATGATGACTTTGAGGTTCATTATGATAGAAAAAAGGTCTTTACACACCCTATGATGACAAAAGAGATGAGGATGAAAGTTATTATCAAGACATGGAAAATGTTATCATACAGTCTCAAAAATAATATGACCTCATAAGTAAAACCAATCAATAAAATCCCAAAACCAAAACCTCTGAAAAATATTCACAAAACAACATTGTAAACAAACCTAAATTTGTCAAACAGAAGGACAAAACAGTGGCTAGAAATTCTGATAAAGGTAAAGAGAAAGGCACTCAAAACTGTACAAAACAAAGTGCAGACCTTAGTAGTGTTAGCATCTCGGCTAATACTCTTGTTAAAACAATTTTGTCAAATGTAAGTAGAACAAGTCAACAAACATATTTTTCTGATAGAGTGGCAGTTAATAAGGCTCAAACAAGTACTTCAAAGAATCAGATTCCTTTCAGTTTGGAGCAGAAAATTTTAGGAATAAAAATCTCTATTCCTCTTACTAAGTTAGCTGCCCAGAATGTATATAGGTCTCAAATTTTGAAGTCTTTTAACATATAAGAGAATAATGATACAGTCAATCTTAATGATGACCAGCCTGAGCTTATTTTGGTCCAAAGATTGAAGGTAGATATCAAGAGGGACTTGTTCCTCCCTTTTATGTGAGTTTAAATGTTCATGACAAGATTTTTCACAAAGCTATGCATGATTCCGGGGCCTCTCATAATTTAATGCCTAAAGCTGTGATGGAGAGCCTGGGTCTAGAAATCACCAGACCTTATAAAGACATTTACTCCTTTGACTCAAGCAGAGTGAAATGTTTAGGATTAATAAAATACCTCTGCATTAACTTAGCACAGATTCTAGCCAAATTATTAGTGATGGATATTTTTGTGGCTGATGTGCCCCCAAAGTATGGTATGCTATTATCTAGGTCTTGGGGAGCTAAGTTACAAGGGACTATGCAGATGGACATGACCTATGCGACCATCCCTGTTTTCAATCAGACCAGAAGACTTTTCAGGGAGTCACATATGCAGTACATGGTTAGTAGTCAAGACAGACCACAAAACTCTCCTCTGTATTCTGTAAATATAGGCCTTGATTATTTTATCCTCTTTAACGATGAATCATTCAGTGAACAAGTCACTCTAACTGAATTAATGGCTAATAGAGAGGAAGAGGTAAACACCATAGAAGTGTCAAAATAGTTTGTTGCATTTGAAAACTTTAGCATACCAAATACAGGTCTTGAGCTACAAGTCATGCATCCTTCACTTTTTAACCTAGACAGTCAAGAAAGCATTCCTCAACTTAACGAAAAAACTGAGGAATCGAAAAAAATTCATCGGAGTGCTGATATTCAACAACAATCTGAAAGCATTGCGATTGAAGAGAACAGTACCCAAGATGAACATGAAACTAGCCCTCTGTGGAGTATGAAATTTGACGGGTCGTGCACTGGAAGCAATGCTGGTGCAGGTGTCTGGATTTGTAACACTGAGAACAACCACACAGAGAGAATTTCCTATAGATTAAACTTCTAGTGTTCAAATAACATAGCGGAATATGAATCCCTTCTTTTAGGCTTACATCTATTGAAAAAGTTAGGAGCCGAAAGAATTAAAGTGCATGGGGATTCAGAATTAATCATTAGGTAGGTCAACAGGGAATACAACGCTAATCACCCCAGACTTAGGGCCTATAGAAACGATGTCGTGGATTTGCTGAAAGATTTTGAGGAGTCCCAAATGATTTTTGTCCCAAGAAAAAAGAATAACATGGCCCACAGTTTGGCCTTTGCTGCTAGAACATGCTTAATGCCATATGAGACCAAATAATGCAAAAATTAGATTAAATTTAGACCAATTGTTCCTGATAACAAAAAATATAATTGGAAAGTGTTTGACGGAGACAAACAAATATAAGACTTCATGAAATTCAGAAATGAATTTGAACTACACAGTTCGGATTCAGATTATGAAACAGAATGCAATAGTGAAGAAAATTTTCTTGGTGAAGAAGAACAGTCTCTTGAGGTTGCCAATATAAATCTACTATCTAGCAAAATTAAGAACAAAACCAAGATGAGTGTAGAGTTAGAAATAGAGGACCTAGAAACCCTGCACTCTAAAGATCAGAGTTTGCCAAAGTGTCTAGCCCCTTTAGAAGAGTTGTTTGATTTCAACAATGTGGACAAGAAGCCAAAACTAGAACCTGTAGAGACTGAATTTGAAGAGTGAAATATAGGCAGTGAACTAAAACCAATGATGATCAAACTCTCTAAGACTTTACTAGATCACATTAAACTAGAATACATAGAGCTGTTTAAAAAAAATTCTGATGTTTTTGCGTGGAGCTACGAAGATCTGAAATCCTATGACACTAAAATAATTCAGCACAAAATTCCTCTCAAGGAAAACTAAAAACCATTCAAACAGAAGCTACGCAGAATAAACCATGTTCAGTTACCTTTGGTTGAGAAGGAGATCAAGAAAATGTATGAAGTTGGTATTATTTTCTCTATTAGATATTCTGAGTGGGTGTCTAATATGGTGTCAGTTAGAAATAAAATAGGAGAGATTAGGCTTTGTATAGACTTTAGAGACGTAAAAAAAGCTTCACTCAAGGAAAAATACCCTTTACCAAAGATGGACCATATTTTACAAAGGGTGGTTGGTTCAAAAAGAATTTCTTTGCTTGATGGCTACTCAGGGTACAGTCAAATTTTAGTTCACCCTGATGATCAATTAAATACATCTTTCACTACACCTTGGGGAACTTTCATGTATGTGAAAATTTCCTTTGGTCTAATGAATGCTAGTGCAACATTCCAAAGAGCCATCGACATAGCATTCTCAGAATAATTGGGCTACTTCATCATTATTTACCTGGATGATGTCACTGTTTTTTCAAAGACACATGAAGAGCACTTAATACATTTGAGAATAGTTTTTGAGAGATGCAGAAAGTTTGGGATATCTCTAAACCCTAAGAAAACACAATTCAGTCTCCATGAAGGTAAACTTCTTGGGCACATTATTTCAGAAGATGGTATTAAGATAGACCCAAAGAGGATTGAGGCCATATTGCAAATCTCTCATCCTCGAAACATCAAGGAATTGCAATCTTTCATTGGAAAGATTAATTTCTTGAGAAGGTTCATACCCAACTTGGCTGAGGTCCTTAGGAATATAAAAAACATGCTAAATAAGGAGCAAGGGGTAAAATGGACCTTGGAAGCAAAGAATTCCTTTGAGCTAGTGAAACAAGCGTTAACCAAAACACCGATTCTAATAAGTCCTATTTTTTCAAAATATTTTTCTATTTTTTCATTTGCATCAGAACATACAATAGCTGTTGTCCTTTTATAGAAAAATCCACAAGGACAAGAGCATCCTATTTCATTCTTTAGCAAGGCTTTGAGGGATGCCCCTTTGAAGTATAACATTATAGAAAAGCAAGCCTTTGCTTTGGTTAAGGCTTTAAAATACTTCAGAGTATACATCTTGCACTCACATATCATTGCCTTTGTCCCAAATTCAGTTGTGAAAGACATTCTAACACAGGACCCAGATGGTAAGAGAGGTAAGTGGATAGCTATTATTCTTGAATATGATTTAGAGATAAAGCCCACTAAACTCATCAAAGGCCAAGGTCTAGCTAGATTAATGGCTGAATCAAATTTCGAAGTTCTTGATATTAATATGATAAATGCTTTGGATGATCAAGAGGAAATCTCAACTCCTATTGTTGAAGATCATTTCATGAATTCCTCTTGGTATGCTGATATTTTATTCATTTTTCTTAATTTGAACACACCTCCTGGTTTATCAAAAACAAAGGCAAGGTTTCTAAAGTTAAAAGTTGTAAACTATTACATTATAGATAAATGTCTTTATTGGAAAAAGGAAAGTGGGATATTTCTTAAATGCTTGCCTGAGTATGATGTAGAGAAGGTTAAGCACGAGTTCCGTGAAGGAGAATGTGGAGGCCACCTATACTGGAAGACAACAACCAACAAAATCCTAAGGGCTGGTTACTGTTGGCCCACTCTTTTTCTTGATGTACACAAGATGATCATTTCCTGTCATAAATTCCAACTTTATGAAGGAAAAAGAAAGCTACTACCCTTACCTTGGCATCCAATCACTGTTGAAGCTCCTTTTCAATAGTGGGGACTTGAATTCATAGGATAAATCCATCCACCATCCTCTGCCCAGCATAGATGGATTCTCACTACCACAACCTACTTCACCAAATGGATAGAAGCCATCCCTTGTAGGAAAGCCAATGATTTTTTCATTATAAAATTCATGGACACTAATATTCTCTCTAGATTTGGCTGTCCTACCAAGATCATCACTGATAATGCAGCAACATTTGGATCCAAGAAGGTGGTTGAATTTTGTCACAAATATCAGATAACATTGGGTCATTCCATGGCCTATTACCCTCAAGGTAATGGACTTGCAGAATCCTCAAACAAGAGTTTGGTGAACATAATCAAGAAGTTGTTGGAGGACAATAAGAAGTCTTCGCACACAAAGCTTGTTCATGCACTTTGGGCTCATAGGTTGACATTGAAGAAATATATTTGCATATCACCCTACCAGCTTGTGTATGGTACAGATGCAATTTTTCCTACCAGCATTGGTGTACCAATTATGAAGTTGATTCAAGAGGTTTAGCCTGAAGACAATGACATGGTTAGGAGAATAAATCAGACCATTCACCTTTAGCAAACCAGAGAGGAGGTTTATAACAAAGAATTGCAAAAGCAGGACAACATCAAAAAGCTTTTTGACAGAAGAATAAAGGCCAACAATTTTAATATTGGGGACAAATTTTTAAAGTGGGACTCAAGGAGAGAAGACAAGGGAAAGCATGGGAAATTTGACAACTTATGGCTTGACCCTTATCTCATTCATTCTTCTGCTAGTAACAATGCCTTTTTCTTCTAGGAGTTGAATGGAGTTGAACTGTTTGGGGGTCCTATCAATGGAAAGATGCTCAAACATTACTTCTCTTGAACGATGTCATGTTCTAAAAGAAATTTTATCTTTTTTCTCATTATAAATATTTCACCCATAATTTCATTCAAAGTTAGAAAAATAAAAAATACAAAAACAGTAAAAGAAAGAAAAGAGGGCAGATTGTAAAAACAATAAAGGTACAGCCCCATACCAAAAAAGAGAAACAAAGTCTGAAAGTGTGCAAGCTCAAATGCCACTCCTAAAAACACACATATAGGTATTCATACATCCTAATCATGACTAATTAGTTTTAAATTGACTACTGATAGTGTTAGTCATTAGTATTTTTCACCTGTTGATGATGACTAGTTTTTAAAGCCAATTTTTCTAGCAGCTGATCTCAAATTTGTCAAATTTTCCAGCTGGAAAACACCCATAAACAATTTTTCCCTCCTAACCTTTTCAATCAGCCCATGATGAGATAAAACCTCATTTTCAAAGCCCTATCTATCCTTAGCCATACAAACTTGTCCATCAGCCCCAAAGAGAATACTCCAAATCTGTCCAAAAAGTCTCCCCTAAGTTAGGTAGTGGCGCTTTAGGCGATTTTCCCTTGGAAAACTATCCTAAAGCCAAAAGAACCTCTATCTATTATCAACCAGTCCTATAAGACCTTCCTATTTTGAAAATAAAGTTGGTTACACCCTTAAGTCGCACCACTAACAAGCCTTGAAGTCTCAACAATACATATGCCACAGGTCAAGCTAATATTAGATAGATGTACAAGTGTTTCAATGTATTTGTAAAAGAGAAGAAGTATACTAGTGTTCTAGAAGACATTATTTAACTCAACATGAGAATACAGTTGCTTCTCATATGGTTTTGAGCCTGGGATGCAAGTACTGAACAGAGAAGTTTTCTCAATAAGCTCCTGCAAACATAGTCCAGAGGTTAGTGATTTATGAATAACAGATACTAGCCAGGATTCTTCTGATTGTATAAATATGGACAAAGGTATTTGAAAAGTAGAATTACATGTCTTAGAGATATGCCCATCATGGCATATTTTCAAGTTGTCACTTTTATCTGCTTAAGCATGAATAGGTAGTAAAAGGAAAGATAACACTGTTTGAAAGCAGATGAAATGGCATCACTGAGAAAACCTCATCCATACATGAGAAGAGGTTTAAAATACTGAGAAAACCTCCTTCATTTTACAAGAAAAGGGTTCGGAAATGTGATAAAGGCCTCCTTAATTTAATAAGAAGAGGGCCAGGAGCAGAGATGTAACCTCATGTAAAAGAAGAAAATTAAGGTGCTTTTAGATGACTTCAGCAATGATGAGTCACCTTCCTTCCAGAGGATGAGCAAAGGATACATCAGCAGATTTCAAATAGTGTTTAAGCAAAAATATGGTCAATACAATGGTGCTAAGAACCTATGTTCTTATGTTTATAAGAGTCTCCTTCAAAGAAGAATCTGGAGGTGGAGTTTTGACCAAAGACAGCCTCATCTAAATGGCCAAGGAAGTAAAAAAATATTGGTTTTAAGCTGACCTCTACTATCAAATACAAAGAAAACCACTAACAGTGTGTTCATCAATGTTCTTCATTTGGTTAAAACAGGGGTTGAAAAGAGCCCAGGCATTTGTCAAACATAGGCCTCCTTCATAAACAAGTAGAAGGCTCACCATTGTTTGAGAATGAAAAACATTTATTTCAGTATGGTAAAGATTTCAAAAGGGACTGCTCTCAAAAATGGTGAAATGAATGAAAAATCACTATTCTTACAGACCTCCTTCACAGAGGAACAAAGGGATAGCCTTCCCATGTTTACAATTCAGCTTCAGCTCATCATTCCCTGCTATATCTCCATGAAAGTTGAAGACTAGATTACTTTGTCAATCCAAGGTTAGTCATTTTCCTTGATGGTGGATACTATTTGTAGCAGAGTTTTTCACTTGGAGTTTCACACGAGGTTTCAAATAAAAGAGATAAATTACCCATCCTGAAATACCAGCCTTGCAAGTTATTGATATAGACCAAGAAATGTTTTATTGCTGCGCTTGTGAAGTTCAAGATGGGCAGGTTCTTAAGGCTTTTGATTGCTGTGATTGGCACACATAAGCCTTTGTGGATGTTTTTTTGTTTTTGATGCCTGAAGAGAAATTTTAGAAACCTTTGTTGTTGAACCTATACAATGGACATGATCAGCCATCGAACACCATGACAGTTGGTTTATATGTCTGAAGGGTTGTTTTGAAGGAGCTGCAAGGTGAAAGGTCTTTAATGAAGTTCAAAATAATTTCCTGTTTTAAAAAAGAGCAAGGAGGTCTTCAAAAGCATAAAGCATTGATTCATATTGTTTTAAGAAAAAAAGGCCAAGAGGCATCCAAAACCCTCATAAAGTGGTTTCAAAGGTAATTGGCCTTTTCGTTTTCAAAGGGAATAAGAGACCATTGCAAGCCCATTTTGCAAGTTTCAAAAACATAAACGAACGTTAAAAATTGCTCTCCTAGCTATCCACTGAAGGAATGAGAGAAGTTCAACAAAATTGCAGAGTTTTTTTAAGGCTTAAATCCTACGCGGCGCACCTGGAAAAGCGCGCAGTGCGTTCAGAGCAAAAAATACAAAGGGCTGTAATGGTAGTGTGGCGTGCCTGTAGTGTCGGTCACCATTGCCCAAAGGCCAACCTGACACCTTCTTCATTGCGCGATGCTATTCCATTTGAACGTTCCATGCCTGTTTGAACAACCAATATGCCTTCAAAAGGTCTTGAAACCTGCTCGACTCATCAAGAAAGGGCCACAAGCCATCCTCGAGGTATTTTTATTGCCCCTTGGTGCATTCGAATTTCTGAAAGAGTGATTGATGCCATGTTTTTCAAGACTAAAACAGTGGTTGGAGAGTAAGTTGTTTGAGCAAAGTCCAAAGTTTTATTTTCTATGATTGCCCAAGATTAGTATAGTTAAAGGTGATGTGTTTGTATCAGTTTCAAAAAGCCTGAAATTGCCTTCAAACAAAGTGATAAACCTTGTAATGATGACACAGACCATTTCAACTGATAGAGGGAAGTGTTGAAACGGTTTTAAGAGCCCTTATTGATTTTCAAAAAATAGTGATAGTGAAGGAGTATGGTTCTAAAAGATGAAGGTTGGGTGTATGGATAAAACCTCCTTTTTTATGATATGAGACAACAACTCTGTGCATCTACCATAGTTCAAAGAAGAAAAAGCTGTATTCGAAGGTCCCAAAGTCAGTCTAGAAAGATGTTATTTTTCCTGTGTTGAGCAGAGAGCCTATAATTGCTGAAGGTGGCTTAGCAGTGGTGAAAACAAAATTAACCCCTGTCTACCAAATCTAGGAAAAACCACTGTTTATAAGGTAGAAGTTTGATCATTATAAAATGCCTTCTCTGTGTTATGAAATAGCAAACTAGTGCTGCCTCCATTGTCCCATAAAACAGAGTGTGGTGAGAGATTCTGCAAATTCATTTGAGGGTGTTTTTGTCTACCTGTGTATAAGAAATATTGAATAGCATAAGAGTGTTTTTTGGGGAAGCATGATTTTGTTTTTATCCAAATACAAGGCTGTTTTGTTTCTCTCAAAACACAAAGGATCCTTATTCAAATAACAAACCACAAACATCTCTTTTCAAAAGACTTGGCCCAAAAACAGTGATAAGACTGAGTTTGTCTCATTTTGAAAAATATTTGTTGATTGGCATAAAAGAGGACAAAACAGTGATTTATAAGGAGTAGAAAGTTGGTATTGGAGGACTATTTCACAAAACATTTGAAGCAGTTTGTCTGGGTCAAACAGTTACTGACAAGGAGAACAGGGTGTGTGCTTGAGAAACATTCCAAAAGCCATTTGAGACAGCTTGGTGTTGCAAAGAACATTCAAAACAAAATGCCTCCCAGGAAAGATAGTAGGAGTGGCCTTCACAGGAGGTTTGAGCCTGGTTCCACTGAAGAAGAAAATGCTCATCCATCAGTCCTATTTAACTTCCATGAGGTTGGGTGTCTAGATTTTTGTCAAAGAGTGCAAGAGGTGAAGAGCTATTCCCCTTTGACACATCTTTGTGCTTTGAGGTTTCAAGAGAAGCATTTTCAGCTGGCAGGCCTAGATTTCAAATTCTCTCCAAGGTCCATTTCCAAGGCCACCAAAATCCCTTATGTCGGGGAGAAATGGTTTAAAAAAAGCCACCTAGACTCAGAACAATACAAGCCTTTTCTAAAGCCTGAGCATAGAGATTCATGTCCATCCATTTTCCCCTTCTCATATCTATTGACTAGTTACACCCCCCTCATGAAGATCATCATGAAATACTTCACTTGCGAGGGAAGATTCTCTCGAATCTATGCCTATCATATTCGATTGCTCATGCATTTCACAAGGGCCAAACTTTTAAATATCCCTTTCTTCCTACATAAAAGTATCGAGAAAATGGCCTCCATTATTTAGAAAAAGCCTCCTTCTCAGCAAACAGTCTGCCTCTTCCATCACTCCCTCATCAAGGTTATCATTCTTCATCAGCTTGAGAAGAAGGAAGTCTCTTGGGATACTTTCATCACACATCCGGATTTCACCACTGTCCCTTCATTTCATACATCTCCTGCACCTTCCACTCACCATCCTTCGCCTTCTTCAAGCAAGCCTATTCCCAAAAAGCTCAAATTTCTCATTGAACAAGAAAAAGAGCATGATAAGGAAGAAGAGCATGAGCAAGAGGAGGAAGATGATGATGTGCAGGATCATGATGAAATAGGGCACCAAGGGGAAAAAGAGCACAATGAGGCAGAAAAATAAGGGGAAGAAGGGCATGATGAAGAGGAAGATGATGATGATCAACATGTGTAGCATGATGAACAAGTACAACATGATGAACATAGGCAGCCACATGATGATGAACAACAGCCTCATGAAAAGGAACAACAGCATGATGAATAGAGGCAACCACATGATGATGAGTAGCATGATGATGAACAGGTGCAACACAGTGAGAAGGAAAACCCTCAAAAATAAATGCAAAAAGATAGTCAAGGCATCCATGAAGAGATCCAAGACAGTGGCAAGAATGATGAGCAAAGTAGCAAGGGCAAAGAGCCAATGGAGCATGTGCTAGCTTCCTCTACTAGGAAAGGGGCCATGCTCTCTTCTTCGAAAGTGGCCAAGCCTTGGACATCAAGGAAAGGGGTGCCTAGAGTTGTAACTCCAAATGTTACTAGGGCCCTTGTCAAATTTCCCAAGAGGAGGAAGACTAAAAGAGCCACCCAAAGCAAAGGAAAGGAGAAAGAAGAAAGTAGTCATGAAAAGGAAAGGGAATTCGACATCATTCAAATCCAAAGTGATGATAGTAAAAATTAAGCCTGGATCCTAGAAAATCTCTTGATCAATAGATAAAACCAAATTGATGCTTTGAGGACTGATCTTGAGAGGGCTAGAAACTTCAATCACTTTTTGCAAGTTCAAAACAAACAGAAGAGTGTCCATATGGCGATATATGAGACATGAGCCATTAAATACAAAAAGGAGGCCTCCAAAGCACAAGTGAGATTTGAAGAACTCATGAGCGAGTTCGATGACAGCGAAGATGAAGATCAGCCCAGAAGAAAGAGGCCAAGAACCATGGGGCTCAAAAGAGCTCTTGAGAAGCAAAAGGAAGAAGAAGTTGCCCTTCGCCAATCTACCCCTCTCACTACATTCTTCGCACAAGAGATAGAGAACAATCGAGAAGCATGGCTTGAGAGGGTTAATAATCACTTGGACAAGAAGTTGGAGAAGGAAAATAGAGACTTGGACATTCAACGGAGGATGACTGGGCATTATAAGAAACTCAATCAGTTTGCCCAGCGGAAATTGAAGGCCACTTAGGAAAAAATCAAGCAGGCTAAAAGGAAGCGCTCGGCACCAAAATTGAGGAAAGACACCTCAAAGCTCCAAATTTTGGCCTCAACTTTACAACATGTTTCTGAAAACCCTTGAGGGTCATGCTCGCCAAAATTGGGTGAAATTCTATAAATTTCGGTTTTTTGTCATTTTTGGGTTTTTGGCTAAAACTCATGGGCATCGCCATTTCAGTTTGGGGCATCCTCAGAGGATGAAAATGGTATCATTGGATGCCATAATTTTAGGGGCATATACTCAACAATTTTTAGATCAATTGAAGATCATTTTCTCCCCCGAAATGGCGAAAAATACTCGCTTTTTCTACACTCTGTCCCGTTTATCAGCAAGGCCTATTTTTTCAGTTTTTACACACAGGCATGTTTTCGGAGGATTTATAGTGGTTATTTTGGAGAAAACCAAAAATTTTCAGAAAATGGAAATTTATAGCTTTCCAACAAGCTGTCATGGGCCTCGTTTAGACATCAGGAAGGCCTCCAAAAGTTGTCGGCAAGTCAGGGGACTTTCTGTTGATGTATTTCTTAAGTATTTTTGTAAAAAATGCACTTTCCAAAAGTGACTTTTCCTCATGTGCGTTTAGCTATTTTTGTGCATGGTTAGTTAGGAAAAGTCAATTTATTTTCCTTTTTTAGCATTTTTGAGATATTTTATTAGATATTTTGTGCCTTGGACTTTGTAAAGCCTCAAGGACAAAATCAGATATTTTGGATAGGCCAATGAGATTGCAAGTTGAACTAGGAGGTTTTCCTCACTTTGGCCCATATATTCCAAAGGATTTCATTGTAAACAAGGCTAAACTTGATGAATAGAAGCAATATATGGTCATACAATCTTGGAAGAAACACTTGTCTCATTCTTTTGGATAGCTTCTTGGATGTTTTTGGATGATGAAAGAGGATTGTTGTTGGATTCCATGACTTGGTAGAATGGTATAGTGTCTCTCTCTTTGTTCTGTTTCTTAGTTTTCATTCATAATTACATGTTCTTACTTGCTATAAGACAATAGAGAAAATATTTGAGACATGCCCTTGGAGGCACCTCAAATTTCTTGTTTCTTTATAGTTTCCATGTTTTCTTCATTCCTAGTCACATTAAAGAATCCTTGATTGCTCTTTAATAACTTAAGAATATTGTTTTCTTGTTTCATTTATGGTTTTATGAATGCTAAGTATAATTCACGATATGCCCTGCTTACTCATGGCTAGTCATAGCTCCACCTCTGAAACCTCTCTTTGATTGATTAGATTGTCATTTGTTGAACCAAGGAGGTCTTGTACTGATCTTGCCCTTTGCCTAAAACTATGCAATCTTGCTTCAAAGTGCCCAATAGCTTGAAATAATATGTTTAAGCATTCCTTCATAGTGATTTGAGTTGTTTGTTTGTATTAAATGTATTTCCCCAAAGTTTGATGGCCATTTCCCAAAGTTAGACAATCATATATCTCTATGCATGGCTTGAATGTTTATTTCTATGCATCGATCAGTTTACAGTTACATTTCTCATGATTAATGGTTTGCCCTACCATGTTTATGTCAGCTAATAAACTATTTATGTTTGAAATCCTTTGTTATTCACAATTTTAATGTCCATCTCACTCCATTTTACCCAAAGATCCATTTTACCTCGAATCAAATCGGCCCTTTAACAACCTTGTATCACCACCTAAAAGCTTTCTTGACCTTTTCAACCCCATAGCCCAGTTGATCTGGCATATTTTTTACCTATCTTAGTCTTTGATCAGTTCATCCCTCACAACCTAAAAACCAAAACCAAAAAACATATTTCATAACTAGCCTAAAATCAAGAACACAATAAGAAAACACACAGATATCCCTTACACAAATAGGGAGAGCCCTCTCTGAGTCCAGGAAGACTAGGTCCTTGGGCTCCAAAGATTGGTTTGATGTTACACTGTCATTTGGCTTGCCAATCGGCCAAATCATGGGACCCTAACATAATGGCGAGCATGGTGGGACCTTGAATCAAAACATCCTCGGTATCCCTTAGGATCTCACAAAATCTCAGTCAAACTTAGAAAACTTAGGTATTGTCCGAAGAGTAGAAACTAGCTCCATCACCATATTATCAAAATGATGATTCAGCTATAGAAAACTTCTCCAAACCTCAGGGCTACATATAGGAACTTAGAAAACCCCAAAATAATCTCTAGATTGGCTTTTTCCTAGTTGTTGGTGGTGGACCATAGCTACATCTTTACAAAAATAACCAAGTTCCACCTGGCGACTCCACTAGCCTCCAGTAGGCCTTAAAAAACTCCATAAAAACCAAAAAAAAAATTCATAAACCATACCTCTCTGTTGACCCATCCTTTCCAAAAACTTAAAACTTGTGGTGTAAACTCTGTAATCAGTGACAAACTAAGTATAACTTAGCGATTTAGAAGACTTCACCTAAACATAGGAGATAAATAGAAATAATCTTGCAAATATAACCATTAGCTTGTCCAGACAGCCTAGCAAACTGTTCAAACCAAGTGAATCACTCTTCCTTGCAAGTCTTCATCTCAAAGTTTGCTAGAAATTTTTTTTCCCGAAAGCATCTTTGATAGTGTTGGTGGTGGACCATAGTTATCACAGAAATCCACCTGGTGACTCCACTAGTCCATATTTTTGTTTTGACCATCCTTCACATTAGTAAACCCCTAGAGAGGCCATCCATCTGAAAAAATCAAAAATACCATCCTCTCTAAACTCTAGATTCGAAATATGGCTTCACGAACAACACCAGATCTCATCCAGACCCAAATCCCCCTATCATAGTAGATGACCTAAAGAAGATTCTTTGGCAAGCTTCCAAAACTAGAAATTTAGCTACCAGTAGGTCCATTCGTAAAGCAAGATTAGTACCTAAACAGCTCACAGCCTTGCAGGATTCCCCCTTTGACTTAACATCAGCAAAAACCCATTTTAGAAGCAAGCCACAAAGTAAGGTAAAATTTAACGATCTTGAGCCCCTAGATCTACCACAGATTCCTAGTAGAGAAGCCTCACCTACCACACCTCCAGACTTTAAGCTTCTCCATCACTTTGGCTCCTACCACCCCAGATCTGCACAAAATCAGATCACTAGCCCAAGTACATCTACCACACCCATCCAAACCATTATTGTTCAAACCACCTCAGCTCATCCTACAAGCCCTCATTTTGTTCATCATCCATTAGCTCCCACCATGGCAGCTTGGTATGCACCCTTGGTGTTGACACACCCTTTGGCTCCCTTAAAAAATCACTATCAATCCAAAATCCTGCACTTTACCAGAGTTGAGACTACCACAGCTCAACAACATGTAGATAGGATTAGCGATGCCTTTTAATACATGGAAATAGAAGATGAGACCATCATAATGAGGATGTTCGCCCAAAGCCTAGGTGGAGAATCCAAAAAATGGTTTAAGAGATTAACTCCAAACAACATCCACGATCTCCCAGAACTCTACCAAACCTTCATAAATAAGTGGGAAATCAGAAAGAACCCCATTCAAATCCTATCAGAATATAACAATATGAAACATGAAAATGGGGAATGTGTCCAGGGATACTGCACTAGGTTCAACAGTGTGTATAATGCCCTCCCACCTCACTTGAAACCTCCACTTGGCTCAGCCTTAGCAAATTTCCCCGAAGGCTTTGACCCAAACATGACCTATCAACTAAGAGACAAAGACCCTCCTACCTTAGAGGAAATGCAAAAGGTGGCCATAAGTGCAGAAGCCAACTTAGTAGAAAAAAGAGCTAGGACTAGATCAAAAAGGAAAGTCACATACCAGGATGAGGTCTCCACTTCAACCCCTTCCTTAGATACTAAAATAGACGACTTGGTTAGGTCCATTGCCAAAATGTGGGAAAATATTAGTGAAAAGACCCCTCTTAGGGACAACCAGCCAAACCCTCCAAACAGAAACTGGAACCAAAATTTTAGGAGAGAACAGTCTTAAAAAAAACCAAGGGAAAGTGACCAACAAATTAGGCCACCCTTTAATGAAAATTATGTGGAAGAAGATGATAGGGATACAGAACCCATTGATAAAAATCATTTGAACCTCATAGGTTCTGATAACGAGAGTGAGGTTTACCTCACAGAAGAAGAACAAGTGTTCTTCTCTCCGAATCAGGATGAAACCAACTATGAAGATCCAAAAGATATTGCCATAGATTTTGAGAACGCCATAGTAGAAGCTCACAGGAAGTATGACTTTAGAAGAAGAAAAAACCAAGACAACTCCAAGAAAGGTAGCTCAGACACTACTAGAACCCCTGATACCATCCTTAAAAAGCAGTGGACAGCAACAAAATCATGGTCAAGAAAACTGACCAAAACAAAGATAAAGATATTCAAACAATTCTTGGCTCAGACGCTCCTAGTACCTCCACAAATATTCCCAAGATGGCTGTGTCAAACAAAATCCCTAAACAAAGTCAGCAAACTCAGAACATAGAGAAATTCATGGCCGAAAAAGCTGAATAAAACCTGTCTAAACTATAATCACCTTTCATTTTTGAGGGAGAAATCTCCAAAATAAATATTACCATGCCCCTCACTGAAATTATCACCCAAAGCTCTTATAAGTCTCAAGTGTTAAAGGTCCTGAATATAGAAAATGATGCAAACACCCTTAATCTAGCTGATGACACTCCTGAATTATTGTTTGGTCCAAAAATAGAAGGGAAATTCCAAGAAGGAACCACTCTTCCCTTTTACATCAGTCTGAATATCCATGACCAAATCCTCCACAATGCCATGCTAGATTCTGGGGCCTCGCATAATCTCATGCCGAAGGTTGTGATGGAAAGACTATGCCTAGAAATCACAAGACCATATAAAGACTTATATTCATTTGATTCGAGTAGAGTCAAATTTCTAGGCTTAATCAAAGATCTTTGTTTCATTTTGGCCCAAATGATTTTATCCAAATCTTGGGGAGCCAAGCTTCAAAGAAATGTTCAACTTGATATGTCCTATGCCACTATTCCTGTGTTTGACCAAACTAGAATACTCTATCGAGAATCACACATGAAATATATGATCAGTAGACAAGAAAGGCCAGATAACATCCCTATGTACTCCTTACATTCTGATCTGAACTCTTTCATTTTACACACTGATGAGGACATTGAAGAATGGTCAGAAATATTTGAAACAAACTTAGACCCACCACATCAGCTGCCCCAAGTTCTCTATGATGAACTAGACACTCAAAATTATCATGATCATGAACAGATATGTCTTGAGGAAAGAGAGTTTGTTCCTTGTGAAACAGGGATAGAGCAAGAAACACAAACCATTATGTACTATCAAGCAAATGGCTCAAACCTTAGGAAAACATCAATAGAAACATCAGGAAAAATTTTCAGAACAGAGGCATTAGAATACTTGCATATCACAAACCTCTTTGAAACTCAGGGGCAAGGAAGCTTAATGTTCTTACCATACCTTAAGGATTTTCCACCAATTAACTCTACCCTTTCAAATGAAACCTTGACTATAGCCATAATAGCTCAAAATACAGAAAAAATGCCTAATAAACTTCTTATGAAAGGATATGATGACTGCAGTCCAAATATACCTGAGTTACTTGAACTAGATAACATTCTATCACTCCACCAAAGACTTAGAACTACTAGGATTTTCAATATTATTCAAAATACTATATATAGAGAAAACAGTGAGAAACACTATGCCACTTCCATCACTCCAAGAAACAACTTTGACAAAAGAAAACACAAAAATCTGAACCAAATAGTAATAATCAAAGATAAAATAGTTGGTCATAGGATCTGTTTTGATTTTAGAAGCACTAATACACACCCTTGTGACAAAAATTTTATCCTTACTGCCCAAGACCATGATATACCAATGATAAGTGCTTTTAATCATATGTCTTTGCAAGATGATGTTTCAGGTTATAGCCAAATGATTCCTTTACAAAGCGAACAACTCAAAGAATTTTTCAATATGTTGGAAGTAGTCCCATTTTCAAACCCAGATTTGAAAAACCACTGGAAATCAAAAATATGCTCCTAAAATCCATGTTTCCAGTCGTGAATTTCTATATTTTGATGTACCTTGATGATGTCATCATATACTTCAAAAATGACAAAGAAAATCTACATTATTTGAAAAAGATATACAACAAAAGAATGAGTGGAAATCAGAGGTATAAAGAGGTATAGTGGGAAGATACAGGGATTTTTAGAGATTCATGCATGAATCCTTATGTCATGCTTGAAAGAGAAAATTTTCCAAAATTTTCTTTTCAAGAGTTGAGTGGACCAAGAGTGGTAGGAGATCCTTATGAGGATAAGATGCTTAAGTTTCACCATTTCCAATATTTTTGAGTCAAAACTTTTTCAATCATTGTATATACCATTGTTTGAAAAATAAATCAAAAGCAGAAAATTCAAAAACAATAGAAAAACAGAAAAAGAGGGCGGTTTGAAAAATAGAAAGAAAGCCTCATGTTCCAAAAAATAGTTATTCTGAAAGCGTGAAAGTCTAAATGCCGCTACTAGTGCTCAAATGTCTTATTCAGTTATCTAGCCTAATCATAACTGAACATGTTTTAAATTTATTTGCTGATAAGTTAGTGAGAGGAAAAGATAGTCAACATTGTGTAAGCTTGACTTATCAAAGAGAGTAGATTAGGAAAATATACTGGTTCCACATGCTCGAAACATAACCAAACAGGAAAGCAGGGATGAAAAACAAATTGTGTATCCTAGCCTTGTTTTTCTAGATTTCATTTTTTGCAAAATAATATTTGTGTGCAGATTGTCTTTCATGCCACAAGTACATGACAAATCAGACTGTCTAATCCTAATTTGGTCATTTTTCAATTTCATGTTTTATATTAGAGAATAAAATCTTGTCAAACAGCTTAACCTTGACAGTCGATCTAGCATAGGTAGAGAAATGAAGGAGTTCATCAGCTTAATCTGAAGTCCTAGCAGATATAAGTGTAGAACTAGATAGTGTCATTTTTCAAAAATACTATGTCAAAGGGTTGCTAGTCCAAATGCACCCAAAAGAAGAAAAAAATGTTAGGAAATATAGTGGGGTAGGTATAAATGTCGTTGATGCTAATCATGTTGTCAATTTATAGAAATAGCATCAAGGAAGAAAGATATTTGCGCCAATGGATAAAGGCACTGGTATTAAAAGAACTGAGATCTGAAATTCTGGACGCCTCCTGAAAAAGAGCTGCCCTCCCTAAATGGAGCCATTGTTAGTCATCAATATTTTTCACCTGTTGATGATGACTAGTTTTTAAAGCCAAGTTTTCTAGTAGCTGATCTCAAATTTGTCAAGTTTTCCAGCTGGAAAACACCCATAAATAATTTTTCCCTGCTATCCTTTTCAATTAGCCCATGACGAGATAAAACCTCATTGTCAAAGCCCTATCTAGCCTCAGCCATAGAAACTTGTCCATCAACCCCAAAGAGAATACTCCAAATCTTTCCAAAAAGTCTCCCCTAAGTTAGGTAGTGGTGCTTTAGGCGATTTTCCCTTGGAAAACTATCCTAAAGCCAAAAGAACCTCTATCTATTATCAACCAGTCCTAGAAGACCTTCCTATTCTGCAAATAAAGTTTGGTTACACCCTTAAGTCGCGCCACTAATAAGCCTTGAAGTCTCAGCAATACATATGCCACAGGTCAAGCTGATATTATATAGATGTACAAGTGTTTCAATGTCTTTGTCAAAGAGTAGAAGTATACTAGTGTTATAGAAGACATTATTTAACTTAACATGAGAATACAACTGCTTCTCATGTGGTTTTGAGCCTGGGATGCAAGTACTGAATAGAGAAGTTTTCTCAATAAGCTCTTGCAAACACAGTCCAAAGGTTAGTGATTTATGAATAACAGATACTGGCCAGGCCACCTCTAATTGTCTAAAGATGCACAAAGGTATTTGAAAAGCATAATTACATGTCTCATAGAAATGCCCACCATGGCATATTGTCAAGTTGTCACTTTTATCTGCTTAAGCATGAATAGGTAGTGAAAGGAAAGATAACACTGTTTGAAAGTAGATGAAATGGCATCACTGAGAAAACCTCCTCCATACATGAATAGAGGGTTAAAAGACTGAGAAAACCTCCTTCATTTTACAAGCACAGGGTTCGGCAATGTGATAAAGGCCTCCTTCATTTAATAAGCAGAGGGTTAGGAGCAGAGATGTAACCTCATGTAAAAGCAGAAAGTTAAGGTGTTTTTAGATGACTTCAACAATGATGAGTCACCTTCCTTCCAAAGGATGAGAAAAGGATACATCAGCAGATTTCAAATAGTTTTTAAGCAAAAATATGGTGATCCAGGTGGATATCGGTGGCCTCCCACCTATTCCATTTGGACCCGCAGCATCAATTCTTTTAGTTTTTCAGCTTCAGCACAGCTTACTATTTATAGCAGGATTTCGTGTCCTGCACACCCGGAGCCGTTTTGGGGCATTAATAATCTAGGTGGATATTGATGGCCACCCATCGAGTCCATTTGAACCCCCACCATTAGTTATTTCAGTTTGTAAGTTTCGGCACAACTTACTATTTTTGGCAGTTTTTCGGGTCTTAAACTTCCGAAGCCGTTTTGAGGCCCTAAACGACGCTTTTTGGGAAAACAAAGAGCAACATGGGTCCATGGACCGATGTTTCTCGTTCACAAATTGAAGTCCTCGAATAGATATTTCTAACGAGCTATTGAGCGCGTCAAATGGTCCCTCTTCATAGAATCGAACGCACTTCTGCTCTCTCCAAGGCGTTCAAGATAGAGAATAGACGCAAGTTCAATTTTGCAAATAATTGATGCTGTGGGTCCAAATGGAATAGGTGGGAGGCCACCGATATCCACCGATATCCTCCTCGAGCAGTATGTTGATAGGATCTCCTGCTCCCTTGTCTTTCTTTTCTTCTGCCATGGGAGGTCGTCGGGGTTTGCGAGGCTGATCTTGCAAGGGTTCAACCAGTTCGAGCCCTAACTCCTTATACCCTGACCGCGTTGGGGACATGCAAAGAAAAACAAAGAAAGAGCAGACCCGCTCTGATACCACTGATCCAGATTTTATGCAGAAGAAGCGAGACTTTGGATCTGCGAATCCGAAAGGTGCCCCCGAACCGAAGAACAAGGGGCAAGGCCAAAGCAATGCGACTCAGAACAACACCACAAATCAAAAGAAGGACACAGGGAAGTGGTGTGAATTTCATAACAGCCCCACTCACGGCACAAACGAGTGTCGGGCCAAACAATCTTTGGTGGCTGAACTAAAGGCACCCGAATCAGATGCATTTTCTGATCCTGAGTTAGAACCAGACAAAGGTAATGACAAAGGGAAGCAGATCATTGATGCGGATCCTAGTGCCATTGTTGCCACCACCAAGATCCAGAAGGAGGGTCCAGAGGATCCAGAGGAGGGGGAGCACCTCTTCCAGTCGCAGATGTGGGTGAAGGGTTCTCCGCTGTAGTTTCTCGTCGATAGCGGAAGCCAAAAGAACCTCATTTCAGCAGACGTCGTGAAGTGGCTCGGCCTACCAACCATAGCACACCCGCAGCCATATACCATCGGGTGGCTCCACCCAGGGAGAGATCTCCGCATCCGCCAGCAGTGCCGCCTTCCATACAGTATCAAGCCATTCACGAATGAGGTATTGTGTGATGTTGCTCCTCTTGATGTAGCTGATGTATTATTGGGCCAACCATACTTGTGGAGGCGACATGCTATGTATGAGTCTAGGCCTTGTGCTGTTATTATTACTTTGGGAAATAACTTGTACAGGATACCAGAGGTAGTACCGCCTCCTGTCATCTCTTTGACTACTGCAAAACAACACAGTAAGATTGTTTCCCAAACCAGGAAATTCATTTTCCTTACAACTCACTCACGGGGAAAGAAAAGTATTGTGGCCATAGCCTCGAAATAGGGCTCCCTTTCACGGCTGCAGCAGATGGACAAAGTCATGGAGGAATACAATGACAATTTCTCCTCACTCATAGAGGTTCCTCTACACTGTCAGGACAAGCACTCCATTGATCTGACTCCCAATGCACCACCACCTGATGTTGCCATACATCCTGCAACTACACATATAGAATCCAAACATGTACTGTATGAGGCTGATAAAGAAACCAAATTTACTAAACGCATCCAGCATGTCCACCCGCAGGTCCATGACATCTTCAACACATCTAATACTCAGTTCAACAGAATTTGCCTCATCTCATGAAGGATCTCAACGCAATGGGGACCATTGCTTCCTAAGGAGGGAGGAATGATCCAGGTGGATATCGGTGGCCACCCACCTATTCCATTTGGACCAACACCATCAATTCTTGCAGCTTTTCACATTCAGCACAACTTACTATTTTTAGCAGGTTTTCGGGTCCTCCACTCTCGGAGCCGTTTTTGGGGCTTAATGATCCAGGTGGATATTGGTGGCCACCCACCTATTCCATTTGAACCCCCATCTTCAGTTCTTTCAATTTTCAAGTTGCAACAAAACTTACTATTTTTAGCAGTTTTTCGGGTCTTGAACTTCCAGAGCCGTTTTGAGGCCCTAAACGACATTTTTTGGGAAAACTGAGAGCAACATGGGTCCATGGATTGATGTTGCTCGTTCAAAAATTTAAGTCCTCGGATAGATCTTTCTAACGAGCTATTGAGCGCGTCAAACGGAGATCGGGTGCCAAAGTTATGCCCCCGGGAAGTTGAACCACCAATTTACCCAAACGGGCGTCCACAATTTTGGCACCTCATCTCCTACGGTTAGGTTTTTGGACGTTTCAGATTCCACATTGTTTCTCAACAATAAATAGGCCCTCGAGCCTCATTGTAACACAGTTCAGACGTCTGTAGCCATCACATCTCTCCTCAGAGATTCACTACCAGCACCCTAGCTATTTTATTTCCATTTTTCTTGTAAGCATATTTCTGTTATTTGATATTAATGAAATGAAGCATTATTTCCGCTGCATCTCTATGTTCGTGGTTATTTCTATATTTTGTTGCGTTCCTGCATAAATCCGGATCAAAATGAGGTTCTTTTGGCTTCCGCTATCGACGAGAAACTGCAGCGGAGAACCCTTCACCCACATCTACGATTGGAAGAGGCGCTCCCCCTCCTCTGGATCCTCTGGACCCTCCTTCTGGATCTTGGTGGTGGCAACAATGGCACTAGGATCCGCATCAATGATCTTCTTCCCTTTGTCATTGCCTTTGTCTGGTTCTAACTCAGGATCAGAAAATGCATCTGATTCGGGTGCCTTTAGTTCAGCCACCAAAGACTGTTTGGCCCGACACTCGTTTGTGCTGTGAGTGGGGTTGTTATGAAATTCACACCACTTCCCTGTGTCCTTATTTTGATTTGTGGTGTTGTTCTGAGTCGCATTTCTTTGGCCTTTCCCCTTATTCTTCGGTTCGGGGACACCTTTCGGATTCGCAGATCCAAAGTCTCGCTTCTTCTGCATAAATTTCTGCTCGATCTTGGCGGCATAGTGATATGCCGTGCCAAGCGATGTAATGTCGAGGAACTCCATTTCCTCCTGAATGTGTTTGTGCAGACAGCCGCGGTACTTGAGCACCAAATGTCTCTCTGAATCTTTAATACCCAACTTTGTGCGCAGGGTATGGAACAGATTCGTCAGTTCGTGCACATCTTGATCCTTTTGTTGCCGCAGCGTGGATATCGGTGGCCTCCCACCTATTCCATTTGGACCCGCAGCATCAATTCTTTCAGTTTTTCAGCTTCAGCACAGCTTACTATTTATAGCAGGTTTTCGGGTCTTGCACACCCGGAGCCGTTTTGGGGCATTAATAATATAGGTGGATATTTATGGCCACCCATCGAGTCCATTTGAACCCCCACCATTAGTTATTTCAGTTTGTAAGTTTCGGCACAACTTACTATTTTTGGCAGTTTTTCGGGTCTTAAACTTCCGGAGCCGTTTTGAGCCTAGCAGCTTTTTGGGAAAATGGAGAGCAACATGGGTCCATGGACTGATGTTGCTCGTTCACAAATTGAAGTCCTCAAATAGATCTTTCTAACGAGCTATTGAGCGCGTCAAATGGAGATCGGATGCCAAAGTTACGTCCCCGGGAAGTTGAACCACCAATTTACCCAAACGGGGCCCACAGTTTTGGCGCTTCATCTCCTACGGTTAGGGTTTTGGACCTTTCGGATTCTACATTGTTTCTCAACAATAAATAGGCCCTCGAGCTTTATTGTAACACAATTCAGGGGGCTGGGAGCTGATACATCTCTTCTCAGAGATAAGTGCTACTAGTGCCCTAGATCGCCACATCTCCATCATGTCTGCATTGTAACACAGTTTAAGGGCTGGTAGCCGCCACATCTCTTCTCAGGGATATGATGCCAGTACCATAGCTCTTTTATTTCCATTATGTCTGTAATAGGCCTGCGAGCCTCAATGTAACACAGTTCAGAGGCCTGCGTACGCTACATCTCTTCTCAGAGATACACTACCAGCGCCCTAGCTTATTTCCATTATGTTTGTAAGCTTATTTCAGTCATTCTTTTATTAATAAATTGAAGCATTAATTCCACTGCATCTCTGTATCTATGGTTATATCTATATTCTGTTGTGTTCCTGCATAAAATCTGGATCAGTGGTATCAGAGCGGGTCTGCTCTTTCTCTATTTTTCTCTTCATGTCCCCAATGCAGCCAGGGTATAAGGAGTTCAACCTCACAACCCCGACAACCCCCCATGGTGGAAGGAAGGAAAGACGAGGGAGCAGGAGATCCTATCAAAATCTTGCTCGAGGATGCCCTCGAGAAACAGAGGAACGCGATGATGGACAATTTTTTTTTTCCAGATCCTTCAATGGCTGCCCACCGGTGGCACATCTACATCCAACACCAAGTTCAGCAAAATTTCCCCCCCCCATGGAGGAACTTAACGCAACGGAGACCATTTCTTCCTAAGGAGGGAGGAATGATCCAGGTGGATATCGGTGGCCTCCCACCTATTCCATTTGGACCCGCAGCATCAATTCTTTCAGTTTTTCAGCTTCAGCACAGCTTACTATTTATAGCAGGTTTTCGGGTCCTGCACACCCGGAGCCGTTTTGGGGCATTAATAATCTAGGTGGATATTGATGGCCACCCATCGAGTCCATTTGAACCCCCACCATCAGTTATTTCAGTTTGTAATTTTCGGCACAACTTACTATTTTTGGCAGTTTTTCGGGTCTTAAACTTCCGGAGCCGTTTTGAGGCCCTAAACGATGCTTTTTGGGAAAACGAAGAGCAACATGGGTCCATGGACTGATGTTGCTCATTCACAAATTAAATTTCTTGAATAGATCTTTCTAATGAGCTATTGAGCGCGTCAAATGGAGATCGGATGCCAAAGTTACATCCCCGAGAAGTTGAACCACCAATTTACCCAAACGGGGCCCACAGTTTTGGCGCTTCATCTCCTACGGTTAGGGTTTTGGAACTTTCGGATTCTACATTGTTTCTCAACAATAAATAGGCCCTCGAGCCTCATTGTAACACAGTTCAGGGGGCTGGGAGCCGATACATCTCTTCTCAGAGATAAGTGCTACTAGTGCCCTAGCTCGCCACATCTCCATCATGTCTACATTGTAACACAGTTTAAGGGCTGGTAGCCGCCACATCTCTTCTCAGGGATATGCTGCCAGTACCATAGCTCTTTTATTTCCATTATGTCTGTAATAGGCCTGCGAGCCTCAACGTTACACAGTTCAGAGGCCTGCATACGCTACATCTCTTCTCAGAGATACACTACCAGCGCCCTAGCTTATTTCCATTATGTTTGTAAGCTTATTTCAGTCATTCTTTTATTAATAAATTGAAGCATTAATTCTGCAGCATCTCTGTATCTATGGTTATATCTATATTTTGTTGTGTTCTTGCATAAAATCCGGATCATATGGTCAATACAATGGTGCTAAAAACCTCTGTTCTTATGTTTATAAGAGTCTCCTTCAAAGAAGAATCTGAAGGTGGATTTTTGACCAAAGACAGCCTCATCTAAATGGCCAATGAAGTAAAAAAATCTTGGTTTTAAGCTAACCTCTGCTATCAAATACAAAGAAAACCACTAACAGTGTGTTCATCAACATTCTTCATTTCGTTAAAACAGGGGTTGAAAAGAGCCCAGGCATTTGTCAAACATAGGCCTCCTTCATAAACAAGAAGAAGGCTCACCATTGTTTGAGGACGAAAAACATTTATTTCAGTATGGCAAAGATTTCAAAAGGGACTGCTCTCAAAAATGGTGAAATGAATGAAAAATCACTATTCTTACAGACCTCCTTCACAGAGGAACAAAGGGACAGTCTTCCCATGTTTACAATTCAGCTTCAACTCATCATTCCCTACTATATCTCCGTGAAAGTTGAAGACTAGATTACATTGTCAATCCAAGGTTGGTCATCTGCCTTGATGGTGGAGACTATTTGTAGCAAATTTTTTCACTTGGAGTTTCACATGAGGTTTCAAATAAAAGAGATAAATTACCCATCCTGAAATACCAGCCTTGAAAGTTATTCATATAGACCAAGAAAATTTTTATTGTTGCGCTTGTGAAGTTCAGGATGGGCAGGTTCTTAAGGCTTTTAATTGCTGTGATTGGCACACATAAGCCTTTGTGGATTTTTTTTTGTTTTTGATGCTTGAAGAGCAATTTTAGAAACCTTTATTGTTGAACCTATACAATGGGCATGATTAGCCATCGAACACCATGACAGTTGGTTTATATGTCTGAAGGGATGTTTTGAAGGAGTTGCAAGGTGAAAGGTCTTTAATGAAGTTCAAAAGAATTTCCTGTTTTAAAAAAGAGCAAGCAGGTCTTCAAAAGCATAAATCAGTGATTCATGTTGTTTTAAGACAAAAAGGCCAAGAGGCATCCAAAACCCTCATAAAGTAGTTTCAAAGGTAATCGGCCTTTTCGTTTTCAAAGGGAATAAGAGACCGTTGCAAGCCCATTTGCAAGTTTCAAAAACATAAACGAACATTCAAAATTGCTCTCCTAGCTATCCACTGAAGAAACAAGAGAAGTTCGAGAAAATTGCGGAGTTTTTTTAAGGCTTAAAGCCTGTGCGGCACGCTTGGAAAAGCGCGCGGCGCGGAGCATTAAAAGAAAAAAAAACAAAGGGCTATAGCGGTAGCATGGCGCGCCTGTAGTGGCGTGTGGTGCACCTATAGTGCCGGTCACCACTGCCCGAAGGCCGACCCGACACCTTCTTCATTGCGCGACGCTCTTCCATTTGAACATGCCGTGCCTGTTTAAAAGACCAAAATTCCTTCAAAAGGTCTTGAAACGTACTCGAATCATCAAGCAAAGGCCACAAGCCATCATTGAGGTATCTTTTATTTCCCCTTGGTGCATTCGAATTTCTAAAAGGGTGATTGATGCCATTTTTTTCAAGACTAAAACAGTGGTTGGAGAGTAAGCTGTTTGAACAAAGTCCAAAGTTTTATTTTCTATGATTGCCCAAGATTAGTATAGTGAAATGTGATGTGTTTGTATCAGTTTCAAAAAGCCTAAAATTTCCTTCAAACAAAGTGATAAATCTTGTACTGATGACACGGACCATTTCAAGTGATAGAGGGAAGTGTTGAAATGGTTTTAAGAGCCCTTATTGATTTTCAAAAAATAGTGATAGTGAAGGAGTATGGTTCTAAAAGATGAAGGTTGGGTGTATGGATAAAACTTCCTTTTTTATGATATGAGACAGCAACTCTGCGCATCTACCATAGTTTAAAGAAGAAAAAGTTGTGTTTGAAGCTCCCAAAGTCAGTCTAGAAAGATGTTCTTTTTCCTGTGTTGAGAAGAGAGCCTATAATTGCTGAAGGTGTTGTTAGGGTCCCGTGATTTGGCCGATTGGCTAGCCAAATGACGATGTAACATCAAACCAAGCTTTGGAGCCCAAGGACCTAGCCTTCCTGGACTCAGAGAGGGCTCTCTCTATATGTGTAAAATATGTCGGTGTGTTTACTTGCGGTGTTATGATATTAGGCTAGTTATGAAGTGTGTTTTTGGTTTTTTAGTTTTTAAGTTTGTGAGGGATGAAACTGATCAAATACATAAACTGGATAACAAGATGTAGATAAATTGGGCTATGGGGTCAAACAGGTCAAGGAAGCTATGAGGTGATGATGTGAGGCTGCTGTAGGGCCGATTTGATTCACAGTAGAAGGGATCTTGGGGCAAAATGGGTTAAATGGACAAAAATTTGGTGAAAGATAAGGGATTTCAAGTGTAACTAGTTTATAGCAGACATAAACATGTTATAGCAAGCCATTAATCATGCTAAATGTAACTATGAGCTAATTAAAACATTGAAATCAAACATTCCAGCCATACATAAAGGTATAAGACCCTCTAACTTCGGGAAATGGCTATCAGACTTTGGGGAAAACACATAAGACAAACTAACAACTCATAAACTACGCCGGAACGCCTAAACATAGTTTCTAAGTCATTGGGCACTTTGACAAACAAGCTTTCATAGTTTTAGGCAAAGGGCTAGATCGGGACTAGGCCTCCTTGGTTCAACAAGATGATCAACAAATCAGTCAAAGAGAAAGTTTTATGGACAGAACTATGGACAAATTATAGGTAGGCAGGGCACACCATACATCCTACCCAACATGCATAGAACTTGTAAATAAAACTAGCAAACATTATCCTTAAGTTACTAAAGAGCAGTTAAGAATTCTTTAGCATAACTAAGGAAGAAGAAAACATCAAGCTATGAAGATTCAGGAATTTTGAGGTGCCTCCTTAGGCATATCTCAAAGCTAATCTATCTTGATCTATAGCAGCAAGAAATATGTATTATGAATGAAAACTAGAAGACAAAAACATATAAAGAAGCACTATACCATTCTACCATGTCAAGGAATCCATCAACAATTCTTCATCATTCCTCAAAAGCATCCAAGAGGCAGTCCAAAAATCATAACTCAAGTGTATTCTTCAAAGCTCATATGACCAATGTATTAATTCTTCTCTCAAGTTTAGCCTCTGATTTACAATGAGAACCATGGAATAAATAGGCTTGAGGAGGAAAACCTCATGGAGCAACTAGCTATCCCATTGGCCAAGTCAAAATATCTAAACTTGTCCTTGAGGCTTTGCAAAGCCCAAGGCACAAAATATCCCATAAAATATCTAAAAAACTGCTAAAAACGGAAATTATATTGACTTTACATGATTTCCCAATGATAAAAATAGCTTAACGCACATTTGGGAAAAGCAGTTTTTTGGAGTTCAAAAATTACAAAAATACTTCATATTTATGCCTGAAAAAGGTCCCCTGACTTGCTGGATGCAAATGGAAGCCTTCCTGATGTCGAAATGAGGCTCATGATGGCTCGTTGGAAATCTCTCTGTGTCTTCTTTCCAACGCAAGTGGAATAACCTCAATCTGATCTCTGAAAGTCCCTCAAAACTGTACCTGTGTGCAGAAACCCAGAAAATAGCAGGCTGCTGATATGGCGGGCAGAATGTGCAAAATGAGGGTGTTTTTCGCCAATTTGAGGGGGCGAATGATCTTCAAATGCCCTGAAAATCGCTGGAGACCTGCTCATGGAATTATGGCATCCATCGGTATCATCCTCCTCCCTTGACAACTCATCAAACTGACATGGCGAATTTATGAGTTTTTGGCTAAAAACCCAAAAATGCCAAAAAACAAAAGATTAGAAATAGGCCCAAAATTGGCATGCATGACCCTCAAGGGTCCATAGCAACATGCTCCGAAGCTGAGGCCAAAATATCAAGGGCTGATATGCTTTTCCCTTCCTTCCGTGCTAGGTGCTTCCCCTTTACCTTCTTCAATTTCTCTTGTGCTGCCTTTTCTCAGCCTGTTAACTTGTTCGATCATCTTCATGCTGCTAAGAAAAACTCTATCGTCTCTGTCAATCACTGTTTTGATGAAGGTAACCATGGTTTCAAATGTTGGGTGTGATGCCTTCCCTAGGTATAAGATTCCTGCTCCCTCCAAACCTTGTCCTTTCTCTATGTGCCATTCCACCAAATAATTTTTAAAGATAAGCCCACAGTTAGTTTAAAATACATAGATAGTTAACTGATTTTCTGAGCTTGGACAAAGGTCACGGAGGCCTTGGTGTTTTTGATGTGAACACAAAAAGACCTGTAGTAATCAAATAATAATACACTCCTTTCAGTCAAAACACACTGCCTTTCCTATGTGTCATTGTTCATCATACCCAATTTTGACAATACCTTCGAATTATAGTGGCATATTCCTCACTAACTCTGCTTTATGAAAGGTTAAACATTGTTTGGTAAGGCAAAAAGGATCTTGGATGTTGTTTAAAATGTCCTTGTTTGATACAAGACCCATGTTTCTTCAAAATGTGGCCTTCCCAACCTTTGATATGCAATCAGCCAATATCCACAAGCAGACTTTTAAGGAGAAAAATACAATCAAATGAAGATAGACAGTCAAGTGGATTTGATGTGTATAGTGACAAGGTCACCCTTCCCTGCGATGTTTTGAGGACATAAGACACCCTTGTCCCTTTTTATAAGAAGGCCAAACACCATCTTCTTAGCTTCAAAACTTTCTTTTTCCTTGTAGGCACTTCATCAGCAGATTCAACACTACATCACAGTTTTAAACAAAGGATATCCACACAGCAAAATCACTGTTTATAGATATGGTGATAGAGTTTGAAATGTTTTTATGATGTGGTAACAAAAACCTGTAGTAGTCCAATGTCAATAAGCTCCTCTTTGGTCGAAAGATTAACCCCCTCGTATGCAGCTCACCAATATATGTTTATCCATGTAAACATAGTTAATCAAAAGGCGAAACACAGTCTAAGGTTACTTGTGCTTAAAGGACAGAGTTTATTTTGCTTTTGATTGGTCATATAGAATCCTGTAGCACTTCAACCATATAGACCCCCTTTCAACAAAATATTTCTTTCTTCTTGTCGGGCAACTGGACCAATTTAACACCATAAATACAGTCAACCACAGGGGATTTACACAATCAGCAGTCACTGTGTTAAAGGATAATGTGACAGAGCATGGTGTGTTTTTGGTGTGGTAACAAAAATCCTGTAGCTTTCAACAAAAAACTCCTCACAATCAATACTACCTTCTTTGAACTCTAATGTCCCTCATATTTCTGTTTGACAACACCCCTGCATGCAAATGGTAGTTTTACTTGCTGGTTTGTGCTTTATGGGATAGAAAGTCATAGACACAGTATTTCCCTTTTAACCCACAGAGGAAACCTTTTGAAAAATCAAACATGTTCATAGGATGACTATTACTTGTTTGAACATAGACCTATATTTTCATTTTTCAAAACCCTGGGCTTCTTCTTCAAATACTGTGTTTCTGCCTTCAAATACTGTGTTTCTGCCTTCAAATAGTGCCTTTCATCCTTTAACATTGTTTGGGGGGACAGTTGGCTTGGTCCTTTATCATTCATCAAATACACTACCCTACTATGACGGTGTTTGAGCAAACAAATTCATGCAGGCCCGGATCTTTAAACAAGAACATCAACACTCCTCAAAATAGAAAATTGTCCTTCTTAAACTCTACTGCTCTTCACACTGTGCTGCATATTATTAATGTTTTCTTCTTTACCTTGCTGCCCTGCCTCCAATAGCTTGTGGAAATTTCTTTTCAAGCATACAACCTTGCCTTCTTGTCAACTGTTGTTTTGAACATAGGACCACAAATGCACCTTTCAAAACCCTATGTTTCTTCTTCCAATATTGTTTGAGGGCAGCTTGTGAGGTTTTGAATCATTAATAGGAAAACATCATTGGGTTAAGCTTACTGCCGGGAAAATATAGTTATTGCAAACTCAAATTTTAAATCAAGCACCTTATCCCTCTTTCAAAACAGCCACTTAACATATCTCGTTTCAAATCAGACTTCCTCTACCCCAAACACCATCTAGCAATCTTGAATTTAAGGGGCAGCAAGACATAGTACCTCAAAACATGATGCCAATCTTTGCTTGAGAGTTGGAGACACTTTGAAATGAGTTTTTTAAGGTTTTTAGGTAATTTTCTTGACCATTTCTACAGGAGTGCCACGGGCTGCTACAGGCGCGTCGCGCAGCAGTGCATTCCTTTGTAACTTTTGTGCACAGGCGCGTCGTGCACCTTTCCAGGAGTGTCGCGCAACTTTGCAGTCTATTTTGAAGGCCTTCCTGGTGTCGGAATTGGGCGCGAGATGGCTCGTTGGAAAGCTGTGGAAGTATAATTTCCAGAAAGACTTGAATTTTTTCATTTGGTGTCCATTTGATCCTTCAAAAATTGATTTTCCCAACACTGGGAAAAACTGGTGAATCCTGGTGCAGAAATGCATCGAGCTGTTTGTAGGCCCTTTTTGAATGCCTTCCCGGTGTCGGAATTGGGCGCGAGATGGCTCGTTGGAAAGCTGTGGAAGTATAATTTCCAGAATAACTTTAATTTTTTCATTTGGTGTCCATTTGATCCTTCAAAAACTGACTGTCCCTTCACTGGTCAAAAATGGTGAATGCTGGTCTAGAAAAACATAGCGTTGATTGCAGGCTACTTTTGGATGCCTTCCTTGTGTCGGAATTTGGCCTGAGATGGCTCATCGGAAAGCTATGGAAGTATATTTTCCATAGAAACTTGAATTTTTTCATTTGGAGTCCATTTCGCTGTTCAAAATCTGACTGTCCCATCACTGGTCAAAATGATGAATCCTAGTGCAGAAATTCTCCCGTGACATCTGTATTTTTCACATTTCTCATAAACCATGGTACCTGTGTAGAAACTGAAGGAGGTTTTTCTTCTTGAACCTATGAGGAACAAAAACCTCTCTCACTTTTTTAAATTTCATCTCTTTTTGGTCAGAAACACTGTTTTAAGAAAAACTGGTCTTGGGCAGGACACATGATTTGTCTTGCCTATGTGCTTATTTTCCAAATTTCTCCTTGCACCCTCTGCTTGTACATGAAGGAGGTGCTATTTTTACACCAAATTCTGGGCCCTCAGCTTATTAGTGAAGGAATTCATTCAAACAACAACAATGTCTTTGTCCTGCTCATCAATTTAGGGTTTGTCTTGAGAGGGTTTGGAAGAATCTTGTTTTAAACAGCTGCTTCATCCATTTGCAAGGAAAACAAAATGACTTTGAACATGTTATGAAGGGCCCATATTTTAACAATGTTGGCAAAGCATATGCATGTTTTTTGAACAGCCTTAGTGGGTGCCAGCCTATTTACTTATGACAAACATTCAAAAAGCTAAACCCCTTTCACTATGCTTTTATGTTTGGAAGGTAACCTCTGCCACTGTTAGACCTTTTCACAATATTTTAAACCCTGGACCAACTACTCAGCATTTTACTAAAGATGATGAGGCAACTCTAGTAATTTTTGCAATGATATAGATTTATCCTTTGATTCTTTAAACTAATATGTCTGCTTCTGGATGCTTTGCTATGAAAGAGGACATTTGTAGAGGATTCTTTTAAGCTGCAGGGAGTATTCTTTGACACTTTTGACAGAGCTTCTTTTTCCTTTTTCACATAAACTAATACTTTATTCTTAATTCTTTGGGGTTGAAAGATGGCCACTGTGAAACTAATCTTGACTTATAGGTGTCCTTTAACTTCATGTTCTAACTGTGGGTACAAAATGCAGCTGCAGTCTGATGTTCTTTAAACTTCTGTCCCAACTACATGTAGACTATCTGATGAGTATATTGACAAGGGTTTTCTTACATATGAGGGCAGGAAAACAACTTTGGAAACCTTATTTCTTTTACCTCTGCCTGCAATCACTATTGTGCTTCAGAAAAACCCTAGTCGATGTGTCACTGTCTCACTGTTCTGCTCTGAGGGGGAACTGAAAATTCAACATTTACTTTGGTTATCTTATGACAATTTATTCGAAAGACAGTCTCTATGACTATGGAGGCCAGCGCCCTCTGAAAAACCAACAGCTTTTCTTTTTCCTGTGTAATGGTATGTTTTGTCAGCACTTCTTCAATTTGATCTTGTGGACCAGCGGGCTGCTTATGATTGGAATTTTTACTAATGACCTGCCTTTCTAAATTTTAACAATTCACATAATTTGAAAACTTCAAATGACCTCCTTTATCAGACCAAACTCTGTTTTCCTTTGAACTTGCATACTTTAGACTCAATCCCTATTATGATCATCACTCACTCAGAAAACCTGGAGTTGTTGTTTCACTTTTCAGCAAAAGGCAAACCTGGGCTTCTGCAATCCTTTAAGTCAATACTGGCCAGCGCCCTCTGCTTGTAGATGAAGGAGGCGCCCTTACCCTCTGCTTGTAAATGAAGGAGGTTCTGGGCCATGACAATTTACCAGTTTGCTGAGACAGTGGTGTCCCTCCCTTACTGTGATTTTCATGCTGGAAAGAGCTGCAAGGTCTTGATGAGTGGTTCTCTGTTTTGCAGATACATCTCAGGCTCATGTTACATTTAGAAGCAACTGTTCCTCTAACTGTAAATTCAAGCATTTCCTCCTGAGATGAAGTTATATTTCCTGTTCTTTGCAGAATCCATAAAACATTATGAAACACCTAATAGTCAGCTTGAGATTGGGGTTTATGCAGTGCTGAGACCTAGGGATATAAGTGGCGTGACTTAGAGTTGTTTGTCAATTTCATTTGCAGAGTGGGAGGTCAGTCATGGTTGGTCTGTAACAGATGGAGGCTTTTCGGCTTTTTGATGATTGCCAAGGGTAAAATGTCTTAAAGCACCACTTCCTAACATAGGGGAGACTTTTGAAACAGATTTGGACTTGCCTTTTAAAGCTGATGGGCAGATCAGTAGGGCTGAAGCTAGGTAGGATAGTGATAATGAGGTTTTGATTTCGACATGGGCGGACTGAAAAGTAGAAGGGCGAAAAAAGTTTTAGGAGGGTTTTCTAGATGACATATTGACATAAGGAAATCAACTTCTAGAAAACTCAGCTACGGATAGAGTCATCACTAACATGTAAAAAATACTGATGGCTAACAGTGGCTCCATTTGGGGAGAGCAGCTCCTCGTCAGGAGGTGTCCAGAATTCAGATCTTTGGCTTATGAAGACCAGTGCCTTATCCATTGGCGCAAAATTTACCCTTCTCTTGATGTTATTTCTGAAAAGTGACAGCATGGTTAACATCGATGATACTTCTACCTACCCCACTATCTTTCCTAACATTTTTTCCTTCTCTTTGGCGCATTTGAACTAGCAGCCTTTTGACAATGTATATTTTTTTCTTTTTGCAAAATGAAACTATCTATTTCTACTCTTATATCTGCTGGGAGTTCAGATTAAGCTGATGAACTCCTTCATTTCTCTACCTAAAACTAGATCGACTGTCAAGATTAAGCAGTTTGACAGGATTTCATTCTCTAATCTACAACATGAAATTCAAAAATGATCAAATCAGGATTAGGCAGTCTGATTTGTCATGCATTTGCGGCATAAAAGACAAGCTGCACACAAATGTTATTTTGCAATAAAGGGAAACTAGACAAGCGGGGTTAAGATGTACAATGTATTTTTCATCCCTCGCTTCTCTCTTTGGTTCTGTTTTAGGCATGTGGAACCAGAATCTCTCCCTAATCTAAGCTCTGTGATAAGTAAATCTTACACAATGTTGACTATCTTGGCACTCACTAACTTATCAGCAAATAAATTTAAACATGCTCAGCTATGATTAGGCTAGATAGCTGAACAAGACATTGAAAGCACTAGTAGCGGCATTTAGACTTGCTCGCTTTCTGAAAGACTATTTTTTTTTGGAACATGGGGCCTTACCACTGCTTTTTAGAAACTGCCCTCTTTTTCTAATGTTTACTGTTTTGGTATTTTCTGCTTTTTCACTTCTTCTTCAAACAAACTACAAATGAAAAGGTGCTCACAAGGCTGAGCTTATTTTCTACTGCTGTCTTTCTATCCTAATCTAACATGTACACAACATACACATTTGGTGAACTCTTCTTTCCAATGTAACCAGTCAAGTAGATGATTATATGGGTGACTCTGGTTTAGTTCTTTCATGATGCAGAAATAATGACAAGGCCACTCCCATTTGGCAGGTTTTTGGACAGTAGTACTTAAGCGTTTTCTCATTCTTGGTAGCAACTTGTTTATGACAGAAACCACTACTCTTTCAGACTTTTCAAGGAAAAAAGCAACTGGATCTTGGAATAATACCTGATCTAGAGGATTTGAGATATAGGTTTCATTGAAGATTACTCTTTCTCCCACTTGACCATATTTGGGACCCCCTTGGTACAACCACTCTTCCCCTTGCTTATGATTACTTGAACTATCAGACTCATCATATATTGCAGTGTAGTTCTCTTGCCAAGCTAATGTGTTTTGATAGGGCAGGTTGAAAACTGTGTGAAGGTCACCAGGTTGATGAGCAGGGATACACTTTGATAGTAAATTGTCTTGAAAGGACAGTGTGACAACTCTCATTTGTTTCTCAACCTCTACTTCATCATCTGCCATTTGTAACTCAATGGAACTTGGTAACTGCAAATTTGGAGTTAAGGAAGATTCTATGTCCAAAATGATTTCCTCAACCATTTCAGGCAAAGGATTCTCATTTACAATATGCTCAAGAATTTCACCATCTTCCTCAACCTCATCATCAAAGCTGAAAAACTGTTGATTTCCAATCATGTGCATGTTATCTCTGACGGGCTGAAGTGAAGTAGAGCAAAGATTCTGAGACTCTTCACTTACTTCTAAACTCTCAAGGTTCTCCTCATGAGTGTCATAGATGACCGGTAATGGCTGCTTACTTTTCTCAAATTTATGAAACTGAGCTTCCTCCCAAAAATCAAAAACTGAGTTTTCTGCAAAGTTAGCTTCTGTTTGGAAATCATCATCATAATCAAAATATTGATCAAACCTTGGAAAATCATCATTATAATTAATCTCATCAACCATGGATATTGGACTATCAGACTTATTTTCTTCAAATTGATTTACAAATCTACTTTCTGACTTATGATATGCAGGATTAACAGGAGAAAGATCAGAGAAGTTTTGGTTATTAGTTTCTGCATCTAATAACGGAAAATGCATTTCTGATGGTTTGAGAGCTTCTTCCTTTTCCATTATCTGCTTGTTTATATCACTTTCATTGTATAAGATAAAAGAATCTAAATTGGAATGAGTGGAATAAATGGGAGTATTGTTTTCCATGACTGCTTGAGTTACCAGAGGTTTAGTTACTTCTAGTCCCAGGTTTTCCATGACTGCTTTAGGCATGAGGTTATGGGAGGTACCAGAATCTAACATGGCATTATGTAATATCTTGTCCCGTATGTTCAAGCTCACATAGGAAGGAGAAACAGATCCTTCTTGGTATTGACCTTCTATTTCCGGGCCCAATAAGAGCTCGGGTTTGTTTTTAATTAGATTTAAAGTATCTGCCTCGCTCACTATGTCAAAAACTTTGAAAATTTGAGATCTATACCTATCTACAGTTATTAGCTCAGTAAGGGGTATGGTAATTTTTATTTCAGAAACTTCCCCTTCAAAACTAAAAGGAGTTTGTAGTTTGGGAAAATTTGTTTCAGCTTTTTCGGACATGACCTTTTCTATGCTCTTAATTTGCTGACTCTGATTCGGGACTTTGTTTGACACCGTTACTTCGGGGGTTTTTGTAGAGGTGCTAAGAGTATTTGAGCTAAGACTTGTTTGAATAGCTTTATCCTTGTTTTGGTCAATTTTCTTGGCCACAATTTTGTTGCTATCCATGGCTTTTTTAGGGATGGTGTCAGAGGTTTTAGCAGTGTCAGGGCTACCCTTCTTGGAGTGGTCTTGGTTTTTTCTGCTTCTAAGGTTATATTGCCTATGAGCTTCTATAATGGCATTCTGAAAATCTATGGCAGGATCTTCGAGATCTTCATAGTCGGTTTCGTCCTGACTTGGGGAGCACAACTCTTGCTCTTCTGCTGTGAGGTAAACCTTACTCTCGTTATTAGAACCTATGAGTTTCCAATGATTTTCATCAATGGGTGCGGTATCCTTATTCTCTTCATCAACATAATTCTCACTGAAGGATGGTCTGATCTGTTGATCATTTCCTCTTGGTTTATTTTGAGACTGATCTTTTCTAAAGCCTTGTTTCTGGTTTTGAGGGTTTGGTTGGTTGTCCCTAGGAGGCACTTTTTCACTCATTTTTTCCCACATCTTTGTCATGGATTTTATCAGGCCATCTATTCTAGGATCTAGGGAAGGAGATGAAGTGGAGACCTTATCTCTATATGGGAATTTTCCTTCTAATCTAGTCCTGGCTCTTTTTTCTGCTAAGTTGGCTTCTGTTTTTATGGCTATTTGTTGCATTTCCTCTAGGGTAGGGGGATCTTTGTCTCTCAGATGATATGTCATGTCTAGATCAAAACCTTCGGGGAATTTTGCCAAGATTAAACCAAGTGGGGGTTTGAAGTGAGGCGGGAGGGCGTTATACACACTATTGAACCTAGTGCAGTATGCCTGGACACTTTCCCCATTTTCCCGTTTTAGGTTGTTATATTCTGACAAGATTTGAATAGGGTTCCTTCGGACTTCCCACTTGTTCGTGAAGACTTGGCAGAGTTCTAGGATGTTGTGGATACTGTTTGGAGGCAAGCTTTTAAACCATGTTTTGGGTTCTCCACCCAGGCTTTGAGCGAATATTCTCATTCTGACGGTTTCGTCGTGTACTTCCATGTATTCAAAAGCATCGCTAATCCTACTTCCATGCTGTTGGGCTGTGGTGGTGTCTTCTCCAGTAAAGTGTGGGATTTTGTCTTGATATTTATTTGGGAGAGGAGCCAAGGGCGGTGGCAACAACAAAGGTGCGTACCAGGCTGCCATGACGGGAGCTAATGGATGATGTACAAGATGAGGACTAGTGGAATGAGCGGAGGTGGTTTGAATAGGGGTTCAAGATCGTCAAAGTTTATCTTACTATATGATTTGCTTCTGAGAAGAGTTTTTGATGACTCTAATTCAAAAGGTGAATCTGGTAGGATAGTGAGATGTTTAGGTACTGATCTTGTTTTATGGATGGATCTACCAGTAGCTAGATGGTCAGTTTCATAAGCTTGCCACAGAATCTTCTCTGGGTCATCTACTATGATAGGGGGATTTGGGTCTGGATGGGATCTGGTGTTAAGTCTTCGTGAAGCTAGATTTTGGATCTAGAGTTTAGAGAGAATGGTATTGGTGAATGTTCTGGATGAGTGGTTTTTCTAAAGCTTTACTAAGGTGAAGGGTGGTCAAACATAAAAGGGATGGATTAGTGGAGTCGCCAGGTGGAACTGGGTTGTTGTTGTGAAGATAGCTATGGTCCACCACCAGTAACTAATCTGAGAATGTTTTTGGATTTTCTGAGTTTTACGTGCAGCCTATGGTTTAAAGTATCCTAGACTTGTTTCAACACTTTGCTAGGGTGATGAGAACAAAAAGAGTTTACTCTAAAAAATGGGTCTAGGGACTGCTTGCTTCACCAAGACTAATCTGAGAATGTTTTTTTGGATTTTCTGAGCTTATGTGCAGCCTATGGTTTGTTTAAAGTATCCTAGACTTGTTTCAACACTTTGCTAGGGTGATGAGAACAAAAATATTTTACTCTAAAAACTGAGTCTATGGACTGCTTGCTTGTTTATGGTACCTAAAGGACCAAAGAGTCTATAAGAGTTTGCTGGACTATTATGTACTCAGTGTCTTACCATCTCCAACTATGTTAGTGAGTGATGGGAAATGCCTATAGGAAAGTATCCTAGAGTTTGGTGAAATAGTAAGGCTTACTAGAAGTTAGTGGAGTCGCCAGGTGGAAAATCAGTTGTTTTAAGATATACTTGTATGGTCCACCACCAATACTATCAAAAACCAATCTAAGGGAGTGTTTTGGGGTTTTTTGAGTTTTATGCGCCTACAAGGTTTGGAAGAGTTTTCTATAACTGACTCATCATTTTGCTAAGATGGTGAAAGAGCTATTTCTACCCTTCAGACAATATCTAAATTTACTAAGCTTGATTGAGACTTCAAGAGTTACTAAGGTGTACTTAGATTGTCACTAACTCAGAAGGTCCTACTGTGAGGGTCACTATGTTAGTGAGCAGTGGGATAAGTCAATCAGATAGTATTCTTTAAGGTCTCTTAGGGTCTAGGGAATCTAAGCTTTTGTTACTCAGGGTCCCACCGTGATCGCCATTATGTTAGGGTGGCGATGAGGTGGCAAAATCAGATGGTATTCTAAAATTTAGCAAGGTAGTAAGGCCTACTGGAGGCTAGTGGAGGCGCCAGGTGGATTTTTAGTTGTTTTGAGGTATATGTGTATGGTCCACCACCAATACTGACAAAAACCAATCTAAGGGAGTTTTTTGGGGTTTTTCTGAGTTTTATGTAGTCCTGAGGTTTGGAAGAGTGTCCTACAGCTGAGTCATCATTTTGCTAGGATGGTGAGACAACCAGATTATACTCTTCTAAGTTTGACTGATATTTTGAGAGTTCCTAAGGGATACCTAGGATGTTTTGACTCAAAGTCCCACCGTGATCGCCATTATGTTAGGGTCCCGTGATTTGGCCGATTGGCGAGCCAAATGACGATGTAACATCAAACCAAGCTTTGGAGCCCAAGGACTAGCCTTCCTGGACTCAGAGCTCTACATATGTAAAAATGTGGTGTATATGATGTTTTGATATTAGGCCTAGGTCTGGAAATTGTGTACTGGTACCTTACAGTTTTTTTAGTTGAATGAGGGACTGATAATCAACTCAGCTGGTAATAAGATGTGGATAAATTATTAGATATAGGCTCAAAACTGAGTCAAAGAAAGCTGGCAGGCGATGTAAATATTGTTTATGGACGATTTGATTCACAGTAGAAGGGATCTCTGGGCAAAATGGATTAAATGGACAATAAGTTGGTGAAAGACAAGGGATTTCAAATGCAAACTAGATAATAGCAGACATAAACATGTAATAGAAAGCCATTGATCATGCTAGGAATAACTATAAACTAATCAATACATAGAAATCAAACATTCAGCCATACATAGAGGTATAAGACCCTCTAACTTCGGGAAAAGGCTATCAGACTTTGGGGAAAACACATGAGACAAACTAACAACTCATAAACTATGCCGGAACGCCTAAACATAGTCTCTAAGTCATTGGGCACTTGGAAAAATAAGTTTTCATAGTTTTAGGCAAAGGGCTAGATCGGGGCTAGGCCTCCTTGGTTCAACAAAATGATCAACAAATCAGTCAAATTAATGCATAGAAATCAAACATTCCAGCCATACATAGAGGTATAAGACCCTCTAACTTCGGGAAATGGCTATCAGACTTTGGGGAAAACACATGAGACAAACTAACAACTCATAAACTATGCCGGAACGACTAAACATAGTCTCTAAGTCATTGGGCACTTGGAAAAATAAGTTTTCATAGTTTTAGGCAAAGGGCTAGATCGGGGCTAGGCCTCCTTGGTTCAACAAAATGATCAACAAATCAGTCAAAGAGAAAGTTTTATGGACTGAACTATGGGCAGCTGATAGGTAGGTAGGGCAAACCATACATCCTACTCAACATACATAGAACTGATGAATAAAACTCAGCAACAATACCTTAGGTTACTAAAGAGCATCTAAGAATTCTTTAGCATAACTAAGGGAGAAGAAAACATCAAGCTATGAATATTCAGGGATTTTGAGGTGCCTCCATGGGCATATCTCAAAATCAATCTTTACTGATCTATAGCAGCAATAAATATGAATTATGAGTGAAAACTAGAAGACAAAACACATTAAGAAGCACTATACCATTCTACCATGTCAAGGAATCCATCAACAATCCTTCATCATTCCTCAAAAGCATCCAAGAGGCAGTCCAAAAATCATAACTCAAATGTATTCTTCAAAGCTCATATGACCAATGCATTAATTCTTCTCTCAAGTTCAGCCTCTGATTTACAATGAGAATCATGGAATAAATAGGCTTGAGGGAGGAAAACCTCATGGAGCAACTAGCTATCCCATTGGCCAAGTCAAAATATCTAAACTTGTCCTTGAGGCTTTGCAAAGCCCAAGGCACAAAATATCCCATAAAATATCTAAAAAGCTGCTAAAAACGGAAATTATATTGACTTTACATGATTTTCCCATGATAAAAATAGCTTAACGCACATTTGGGAAAAGCAGATTTTTGGAGTTCAAAAATTACAAAAATACTTCATATTTATGCCTGAAAAAGGTCCCCTGACTTTCTGGATGCAAATGGCAGCCTTCCCGATGTCGAAATGAGGCTCATGATAGGTTGTTGGAAAGCTCTCTGTGTCTGCTTTCCGACGCAAGTGAAATCACCTCAATCTGATCTATGAAAGTCCCTCAAAACGGTACCTGTGTGCAAAAACCCAGAAAATAGCAGACTGCTGATATGGCGGGCAGAATGTGCAAAATGAGGCTGTTTTACGCCAATTTGAGGGAGCGAATGATCTTCAAATGCCCTGAAAATCTCTGGAGAGCTGCTCATGGAATTATGGCATCCATCGGTATCATCCTCCTCTCTTGATAACTCATCAAACTGAAATGGCGAATTTATGAGTTTTTGGCTAAAAACCCAAAAATGGAAAAAAAACAAAAAGTTTCCGAAACAGGCCCAAAATTGGCATGCATGACCCTCAAGGGTCCATAGAAACATGCTCCGAAGCTGAAGCCAAAATATCAAGGGCTGATATGCTTTTTGCTTCCTTCCGTGCTAGGCGCCTCTCCTTCAACTTCTTCAATTTCTCTTGCGCTACCTTTAATTTTCGCCTGGCAAACTGATTTAACTTCTGAAAGTGAAGAGTCCTCTTTCTCTGTAGCTCAAGATCCCTGTTTGCCTTCTCAAGCTTTGTTTCCAAATGCTGGTTAGCCCTCTCAAGCCATGCTTCCTTGTTTTCCTCAATTTCCTGCTCAAAGAGGGCAGTGAGAGGAAAGGCTTCGAATTGAGCTTATTCTTCTGCTCTCTGTTTCTCCAAGGCTCTTCTAAGCCCGATGGTTCTAGGCCTCTTTCGCCTAGGCTGGTCTTCGTCCTCTTCATCATCAAACTCGCCAATGAGCTCTTCAATTCTTACTTGCGCCTTTTCTGCCTCTTTTTTATACTTGATCGCCCTTGCCTCATGAATGGCTGCATGATACTTCATTTGTTTGTTTTCAACCTCCAAGAAGTGGTTGAAATTCCTCGCCCTTTGAAGGTCTTCTTGTAACACCTCAATTTGCCCTTCTTTGTGAATGAGGAGGTTTTCAAGGATGCGGGCCTCGTTATCACTGTCATCGCTTGGAATAGGGATGACAGCTGATTTACCTCTATGTTTGGCACTTTCCCCAACTATACTTTTGCCTTTGAAAGCTAATCTGGCACTTTTTGTCCTTGGCAAGCTAGAAGTTGTCTTTTTGGGCAAGTTCCTCTTTCTAGGAACAGTTTTGGTCACTGTTTGGATGGAAGCCTTAGCTTGCTGTTCTTCATCAATGTTTTGTCCAATTTGTGTTTCAAAAGGCGCTTCACTTGGTTGCCCAACTTGCTGCTCCTCAACTGCTGTATGCTGTTGTTCCTCCTCCTGTACCTGCTGCTGCTCATCAACCTCCAACTGCTGTTGTTCCTCTTCTTGAATCTGCTGCTGTCCACTGATTTCCAACTGCTGCTGTCCCTCAAAATCTGGCTGCTGCTGTTCACTGCCTTCTTTTCCTCCCTGTGGTTCACTGCCCTCTCCTCCTCCCTTTTGACTTGGCTGCCCAGCGGTCATCTTGAGTTTTTTAGGGGTAGGCCTACTAGACAAAGGCACTGGGCGATGGACAGGCTGAGTAGGAGACATATGAACAGGAGGGACAGTGGCGAAATCTGAATGGCTAATGAATGAATCCCATGAAACCCCTTTTTTCTCCAGCTGGTGTAAGAAGATAATATTGATCAAGGAATGATGAAAGAGAGAAGGGATTTGCTGAGGTGGAGCCTTCTTTTGGAGAGTAGCTGCCATTTTCTCTATGCTTTTGGACAAAAAGTATGGAAGGTTTAATTGCCTGCTTCTGGTAAAATGCATCAACAAGCGGACATGATAGGCATAAATTTGGTTAAACCTCCCTTCACAAGTGAAATATCTCATTATGGCTTTCATCAGCGGAGCATAACTGTCAAGAAGATAGGAGAAGGGGAAAATAGCGGTGATGGTTTCCCTATGTTCAGGCTTGATGAAAGGTTTATAATCCTCCAGATCAAGATGCGCTTGTTTAAACCACTTTTCACCATGATACGGGATCTTGGTAGCCTTGGATACATACCTTGGGGAGATTTTGAAGTCAAGACCCGCTAACTGGAATTGTTTTTCCTTGAATCTCAAAGCGCACAAATGTGTAAGTGGCGAGAAACTCTTGACTTCTTCTATCCTCTGGCAGAAATCAAGACAACCTACTTCATGGAAATTGAAAAGCACTGATGGGTGAGCATTGATTTCTTCTATGGAGATAGGCTCATATCTCTTATGTGGACCGCTCTTGTGATCTCGCTTTGGAGGCATTCTGACTTTGACCAAACTTTGGAAGAGGCAAACTGCCTTCACTGTATGAAAAATGTTCTGCTGGATTGAAACTAGTTACTAGACTATTTGGACAGTTTAGACAATGTGGTTTTGATGAAATGCAACAATGTTTCTTTGAATAAACCACCTCTGCACTTCTTAAAAACAGCCCTCCAACTCTGGATGCACTTCAGCCAGGCAAACTTCTTAACAATGGTACCATGTGTAAAGATGGGATAACTGCTTTGTAGATTCCCTGTGCACAGTTTTGAACAATCACTCCTCTTGTGAATTTGGTAGAGGCCAACCTACACTGGTATTTGTGTCTTCAAAACAAAACTCAAATATTAAAACCCTGCTCTTCAGGTCATTCACCTTGAAAATACCTCTGTCAACAGATTTCTATAAAAGATACCATATAGTGGAAAAGAAAGGAGACTTTTTGGTTAGGTGAAAAATTAGCACACAGTGTTTAGGAAAACACCTTTCACTTGTGAATTTTGAGAAATCAATCACCACCTTTGTACCTCTGGCTTCAATGTTAAATTCGATCATCAACAACCCTGCCTTCTAGAAAATGGCCCATTTCACCCTTAGAGCCTCTCTGTCAACAACTCTTCACAATGATACAATGTAGTAAAAAATAAAAAGCAGACCTAGGTTGGGTTTAAAATCAGTGCACAGTGGTTTAGAAAACACACTCTTTGCTTGTGAGTTTAAAAGATACACCAACACATCTATACCTCTGTCTCCAATATTAACTTCAATCACTAACAACTCTGCTTTTTAGGAAATGGCCCCTTTCACTTGTGAAGTTTTTAAGAAATCAAACACCACTTTTGTACCTCTGCCTTTAATGTCAAAATTCAACCATCAACAGCTCTGCCCTTTAGAAAGTGGCTCTGCACCTTTGGAAAAACTATGTTCAACAATCTATAGTAGGGACAACACAGTGAAAGGGAGGCAGTCTGCTAAACATGTGCTGTGAGAAAATACCAATAATTACTTTGTTCTTAAAATCTTTGATGTCAACCCATACACAACAAAAAACTCCTTGTTCAAGAAGGTTTTCAAACATTTAACAATTCTGTCCTGTACCGGTGTGCCCACTTTCCACTGTTTTGCATCTCAAGCAAATCACCATACACATGTCTAGACAACAAAAACACAGGGCTGAGGTAAAATGACAGAGCTTTAGAAGACTATCAAGCTTTTAGACAGAGATTATATGAGTTTTCTTTTTCAAACAACAAGAATGTCAAGACCCCCTCACTGAGTGCACTTCACTGTTTTAGTAGTGTAGAAATGTTTAGATGACAGTGTGAAAGGCTCCTTTTTAGAATTAGGTATGTATTTCTGCAACGAAAGTCTTCTTCTAATCAAAACCCTGCTTTTTACAGGAAAACCTCTGCCCTTCGATTGATTTTAAGATGAAACAAACTGGCCCTCTATCTCAAAACCTAGTCTTTCTCTGTATGTGTTCTTCGAATAACAATTTTCCTCTGCCTTTAGGTGCTTCCTTTTGGAATTTCAGTCAGCAAAATTTTGAAATCGAGGGGGAATTATGTGAAAATACCTTGAATTTTGGTGAAACACACGTTTTGGAGGGCTGAAGAATCGCTGAAGACCTTGGACACTTGCGCGACATCCTTTGAAGAAAACACGTCGCGCAGAAGGTGTTAGTCGGGTCGGCCTGTCGTGTGGTCGGGCGGCCTTGTACAGGCACGTCGCGCCAACGTACAGGCATGTCGCGCCGACAAAGGTGGCCTTTGTAAATTTCTGCCCAAGCACGTCGCGCCAGAACCCAGGCACGTCGCGCGGCCTTAACCGGTGCAGAAAAACTTCAAATTGCTCAAAAGACGCTTTGATACTCGAGGGTTGCGAAGTTTGGTTTTGAATTTCGACAATGACCTTCGTACTCCCCTATCCACCTTTTAACACACCTTCAACGGATACTTTCATTGTTTATTTGAAATACATAAATAAAGAACCCACGGCTATCTTTTGAACACAGTGAAGTCTTTCTTTCAAACAGTGGCATTTCCTTGCTTTGAGAGTTGATGTCTTTATTTGCGTTCTTGATTTCTTTATCACTGTAAGTATTTAAACTTTGCCGGTCCTATTTGGACTTGATGATATCTCTGCCCTTCTAAATGATATAAAACTGTGTTTGTTATCGAGCTGTTTTTAAACAGTGATAGTAATCTCTGTTCTTAGGTGGTTTACAGGTTTCCCTCTGGACTGTAAGTGCCATCTTTTGATGGCATGTTTTCACACTAGACTTCTCTGTTTACTCAGAAGGGATTTCTTGCCTTTAACCATCTTGAAGCAATTGCTCCTTTTGGCATCAATAGCATACAATATGTTCAATATTTTCTCTTTTCCACTACAGGTACTGTCTAACAGACAGTTCTTTGAAAAGGGAAAACAGTACCTTTGCCTCATAAACAGTAACACTTACCTGTGCAATGACTTTTATTCAATTTCTTTGTATCTTTCCATTGTATTTTATATCAATCAGCTTCAGCAACTTGCAATGGCTTTGGCCATCTACTCATGCATGGAGGAGGCTCTTCATCAGGTAAGGTATCCGAAGGCTTTTTGACCACTATGTTTGACACAGCCTTTCTCTGAATGTGGTGGTAAGTAAACCATTTGAACAACATCAATCTTGGCATCACTACTTGCAAGTATCACTGTATTTCAGAAGAAACCCTAGCCACAGTGACACTGTTCTAAGGGTGACTGAGATATTTATCATTTGGCTTGTTCATCTCATGACCTGTTACTTGACAAAAAATCTTTGTGACTAGGAAGGTCAGTGCTTTTTGAAAAACCAAGGACTTTCCTTCTGCCTGTGTAATGGCATTGGTTGACAGCATCTATTCCATTTGATCTTGGACAAAACAGGCTACTTAAGATTGGAATGTTTACTGATGACATGCTTTCTAAAGCTTCAACAATTCACATGATTTGCAAGTTTGAAATGGGCTCCTTTATCAGACCAAACTCCCCTTTCCTTTGGGCTAGCATATTTCCACTATATTCCTGTTATGATCATCAGTCACATTCATAAAACCTGGGGTCCCTGTTTCATTTGTTTCAGTTCAAGTCAAACCTGGATCTTTGTAATCATCTAAGTCAATATTGGCCCGCGCCCTCTGCTTATAGATGAAGGAGGCGCCCTAACCCTCTGCTTGTAAATGAAGGAGGTTCTGGGCCTTGAAAATTTACCAGTTTGCTGAGACAGTGGTGACCTTTTCTTACTGTGATTTTTATGCTGAAAAGAGCTGTAAAGTCCAGATGAGTAGCTTTCTGTTTTGCAGACATATCTAAAGGCTCAAGTTACATTTAGAAGCAGCTGTTCCTCTAACTGTAAACTCAAACATTTACTCCATGAGATGAAATATATTTCCTACCTTTGTAGAACCATAGAACACTGTGAAAAACCTAATAGTCAGCTTGAGATTGGGTTTTATGCAGTGCTGAGATCTAGGGGCTGTGAGTGGCGCGACTTAGGGCTGTTTGTCAATTTCATTTGTAAAGTAAGAGGTCAGTCATGGTAGGCCTGTTGCAGATGGAGGCTTTTTGGCTTTTTGGTGATTGCCAAGGGTGAAATGTCCTAAAGCGCCACTTCCTAACGTAGGGGAGACTTTTGAAATAGATGTGGATTTGCCTTTTAAAGCTAATGGGCATATCAAGAAGGCTAAAGCTAGATAGGATAGTGACAATGAGGTTTTGATTTCGCCAGGGGTGGACTGAATAGGTAGAAAGGCGAAAAAAGTTTTGGGAGGGTTTTCTGGATGACATATTGACATAAGGAAATCAGTTTCTAGAAAACTCAGCTGAAGATATAGTCATCACTAACATGTAAAAATGCGTGGTAACGAGATAGGTGCCGGCTAAGGTAGATAATCTTCTGAGAGGCTTGTCTGCAATATTCTTCGAAATGATAAGGTAAGTGGACTTTACAAATTCGAATTTTGAGTTTTTCTGCGTGGAAGGCATTTTCTTTCACTGGCGTACAAAATGATGAAAAAGACGTGAATGTTTTGTTTTATCGGCAAAGTCAAACGGGGGGGGATTTTTATTATTTTTATGGGATGACGACACTGATGTATGATGGATGCGTCACCGGGGTCGGGCGGTAAGCAGTAAATTCCGCACCGCTTTCGGGAGCAGGCGGTTTTCCGCGGGGAGGCAGCGATTCCATTCAGAGATCAACACGTGGCGGGTGCACTGTTTCGAAACCACCGTGATCCCGCGCGTTAACTATCGAACGATGGATGGCTGGCGGAATTACAGCTGGCCGTTGATCCGGGAATGGGCGATCGGACGGGTGATATGACGTGAAGAAGGTAGGGGATTTAACACGCGGGCCCAAAGTAATTAATGTTAATTTAACTATTCCGGGCGGCGTCTTATTGACTGAGGGATTGGCTATTAATTAATCTGGGTGATTAATTAATCCCGTGGTTTAATGAGAGTTGGGGTTGCGGCGGGGCTTTGGTTTTATTTATTTTTTCCGTTTGAAACATAAAACATATGTTTAAAACCTTTTCAATATTGTTATTATATGGTAATAAATCAATGTAATTTATTATCCATAGGGGCGAGGATAGATTATAAAGATATGTTTCTAACCAAAGGGCACATAATGTGGGTCTTTTATGAATAATTGGAAAATAAATACTTTGGTTGAAATTTTATAATAAGATGGGCTTTTGGGATATTTGTGTAGAAGGAGTTATACATATATGAAAAGGTAAGTTATATAAGGATTTAATATTTAAAGTTAAATCTTAATATGACAATGGGACAAGGGAAACTCAAAATACTTTACACAACTAGGAAATTGGAGATTTCTGAAGTAAATTGTATCATTTCAATTTCAACACTTAAACATAGAATAGTAAGTAATTTTGAGGGATTATTATGGAAATTTGCATGATTTTCCTAAGTAAAATAAAATTTTACTTAGAAAAAGATTAAAAGGGAATGTTTATAATAATAAATAACTTCAAATACTTAGGTCTTTTTGATCATCAGGTAGAGTCCGGTCCCTCAAAATTCAAGGGAAATGCCTTGAGCCCCTTTAATCTTCAAATGCTTAGCACTTTCGAAATTAGTAAAACTCTTAGGGGAGAAAGTGATGTGGGAATTTAATGATTTTGACTTTGCTTTTTGTGAATTTTCCAATGTATTATACCTTGAGTACTTGTGATGAAAGTAAAGGATTAAACACATTTAGTAGCATCATTCATCATATGAAACTTTGCAACACCATTTACCTACCCTATCTACTTTACACTACCATTTTCTTTTCTTTATTAGGGTGCATTTAGACTAGCAAACCCTTATCAATCTTCTTTTCTTTTACATGGTAAATCTATCTGATTCTACCCTTATTACATCCAAGGGCTCAGATTAAACTGTTGAGCACCTTTTATTAACTCTACCTATCCACTTATCTGCCAAGATTAAACTGTTTGGTCAGATATTTATTCTCTATCCTACAACATGAAATTGAAAAATGAATGAGTCAAGTTTAAACAATTTGACTCTTCATAAATTGTGGCAAAAGTTTGACAAGCTGCACACAATTTTTTATTACATCAAATGAAATAGTAGTGGCATTTTGACTTGCACACTTTCCTTGGCCTTTCTTTTGATGGGGTTCATCTTCTTTCACTTTTTTGGCCATTTTTATTTTTTCACCCTTTTATTTTTCTTTTAGGGTATACTCTCTTTACATTTTTAAATTTTTTGATTTAGCACCTGCTTGCTCTATGCGGAACACCTTTGCTCTAAAAAAAGGTTTGAACATATTCCATAGTTCAATCAAGACAATCATGAAAAATGACACCTATTGGTATAGAGTCTAACAGCTCCCACTTGGGGATGGCTTTTCCTTGTGAAAAGTCAAGAACAGCAGGTCAGTTGCCTCAAAATGTCTTCAAACTAAACCATGTAATCTTCTTATTCTTGTAGCTTTATTGTATATATGATAGTAAAAATTTTGAAGCTTAGGGCCTTCACTTCGGGCTTCAACTCTAGTAAGTTACTATCCGCTCAAAACTTAAAACTTTGTTGCCCAGTTAGGAATTTTCGGCCTCGTTCCAATCCAAAACATGAATTTGTTGTGGTTGAAAATCTTGAATTGAATATAGTCCTTTTTCTCCAACCTGAAATCTTATCTAAAACTAAAACAACACACATAAATTTTCAAACCAACTCAATGAAAAACTAGCTGAAAATTGAAAAACTAAAAAAAATGCCCAAAATTCTGAGCTTATTAGCACTCATCTACCTATTCTAATCTCTTGTTCAGAAATTTGCTAGTTAGAGTGATGGAAATAGAGCTGCCCGATCTGACCATTCAAGCATTATGTGATTTGATGAATTTTGTTGCATTTTCTTGTTGATTATCAAAACTCTACTTCTGCAACCTATTAGAAACTTGTCAACAAATGAGAGGATAAGGAAACACTTGATTTCCTTTGTTGACTCTAGAAACTGTAGAAAAGGATCTTCCAAAATATATACAATGATGTTTAATTGATATAAACAACTGTACATCTATTCTGGATGGCCTCCATGCCATGAATCTGAAATGTTATTTTCGTCTTTATCTCCTTGCAAACTTTCAGATAAGATTTGTGATGATATTCCTACTGATTGTAATGTTTGACTGTTGAATCCTTTATCATCTTGATTCTGAAAATAATAGTTAGTTAATATAGGAATGCTTTGAATGCCTTCAATATTCAACATATCTGCTATTGGATCCTGAAAAACTGGGGAAAATGGCTACAATTTATAGCATATAGGTTTCCATGAGACTTCATAAACTTCAACAAGTTTCTCATCCTTTTCATTAAATATGTTATACCACATTTCCTTTAAACAATGAAATGATTCAAAAAATAGTGGTATGGAACTTTTTTGTGTCATTTGATCATTTATTTCAATGAGAACTGATAACTACAATTGTGAAACTAAAAAATCTTGATCAATAGTTTCATTATCTTCTTTGTTTTCAATCACAATTCCTAAATATTGCTGATTATTGATGGCATGATAGTTGTCTCTAATGAACCAAAATGAAGAAAAACAAAGAGGTAAAGAACCTTCACTTATTTCCACATTTTCTCCTCTTTCTTCCTCACTCTCATGGTTTATCTGTATTGATTGATCACTGTCTTCAATTTGCTGAAACTAAGTTTCTTCATCCCATAAACTAGCTTCTGATTGCTCTGTAAAGTTAGCTTGATTTTGGAGAACATAACTATCATCATAATGATCATACTTAGGAAAATCATCGAAAGAAGGAATGTCATCAAACATACACATTAGATCAGCATATTCCTCTTCCTCATATTGATCTGTAAATTCATTTTCTGATCTATGATAATTTGAATTAAGAGGAATTTGTTCATGGCTATCAACCTCTTCTATTTCTTCATGGTGACTTTGAATAAAAAAATCATCTTTCATAGTGATCTCCTATGTTCTTTCATCTAGTTTTCTTACCAAAAGGTTGAGTTTTACCTCTGCAATGTTTTTCTTTTCCTCTTCTTCTACTTTCAACTTCTCCTGTATGATTTGCAGATTAACTTCTACATCAACTGCAATGTTTTGCATCTATAAAAGTGTTTTTAGATCTCTTTCTCTTAATCGAAATTCTATTTCTAGATCAAAGACACTTAGATAATGCAAGAGAGCTGAATCATGAGGAGATCTAATATTTTCCGGCATTGAATAATAAACTTGATTAAATCTGTCGGAAAATTGTTGTATTGTTTCATTTGGATGTCTTTTTAACTGATTATATTCTTCCATGATCACAAAATGATTAACTTTGATTATCCATCTATCAAGGAAAATTTTGATAAACAGTTGGAAATTTGAGATGCTAGCATTAAGCAGATTTTTGAACCAATTTTTTATTCTATTTTTCAAAGAAAGAGAAAAAAGTATGATTTTAACATCATCTTCATCAATCTCAAATAAATCCAAATAATTTTCAAAACCTTGAATATGTTTTTGGGCCGTGATACCATTTTCTCCATCAAATCTAGGAATATACTTGTAGTATTTTTCAGGAAAATCATGCAGTAAAGGAGGTAGAATAAGGGGCTTATATCTATACGGAACTTTACATGATGGCACGGGGGATATGAACTTATTTCTGTAAGATCGAGTCTTGATTATTTGAGGCTTCTTAATTGGAAAATGATCATCATTAGATTCATAAGAAAGCTTCTCAGAAAGAGTCTAGGAGGGTGTACTTACACTCTTCAAAGGAAAATAACTAAAAACTAATCTAATATCTTCTATAAAATACAATATACATTGAAAAAATTTCTTAATGAGAAAGAACATAATGTCTTGGATTAAGATCCAAGTTGAAAGTCTGATCTTTCGATATTGTTCTTCCAGGTTCATTCCTCCAGTGGAGTCTTGACTGTGAAATGGATTTGGAGTCACCAAGTAGATGATTTTAACCTTTGTGTGTCTGATCCTTGTCCACCATCATAGATCAGATCTAAACCTGTAAAACAATTCTGAAGAAAAAGTTAGTTATTCAGGAAACCAAATTTTGAGTATTTTATGATTATTTTATTTTTTTATGAATTTTCAAAACAACTTCGACAATCTCTTAAGAAATTTAGGATTTTTGATTAAAATTTTCGATTTATTGAACTAGAGAGTCTGATTGAATGTTTGAAATTAAAGTTCAGTTATTTAAGCTAAACCAGAGATAGACTGAAGCATCATTTATTTACTATGCAGTTGTAGAGCAAAAGCATTTCAAAGGCTACCCGGCTGATCTTCAGACTCTGTCCATAGCCCATAAGCAAACAATGATGTCAGTAAATGATCAAATCCCAGTGTAGTCGTACTATGTTATCACTGGGTTTTCCTTGAAGTTGTGGAAAAGGAAAGAATACGAGGGGTAACCACAAACTAACCTTGAATGCGGGTGCTTGATGCGTCGAGAGAGGGCTCTCTCTTTAAAATTTAGCTTTGTTCTTAGAAAGTTTTAGGCTAGTTATAATTCCAAGAATTTTGTTTGGATTTGAATGGTGGAATCCGCTAACTAAGGGCAAGGTTGAACATTTCAGACCATTGGGCTATGGAGTCGAAAGGATGGCTTTACTGGATTACTATTCTACACATAAGATGGCTTTGCAGGGCAAGATAGCCAAACAGAGAACAATTTTTAGAAATTAAAGTGAATGGAATGGATTTTTAAGGGATGAAAGGCAGTTAAGAATCTTTCAACATGTTCAAAAGAAATAAATGAAATTATTACAAATAAAGAGCAGTGAAGAATTCTTTATTATAGTAATCAAAATGTTTAAATTAGCGAAGCAAGAGCATTTAAGAATTCGTGCTTATAACTAATTTAGAAGAAAACATTAAGAATAATCACATCTGAAATCAGAGTACAATTAAGTAAATTATGATTTATTCTTTTATGTCAACTATTCATAAATGGACACAATGATATCATAAACAGATATAAAACTTAAGACATAGGGTAGAAAGACTTATTGAACTGCAGTCCGACACATGAATCCTGCAAAAAGTCTTGAGCTTCAAATCATCATCCAGCAAGCCACAAAGAAGTTTCTCCAAAGCACTTTTATTCCAAAAGATAAATGTTGCAGCCAAGTAGTAGAATCCACCCAAAATACTTCCAAGAGTGAAGTATTTATACAAATTCTAAACTAAAATATCTTGAAAAAATATCAAGATTAGTTCACAAATCTCTCCAACTATTTTACATAAATAGAACTTAAGTAAAGGACACTCAAACTAATTCATCTATTTGGCACTATTTTTTATGGATAGGTGATGAAAAGGAGGAGAATTTGAATTTGATCCAACTCTTAGCTGATGATGAGGCATCCAAGTCACTAACTGCTTCCTTTCTTTGTGCAATTCTGCTCCAACAATTCTGCAAATTTGGGGTCCAATGATACCTTTATATTTCTCAATACGTAATAGATATGTAAAAAGTTAAAGCGGTTATTGTAGCTAAATATGTTGGTGCAATAAACCTCTTTCACTTTCCTAAAATTCCTCTCCAGCTGTGCACAATAGGCTCTATAAAAAGATGTGTAAAACAGAGTTTTACAGAGTCTGAAAAATAGCCTCTAAATATGTGCATGTATCTCTCAGTCTGAAATCAATGTCCACAAAATGAGATAGGTTTTTGTAGATGGGTCTCTTAGGAACCAACACCTCCTTCAGTTTTGTAAGATGTATTTCTTATTCGCCACAATATTCTCTGCAAAATGATGACTTAACAGGAATTTTCTGCAAAAAGTGCTTTCCAACATTGTTTAATATTTCCAAAACCATAATGGCTGTTAGAAAAGTGAGAGAGGTTTTTGTAGATGGCCCTCTTAAGAACATAAACCTCCTTCAGTTTTGTAAAATTAATCTTGGATTGATCACAATAGTTTCTGCAAAACTATGACTAAAATATGCAATTTCTGCAAAAATGTTCCTTCTTGTTATGTTTTTTCATCTTTTTACTTTCTTACTCTTTTGACTGTTTTACTTTCACTTTAGACAAACCTCACTATTGGTGAAAGTATTCTCATCTCTTTTTACCATTTTACTGCCTTCTGTATTTACTTTTACTGTTTACCTTTGACTGCACTGTAACTTCATTTTAACTTTCACTGACTTTTACCTGATACACTTTAACCACTGATACTCTTTAGCTGTTATGCTTTCTAACCTCTGTTTGAATAGATTTGATAACAATCTTGGAGTAAAAAAATCTTATAACTAGTATTAAGACTGTTTATCCAAGGATGTGATCTTCTGATCACCTCTTCAAGGGACAACCGAGTAGATTTTTCAAGCAATTCCCCAATGGACAAGGGAGTGAGGTTTTGACCAGGTTCAAAATGGAGCATCATTCAAGGCTAGAGGAAATCCCATTTTGGTTCTTGTGGAAAAATGGAAATTTGGCTAATGGTGAGGAATTGAGTAAATTCACGGGAAAAACAGGTCCATTTGCAGATTTAGTAATTCAATTACAGTTCTCGGGGTTACAGAATGAACTAGTAATTAATTCTAACTCTGTTTCGGTGAAGGAAAAAAGGAAAGCCGAGATTTCAACAGAGTTCAGTTTGAATTTAGGGTAAATACCTATTTTTGGAGAAAACAGTGTTTGGATAGGTGCCGGCTAAGGTAGATAATCTTCTGAGAGGCTTGTCTGCAATCTTCTTCGAAAGGATAAGGTAAGTGGACTTCACAAATTCGAATTTTGAATTTTTCTGCGTGGAAGGCGTTTTCTTTCACTGGTGTACAAAATGATGAAAAAGACGTGAATGTTTTTTTTTATCGGCAAAGTCAAATGGGGGGGAATTTTATTATTTTTATGGGATGACGTCACTGATGTACAATGGATGCGTCACCAGGGTCGGGCGGTAAGCGGTAAATTCCGCATCACTTTCGGGAGTAGGCGGTTTTCCGCGGGGAGGCAGAGATTCCATTCGGAGATCAACACGTGGCGGGTGCACTGTTTCGAAACCACCGTGATCCCGTGCATTAACGATCGGATGATGGATGGCTGGTGGAATTACAACGGGCCGTTGATCCGGGAATGGGCGATCGGACGGGTGATATGACGTGAAGAAGGTAGGGGATTTAACACACGGGCCCAAAGTAATTAATGTTAATTTAACTATTCTGGGCGGCGTCTTATTGACTGAGGGATTGGTTATTAATTAATTCGGGTGATTAATTAATCTCGTGGTTTAATGAGAGTTGGGGTTGCGGCGGGGCTTTGGTTTTATTTGTTTTTTCCGTTTAAAACATAAAACATATGTTTAAAACCTTTTCAATATTGTTATTATATGGTAATAAATCAATGTAATTTATTATCCATAGGGGCGAGGATAGATTATAAAGATATATTTCTAACCAAAGGGCACATAATGTGGGTCTTTTATGAATAATTGGAAAATAAATACTTTGGTTGAAATTTTATAATAAGATGGGCTTTTGGGATATTTATGTAAAAGGAGTTATACATATAGGAAAAGGTAAGTTATATAAGGATTTAATATTTAAAGTTAAATGTTAATATGACAATGGGACAGGGGAAACTCAAAATACTTTACACAACTAGGAAAGTGGAGATTTCTGAAGTAAATTGTATCATTTCAATTTTAACACTTAAACATAGAATAGTAAGTAATTTTGAGGGATTATTATGGAAATTTGCATGATTTTCCTAAGTAAAATAGAATTTTACTTAGGAAAAGATTAAAAGGGAATGATTATAATGATAAATAACTTCAAGTACTTAGGTCTTTTTGATCATTAGGCCGAGGGTCCGGTCCCTCCAAAAGTCAAGGAAATGCCTTGAGCCCCTTTAATCTTCAAATACCTTAGCACTTTGGGAAATTAGTAAAACTCTTAGGGAGAAAGTGATGTGGGAAGTTAATGATTTTGACTTTTCTTTTTGTGAATTTTCCAATGTATATTCTGCTTCAGTACTTGTGATGAAAGTTAAAGATCAAACACATTTAACACCATCATTCATCATATGAAACTTTGCAACACCATCTACCTACCCTATCTACTTTACACTACCATTTTCTCTTCTTTATTAGGGTGCACTTAGACTGAAAAACCCTTATCAATCTTCTTTTCTTTTACAAGGCAAATCTATCTAATTCTACCCTTATTACATCCAAGGGCTCAGATTAAACTGTTGAGCACCTTTTATTAACTCTACCTATCTACTTATCTGCCAAGATTAAACTGTTTGGTCAGATGTTTATTCTCTATTCTACTGCATGAAATTGAAACATGAAGGAGTCAAGTTTAAACTGTTTGACCCTTCATAAATTGTGGCAAAGTTTGACAAGCTGCACACAATTGCTTTATTACAAAAATGAAATAGTAGTGGCATTTGGATTTGCACACTTTCCTTGGTCTATTTTTTGTTTGGGGTTCATTTCTTTCACTTTTTTGACCATTTTATTTTTCTTACCCTTTGATTTTTCTTTTAGGGTATACCCTCTTTACATTTTTAAATTTTTTGATTTTTTGGTTTCTTCAAGAATATGGAACACCTTTGCTCAAGAAAAAGGTTTGAACATATTCCATAGTTCAATCAAGACAATCATGAAAAATGACACCTATTGGTATAGGAGTCTAACACTAGCCATGCCTGCAATAAGGGTAAAGTTAAGCTCAAACTCTGAAGCTAAGTATTCATTTGTGGCTCCTCCTGAGGTCTTCTTTCTTACCTTCTTGTGTGGACACTTCGTGGCATAGGGCCTGAATTCATGATAGTGAAAGCAATTGATTTTGGACAAGTCTTTATTCTTGCCCTCTTGGATGGAATTAGCCTCACCTTGGGAATTATTCCCCTTGGCTTTCATTCCTTTGCTAACTAATGCAAATTACTCTTCATCTGATTACTTCATCTCGGTATTCTTCTTATCCATCAAATTAATCATGTTTCAATTTTGTAGCTTCTCCCTCCCATTCACCGAATCTTGATAACCATTCCAACTCTTGGTAAGCCCCATAAGGGCTAGGCCTACAAGTCTTCTTCAGGGACATTGATCCCGACTCTTCCAAGTTCATCACGACATTGTGTGAACCTATTTAGATACTGCAGAATTGTATCATTCTTTTGCATCATGATACTTCAAATCTCATTATTTAGTGCTAGCTTCCTGTGGTCATTATTATTCTCTATCAATTGTGACAGTGGTTTCCACATCGTGAACATAGTTTCCTTTCCATGGATATTTGAGACAATATGATCCTGTACTCCCTCCAATATGATTCTCCCTACTTTGGCTCTATCTTTATTCCATTGAGCAAGGTTCTGGGCTTCACATTCTTGTGGTTATGCAAAATCTGACTTGATGTATTCTATCAATCCATTTTCATCCAATACAGCCTTCATGCGATCATTCCATGCAACAAAATTAGAGGTGCCTTCCAAATAATACTCTAGCCTTAGTCCATTGAAAGCCACCTTCTTAGTTCTGAAGAAAAACTACAACACTAATATCCAAATTCGAACCTCTGAGAAACAAATTCGAATTTATGCTCTACTGTGAATCCAACTTTGATACCACGTAAACATTATGCTATATATTCACAACTGATCATGAAGTTTCAACCAAAATAACAAGACACAAAGCTACTCTACTATTATGTGGATATTATTTCATGATATAGAGAAAAAATTTGAGACATGCAATAAGAAATCACACACATGCAACAAATATTCTTATTTGGGGAAAACAATCTACTAAAACTCCCAATGCATGTTGCATTAATTAGAAGAATAGAGATGGATTACAATTTCTTTGCTCAATTGAGCTCACCCTAAAGTGTTCAACCTATCTCACTTCTCATTGAAGGCTTCTGACCCAAACTTAGTCAATTTATTCCTTGGCTTGAGCTCCTATTTCCTTGTGTTGTTCCTCATGGAATTAGCCTCAATTACCAAGGAAATTCCCTCAATTGAATTGCACAATTCCTCTAGGTCCTTCCTATGACTGCATGCAACATCAGTGCACTCAGAACTAATCTACAATTGATGTTACACTGCCTTGGAATCTCCATCTCAATTGGGTAACTCGAATTCTCTACATGCACTATCTATTTTGGGTTGATTGATCAGTTAACTAGATGATCACTGAGTTTGACTAAAGTCCCACTGTACAACTTGACCCTCCACTAATTCTTCCAATAGTTGGAACTAGTTTAATTGAAAACAACCTTAGATAAGTGACCTTAATTGTTACAAATTAACAATCACACATACTAAACTAAACTTTAATTCCTCCAACTCAAATTTACTGAGTAAATTGGGCGACACAAGTCATGTCACTCAAGTTAACATCATCCAAGTTTTCTACTGATGTGGAAATTCAAATTTTCTTAATTTAAGAAAGGAAAATCAAATTGAGAATTTCTTGCTGCAAAGTTTCAACATTCTTCCCTTCAATCATGAAACATGCTTTTGCCTTTGATAGTGTGTCTACCTTGTTCTTGATGATTTTACTAAACTAAAGAAGGTCTCACTACTTTGATGTCTTTTATCTCATTGACACTTTCGTAGGATTCAATGTTGTCATTGTTAGAGGATTCATTGTTGTCACTGCAGTGGGTGTCTTATACCTAAAAATACACAAACGAATCTCCCATCTCCCAAAACAAAATACAATGACCCAGTACCAAATATACTTACCTACACATTTGAATATACCTCTAAATAAGAGATACACAAGAAATGTCAAAAAAAAATTATACACAAACTTACCTTGATGTAGGAAAGGTGTACTACAATGTTATCTTTGTCACCTTGAAGTCTTGATGCTTGAACATGCAACCCTAATACAACAGACTTTAAAACTACTTCTAAAATTAATTCTAACAAACCTAACCTTAGATTCAAAGAATCCTAAATGTGTTTTAACCAAAGAATAATAATAATAATATAATATATATATATATATATATATATATATTTATTTACTTTTTCAACCCACATGAGACTACTCGTAAAGAACTAAAGCATATGTCCTATACTTTTTTGCATTTTGAAATATAAACAACAGCAAGCCTAAACTCACAATGAGACCTAAAATAAATTTGAAACTAACCCTAACTAGACTTAAACTAGTCTAAAACATAATCCTGAAATCCACCTTAGTTCTTTTGCTATCCTTGACGATAAACTAATTTGTAAATGAAACTACCTTGTACTCGTACTGCTATTTAGTGTTGTATTTATCCTTTTATTTTATTTGATTGCTTCACTATAGGGTAAGGTTTTGATGATCATGGAATGTATAAAAAGGACCTTTCAAATCTGTGTCGCCGGGACAGCCTTCAGAAAATGTATCTCTTGCAGCAGCAATTGAGATGCTTATGCTACCTCGGTGCTCATTAAGCTTATATTTTGTATCCATAGATGAGAAAAACCATTTTTAAAAGGATTATGGCTAAAAGAGGCCTGCGGGCCTTGACCATAAAACTTCAGAATTGCAGATCCAAGGAATCACTAGATCCCAAAAAATAATAATGTAATAAGACCTCACTTATGTGTCATTTTCATAAGACTGATCTCCTGCACTCAAACGAATCTCTAGAAAAATTAAACTTTCAAAAGAGACCAAACCCTATTCCTTAGTAATGATCTGTGTTACTTCCTCGGGATGACCAAAAATAATTTTAGAGGCAATCTTACGGATGATTCATATGAAAGTGCATTATGGAGAATGATGTATATTATCTCTTTTATTGACTAAGGTTTAATTAGAAGGGGCTTCTAAATATGAACATTGGAGGTAAAGTAAGGGCTTTCAAGAGTAAACGTTGAATATATTAAGGAGTTAGAAAGTGCAACATAGTGTATGTATTGTAGACAAAGAAATGAGGAGAATGGTTAAAGTTTACTTCCTAATTAAAATGATAAGGCACAATTTTTATGAATGAATAATCATTTTATTATTTTATTAAAATAATACATTTTCATTAATATTAATAAACAAACCTTAATAACCATAAAAAAATATTTATTTAATATTTGTGTTAAATATTTTTAATTCTATAAGAAATGTGAAATCAATGATTGACTTAGTGCATATGGTCTTGTTGTAGCCGCTACAACACCACCCAAAATTTTGGGTATATTTAAAATTTCGAGTTCCCCCTCTGCTCGCCTAGGCGTTAAAGTCTTTTTGCCTGACCTGTAGTCAATGACATCCCGCTGACCTATCCTCAACCCCTCACGAGTTGTCTCATCACCATGACTTGATACTGTCACCGCAATCATGCCATATGTGGGAGGGATCATCTAGCGCAGGCGCGAACATTCTTACCGTAGTCGCGCCATGTGTAATGAGATTGCCATGCATATGTTTGAATGAAAACCTTTTGTGTATTGATGAGTAAAAGCCCTCCTGCTATAGGTCATTGAGCATATTTTTTGGTTTATTCTCTTAAGCTTGTTAGCTTCATGTGTTTTATCTGTGGTTATCATTATTGAAGAGTATTTATGATGTCGTAATGTTCCACAGGTCGACCCCATGGGTGACAGATTCCTCATTCGGGCCACGACATCAAGGGGAAATAAATTGGGCTCAACGACGAGGCCAAAGTTGCGGAACAGGGGAGGATCAGGAGACAAACGTTTCAGTCACACAAAGAGCCAGAGTCTTCCTCAGCAAACAAGGGGACCTTCTCAAAACAGGTCACATATCTGCTGAGGTCGCAGGTCGCAAATCTTCCTGGGTCGCGAGGTCGCAAATCCAAGGAGGTCGCAAGGTCGCACATCTTCAAGGTCACGAGGTCACACAACTGCCCAAGGTCGCAGGTCGCAAATATGCCTAGGTCGCGAGGTCGCAAATCCAAAGAGGTCGCAAGGTCGCAGGTCGCGAGGTTGCACAACTACCCAAGGTCGCAGGTCGCAACATTTGCCGAGGTCGCAGGTCGCAAATCCAAGGAGGTCACAAGGTCGCAGGTCGCGAGGTTGCACAACTGCCCAAGGTCGCAGGTCGCAAATTCAAGGAGGTCGCAAGGTCGCATATCTCCAAGGTCGCGAGGTCGCACAACTGCCCAAGGTCGCAGGTCGCAACATCTGCCGAGGTCGCAGATCGCAAATCCAATGAGGTCGTAGGTCACAAATATGCCTAGGTCGCGAGGTCGAAAATCCAAGGAGGTCGCAAGGTCGCAGGTCGCGAGGTCGCACCACTGCCCAAGGTCGCAAGTCACAAATTCAAGGAGGTCACAAGGTCACACATCTCCAAGGTCGCGAGGTCACACAACTGCCCAAGGTCACAGGTCGCAACATTTGCCGAGGTCGCAGGTCGCAAATCCAATGAGGTCGCAGGTCGCAAATCTGCCTAGGTCGCGAGGTCACAAATCCAAGGAGGCCGCAAGGTCACAGGTCGCGAGGTCGCACCACTGCCCAAGGTCACAGGTTGCAAATTCAAGGAGGTCGCAAGGTCGCACATCTCCAAGGTCGCGAGTTCGCACAACCGCCCAAGGTCGCAGGTCGCAACATCTGCCGAGGTCGCAGGTCGCAAATCCAATGAGGTCGCAGGTCGCAAATCTGCCTAGGTCGCGAGGTCGCAAATCCAAGGAGGTCACAAGGTCACAGGTCGTGACGTCGCACAACTGCCCAAGGTCGCAGGTCACAAAAATACTGGGTCGCAAGGAAGCCCAACCGTCGGGAAGCTGAAAAGTCAGGAACCCCAGAGGGCAAGCTTTGCCCTATAAGTACTTCCTTCGGGAACTTGTCAGGGGGCTTTTTCTTTTTGGAATACTCAAGAGCTACATTGTATTGTATTGAAAGACCATATTCTTAGACATATGAATACGAATACTTGCTAAAACCCCTTTTTCGGATGATGTATGTTGTTGTGACAGCACTATGTGTATTTCTTGAACAGTTTTAGAACATCCTATGATTAATGAAACTGCATTTCTAATAATATCATTTATGCATCATGTTTATCTATGCTTGTGTTAATGATGTTCAGTTTTATCGCTTTCTAAATGAATGTTAATACCTTTGTCTATTAGCATTTCGTTTTATCTTTCAGAAGTAAGAAGGAATCTTGCCATTAAGAACTATTTCTTCTGTGGTATGATACCTTGCAGGCATGACCCCAAAGACGTGCCGTTAACTGCATCTCTTCGGGCGTATGTGTTTTATTCATTATCTTGCTATGCATAGTGTTGTAGACATGTTCCATGCATCAATCATGTATTTCGTATCCTATGAATAAGTGTGTGTCCGTAGGTTTAATCAGGTTCTTTTGAGACCAGGAGGAAAGGCGTCTTAAGCAGTAGTTGGACCCACACCCCGGATGGGATCCCTACTCCAAACGGTTTAAGGTCTAATTGGGACTTTTACTGGGGAGATCCCCTACTATTGGCTGGACAAATTTTCCCGTCAACAGAATTGGCGCTAGAAGGAGGGCCTGACCTCCGACCATATGTTTAACAAGAAGGGGGGCCAGATGACAAGCTAAGCCCTTAGAGCCTGCAGTTAATCTCATAGCTGTAATGGCTCGTTCCCAAATCATTCTCCCGAGATGTTTGTCCGAGTTTTACGAGCCTCGATACTACATCTCCAATGAACTTATGTATCACTTGTCCCAGTTAAAATTTGATGGTGAAAATGGGGTGTCCATAACCCAACACTGTTCAGATTTTTGTGACTTTGGTGAGTGCTATGAAATTGAAAATGAGGGTTTGTTTTGTTTTCTTTTCTTCCTCACCCTCAAAGGTCGCGCTAAGCAATGGTGCTGCACTTTGCCGGAATCTTCCATCCATTCATTTGAACAACTCGCCAGTGAATTACAACAAGCTTTTCACAGGTATGATTTTCATAACGTTTTACTAAAGATAAATGACATCAGAATGGAACCTCAGGAATCTTTAGATGAGTTCTCTATCAGATTCATTCATTATTGTTTTGAGTTCCCTGAAAAGGATGTCGATTGGAGGTTGTTAAGAGAACAATTCGCGTATGCAATTCTCGTTTCCCTTGAATCATTTCAGTTAGCAACCCGACCTGAGCCTAGTGTTCCCTATGACAACCCGCAGGTCAACGATCGTTCTTACTTTGAGTCTTTCACGTACCATGTCGAATCTGAACACCCCAGTGGCTCATTATCTCTTTTGGCTCATGAAACCTACCCTGAGCCCACTCAATGTCTCCCTGGACTTAGCCCTAAATCTGGTTCACATTCAGATTATGAATCTGGTTCACACTCGAATTATGAATCTGGTTCAGATTCGGATTATGAATCTGGTTCACATTCGCGTTATGAATCTTGTGCATATTTGGATTATGAATCTGGTTCAGATTCAGATGATGAATCTAGTTCACATTCGGACTATGAATCTGGTTTACATACGTATTATGAATCGACTCCTACCCCGCATAAATTTTATTCCCTTCCAAGGCCTATCAAATCATTGTGTCCTCTGAACGACACGGATGTGCGTGTCGAAAAGCCTCGTATGGTTAACACCCCTGCGATTCAATCTTTTCGTTCATTATTTCCTAGTTTGTTTCTCGATCCCGCCACACCAGTAATTTCTTCGAGACATTCAAAATTGCCTTATACTGGTATTGGCGACAATCATAAACACGCAGATGGTGTTTCACAATCACAGTCTAAAGTCGATTAATCTTTTAAATCTGATCTGTCTCACTCAGAATCTTTAGACAACCATGGGAGTGATTTCCTATCTGAGCAACTTCAAGATGTCCCCGTTATCGATCCATGCCAGTTGGTAAACCCCAGGGAGCCTAACTTGCCAAGTACCGAACTTGACCAGACCAATGGTTGCAGCGATCACTCCTTATCTGAAAACATATTCAATCATACCGCTGACGACCGTCACTCAAATCCCTTTGCTGACTATACAAAGACACCTGAATTCGATGATCTGCTTTGGGAAGATTCAAATACCCACCAGAAAATCGAAACACGTCAACTGCCGCCGAACGTTTCTGAAATGACAATTCCCCAGTACCATGCTCCTTCCAGCATAAACGTGTCGAATCCACCCCATCCTGGCAAATCTGGAGAATCCAACATTTTGGATTATCAATCTGTCAGTGCGCAAACATTCGACCAAATTGATACAAAGCCCACTGAAATCTTTCAAATCACTACAATTGATGATCATGCCCATTTTCCTGTTAATCTCGCCGAGCAGTCAAAGTTGGAAAGCCCCTTGCTCGAAGGTCCAGAGTTTTTTCAAAGCAGTGAGGAATTTCAGGCTCCTTTAAACGTGGATTCAGATCCCCATACCCTTAACCAAACCCAGGAGCAACCCCGGACTAGAGTTTTCGAAACTAGAATTTCTACGCTTGGATGTGCATGCATCTATAATTCACCTGGCACTTGCGTATTGTTTCCATTCCATAAAACTGATGGTCCCCAACACCAGGATGAGATTTTCGATCAACTCAACCGACCCCATTCGGTGAATGTGCTTGCAAATAGAAATTGGCTTACCCATCACCCCTCAAATCCAGGATCATGCATGAATGATTTTATGTCATTTATCCATAATGTTGAGTTTCAACAACATATTGTTGGTTACCAAGATAAGAATGGGATTAAGCTTGCACAATCTGTTCTGGCATGTTCTTTGGTAAGTATCTCTGATCATCTTACCATGGCACCTGCTCCTCAAGTAAGTTTTGTTGCTGCTGCACTTTTTTGGATGCTAGCCCTGATCCTGATCATTGTTGTTCTTGCAGGACAGGAACTAATGCGGTGGCTGCACTGGAAAGCTGATTTTACATAACCCGACTGCATCATTGGTTAAACTAGGGTTTAGGTGTAGGCTAGCTAGGACCTGCAATAAAAAATTTTAGTTTCAGAGTTAATTAGGTTTACTTGCAAAATTTTTACTTCATAGTTTAAAAGTGTGTTTGTTGTTTTTGTTTACGATTAATATTTTAGGCATCATCATGTTAAAATTATTTTCCTTTAAATTCCTTTTCAGTTGCTTGTTGTTGCATAAATAATCACTGCTTGTAGTTGCACTTACAACTGGTTGATCGTTCTCGCACATGGCGTTGCATTGCACCTTGAGCCTCGCTTATTACATTGCGTCGTACTCTCTCTCCCTCACATCATTTTTTGTCATATCGCCTGCCACTTCATGAGCCCTCATTGCAACCCTATCACCTTGCAGTCTTGTTTTGCCCCGATTGTTGAAACAATAACCCCATTGTTTTGTGTGAGGTTGTGGTGGCTATCTCAAGAGGCAGCTTTCTCTTAGGACCAGTCATCGAAGTCGCATTATCAACAAGAGGCCTATGATTCTAAACTTATTATCTAGGGAGATACGAGCCGGTTGTCTGTAGGAGACCTGATGAGTTGAAATGACCCCTACCCGTAGCCTAAGCCTTGTGCCCAGCATTATTCTTGGACGTCTTAATGATCTGTTTTGAACACTTCACCTATTATGGTAGATGGGATGTGAAGGTTCGGCACAAGGGCAAACCCAAATCAGGACATCTTTCAGTTTCTGTAACACAAGAAACAACCTCTCTTGCTCGTAAAATAAGTCGGGATCCCTCATCCGCCCATGAAAAATAAGTGCCATGAGCACATGAAAATAAGTGCCACGAGCACGTGAAAATAAGTGTTGTAAGCACATGAAACAAATAAGGGTAAAGGATCGAGAAAGGCTTCCTGCGCAGAGAGGTAATGCAACGACTCCACCGGGGTACTGACCAGGCTCGCCGGCAGCGGAGCAACGTTTGTGATTTCTTGAAGTGACTCCGCCGGGGTACTGTCCAGGCCTGCTGGCAGCGGAGCAACACTAGAAGCTTACCTTAAAAAATCCTGAGAATAATAAACCCAGTGCCTTGCTCTTCACATCATCAACAAGCTACTGGCGTCTGTGAGCTTTCTCTTTAATGTGTTTCTAATTAGCGGGACTTAGTTGAAGCACAAGGATTAGGCGTACTTGTAAAGGGCCAAAGTAATACAAAGGATACCCATGGAAATTGTTCAATATTCCCTTGCACCACTATCTGGATTCAGCCTTTTGTTGTGATACTGACAGAGATGCTGGATTCTACCAGTGGTTCGCCATTTGTTGTAGCCGCTACAACACCACCCAAAATTTTGGGTATATTTAAAATTTCGGGTTCCCCCTCTGCTCGCCTAGGCGTTAAAGTCTTTTGCCTGACCTGCAGTCAATGACATCCCGCCAACCTATCCCCAACCCCTCACGAGTTGTCTCATCACCATGAATTGATGCTGTCGCTGCAATCATGCCATATGTGGGAGGGATCATCTAGCGCAGGCTCGAACATTCTTACCGCAGTCGCACCATGTGTAATGAGATTGCGATGCATATGTTTGAATGAAAACCTTTTGTGTATTGATGAGTAAAAGCCCTCCTGTTGTAGGTCATTGAGCATATTGTTTGAATACTTCTCTTAAGCTTGTTAGTTTCATGTGTTTTATCTGTGGTTATCATTATTGAAGAGTAGTTATGATGTCGTAATGTTCCACAGGTCGACCCCATGGGTGACAGATTCCTCATTCGGGCCACGACATCAAGGGGAAATAAATTGGGCTCAACGACGAGGCCAAAGTTGCGGAATAGGGGAGGATCAGGAGAAAAACGTTTCAGTCACACAAAGAGCCAGAGTCTTCCTTAGCAAACAAGGGGACCTTCTCAAAACAGGTCACATATCTGCTGAGGTCGCAGGTCACAAATCTGCCTGGGTCGCGAGGTCACAAATCCAAGGAGGTCGCAAGGTTGCACATCTCCAAGGTCGCGAGGTCGCACAACTGCCCAAGGTCGAAGGTCGCAAATATGCCTAGGTCGCGAGGTCGCAAATCCAAAGAGGTCGCAAGGTCGCAGGTCGCGAGGTCGCACAACTACCCAAGGTCGCAGGTCGCAACATTTGCCGAGGTCGCAGGTCGCAAATCCAAGGAGGTCGCAAGGTCGCAGGTCACGAGGTTGCACAACTGCCCAAGGTCGTAGGTCGCAAATTCAAGGAGGTCACAAGGTCGCATATCTCCAAGTTCGCGAGGTCGCACAACTGCCCAAGGTCGCAGGTCGCAACATCTGCCGAGGTCGCAGATCGCAAATCCAATGAGGTCGCAGGTCGCAAATCTGCCTAGGTCGCGAGGTCGCAAATCCAAGGAGGTTGCAAGGTCGCAGGTCGCGAGGTCGCATCACTGCCCAAGGTCGCAAGTCGCAAATTCAAGGAGGTCACAAGGTCGCACATCTCCAAGGTCGCGAGGTCGCACAACTGCCCAAGGTCGCAGGTCGCAACATCTGCCGAGGTCGCAGGTCGCAAATCCAATGAGGTCTCAAGTTCGCACATCTGCCTAGGTCGCGAGGTCGCAAATCCAAGGAGGTCGCAAGGTCGCACATCTCCAAGGTCGCGAGGTCGCACAACTGCCCAAGGTCGCAGGTCGCAAATTCAAGGAGGTCACAAGGTCGCACATCTCCAAGGTCGCGAGGTCGCAAATTCAAGGATGTCACAAGGTCGCACATCTCCAAGGTCGCGAGGTCGCACAACTGCCCAAGGTCGCAGGTCGCAAATTCAAGGAGGTCGCAAGGTCGCACATCTCCAAGTTCGCGAGGTCGCACAACTGCCCAAGGTCGCAGGTCGCAAAAAATACTGGGTCGCAAGGAAGCCCAACCGTCGGGAAGCTGAAAAGTCAGGGACCCCAGAGGGAAAGCTTTGCCCTATAAATACTTCCTTCGGGAACTTGTAAAGGACTTTTCTTTTTTGGAAACTCAAGAGCTACATGGCATTGTATTGAAAGATTATACACTTGAGCATATGAATATAGATTCTTGTTAAAACACCCTATGGTTATGATGTGTTTTGCTGTGCGAACACTGTGTGTATTCCTTGTACAGTTTCATAACATCCTATGATTAATGAAATCGCATTTAAATAACATCATTTATAATTATGTTTATCTAAAAGTTTATAGTTAATGATGTTCAGTTTTATCGCTTTCTAAATGAATGTTAATACCTTTGTCTATTAGCATTTCGTTTTATCTTTCAGAAGTAAGAAGGAATCTTGCCATTAAGAACTATTTCTTCTGTGGTATGATACCTTGCAAGCATGACCCCAAAGACGTGTCGTTAACTGCATCTCTTCGGGTGCATGTGTTTTATTCATTCTCTTGCTACGCATAGTGTTGTAGACATGTTCCATGCATCAATCATGTATTTCGTATCCTATGAATAAGTGTGTGTCCGCAGGTTTAATCAGGTTCTTTTGAGACCAAGAGGAAAGGCGTCTTAAGCGGTAGCCGGACCCACACCCCGGATGGGATCCCTACTCCAAACGGTTTAAGGTCTAATTGGGAATTTTTATCGGGGAGATCCCCTACTGTTGGCTGGACAAATTTTCCCGTCAACAGGTCTTACCTAGGTTGTGAAGTCAGTGATTGGCTTATTGTCTTTGGTTCTTGAAATTATTCAACTTATACACAATTATATTATGGTGAGAATCACTATCATGCATTGAAAACCATAGGTGAATAAGGTGTCATGTCACTACCCCCTAGGGTTTTATCCCACAAAACTGGTCCTTCAACTTGAACCTCAATTTTCTCTCAAACTAGGAGGAACCACGACGCATACCACATATCAACAAAAACATCTTTTTGAGGAGAATCTAATAAGGTTGCTTAGGAGACAAGAAACCACAATTTTTCATACCAATTTTTCCGAAGAATAGCAGGGTATCTCCTGGTGCTGCTTGGGATGACATCAATGACAACCACCTATCAACTTGAAGAAATTTCATATGCTAGCAGTGTGCTCAACAGAGAAGTGTCAACTAGCCAACTTAGTGCATGGACCATGTAGAATCCACTGGGTGGTGCTGTCAGCGACACATAGGCCATGCATGGGACATACAGGTACATGTAGAGATCCAAGGATTAGCGTGGACCCTTTTTAATTTATAAAACTTCTAACGAGCATAATTTCCAATCTGGGAGTTGGATTAAGATAAAATTTATACTTCCGGAAAGCTCTAAACAAATTTAATGAAATGGTGGCATCTCTTTTAAGTTCTATAGACCTTGAGATAAGAGGTATTTTGCAACCCCATATTCATAAAAAATGTTGGATGTCGAGTTAAAACAAGTAGGTAACACCTCCCACAGTTCAAGATAGTTCAAGGGGTGCAAGGGAGTGTTACAATACATCATAAACATGGCCATCATCTAGCTAAACTATTCTAAACACAGTTCACTAAAAGGTTCTAATCACTAATAAATATTTGTTTGATATTACATTTCATTAAGAGCATAAATGACAAATTTATCCTTAACTGTATGATAATATGCTCTAGAATCAATAAGTCACTCATTAAAAGAAAAGTAGATGTTGCATTGAAGGAAAATCAGAAGTGTAAAGTGTGTGTCCATGAGATGAAGAGTTAGAAGAAGAAGAAGAACCACAATTAATGTTGTGCTTCTTCACTAATACTTATACGGATTTCATATTCTTGAAACATTTAGACTCATGCCCATCTTGCCCAAAATTTATAATCAGTTAGTCTTATTTTCCTTTGATTTTGTTCCTTTATCGCCATTTGGAGTAGAAGCTAGTTGTGAGGGTTTTTACCCTTATTTAATTTATTGTTGTGAGGATTATGTTTGTTTAGATGCTTGGATTTATCTTTCTATAAGCTTTCTTATATGTACATGCAACACTAATCACTTAAAGACACAGTAACTTATCTTACTCTCTAGTTAAACAATCACAAAAATATTCAAGAGAGGGCATATTGTAAGTAGTCCCTTGACTAATAAGAGCTTCTATGGTCGAGTAAAAAGTAAATAAAAAACAAAACATGGAGTTCCAAGCTTAGCATGAATGACATATTTAAGTTGGTAACGTACCTTGATTATCTTATTTTTTACAAGTAAAATTCTAATGATTTTAGCTTAGAAGCTCTTCAATGGAAGAGAAATTACTAATATTTAATGTAATCAATTTGTTTTGAGTTGGTGGGGCCTAATCTCACTACATCTGAACATGTTATCTGGCTATGTTGTACCTTTCTTACATTTAACGTATTTTAAAAAACATAACTTTACATAAAAACACATTAAACCAAGTTAATATTAGCTAACTTTGAATCTCTAAATATCTCATCAAAATATTTGAAAGAAAAAAATTCTCCCAAAGTTTTTCATTACCAACAATATTTATTCAAGGTATTTGATCTTTCTCATTACTTGTAGTGGTGAGTGAAGATGGATCTACATCTCCTCACACAAGTTGAGAGCTAAGTCCTCAATATTGTTGTCCGTTCTCGAGACATTTAATTCTCTCTCTATTCCTTTAGAAAAAGTATGGCTTTAATATTTTTTTCGAAGATTGAAGATTTTTTATTATTAAAACCTTCATCTACAACTTCTTATGTCGAGAAATATTTAGTATAAAAATTAATGGTTTGTTGTTCAAATTGGATTTATGATTTGTTTAGATATAAATATTAATAATTTGGATGAACATGAAAATATCTAAGTGAAAGACATTGATGATAAATAATAAATGTAAGTTATTGAGTTAGAGTTTAGTGATTGCTTTAAATTTCTTTTAGCAATTATTATTTTTAAGCTGAGTAGGACTACATCTGCATCATCATGTCTAAATACATCACCCCGATCGGGGTGGGGAATTGAATCGACGAATTGACATCAAAGAGTGTCTTAACATCGTACCCGATCACTATCTATCCAAGACCCCGTTGACAACTTTTAGCAATTATGAAATAAACAAGTTTTTATATTAAACTTCTTTTATTCATAAGAGAGTTTTCATCTAACTACAAAATGATATAAGTGTCTTTTTTCTAATGCATTATATGTTAAATTAAGATTTTCATTTAACTACAAAACATTATGATTGGAAATAGTATTTAACAATATAATTAATTATAATCTAAAATTAAAATCTTTTAGTAAAAAAAAATATTTCTTTTAATTATTAATTATCAAATTAAAAATGTTATTATTATTTATGACTTCAGAACTCATTATTTCAAATTTATATGATAATACATTATCAAATTAAAAATATTATTATTATTTATGACTTCAAAACTCACTATTTTAAATTTATATGATAATACGCACAATAATATATTTGAACCTCTGACCTCTTAGGAAGAAACACATGCTCTTATCCATTAGGCCCAATCAAGTTGTATAAATAGAGATTGATACATAAGAAAACTACATCTTTCCAAAATACTACAACTAATGCTAAAACAAAGTAAAATAATTAAATGACCATGAATTAGATTAAATAACATTGAATGAGATTACATAAATAAGATGTTTAGAGACCTATCTAAAGAACTAAACAAAAAGAAGTGAGATTTATATATTTGAACAACACATTTATAACTTAACAAATCATCAAATATAAATGGAAACACATCAAACAATAACTTATTAATACTTGAAGGAAATCAAATAAAAGAATTAAATATCTATTAAAAATATAAATTAAATCTATTTTTTTTTTGGTTAAGAATGACATTTAAAAATAGCAACCATTATAATTAATAAATATAAAAAGATAATACATTAAAATATAATGTATAAAAATATAAATAAAATGTTATAATATTTTAATAAAAAATTCCATAATAATGAGAGAAATTTATAAATAATATTGAGAAGCATAAATAATGAGTGTAGTTATCTCCTCGTTTGACATTTCATGCTAATATTGAAATTTAGTGAAATTGTTTTGAAAAAAGAAGAAGACAATGTTGAAACTAATGACATTTATTTCCTCAAAGATATTTGAGCTTGTATTAATGATTTTATTGCACTAAAAATACTTCAAAAATTAAGTTTTTGAATTTTTTTTATTATACCTACATAAAAAGAGGGTAAGGAAGCAAATTCGTGAGTCATGTGTAGCTTTTGGAGGCACCAAACAACAATTAGATGGTGTTCTATTTTATTCTTCTACTCCACTTGTAGCTGTGGAACCACCCTCCATGCTACTTTCACCTTCATCTCCACTTTCTAGGAAGAAGCCGAAACCGCAGAACGTGTCGCAAATTTCCTTTATGAGGGAACCACATTCATTACTAGGACCTTCGATGATTAACTTGGCCATCTTGTCTCAAATTTCCTCTAACTTCCATCCAACGTAAGTCAGGGGTTCGTCCTGGAACCTGCCAATAGTAAAAATTTTCATTAAGAATTTTTTTAATGTCCACCTAGGGGAGAAGGGTTAGTCATTGGACACCTCAGCAATGACTGGCCCCCATGCCACATAGGACCAATCGACAGCATGTATGACACTTTTCAACCATGTGGGCAAGCGTGTGGTGGTACCGTCCACCGGTCAAACCGGTCACCAACCTTCTAAACCGGTTGTCTCCCGCCATTTAATGGAGGCTTCTCGAGGAAGCTTTGTTTTTTGCTTTGGGTCTACTTTCTATTCGTTTCTGGCTCCGACTATTGTGCAGAGGAGCATCGATGGTTGACGCCTCCACCACCGCCCTCCGTGCGCTTCATCCCTCCTTATGGTGCCTATGCCCTCCTGGCTCGAGCTCTTCTAGTCCTGGTTCGACTGTGGCGGCATACAAAACTATCATTCCCTCGGCTCTGTGGTTGTTATGCCTCAATTTTTTGTTCATTAACCCTCAACTCTGTGGTGGTTTAACCTCAGCATTGTGGTGGATATACCTCGGCTCTGTGATTTTATACCTCGACTCTTTCACTAGAAAATTTGGCACAATTTCCGACGGCCAAATCATCGCTATTCTGACACATAGTCGTCGCAAGAGTGACAGTTCGAGGACGGGCAAAACGTGGTTTTCCATACCGTCGCAATTCCGACGCACTTACAAAGTGTCGCACTACCGACACTTTTTCTGTCGCTTCCAAACAAGCGTCGCTCTTCCGACTTTTCCCAAACCGTCGCGCTTTCGACGTTTGTAAACTGTCGCACTTCCAACAAAATGTGGTCCGACGTTTTGAACGTTGCTCTTCCGACGTTTGTAAACTGTTGCAATTCTGACGAAATGTGGTCCGATGTTTTGAACGTCGATCTTTTGACGTTTGTAAACTGTCACACTTCCGATGAAATGTGGTCCGACGTTTTGAACGTCGCTCTTCCGACGTTTGTAAACTGTCGCAATTCCGACGAAATGTGGTCCGACATTTTGAATGTCGCTCTTCCGACGTTTGTAAACTGTCGCAATTCCGACAAAATGTGGTCTGACGTTTTTAAGCTGTCACAATTCCGACGCTTACAAGGTGTCAGTATACCGACGGCAGGTTCAATTTAAAAAAAAAAATGAAACTTTAAAACAGGACAGTAAATCTCCAATATTTCTTATGAATTGTGGGCGTTCCAATGACCGTGAAATATTAATATAATAAACCACCCCGCAGCGCTTCGACTATAAACAATCAATTTTTTTTTCACAAGAGAAAAAACGTTGTTTTGAATATATTATATGATGTATAACAGTCCATGAAGTCATTGCATTTTCACATCTAAAGATTGGAACCCAAATATCCATCCAGCAAAGTGGAAGTCCCACCCCAGACAATGATAGAAAAATACCCCATGTCACATACAGGGACATGATATAAAACCCAGTAACGGTCCACATGGAGATTATCGACAATCTGAGAAAGCATCCAAATATGCCCGAGGCATCTATAAGAAAGTGAAATAGCAGTATGTAGAATAGTAAAGCAACAGATAGAGTACCGACGTCCATTGTTCCAAATACAAATTAAAGTACCCAAAATCCTTGAACAGAGAAAATCACTAATCATGTGAGGAGTGTGATATGTCCAAAATATAAAAACACCATCAGACCATATCAATAAACCAGTAACATAGACCAGCATCGCTAGTTTTGAAGGCAGAGAGATAAACATTAATCATTTTTTTTTCACAAGAGAAAAAATGTTATTTTGAATATATTATATGAAGTAAAACAGTCCATGAAGTCATTACATTTTCACATCTGAAGATTGGAACCCAAATATCCATCGAGAAAAGTGGAAGTCCCACCCTAGACAATGATAGAAAAATACCCCATGTCACATACAGGGACTTGATATAAAACGCAGTAACGGTCCACATGGAGATTATCAACAATCTGAGAAAGCATCCAAATATGCACAGTAGACTATAAAAGGGTCTCTTTTCACCTCTAATTACCTCACATTAATATGTCAACCGGCGTTTTGTCATTACAAAGAGTGACTCAATCAGAAAGGCTATCATTTGTCGGAAGTAATGCTAGTAGTAGAGTGCTTAAGAAATACAAGAGTAAACGGATGCTTGACTGAAATTAAATTACTTTAAAGAATAAATCACACACTCAGAAAACTCAACAACTTATCAGTCAAGGGTTCGGCAATGATAACCCATCCCTTCGGAAACTGATGGAAAGGAAACTAGAGCATAGACCACGAGCCTGGGGGCTAGACAGTGACTGCCAATGCTCACTACAGCCTTAGGTCATCTCTCACACCAAAACATCAAATGCAGATAAATGGAACAGCAAAGTAAATAAAGGATTAAACAACAATTCTGGAATGGAACAGCAACTCTAAAATGGAACAACAATTGAATAACTAAGTCCCGCGGGTTGTAACCAAACTTAATCTATATACTCTTTGCAATCAAATAACATTCTTTCACTCTAAAGGCGATTCACACAGATCACACTAATGGAACAGCAATAACAACTAATGAATTATAGAACAGTACTGATAAATTAGAAACGCACACAACACGAACATTTAGTATAACAGCTCTGTAACATAACAGTAAGAATATGCGATTAACTCTTGAAAGGATAAATAACTTGATGCAGAGTCAACATACAATTCTATCTGCAAAGACCTCAATGATTCAAACTTTAACAGAGCATATAATATGAACTTGCAAAGCATATCAATTTACCAAATAACAATGATAAACAAACCACACTGAAGTAAAGTCGTAATGGTACAGAAGCAAGTGTCCTTCGGGGCCGGGCCCTTAGCCTCCAAGGATACACCGCTTTAAGTTAATGCAGACGCGAAGATGGAATAATCACCAAGCTTTTATTAATGCATCGGTCAAAAATACATCGAACCAGTTCTCAACGAAACTTAATAATCAAAGCTGATGTCTTACAGAAAATGACATAGAAACATATCCTATCTCCATATCTTTTTTTAAGCTAACAGTGCTGTCTCTTTATATAAAGACGACGGCGGAGATGTCAAAGTAACAAGATAAATAAAGTAGCGATCCCTCAGGATCGAAGATCCTGAGGGATTTGCCAAACTGTTAACTCTTCATCCTGTCTTTTCTTTTGCGCTGAGCTGGTGTCTTCTCCTTCTTTTCCGAGCCGATTTGCTTTGATCTGTTTATCCTTGTTTGCGTTCGGTTCTCGTTCAGAGGGACAGCAGTTATCTCCACTTTGTCCTTTCCTTTGGAGCGGCAACTCCTCGTTTTCTCCTTTTCCTGTATAGAAAATAACCATTATCAGTGGCTAAGTTATGCATATCAATTCTCACATGTTTTGTTATAGTTCCTTATTACTTTCCAAATTCATGATACAAAACGGTTCACAAATTCTATTAAAAAGCCACTGAAATAATCATCAAAAGCATACCTTTTTAGTACTCCACACACCCCCCTGCTTACCTTGTTTCATGTCCTCATGAAAACATTGTAGTTGACATGCAATGCAGTGAGAGAATATGTTGGAGAAGGAGTCTCATGCGGAGGCCTACAACCATGTTGAGTGATTAAATAGTCAAAGAACTGACCTGCTTGCCCCTCAGGCATATCATACAGGGCCTGGTATCCGGGTGCAGGGTGCCAAATAATTGGAGCGCGAAATCTATATCCTAACCAGGATGACCCTGCTTTTAGAATGCTCTGGCCATAGAGGTTCAAACGGTCAGCAGCTAACTCAAAGTTCTCATACTTAAATGGTTCCCTGAGCTGGATGTTTGGATCAGAGATTCGGTATCGAAATTTGGCTGCATTAATGGCCAAGTCTTTGATGGAAAGAAAATATTCTAAACTCTCTTGAATGAGTGCCTCATGCATGGGTCCTAATGTTTCAATGGCACCAGGAGCCCTTATAAGATTTCTATGAGCTTTCCACAACTGTACTGGGTTCCTAGGCTCAGCCCTAACTCGTAAATCTAGACCATTTTCCTGACCCTGGAAAGTATCATAGGCTTTGAGCCACTTAATCTGATTAACCCCGAATGAAATGAATGCTTGGAATTGGATGTATCCAATGAAAGGGCCAGGGTTTAATTCAGTCTCCTGACTTAGCACAAGGTCGTGCAAATAAAGTTCACACAACAATCTCTGGACTTTCACTCCATAATGTTTACAGCAGTCTATAAAATCATTGACAGTGTTGATTTGTATAGGGGTGCCTGCTTTAACAACTTTTATTTTTAATTGTAAATACCATTCTAATAAAAACAGAGAATAGTTTTTAGCAGGGGCCCTACATGCTAAAACATCATTGTATAAAGAACACAAGTCATTCATCTGTTTGATAACAGTATCTAGTCTACGGGTTACCTGTGCAACTTCCTCTTGTTCCTTTCGCCACCCTTCAAAAGCCTGGCTTTTGGATTGATTGACGTCCTCTAGTTGCCGCTGTAACTCTTCATATTTTTCTCGGGGAACCGTTTGCTGTTTAAGTTGTTCAGCTTCTTGCTGTGCTTGCTTCATCATCTTGTGCAAGGATTTTGTCTTCGGATCTTTTTTCCATAGGTCAGTGGAGGCCGGGAGTTTTACCTGAAATTTCTTATTATGCTGTTTGGAGTTCAGAACCCTTATTACCCCTGAGGGTGGTGCCTCTTTTTGAATTTTCTTGTCACTGGTCCTTATATCATCCTCTTCTGTTTTGACGCGAACATCCGTCTGTTCCTCCGCATCATTTGGAACAGCAGCTGGATTCTCAGTAGGGTTTTGAACAGCAAGCCGTTTGTTGGCCCTCTTTTTCCTCTTTACCTTCTGGTTCTTTTTCAGAATCCTAATTTGTTGTCTGAGCTGGGTTATCGTATTTAACAATTTAGTCCGTTCCTTCCGCAACTTCTTAATTTCCAGCGTTTCATTCGAAGGAACAACAGTCTGTCTATGGCGGACTGGATCATGACCAGTTGCTAAATCTTCCTCTTGGGGTTCTTCCTCACTGCTCTGCTCTGGCTGTTCTGGGGTATGAACCTCGACTGGTTCTGTCTCTTCTTGAGCAACTGCTGTTTCTGCTCCTACTCCCTCTAGAATTTCCTCTTGTGACCTGGGAACAGAGTGTTCCCGTTCAGTATTTTCCTCCTCTTCATCATGAACAGGCATGTTTTCTTCTTGGAGTTTGTCGTGAGGGTCCTCTGAACTAGAAGGTTGACCATACTTACTCATATTGGCTAGGATGGCGGCCAAGTCATCTTCTCCCAGTAGGTCTTGTAATGGGCTATCTTCCTGCTGTTCTATTTCCTCCTCCTGTTCAGCCTCTGCCTCCTCTTCGGATTGTTCGTCCTCAATTACCACCGGTTGGCTGGCGCTTTCCTGGAGCTTTTCCAGCCTTCCTCTTATCCGAGCCAACCGGGCTGATTTTCTGGGCTTATCTATGCTTCCTCTCATCTGAGCTAACCGAGCTGATTTTCTGGGTTCCTCTGGTTGCTCGGCATGCTTGCGCTTTGCCGATTCTTGGCGTGTCCCTGGTTGTTGTGATGTACTAGCAACATGTTCTCTGCGTTTTGCCGGTCGTTCCGGTGTACTTATAGAATGTCTACGTTTTGGGGATGGCTCTGTCAATCCCCCCTCAATCATTGCAATCAGCTCTTCCCAGCTGCTCTGCTGCTGGGTAAGACCATAACTAACAACTAGTCGTATCAACCCATGGTGACTAACGACTGACTCTACGTGCTGTGCCTTTTTTATACTTTGTGCAGCATCATGCAGTAATGAGTTCAGGAGTGCCGGTAAATTCACAGAGCATTTTTGTTTTAGAACAGCTAAAAGTTTAAGATGTCGTGGTCTTACCATGTCTTTCCTTCCTTCGTAGGTAATGTAGCTCTGTACTATTCTTGCTAGCTCCGTCCAGGGTTCTCCTAGGGTTGCTGGCAGAACTCCCTTCCCCTTAATTGTCAAATTCTGGCCTTCGTCCTGGAAGATGTCGATGACCTTCTGTAATCCTTCCTTTTTTAATGTCCATACCGGTCCGGTGGTTGGTAGTCCTGAAACTTCTGTAATTATGGCATCAGTGACCGCTATCCACTTTCCTCTTACTGTGGAGTGGTCATCTTGTAAATTCTGCAAAAATTCCATCGCTACTGTTTCATTAGCCTCCTGTAGGCGATTGAAATAATTCAACCATCCTGCCCTTTCCAAGATCTCCCGGGCAGCAGCGGAGATCGTCAGCTGTTGAGGCTCACTTCGAATTGCCCTTCCTCCCATGGTTTTCTGTGAATTCTAAATGGAACAACAAAAACGTTTTCGGTTTGAAACACAGAGAGGGTGAAAATCGCAAGGTTTCGAGAAAGAAAACACAGAGTATGCAATAGTGCAACAAAAACAACTTGTGTGAAAATAAAAATGCCATGCCGTTAAACCATGCCAAACCGTCGTAAACTAGTTTTCCCGAATGGTGAATTGACACGTAATACAGGGAATGATGAGGTTAACCTCCCCCCCCCCGCAGTGTGATAGGCTGTCCCAGCCGGCAAATAAAGGAGTGGCACCCGGTCTGCAATCAAGTCAGAAAGGAACAACATATGAAATTATGCTATGTGGAAAAGGACAACAAATTACCGAAATCGAGGCGGAGAATTGATCACGTATGATATAAGAGGCTGCTGTGTTATGATATGAGGTTGATAGGTAGGGCATGTATCGTACTTGCCAAATCTTAAGCGGTCATGGTCACTTCCGTTGCCATGATTGGTAATGATAAATATTCATGCGATGTATAAATCGGGAAATAACATATGATTAGTGCCTAGGATATAAGAAACAAAAGAGTATTAGTATCTTACCCATTGGTGTAAGCAAGGTGACTTCAATACCATTAACAGTACTCTGCTGCCAACAGGTGTCCATAACCTTGGCAGAGTTGTTTTTTCACCCTCGGAACCATGATCCTTTGTGTATAGTTAGGAGTGTTGTTATGTCAAAATGTAGACCATTATGCTGGCTTGGTGACCAGTTAACCATAATGCCATTCACGAGGAAGGAGCGAAACGTGGGCAGGCCGGCTCGTGATGAGACCTCCTGTTCCAAGGTTCGTTTAGTTGATATACCTTTTGGACCATATCCCTGGTATGGTGGCCATAATGGGAATGCCACTTCACTTCCATCCTCATGATCATGGTAGGCTGGCTCTCAATGAGACCCCCTATCCTGCATTTGACATTTCACATATCATGTTCACATATGTTTTATTTTTTTATAGAATACTTTTCCTTATTTATACACAAAGGGTGGTTCAACACTCCTTAAGAGTAGGAATGGTGGAAGAAGTCTTATCATCTCAATAGGAAGATATAATCTCTTTTCTCTTATTCCCAAGTACTAATCAAAAAAGTTTAAGGGAATCAGCATGATAAAGATAACCAATCAGGGCAAAATTAGTAAAACAGTGACAACAAAAGATAAGAAATAAGTATGTCCTTCCTTTGATCCTCTTATTAATGCAGAGCCTTATGGATATAGCGATATATGGTTTGCAGATTTCGGTATGTTGTGTTTTTATATTTCATTGCACAAATACATAGCTGTAGCTTAAAGACTAGAAAGAAGACGGGCAAAAAGCATCCTCAATTTAGATCAGCAAAAGGGATAAGTTGTTTCACAAGGAGAGCAAAAGTATGCTAAAGGTGTTCCATCGGAAAAGAAACAACAATGGATAATAGAAAAAGGAACAAAAAAATGCAAATGCCGTTCCTTTGGGAAAAGGAACGGCAATAATATTATAAAACACTCAACATGCCATTCCGTGGAAAAAGGCACAACAGCAATAAAAGAACGTTGTTTCTTTAAAGAAAAGGAACAATGGTAACCAAAAGGAACAGCGAAAAATGTAACAATGCCGTTCCTTTGAAAAAGGAACAACAGAGATCCGAATGCTGTTCCTTTAGAAAAGGAACAGCAAAACAAGCAAAACCAACATCATAAAAACACGCATATGCTATTTTTAGAAGAGCAAAAATCGAACTTTGTGGAACAAAAAGGAACAGCAAAAATGACAAGAAAATATTTAATTCAAACTTATGTACAAGAACCACTCAAAAAACAAGAACTTATGTACAAATTGCAAAAAGAAATGGACCCTTAATGAATTACAGGTGAGGAAGATTTCTCTTCCTCTCCTAAGATCTCCATATCAGTGTCTCGGCGTAGCTGCTGGCAGAAGGATTCCCGAGTGAGTGGTTTGCGATAGAGACGGACTCGGTGGCCATTTACCTTGAATGCATATCCAGAACTGTCAATGGTAATTAGAGTAAGGGTTCCGTTTTCATGCACCTTCTGGATTTCGTATGGTCCCAACCATCGAGTCTGAAGTTTTCCAGGGAATTCCTGAAACCGAGAGTCGTATAACAGAGCCCAGTCTCCCTCATGGAAGACTTTGTTTTTGATGAGCACATCATGCCATTTAGCTCGCTGCTGTTGAATCAATGCTGTATTCTGTAGTGCAGAGAGTCTAATTTCGTCTAGTTCATTGATCTGCTGTAGTCGATTGATTTGTGCCTCGCTTAGATCTAGGCCAACTTCCTGTGCTATCTGTAATGTTTGGATTTTGAATTCTATGGGAAAAATGGGTTGTTTTCCAAACACTAATTGGTAAGGTGAGTAACCGGTGGTGCTCCTCCATGTGGTTCTATATGCCCAGAGTGCTTCAGGCAGTTGGGTAGCCCAATCACGCCTATGTGACGCAATGGTTTTTGTTAGGATTGATTCTATTATCTTATTGCTACTTTCTACCTGCCCATTCGCCTGTGGGTGATATGGAGTAGTGATTTTATGCTGGACATGATAATTGTTGAGTGTTGCAGCTAATTTATGCCCAACAAATTGTGGTCCTCCATCTGTAATTATTTCCCTAGGAAGGCCATAACGAACAAATAGATGGAATAGGAACTGTATGACAGAGTCCTCTGTGGCTCTTGGCAATGCTTCTGCCTCAACCCATTTGGTGACATATTCTGTTGCCACCAAAATATATGTTTTCTGATTTGATGAGGGGTTGATGGGTCCAACGAAATCAAGAGCCCATCGCTCGAATCGTTCGATGACTAACTGTGGTTTCAGAGGCATCTCATCAGCTTGACCAGGTCGTCCTGCTCGCTGGCAGCTGTCACAGACTTGGACAAACTTCTTCGCATCTTTGAAGATCGTAGGCCAGTAATATCCTGTCTGCAATACTTTATGTCCCGTTCTACGCTCGGCGAAGTGCCCCCCACACGGTCCATCGTGACAGGCTTTTAGGATGTCAAAGATTTCATCCTCTCTAACACATCGCCTGATATTCATGTCTGCTCCTGTGTGAAACAAATAGCCTCCAATCCACGAAAATCGAGAACTTTTCTGAATAATCTGCTTGCGCTCATTAGGAGTTAAATGTTTTGGTAATTTACCTACTGCAAGGTAGTTGGCAACATCAACATACCAGGGTGTTTGAACGGCAACAGCAAACAGGTGCTCATCCGGAAATTGATCTTCAACTGCTGCTGCATCGCTTGATTTTGGTATTCTCGAAAGAAAATCGGCTACAGGGTTTTCTTTGCCAGGCCGGTCCTTGATTGTGATGTCGAATTCCTGCAATAAGATTAACCATCGATTTACTCTGGCATTTGTGACAGGTTTATTTGCTAAATATTTTATAGCAGAATGGTCTGTATACAAGATAACAGGATAGCCTGTAATATAATGTCTAAATTTATTGACAGCATGTATTACAGCTAGGAATTCTTTTTCAGTAACAGTGTAATTTTATTCAGCAGGGGATAAATTTTTGCTGATGTAATAGATAGCATATGGTTTTTTATCCTCTTCCTGCCCAAGGACTGCGCCAATAGCTGTATCTGAGGCATCAGATGATATCTGGAACGGTAGGTCCCAGTTTGGTCCTCGAAGGACTGGAGCTGTGGATACAAGCTTTTTTAAATCCTCGAAAGCATGGTCACATTTTTCTGTCCAAAGAAAATCAACGTTACCGGTTAATGCATATAAAGGAGCAGAAATGTGCGAATAATGCTCTATAAATCGTCTATAATAACCAGAAAATCCAAGAAAGCTGCGTACCTCTGTTTGAGTAGTAGGAGTGGGAATGAGCAAAAGTATTTGGATTTTGGCTGGGTCTACCTGAATGCCGGCTGCTGAAACATAATGTCCTAGGATAAGTCCTTCAGTCATCATCATGAAACATTTTTCGTGGCTTAAGCAAAGCCTGGTAGTAATGCAGCGTTGTAGGACTTTTCTAGGGTGTCTAGTGCTTGATCAAAATCATCTCCATATGGTGTAAAGTCATCCATGTAAACTTCAAGTCCATCATTTATTAAATCTGCAAAAATGCTAAGGATAGCCCTTTGGAATGTGGCAGGAGCATTACATAGGCCAAAAGGTAGAACTCGATAGGCAAATGTTCCCAGGGACAAGTAAAAGTAGTTTTATCCTGGTCTTCAGGGGCAATCTGAATCTGATTGTATCCACTGAAGCCATCCAGGAAAGAAAAGAACTTCTTCCCTGCTAAAGTATCCAATACTTGATCTATGAAAGGGAGAGGAAAATGATCTTTCTGTGTTGCCTTATTTAGTTCCCTATAATCCACACAAATTCTCCATTTTCCGTTCTTTTTTGGTACCACCACAAGTGGAGAGACCCATTTACTATCAGAAATAGGATAGATAAAGTTGACATCTAAAAGTTTTTGAAGTTCAGCTTTTACCACATCCTTTAAATGAAGATTAAGTCTCCTTTGCGGCTGACGAACAGGTCTGGCGTCTTTTTCTGTGTAAATGTGGTGTGTACATAACTGGGGATCAATTCCTTTCATGTCAGGGTAGTCCCATGCAAATGCTTCTTGATATTTTGTTAACAGATGGATGAGCTTTGTTTCTTGTTCAGGTGTGAGATTGGCATTGATGTTTAAAGTTTTTCCCGGTGCAATTTCCACAGTTTTACTGTTTGCAACAGAAGTAACAGGTATCGTTTGGTCATGCATATCTTTCAAGGGATCTTCCTCCAGGTCATTATCAAATGTTGCTTCTATCATGTGACACTGTGTGCAAGGTTCAGTTTGAGTAATGAAATTATTAATGGCATCGTCTTCTGTTTGATCTTTGAAATCAAGTGCCTCTTGTATAGTTAATGGAGATCTGATGTTATCAGTAAGATATGATACAGGGTGTTTATTAGTTTTAATCATTGTGACACTTGGCTGCGCTGGAGGATATAGAACTAAATTTTTGCTATTCGGTCCTCTGGTTATGGTCATATTTCCCTGCCGGCAGCCAATGTAGGCATCGGCAGTGGCAAGCCAAGGTCTACCTAAAATTAGCGGGTGTCCATCAAGTCGGGTTTTTGGATTAATTATCAGGAAATTGGTTGGATACTCCCAGGATTCTACAGAGACCATGACATCATGTAGAGTGCCCTCTGGTCTAACCACAGATCGGTCAGCCAATTCTAATAGAGTAGAGGTGGGTTCTACAGATGTAATGCCGAGCTTTTGGCAAGTTGTGGTTGTTAAAATATTAATTGCAGCCCCTAGATCAACTAAGGCATTAGACAGGGTCTGACCATAAATTTGAACAGTTATAATTGGATTCCCGGGGTCTTCATATTTAAGGGGTGTTTCTCTTCCGGACAATAGATCAGATAAAGTTCCGACTACTTGGACTCTTGGATTATTTGTTATATTCCTCCTTGGTTTCTTTATGCACAATTCTTTGATAGTTTTGGCGTATATGGGAATGTCTTGAATGACTTGGAGGAATGGAATCTTTATGTACAGATTTTGTAATTCTCCCAGAATGTCAAAGTCAGGATATTGTATGGTTCGAGGTATGGCTAATCGTTCTGGGAATGGAGGAGAGGATGTGGTTGCTTGATTATGAGTTTGTTGCTTATTTTCATCCTCTTGTTGTAACTGATGTTCTCTGGGTAACTGATCTTCAATATGAATTGTTTTATCTCCCTCAGTTTCAATTATATGTCCAGATCTTAACTGAAGGTCACTGCACTCCCTCAGGTCGGGTCCTAGTTCTGGTGATTCTATGATTTGAATAGATTGGACCTGCCTGTTGTTTGGATTGGGATCGGGTTGGGCTGGGAGTTGCGGTCTCAGGTTAGACTGGGGATTTTTTTGTAAAGCTGGCAAAGTAGGTTGAGGGAGCGGAATAGTTCCAGCTAGGTGGTACATCGGTCTTTGCCAGCTTGTCTGCCAGGGTGAACTTTGTGAAGTAGAGGGAGTCCATTGTGAAGGATATGGGCCATTTTGCCAATATGGTGGAGTGTAAGGGAAATTCGGCCAACCAGTTTGGTTTGTTTGATTCAGCCATGGATTTGAAGAAGGAAACGATTGTGGTGACCGGTTTGTAAATGGGGGTTGAGATTGATTTTGCCATATACCATATTGTTGAGCATTATACTGTGGGGTTTGAAAGAAAGAGGTTGAGTCCGGAAACATACCAGGTTGTCTCGGCTGCCACTGGCGGCGCTGGTTGATCGAATTCACCGATTCTGGTTCTTCTTCTGCTTCCTTATATACCGCTTTCAATCCCGGAAGTGAGGGGCAGCTTTCCGTAAGGTGATCTTTTGTACAGATGGCGCATGTTTGGACTTTATCCAGTGGACACTCCTTGTGGCTATGTTTTTTTCTGCATCGGGGGCAGAAGATTGCCAAATTCTGTTCTGCCTCCAGCTGCTTTTGTTTAGCCTGCATAATATCAAGTTGTGTAGTTAGTGTCCCCATAATATCAGTTTTAAAATTTTCTAATAAATTTCCAATTTCTGCACGTGTTACTCCTTCTGCTGATACTTTGTTATCTCTTGCAAACCGATCATATTCTGTTGGTTTTATTCTTGTGCTGCCTCTCGAACTCTTGATACACAAATCAAGGATGTCAGTAAAATTCTCTTGATAAATGTCCCCTTTTCCCATAATATTTAAGGTTTCAATCCATTGTTCCTTCATACCCCTCATTAATACAGTTTTTAACACATTATCAGGTAAAGGTAGCGATGAATAAGGAGATCTTTGTAGATTATACTGAAAACGTTCCACATACTCCTCTAATGTTTCATTTGGTCTGGCTGACATTTGAAATATTTCGTCTTTTAATTCCCTAGACCTACAATAATCCTGATATTTCTTTAAGAAGGATTCTTTCATTTGATCCCAATTGTTGATAACCCCGCCACCTAGCCCCATAAACCATCTTAAAGCAGCCCCTTTTAATGTAGAGGGGAATAATTTCAATTTTTGGGGATCGGTGGTATAATCGTACCCCTTACATAACACATCGAATTCGAATAAGAATGCATCCGGATCTTCTGATGTGAGTCCGTGAAATGTAGGGATATGCTGAAGAGGAATAGCTTTCATGGGTGCATTTGCTGCAGAATCCACTATAGGATATTGTAATGTAGAGGTTTGAGTGTTTGGCTGGTTTTGAGCATTTGGTTGGTTTTGAGCCATGGGATCGAATATATGCCAATAACCTTCTGGGATTTCTAGGAGGGTGTTCCTAGGTTGAGTGGGAACTGTTTTGACAGGGATCTTTTTAATAGCGCTTCCTTTATCTGGAATAATGGGAATCCCAGGTGTCTTAGGAGATTGAATCTCTTCAACAATGACTTTCGCAGCACTCCCCTTATCTGGGCTATCTAATGGCTGATTTGTTTCAAGAGGAGATTTTGGTTCCTTGGTTTCCCCTGTTTCTCCTTCTCCTTAGCAAAAGTTGCTAGAGTTCCCTTCCTGCAATAATTCTGGAGTGGAATTTTCAACTTCTTGAAAGTCCTGCTCCTCAGTTTGACTATGCACCTCAGCACAGGCTACAGATGGTGATCCTGTGGCCTGAAGGGAACTAGTAGGCGGTTTAGAAATGTTTTTCTTGAGGCCTACTGATGGTTGAGATTTTGTTTTCTTATAGATTTCGTCTATGAAGGTCGTTCGGCCAAGGGTCACCGGCCCCTTAGCTTTTTCAGGCTTGGATGGGGGTTTGATATTCTTTTCTGGCCTTTTCTGCTTAGTCATGCACTCAAAAATAAACTACCAACTTTTATTCAAACAAAGCAAAAACAAATCTGTTAGGAAAGCGGATAGTGGAGCAGGTCTTTTACATGCTCTGCACGTAGGTTCTTACCTTCCGTTTTTAGGATCCAACTCTTCCCTAGCAGGCTTGTACACTACTCTGAAAAAGACAAATGGCTACACTCTTTCCCCGGCAACGGCGCCAAAATGTGGAGCTATAAAAAGGGTCTCTTTAAACTCTAATTACCTCACATTAATATGTCAACTCGAGAGCGTTTTGTCATTACAAAGAGTGACTCAATCCGAGGCTATCATTTGTCAGAGTAATGCTAGTAGTACAGTGCTTAAGAAATACAAGAGTAAACGGATGCTTGACTGAAATTAAATTACTTTAAAGAATAAATCACACACTCAGAAAACTCAACAACTTATCAGTCAAGGGTTCGGCAATGATAACCCATCCCTTCGGAAACTGATGGAAAGGAAACTAGAGCATAGACCACGAGCCTCGGGGCTAGACAGTGACTGCCAATGCTCACTACAGCCTTAGGTCATCTCTCACACCAAAACATCAAATGCAGATAAATGGAACAGCAAAGTAAATAAAGGATTAAACAGCAATTCTGGAATGGAACAACAACTCTAAAATGGAACAACAATTGAATAACTAAGTCCCGCGGGTTGTAACCAAACTTAATCTATATACTCTTTGCAATCAAATAACATTCTTTCACTCTAAAGGCGATTCACACAGATCACACTAATGGAACAGCAATAACAACTAATGAATTATAGAACAGTACTGATAAATTAGAAACGCACACAACACGAACATTTAGTATAACAGCTCTGTAACATAACAGTAAGAATATGCGATTAACTCTTGAAAGGATAAATAACTTGATGCAGAGTCAACATACAATTCTATCTGCAAAGACCTCAATGATTCAAACTTTAACAGAGCATATAATATGAACTTGCAAAGCATATCAATTTACCAAATAACAATGATAAACAAACCACACTGAAGTAAAGTCGTAATGGTACAGAAGCAAGTGTCCTTCGGGGCCGGGCCCTTAGCCTCCAAGGATACACCGCTTTAAGTTAATGCAGACGCGAAGATGGAATAATCACCAAGCTTTTATTAATGCATCGGTCAAAAATACATCGAACCAGTTCTCAACGAAACTTAATAATCAAAGCTGATATCTCACAGAAAATTACATAGAAACATATCCTATCTCTCCATATCCTTTAAGCTAACAGTGCTGTCTCTTTATATAAAGACGATGGCGGAGATGTCCAAGTAACAAGATAAATAAAGCAGCGATCCCTCAGGATCGAAGATCCTGAGGGATTCGCCAAACTGTTAACTCTTCATCCTGTCTTTTCTTTTGCGCTAAGCTGGTGTCTTCTCCTTCTTTTCCGAGCCGATTTGCTTTGATCTGTTTATCTTTGTTTGCGTTCGGTTCTCGTTCAGAGGGACAGCAGTTATCTCCACTTTGTCCTTTCCTTTGGAGCGGCAACTCCTCGTTTTCTCCTTTTCCTGTATAGAAAATAACCATTATCAGTGGCTAAGTTATGCATATCAATTCTCACATGTTTTGTTATAGTTCCTTATTACTTTCCAAATTCATGATACAAAACGGTTCACAAATTCTATTAAAAAGCCACTGAAATAATCATCAAAAGCATACCTTTTTAGTACTCCACAATGCCCGAGGCATCTATAAGAAAGTGAAATAGCAGTATGTAGAATAGTAAGGAAACAGATAGAGTATTGACATCCATTGTTCCAAATACAAATTAAAGTACCCAAAATCCTTGAACAAAACAAGAAAAATGCTAATCATGTGAGAATTCTAAGTAAAGTTAATCTATTAACAGTGGGAATAAAATTACACCGATGTCAAAAACATTGCCCAGACTCATGGCAAACTTGTCATCAAAAAATCAAAAAATTAAGAAGACTGCCCTCATACGGGGAAACCAGTCTTGAACGTTTACAGAATTCAAAAATATTACAGAGGTCCAGCACAGTAATATAATCTAATTAAAACATGCCCAATTAAGTGGGCCTGCGAAGCAAGAAAACCAAATTAACCAAAGTACTCCTCCGGTGGTTCCTCCACGATTCGGCACCATCCTTCGGAAGGTCCAGGATCGCTAGGTGCTATCTCCACATTCATGCCACGACTCCCCTCCTAAAGGCCTGAATGCTGGTCGGCTTTTTCTGAGCTCGGACCCGCCGGAGGGGTGCATTGTTCCTCCGTTTGGGCCTCCTCGTGGAAAACCACAGTGACTGAAGCTGTGATTCATGGGCAGTTCAGAGAGAAATTAAAGGAAAAAAGCGCAGTGCGCGTCGTGGAAGAAGGTGAAGCAGTGGAGAAATGAGGAGCAGGGGAATCCATACGGTGGCCAGATCCTACAACCCGACCCCGCCCACTTCTAGTATCTGGATAGAAACCTGTGTGATAATCACTGGACTGGGAAGATGACTCAGTTGAGGGGCTGGAGGGAGCGCGCAGGGGTTGACCTCTAGTGCTCCCCCTGCGGCATTGCATCCTTTGACGTAGGTGAGGCATGGGTGCAGTCTCAACAGTGGGCACAAGAGGAGACGGAGAAGCAGAATTCCAAGAAACAGAGGAAGACAGACACGGACCAGACCGAGAGAAATTCAGATATCCAGCAAGGTCTAAGCAGCAGTTCAGCTGGCCACTTCTCCTTCTCGTCACAGTGAGCAGGCAGTGTAACCCAGCAACCAGCTTGTCTAAAAAACCATAGCGAAACGCCATTTTATCGACCCGACTGTAATGCAATCGAAGGACGCCCGTCATAATTAATCTCTGATCATTAATGAGAGCCGAAGGCTGGATCATATTGGAGCATGCGGAATCGCTAATAGAAGTGGAGGTCCGATCTTGAAAGGTGTTAAAACTTAATGCGAATTGATGTGAAAACCTTGGAACTTAATTGAACAGCGTTAAAACTTAATGCGATTGATATGAAATCGCCACATCCATGTCCCATCGCCTTAAACGCCATCGAATGCATCCGCATCCGGGAACAGGGCAACATTTGATTGAGGACACATGGCAGAAATTGATTGGAGCGGATCTTTGTTTGGGCCGCTCGTGTAGTGGAAATCCGGACCCGAAAAATATTAGGGCGAATTTGATAAGAAATTCACGTCACAACTCTCCCTTCGTACGCCAACCCAACTTCGGACCCGAAAAAGGTTAGGGCGGAATTCAATTGGTTTTCGCGTCACAAAATTGGCCGACGTCAGCAGGCTATTTTGGAACGCGAATTTGGTTTGAATTATGGATTATCGCCGTTTGAAGTCCGGCGGGCTCGACTTAAGAACAATTTTGTTTGATCCCATCTTATAAAATTTGTGTTGGTTTTCTTTGATAATACACATATTTATAATAAATCATGGGAATACCACACTAAACATGTGGAAAAGTTATATAAATTATTGAGAACAATCATTTTTATGTAAAATATCCAAATGTGCTTTTGGGAAATAAGAATTCGAGTATTTGGTTCATATTGTTTTAAAGGAAGGAGTGAAGTTGGAGCCTCAAAAGATGCAAGCTATTACAAAATGACCTATTCCTAAGAAAATCAAGGTTCTTAGAATATTTTTTAGACTTACATGATATTATTGATAATTTGTTAAGAAGTATGCATGCATTTCAAGTCCACTCACATATCTCTTGAAGAAAATATCATTTATATGGAATGATGAGGCTACTTTGGCATTTTGTCTTTTAATGGATGCCATGTCTTCTACACCAACATCGGTTGCACCTACTTTTGGTAAAACATTCATAGTAGAGTGTGAGGCACTAGGACAAGGAATTTACGTAACATTAACACAATATGGGATATCATTGGCTTTTAAAAGCAAGGAATTCAAAGAAAATATTTGGTGAAATCTACATATGAAAAATAAATGGAAGCAATATTACATGCAATAAAAAAATGGGGATAGTATATCATTGGGAGGTACTTTAAAGTCAAGATATACCATGATAGCATAAAGTATTTTTTGAAGCTATGGATTTCATTGGAAGATTAACAAAAATGAGGAGAAAAATGCAAAGTTTTAATTTTGAGATAATCTACAAAAAGGGTAAGGAAAATTTAGTACATGATGCTCTTTCTAAAATAGAAGAGGCCTCAAATTTATATCCAATTACATTTTCTATTCCTAGGTGGCTAGAAGAAGCTTGCCATAATGGAAAAATGACAATAGTAGTAAACAAAACTAAAATTTATAAAGGATGGGATGAACTCTATGGAGCATTAGGAGTGAAAGAGAGATATACTTTGGTGCAAATGTAGAATATTTTTATGCATGCAAGCATATTTGAATAAAAAAATATTAAGGGAGTCCCATGTCTCTCTGATGGTAGGACGCAGGGTTCCTTAAAACATCTCAAAGGATCAAAAATATATTTTTGGAAGGAATGAAGAAAGATATTCAAAATTTTGTAAGAGAAGGTCAGGTTTGCATAATAAATAAAAGAGAGATAGTAAAATCTCTAGGTTTACTTCAACCATTCCACATACATATTCAAAGACTAGAAGATATATCAATAGACTTTATTACAGGGTTACTGAAATATAAAGGTAAGTATTACATTTTGTGGTCATTTATATAGACAAATTTGTAGATTTTTTTTGTAGAGCTCAAAGTACATAAACAACAAGCCAAGTGGCAAAAGTGTCCGTAAAAGAAATTCATCGTCTTCATGGTTTTCTTAAAGTAATAGTAACAAGAAACTTTTGGAAATAATTATTTAATATGAGTGGAGAAACACTAGCTGCCATGAGTTCTACATATCAAACACAATCAAATGGTCAAACAAAAATAGTTAACAAATGTTTTTAAGGTTATCTACAATGTTAATCTTTAGAAAAGCAATCTTAATGGATGAAGTGGGTTCATCAAGGAAGAATGGTAATATGATACTACCTTGTTGGGAAAAATACTGAGAGGGGGAGGTGAATCAGTATTTAGTGCAGACAGAAAAATATTTTACTTTTTCTTGCTTTTAAACCCATATGCTACTTTTATGAACATAACTCGCGTATATATGCAGATAAGCAGAAGTAAACTCGCGTATGCACAGAGATATATATATGCACTTAATTCTTAACTTAGATCAGTGCTTCATTCATTCACCAGATGTTAAGTAAGCAGTAAACAGATGCAATAAGAACAGAATAAATCATCACACATCATCAACACACATGACCACCAGGATTTAAGGTGGAAACCCAATTTGGGAGAAAACCATCGTTGCCGTCGTCTCAGTCTTCAATATTTATTATATAAAGAAAACATCTTACAATCATGTACTGGAGCAGACTCATACCAGCATGCAGGCACTCACCTGCAGAAGGCTACCACCTTCTCTCGTTTACCAGCCTCTCCTGGAAGGGAGCTACAACCCCCTGATCTTGTTTACCAGCCTCACCTAGAAGGGAGCTACTACCCCCTGATATTAATACCAGCCTTTGCTGGCAGAAAGATTTTACTTTCAGACTGAAGGCCTCAACCCTCAGATCCACTGCAAACCACATTTCATCAATTTTCAAACTGGATCAAACAGCATTAACACAACCCTTCTCTTATCTTCAAACATATTTTTCCCATTGATTTCAATAGAACAGTGAAACCACTGTAACCGGAATATTAGAGATAACCCAGACTTCAAAATAGATATGCAGAATCACATTCAACCAAGAGCAATTATAAGTTCAGATACCATATGCGCCTTTTGTTAAACAGATCAGCGTATACACGCGCCTTTCCCGAAATGAACCTGCGTATACCTCTGTGCAATTTTTAGAACAACCCTAACTTCCCATATGCGCCTTTGTTTAGACAGATCCGCGTATACACGCACTTTTCACAAACTAAACCCGCGTATAGATCTATAAAAGATAAACTTTGCAGAGAAAATCAGATCTATGAACTTACCCAGATTTCTTCAATTTCTTCAAAATATTTGCGCCAAGTCTTCATTACTTCTTTTAGATCATCCTAGAGATTCATTATTTCAGATCTAGAGATTTTGAACCTTCATTATCTTCACAAGTGCATCATTGATTCAGATCTATCAATTAAGAACAGAGTTCAACCATACAGATAAACTTCAGAGTGAAGTATGCATCAAAGCACAGACTCTTACTCTCCAATTTCACAATGAATTTCTTCTCCTTATATAGATCTAGCCTTTGTCAATACCATGAGCCAAAACCACATCACTTTCAATGGTATTCCAGGACGGGATCAAGTAGACAATCAAGCGCTCAATACAATGGGTCAATACCATGGTAGTAACCCCTGGTTTTATTAATTTAGAGCGCAATTATGCATACGTGACTTGGCACGTATTTTTCCGCGTGCATACGTGCTTTATCCTTAACGAACCCGCGTATGCCTTGTGACACACTTTTCATCATTGTTCTAGTACATACTGGAATTCCTTTCACCATTACATCTGAGCTGTTCTGTAGATACATCAGATTTACATCATTAACAAGTTCATCAAGTCAAGAACAACTTCATCAAGAAGGTTGCCATCATCTTCATCAAGTGGGTTGCCATCAAGGACAACACTTTGCATCATATTGTCAACAATCTCCCCCTTTGGACTTGATGGCAACCACGATGGTGTTTGATCACAACAGAATTCTCCCCCTATTCAAACACCATCTCACTCTCCCCCTTTGACATCAAGGGCAAAGGGCGGGTCAAAACCAATCACAAGGTTTTTCTCCTTATGTAGAGTGCTGTAGATCGGATGTGCACTGAAGTTACCATGCTCCCCCTGAGTTCATGCTGAGTCTTCAAACATATTCTACAATGAAGTACATGACTCTATGACCTTTCCTATCACCAAGGACTCATACTTACATCAATGATCCAACCAAGTGGATTTACATATTTTGACTCAACTACCCAACCAAGTGGGTTTATAAAATTTGATCAAGTCCTTACATGACTGAATATTCAATATTACAATTTTACAGCATAGGTCTCAACATGACCTTTACATCAAATTACAAATATGAATTTTTATGACCAATACCAACAAGACCTCAAGAGAGAGATCACATCATAATGCCAACAATGCATTACACTCAGCAAGGCTCATGCTCCCCCTGAAACTGTGCATCCAAGCATCCTTTCCATATGACCAAGTCTCCCCCTTAGTTTGTGCATCCTGAACACTTTCAACAACCAATCATTAAGGCATCTTCACCCAATATCAGAGAATGAAATAGAAATATAAGAACTGAAATACCACCAGAGACACCAAACAATACTGCAGCTGTGCTGAAGAATGCTGAACCCAAGCAAAAATTGTCAGCAACCAGCCATACGTGGCTTTATGTGTATAAAATCGCGTATATACGCAACTGTCTTTCAGGAAACCCGCGTATCCAATTTAATCTTCTGAAATTAATCAGATCTGATCTTCTGAGAGGCAGAGACAACACCCAGCTTCTGTCTGAGATATTTGAACGCTTCCCTGGGCAGAGGTTTGGTAAATATATCGGCAACTTGTTCTTTGGAGGGAACATACTCCAACTTCACCTTTTGTTCAAGTACTTGTTCACGTAAGAAGTGATACATAACAGGATTCTTTGAGATACTGATGGCACTTGTATTATCACACATAATGGAGATAGGAGATGTACATTTGATTTGAAAATCTTGCAAAGTTTGCATCATCCAAAGGAGTTGAGTGCAACAAGATGCGGCAGCCACATATTCTACTTCTGCTGTAGATAAAGCAATAGAACTTTGCTTCTTGCTGAACCAAGATACTAGCCGGGGCCCCATATAGAATGCACCACCACTAGTGCTTTTCTGATCATCAACATTTCCAGCCCAATCTGCGTCCGTGTAAGCATGAAGAGTAAGATCAACATTCTTTGGATACCATAGTCCAAAGTCTTGAGCTCCTTGTAGATATTTGAATATTCTTTTGACAGCCTGAAGGTGAGACTCTTTTGGATTAGCTTGGAATCGTCCAACTATCCCAACTGCATGCATAATGTCCAGTCTATTCCCAATGAGATAAAGTAGACTTCCAATCATCGATCTATATTCTGGTTGATTCACCGTGGGAGAATCATCATGAGAACTGAGATTGCATCCGGCTATCATTGGTGTACCCATGTACCTCTGCAGTTTGCATCAACCCCCCATACCATACTTCTTCGTAATTTGCTTAAGATGGTCTTGCTTGTGATAAGAATATACCATCTCGTAGTTTGATGCACTTGCAAGCCAAGAAAGAATGTTAGTTCCCCAAGTAAAGACATTTCAAATTCTTGCTGCATGACAGAAGCAAATTTCTGACTCATAGATTCTTCATTACTTCCAAAAATGATATCATCAACATATACAATTACAATCAACAGTTTATCATTTTCAATTTTTGTGTATAAGTTGCTATCAGCAGACCCTTTTGAAAAACCTTGTTGATGAAGATATTTGTCAAGATGATAATACCATGCCCTTGGAGCTTTTTTGAGACCATATAGAGCCTTTTTAAGTCTACAAACAAGATTTTTGTCATTTCCCAAGATGAATCCTTCTGGTTGTTCTATATAGACTTCTTCTTCTAGATCACCATTGAGGAAAGCATATTTAACATCCATTTAATAAACTCTGATTTGTTGGAAGCTTGAAAAAGCAAGAAACATTCTTATAGCTTCAAGTCTAGCTACAGGAGCAAAAGTTTCTTCAAAATCTATACCTTCTTGTTGAGTATACCCTTTGCAAACAAGTCTAGCTTTGTTTCTTATAACATCCCCATTTTGATTTAACTTGTTTTTGAATATCCATTTAGTTCCAATGACATTTTTATCATGTGGTCTTTGAACTAATTCCCAAGTGTGATTTTTTTCAATTTGATCAAGCTCTTCATTCATGGCTTGAATCCAACATTCATCCTTGCTAGCTTGATTGACATTGTGTGGTTTAACAGTGGATAGAAATGCCAGATAGCTAGAATATCCCACAAGAGTCCTTCTTGTTTGTACACCTAATCCCTTATTACCTAAAATTTGAGATTCTGGATGGTTCTTTTGAACATATCTGGATGGAGCTTTTTCAGATAAATCATCTCCAGATTCTTCATTTGGTTCACTGTCCGTATCATTTCTATTTGATGTAGAGGGATATACATCATCATCACCTTCATCTGTTGTTTGTTTTTCTTCTTTTGGAGCTGCAGGAGACTCATCAATAACAACATCAATACATTCAACAATCTTTCGAAGTCTTCTATTGTAACATTTATATGCTCTACTTTGAGAGGAATAACCAAGAAGTATTCCTTCATCTGCTCTTGGTTCAAATTTGCCAAGATTTTCATCATTATTTTTGATAAAGCATTTGCTTCCAAAAACTCTAAAATGCTTCACAGTGGGAGGATTACCATACCAGAGTTCATATGGCGTTTTGCCACTATTTACATGAACATGTGCCTTGTTGAGAATGTTTACCGCTGTATGTGCTACTTCTCCCCAAAAAGTGTCAGGTGTTCCGGAATCATCAAGCAAGGCTCTAGCCATTTGTTGAACTGTTCTATTCATTCTTTCTGCTACACCATTCTATTGTGGAGTGCCAGCTACAGAAAAAATGTCTTTTTATGCCATGTTGTTCACAAAATTCAAGGAATTCATTTGATGCGTATTCACCTCCTCGATCAGATCTAAGACATTTGATTTTTAGATCTAATTCATTTTCAACCAGAGCTTTGAATATCTGAAATTTCTCAAATGCTTCATCTTTGTGTTTAAGCAACCCAATCCAACACATTCTAGAGAAATCATCAATAAATAAGATATAGTATTCTTCACCTCGTGGTGATTTCTTTCTCATGGGTCCACATATGTCTATATGAATGAGTTCAAGAGGCCCACTTGATGATCCTTCCTTGGCATTAAATTGCACTCTGGTCTAGTTACCGAATTGGCAAGATTTACATATGATATTTTCAGGAAGAGTAATATTGGGAAGACCACGAATAGCTTTAAGTCTGCCTGACTTGTTGATTTGAGAGAAGCTCAGATGCCCCAACCTTCTATGTCATAGCCAATTTTCTGAAGATTTGCTCAAGTAACATTGTTCTTTGTAGTTTTTCAATACATACAGGTTGCTTGGAGTTCTGTTTCCTTTTATAATTGTTTTACCTGTATCAAGATCACGTACCACACATTCTTTTGAACTAAAGACAACTTCAGTTCCTTGGTCACACATTTGACTTACACTTAACAAGTTATGTTTTAATCCATCCACATACATGACATTATTGGCTTTCACCTTTTCTTTTAATAAAACAGACCCTTTTCCTTTGATAACAGCAGGTGTATCATTTCCAAAAGTAACATTCTTTTCCTTTTCTAGAGCACTATATGCAAGAAGTTTGTTTTTGTCACCTGTCATGTGTTTTGAGAATCCACTATCAATGTACCATTGATTTTATTCTCCTTCTGCAAAGAAAGCTATACCACAATTCTCAACATGTAAATCCTTCTTTTTCCATACTTTGGTGTTGGAAGGAACATGTTCTTTTGGCTGGACTTTGCTCCTGCATTCAGATTCTTCATGGCCAAAGTTATTGCAATAAGTACATTCAACTTCATTTTGAAGAGGAGAAAAGTTGTTATAGGTATTCTTCTTTGTTCCAATATCAATCCTTTTCTTTCTTTCTTCTCTTGTCATGATAGTTTTATATGCAACACATTGAACAACTTTATGACCAAAATTGTGACATGAGAAACATTGTCCATTGAAGTAGAAATTTCTACGATCATGAAATCTTCTATTTGAATTTACCTGCTGGTTGGTGTTCCTTTGAAAAGTATTCGTGCTGAAGTTCTTTGACTTGAACTGCTCATGCTTTACCTGTGAAGATTCTTTATCCCCTTGCTGAGTGTCAGAATGTTGTAGACCAGTTGTAGCTACTTTTAGATAATTTGGTGCTGAGGCCTGAGAAGATTCTCCGGTATATCCAAGACCTGTCTTTATAAGAGGAGAACGTTGTACCTTGATAATCTCATCTAAGGTTTCAGATCCTTTAGCAAATATAAGATTCAGAGTCTTTACTTTCTCAAGTTCTTTTCTTAGACTTACCACTTCACATTCTAGTTTTTCATTGTGCTTCTTCTTTTCTTCAATCTGATTTTTCAGAGTCTCTATGATTATTTTACTTTCTTCTAAGCATATTTTGAGTTGATTGTTTTCATTAAGAAAATAATTGTCCTCTAGAGCATCCATAAAAGTATCATTTTCTTCATTTTCAAATGCCATAAGAAGTCTAAGATCTTTTTCACCTTCTTCCTCACTATCAGATAACCCATCACTGTCTTCATGAGTATAGTAACTTTTTCTAGAGCTAGACCGGTTCTTATTTCTTCTTGCTACTTCCTTTCCTTTTGCAGAAGTTTCTTTATGAGGACATTTAGCAGCATAATGACCAACTCTTCCACAATTAAAACATTTGAAATGAAGTTTACCTCTGAACCATCCTATGCCAAGTTGAAGTTTCTTTACAAAATTTACCTCCTCTTCTTCTGAGATATATCCTGATCCTTCTGTTTCTTGTACATCTTTCCCTTTTGTAGAAGCTCTAAAGACGACTTCTTTGACATCCGATGGTCCTCCTCTTCTCATTTCATAAGCAGTTAGTATGCCATGAAGTTGCACCACAGTAAGGTTTTGAAGATCCTGTTTTTCTTCAAGAGCAGAAACTTTTGACTCAAATTTTGTCGTTAGTGATCTTAAAATTTTCTCAAACAAAGTAGATTTGGCTATTGTTTCTCCCAAATTTCTCATACGATTTACAATTTCATCAAGACGTAAAAAGAAACTAGCAATACTTTCATCACTATGCATCCTTAACTTTTCACATTCTATTCTGAGAGTTTGGAGTTTTGCACTTTTTACCTTTGCATCACCTTCATAACTTAGAATGATTTTGTCCCATATTACCTTTTATGTATTCAGCTGCATGACCTTGACAAATTCTGATTCAGTTAGACTCCCCAATAGAGCATTGACCGCCTTTGCATTTGTTTCATAATTCTTCTTTTCTGTTGCATCTGTTGGTACAGTGGCTGGATATTGATATCCTTGTTTAACAATGGCCCATATATCTGCTCCCATAGACTGAAGATAGGATCTCATCCTTATCTTCCAGAAGATTAAATTACTTCCATTGAAGAGCGGAGGCTTGATAGATGTTGTTCCATCTTGATTGCTCATCTTGCTTGATCTTCCTTCTAGCGGTTAAGCCTTTTCAGAAGGACCTGCTCTGATACCAATTGTTGGGAAAAATACTGAGAGGGGGGGGGGGGGTGAATCAGTATTTAGTGCAGACATAAAAATATTTTACTTTTTCTTGCTTTTAAACCCATACACTACTTTTATGAACATAACTCGCGTATATACGCAGATAAGCAGAAGGAAACTCGCGTATGCACAGAGATATATATATGCACTTAATTCTTAACTTAGATCAGTGCTTCATTCATTCACCAGATGTTAAGTAAGCAGTAAACAGGTGCAATAAGAATAGAATAAATCATCACACATCATCAGCACACATGAACACCAGGATTTAAGGTGGAAACCCAATTCGGGAGAAAACCACTGCTGCCGTCGTCTCAGTCTTCAATATTTATTATATAAAGAAAACATCTTACAATCATGTACTGGCATAGACTCATACCGACACGCAGGCACTCACCTGCAGAAGGCTACCACCTTCTCTCGTTTACCAGCCTCTCCTGGAAGGGAGCTACAACCCCCTAATCTTCTTTACCAGCCTCACCTGGAAGGGAGCTACTACCCCCTAATATTAATACCAGCCTTTGCTGGCAGAAAGCTTCTACTTTTAGACTGAAGGCCTCAACCCTTAGATCCACTACAGACCACGTTTCATCAATTTTCAAACTGGATCAAATAGCATTAACACAACCCTTCACTTATCTTAAAACATATTTTGCCCATTGCTTTCAATAGAACAGTGAAACCACTGTAACCATAATATCATAGATAACCCAGACTTCAGAATAGATATGTAGAATCACATTCAACCAAGAGCAATTATAAGTTCAGATACCATACGCGCCTTTTGTTAAAAAGATAAGCGTATACACGCGCCTTTCCCGAAATGAACCCGCATATACCTCTGTGCAATTTTCAGAACAACCCTAACTTCCCATACGCACCTTTGTTTAGACAGATCCGCATATACACGCGCTTTTCACAAACTGAACCCGCGTATAGATCTATAAAAGATAAACTTTGCAGAGCAAATCAAATCTATGAACTTACCCAGATTTCTTCAATTTCTTCAACAAATTTGCGCCAAGTCTTCATTACTTCTTTTAGATCATCCTAGAGATTCATCATTTCAGATCTAGAGATTTTGAACCTTCATTATCTTCACAAGTGCATCATTGATTCAGATCTATCAATTAAGAACAGAGTTCAACCATACAGATAAACTTCAGAGTGAAGTATTCATCAAAGCCTAGACTCTTACTCTCCAATTTCACAATGAATTTCTTCTCCTTATATAGATCTAGCCTTTGTCAATACCATGAGCCACAACCACATCACTTCCGATGGTATTCCAGGGTGGGATCAATTAGACAATCAAGCGCTCAATACAATGGTAGTAACCCCTGGTTTTATTAATTTAGAGTGCAATTATGCATACGCGACTTGGCACGTATTTTTCCGCGTGCAAACGCGCTTTATCCTTAACGAACCCGCGTATGCCTTGTGACACACTTTTCATCATTGTTCTGGTACATACTAGAATTCCTTTCACCATTACATCTGAGCTGTTCTGTAGATACATCACATTTACATCATTAACAAGTTCATCAAGTCAAGAAAAACTTCATCAAGAAGGTTGCCATCATCTTCATCAAGTGGGTTGCCATCAAGGAGAACACTTTGCATCATATTGCCAACATACCTATCACACATCTACTAAAATTTCCCCATTTAAGGCCCTTTATGGATATCCAACTCCTAGTATCTCATACTTTTTGCAAGATAAGTCCAAAGTATAGGAAACAGAGTCACATATGGAAAATACTAAAGAAACTTTGAAAATTATTATGGAAAACCTTCAAATGACATGAAACATGATAAAACAACAAGTGGAACAACATTGAAGTGAAAGATAATTTGAGGAGGGTAATTGGGTATTTTTTAGATTATAGCATTATAAGCAATCTTCATTCAAGAAAAAGAAGAATAAAGAATTAGCTCAAAAATGCTATGGCCCTAAATAATTATTCATAGGATTGCACAAGTGGTATATAAGTTATATTTTCCTTCTTCTTGCATTCATAAGTTTTTTCATGTATCTTTCCTAAAAAAGGTTTTGGGAAAAAATATGCCAATGTAAATAGAACTTCCAAAATTAGATGAAGAATGAAAGTTGATTCTTGAACCACAAAAAGTTATAGATAAACATTCTGTATCTCTTTGACATATAACCATGATGAAGTACCTAATCAAGTGGAAGAATATTCCTCTAGAAGAAGGTACATGGTAAAATGATCAATTCGTGATGAAACCCACGGCTAAAGGGTTCGTTTGAAGTTTTGACAAAGGTTTTGTTATATGTTTTATATAACGCGCGGCGTAATAGTTTTATTGTTTGTTAAGGTCCCACACAGTGATCAAATTTGAAGGGCAGGTCCGAATTTCAATTAGAAGGGCATATATCTATGTTTCCCTTCCATAATGAAAAGCTTTTAAAAAAAAACTTTTCAATTGACCACAATAAATTATTTTTACATTTCATTTTCAGAAAGACAAAACCATCAATCTTTATATTAATAAAAGATTGTTACATATACAACAATGAAGAAGGCTCCATCTTTCATTGCTTAAATATATCATTGGAAATGTCAACATAAGTCTTCAAGACACTATTATAAGAATTTGGATACATACCACCGGGATATAGGAGATTCTTATGTGTCAGATTGTGTAATGCAATTTTGACTTTGTCTCACAAGGAGCAACAACATGGAGGTCTGGATTTTTCTTATAGAACTTTTTTATTATTATTTGAAACATTGTTTATAGATATGAAGACAACAATGAAATTATGAGCATGGTGGACAATTAGTCAAGCTTATGATGCCAAACCATGATGATGTAAGTTTGGAATTTAACATTTTTACATGTTAAAGACAAATAGTCAAAATCACTGACAACTTAGTATGCCATAATTAATAATCATTCCCTGTTCACTTTTGTTAATAGGCTTATGTCACACGATGATCTCTCTTCTCTGGCATTTACTTGTATTGAAGATCACTATTCTAGGAATAAGGAGTTATTTTCTCCAAAAATAACCCTAGCCAAACATTGACAATGCATCAAGAATATCTTTCTATGCTTCATAAGTACATATGTTCTACTTCTAAATCATGTCTTGGAAGTGGTTGTTTTGCTGGAAATTATTCACCAGTTGGTTTCATACCAAAGTTTTTTTCTCATTTTCAGCATCCAATACATGAAAAAGATAATGGTTTAAAACAACATAAATATTTGAAATTTTGCAAGAATTTTCTGGCACACTTTGAATATGAATTTTGAATTCAAGTGCATGATGTTGTATAGGATCAAGTGTCATTTTGAATACCAAATGTTTCACAAGAAATTTCTCAACATGCTACCCTGCAGTAAGGATTAAATGACAATATTGCATCAACTATTTCCATAATAAAAGTGCACCTCGGCCATAAGACTAAACAACTACAAATGTTGTAGATCTAACAAGACCACACAATCAAATGTATTCCACAAGGCCAATATTGTATGAAAATGAAAAGGATTTTGCAACAAAAAATACCTTAGGCAACTAATTCAATTAGATACACCAAACCATCAGCAAAAAGGAAAACCAGCCTACTCAAAAGGCAAGCGTTTACCTCCTTTGACAAAATTTTGAGTTCCGAAACAAGGGCCTTTATTGTCTTGTCAATGCCCCTAGTAATTTGAACAGGGTTTGCACCTGCTGCAACAACCTAAACAAAAAGGTTTCATTTCAAATTATTTTCCACAAATTTAAGATACAACCATTGTCAGTTTTGTATTTCCTAACAAGGTCATAAATTTTGACAAAAGAACCAAATTTTTTTAATACCTGATAGCAATTTTTTCACTCAAAAACTATCTTAGACTCAATAAGCCCAACCCAAAACTAAAAACCAAACACCATAAGACCCTACAAAAATGAATAGATGATCTTAATCCAGTACTATCAACAAAAATTTACCTTTACACCCTCACTTATTAAACCCTATGCTGTTGAATTTTCACTTCAACTGTTGCAGCAGAAGGAAAGATGCAGCAGCAACATTTTTTTTTGGAGGTTGCTTGCACACCATCCAGAAATTTAATTCAGCATTTAAAATTCCTGCAAGTTTTTTTTGTAGACGGCCACAGCCATATTTCTGTACAGGATTGTATTTAAACACAACAACCAACATTAACGCAATTCACCAACCAGAAATTAAACAAACAGAAATTTACCCCCCAGTTTTGTAAATTCAAAAGGAGGACACGTGGAGCATTAATATTGGATCACATGAAATTGAAGGGAATCTGAAAACCTGAAAACCGGACCCAATTTTTTTATAAGGCACATTGGATTGAGAATTCGCGTTACAAATTAGGCAGACGTCAGCATCCCATTTTGGAACACGAATTTGGTTTGAAATTCAATCTATTCAGACTTTTGAAGTCCGACGGAAAGGGTTATTTAATGTTTTGATAGTTTAATTTTATGTATGCTTTAATATATACATATGTTTTAAACATATGTTATATATATATCATATGCGAAACGAAAGGTGGGCCATAGAATTTAGTTTTAATTTTATTTTTTTTAAAAGAGGGTTTATTATAATATGTTTTATATGTTACGGCATATAAAAATAAAAAGGACAAAAAAGCTTGGTAGTTTTTTTTATAGATAGTACGTAAATTTTTTATTACACAACAATGTGTAAAAAGTGAAAGACTGAGTGTAACTTTTTAAGTGTGTATGCACAGCAGTGCGAAAGTGAAAAACACAGCAGAGTGTTTTAGAGACAGAGTATGTTTGTTTTGAACAGACAGTGAGTTGGTTTTATGCATTACGTTTTGTAGCAGTCATAATTTTGTAATCCATCTCAGTGAGGAAGAAGTGTAATAGTTTTTTTTTTTAGTTTTTGAAGGGAATAGACGTTTTTTTTCAAAGTATTGAAACTCTGTCTCCAGTCAAAGAAATTTTTATTTTCTCTATGTTAGAGGAAGGGAGATTTATTCTCCATTCATTGTTCTGGAATTTTTCAATATTCCAACATGTGCAAGAACAACAGATGTTGTGGTTCCATCCCCAGCTAAATCATTTTTCTTTGCCGCAGCTTGCCTTACCAACTTGGCCCCAATATTTTCAACCGGGTCCTCTAATTCAACCAATAAAAAGGCCAAAACCATAGCATTGAGATACATTTCATTACACTGTCAATAACAATAAAATTTGACTCAGCCATAACCCTTTCCTTTTATTGTTGTGAAAAGCTTTATGCATTACTCTAATGTGGCTAGTTCATAGGCCAAGTAGACCACTGGGTAACAAATATGTTTCCTTTCACCTTTGAGTTTTCAAATTATGCCTACCAAATCTAAGACATTTAAGAGGGGGAACTAATACAACATTAAAAAGAAAACCAAAGCACACATCTAAAAATTACCTCCTTAGCTACTGTCACACCATCATTAACTATTTTTGGAGAACCATGCTTGCTCTCCAAGACAACATTTTGCCCTTCGCCCCAAGGGTGACTCCAACAAGATCAGCAAGTTTGTTCACACCGCCTACAAGACAAATTGAAAATGCTTTCAGTAAGTGTGCAATTGAATGCCAGACCATATGCCAAAACAACCCTCCATGAAAAATTAAAATAACACATTAAAATCGAATATAAGTGGACAAGGAAAGACCCACCGCAGTGAAGTTTCACGTGCAGGTGACCTTCCTTTAAACATAATTTTTTCTCTGACCTGCAATTTTTTTGTCACTGAGCCATCCTTGTTGAAGTAAAACTCCTTTTCCATAGCTCTTGTATTAACTACCTTCTCTCTGTCACTCTCTGTCGCGTAATCTTAGAGTCCCTCTTCTGCTTGAGCGATTAAAGGAAATGGGTGAAAAAACTGAAAGAGAAGACAATTGTCTACCATAATTATCAAACATTGCACCCAACTTCTTCCCCTTTCCATTGTTACCCAATGAGGTAGATGTGGCAATTGTTGTCATACTACCCAAAGCAGAGGCCATCTTCTCTTATGCTGAATATAGAATTACAAGATCTTCATATTAGTATGAACCTTAAAAACATGACTCCCATTGCTAAAAACCACTTTTAAGTTGTAACAGGCAAACTAAACAACTATCGCAACTTTTGGCAACTTCTGGAGCATTAAGAGAGAAACAACCAAAGAGAAATACAACCACAATCCTCATTTTAATGAGACCGCACTATATATTTGCATTAAGATAATAGAAAGAAATCACGACTATATTAAGGCCACCACAAAACAATCCCAAAATTCAAAGTTTCCATGCTAGAGGTTGCATATTTTTAATTTAAATTCTTGACCTCTCGTGCCCATCTATGAATGCATCCAATGGGATATCTGCATCAAATGCTCCTTTATATCCCCAAAAACAAATTCCCTACTACAAGAGCACCAGTATTGATGGATCACCCCACACCATCCCACCCACTAGAAACGGTGAAAAAGGAAACCCAAGAAAACTTCTGAAATATCTCAAGATGACTATCTAGTGCTCTTGTAGTAGGGAATTTGTTTTTGGGGATATAAAGGAGCATTTGATGTAGATATCCCATTGGATGCATTCATAGATGGGCACGAGAGGTCAAGAATTTAAATTAAAAATATGCAACCTCTAGCATGGCAACCCGAAGGCCGCGAGAGACACTGGTTAAAGATTGTTTTGTGCTGGCCTTAATATAGTCGTGATTTCTTTCTATTATCTTAATGCAAATATATAGTCCGGTCTCATTAAAATGAGGATTGTGGTTGTATGTCTCTTTGGTTGTTTCTCTCTTAATGCTCCAGAAGTTGCCAAAAGTTGCGATAGTTGTTTAGTTTGCCTGTTACAACTTAAAAGTGGTTTTTAGTAATGGGAGTCATGTTTTTTAAGGTTCATACTAATATGAAGATCTTGTAATTCTATATTCAGGATATCTTGTAGCCCCTACAACACCCTCCAAAAAGATCACCATTTCAAATTTTTGGAGCCCCTTAAAACTAAAGAGAAACTATTAAGTCGCCAAGTCGCAAAGTTAAACTATTGATGAAAACCGCGACCCCGCGACCTTGCGACCCCGCGACCCCGGGTCGCCAGGTCGCAAGGTCGCAAATACCAAACTTTAACGAAAAGTGCGACCCAGCGACCTTGCGACCCAGCGACCCCAGGTCGCCAAGTCGCCAGGTCGCTAAGTCGCAAATATACAATTTTAATGAAAAGTGCGACCCAGCGACCTTGCGACCCCGCGACCCCAGGTCGCCAGGTCGCAGGGTCGCAAGGTCGCAAAACTCTGAAATTAACTGATTTGCGACCCAGCGACCCGCATTTATTTCCCACACATGCGACCTTCTATATAAGGGAGGTCGCCATGTCGCATTTTACACATTCAGCGATTTGAAATAAAACGCCTCTGACAGCTCGACTGGCGCGATTTTCCCGGGTAAGTTGCCATTTCTTCTTGTTGTTTCCATTATGAGCATTTCTTGCCAAACCCATGTCCCCTTAGGCCTTTAAATTTCCCTTTGTCTGAGCTTTTATATTTTTTGAGTATTTTGTGAATCTGCTTTCTCCACAAATGTCCAACCTCACCACATTTCTAGTTCAAACTCTCGTAGCTTTGCCCCTTGCTCTTAAAACCATTCCTCAGCTCTGCCTGGACCCAGCCAGCTTATTAATCCTCAAGAGGAGGGAGAAAAGAAGACTCATGGCCGCGCGCGCACAAACCCCCCCGGCAAGCCTTATCGCGACCTGCGACCCAGTGACCTAGTCGCGAGGTCGCAAAGTCGCAATTTGCCAGATTTCTGGAATCTGCGACCCAGCGACCCGGTGACCTAGTCGCAAGGTCGCAAGGTCGCATTTTCCATTTGTTTCATAGAGTTGCGACCCAGCGACCCAGCGACCTGGTCGCGAGGTCGCAAAGTCACGCCTGAACCTTTTTCTTGTAATCCGCGACCCAGCGACCCAGGAAACCAGTAACCCAGTTTTACATGTGTCACAGCTAAATTTCATCACTAAACTGTAACTGGTTTTATATCATCATGTCGTTCTTATCTTGGGATTCCTTTATGAATTTGACAGGTGAACTTCAAGAATACATAGAGTGCATACCTGTTTTATCATATTCTAGTGACATGGCGCCCCCGCTATCTCGGAGGAAGGACAAGCAAGTGGTGGAAGAAATTGATGAGCTGGAAGTGGTGTCCCCACCCCCAATATACAGGGATACACTATGTACCTTTGCAAAAGATGACAGTATGCGATGGTACCAAGTGTATCATGAATTCGCCATACCGGAAGAGGAATTTCCAGAAGATCTCACAGACCGGGAAATATACTTGGCAGTCAAGAAGTCCAAACTACATCTGGCAGGGGCGCATCCAGCCATATTTCCATGTCCTGAGGTGATAGATTGGATCATACAAAAGACATATCCTAAGAAGTTTGTGATCCGGGACAGCGAAGGCAGGGCTTTCGCTATGCTCGTAGGCACAGATGCTCACCTCTACTACTCATTGCCTTGCCCGGATGAGCATTTCACTCCAGAATGGGCTATTGCTCACGTTGTTCCGATAGTTGATACTATTAGACAATGGTGGGAGGAGCCCGAGAAGTTCAAGGTCAAGAAAGACCAAGAATACCCGGTGGCTAGCCTGAGGAAGGTTTATAAATTGGTTGCCGCCATGCTTTGCAGGCTTTACGGGCACCCGGATTGCTCCACTTTCAGCGGTAGTTGGGCTACCATCATGGAGTATGTGACAACACATGGCACCCGTTTCAACTGGGCAGGCATATTGATGACTTCAATGCAGACCAACTTGAATGCGGCACTGGCCCCAGATGAAGGAACGCCTGCGGAATTTTACATGGCCTCTTACCTACTGGATGTTGTCTGCGCAAGAGTACACTTCGAAGGATGGGCACACAACTGGGATTCCGAGCAGTCACGTGCAATTCATCTGCAACTCAAGGTATTTTGGGAGTCCAAATACAAACAGGATATAGATCAGATCTCCCAAGTGTTTATTCCCTCTCTATATAGACACTTATTTGGCCAAGACGCCCCCTGCATGTCTTGGCGGGCCAAGGAGACTCTAGTCAAATTGGCACACTGGTTCCCTTTCCCGGGGTATACCTTCATCCGAGTCTTTGGAACTTACAGGGCACCACATGCTATGCCTCGCTTTGTGACAGACAAAATGCTCATCCAGGAAGTATGCTTCCAGATGTCTCAAGGCTTCTCCAGCGTCCTGTCTAAAGGTAAGAAGAAGCCGTGGCCCACGCTACCCCTCACCATTGGCGCATGCACAGTTAAAGACTTCAGGGAAGTAGCAGCAGAGGGAGAAGCAATGAAAAGTTATCAGCTTGGGGCGCTTGAACACCGAACATATGACCCGGAGAGAGTAGTTCCTGAACAATGCCTGAAAGCTAAATTCAAATGGACTTATCAGCATATTGAGCGCCCGGCAGAAGACGAGAGAAGGAACTGGTATAGTTCTGAGACACAATTTGCTCCGGGAGTAAACATAGTCCAAGAAGATCCAGATGATCAGAGCTTAGAAGACAGAGGTCATCAGTTAGGAGGTTCCTCTTCCTCTTTACCCAAGAAATCTCGGACCAACACAGGGTTTACCCCATCCATCCAACAGAAAGAAGGTGAAGCAAAAGCCCAGCAAGAAAGGGAAAAGAAGATAAAAGAGGATGAGGAAGCACGCCAAAAGAGCGCAACAGCAACACAGAAGAAGAAGCAGGCCAAGGAGGCCAGGAAAGAAAAGGAGGGAAAGGAGGCGCAGGCCGCAGCAGAACGGGCCCTTAAGGCAGAGCTGGACAAAGCAGAAGCTGAATGCCAAAAGAAGGCCGAACAGGTGGCGGAAGCTGAGCATCAAAAGAAGGCAGAACAAGCTACTGCAGCTGAGCGGAAGAGGAAGGCCGAAATAGAAGTAGCCGCAGAAGCTGAACGCCGGCGAAAGGAAGAAGAGGAAAAGAACACAGAAGAAAGGGAGGATGACATGCTGGAAGATATCGAGGTAAATCCCCTCGACATACCTCTGGGCGGTACCAATCTTTCTGATGTTAGATCCCCCCAGGGGCAGGAAGAGGATGTATTTGATCTCACCAGACTCACATTCGATCAATTCTCTTTCAAAATCCGGCAAGAGAAAAGAAGGTCACTGGCGCAAATTCCCTCTGCCACATCCACGGTTGCAACAGGCAAAGACATAGTCCTTGATACCAGGACTAATCCTGTAATGATAGCATCGGCGGGTACTGCTTTCATCGCAGCCACGGAAAAGAACGTAACCAGAATGAGTAGAGAAATAGTCTCTCTACAAAATAGACTGCAAGCAGCTGAGCAGCGCGAGAAAAGAGCAGAGCAGGAGAAAGCAGAGTTGCAAGCAGAAGTTCAACAACTTCAAAACCAGACTCCACCGGTAAATGAAGTCCCACTGGCCATTTTCAAGGAGTGTGAAGTTTTGGAAGTAACCATGAGGCAGGTGTATGGAGAAATGTTCACCATCAAACAAACAGTCGCCCCACTGGTAAGAGCACGAGCAGAAACCAAGCAAAAGAACGAGCAGCTCAGAGAGGCCTCACAGGCCTTAGATAGGATGATGGGCTGGACAGTACAATACCCTCAGGCACCTGAAAATTTTCCCAAGAGGGACTGGATTCACACACAGGATGCTAAGGTTCAGCTTCGTATGGCAATACAATCTAAGGACAAACTGTCTAAGGACCTGGACAAAGTAATGTGTTCATACAACCACCTGATCAGCGGCATCGACTCGATGCACACTTTGCACCACATTCCGTCGCTTGGGGCATTGAACGAAGAGAAAACCTAGGAACAAGTGGATCAGGACATCCAGTCATTTTTGCAGCCTATCAAGCAAGCCGCTACTGATCCGGAGCCCTCAACATCTCAAGAACATCTGAGTCAGTTTATTGCCACTCCAGCGTGGATTTATACCAAGCTTGCCTCACTTTCAAATCAGATCTCACAGAAAAGGGAAACCTTAGTACCAAATGCTTTGGAATGCATGCATGGATTGAAGGAGGAGGTCCCTCTGGTTTTCCCCATAGCGGTAGAGTACCGAACATGGCAAGATTTTCTCAAGGAGCAACAGATTGACGCCCCTGACATCAACATTGCGCGTCCATCTCCACAGCCCGGTAGCAGCAAGTCATGAGCAGCAGTTAGAGCCAGGTCGCAGGTCACACCAACAGGACAAGTCGCAGGTCGCACTGCCTATCCAGGTCGCAAGTCACGCATACCAGAAAAGTCGCAGGTCACAACCTCTTCAAGGTCACGAGGCAACTCAACAGGCAGGCAGACGAAAAGTCGGGAAGCCCAAAGGGCAAGTTTTGTGCTATAAAACTCCCTACGGGGAAAGTAATAGTGGGGGCTTTTTCTTTTTGGAAGACTCAAGAGCTACATTGTATTGTATTGAAAGACCATATTCTTAGGCATATGAATACGAATACTTGCTAAAACCCCTTTGTCGGATGATGTATTTTGCTGTGACAGCACTATGTGTATTTCTTGAACAGTTTCAGAACATCCTATGATTAATGAAACTGCATTTCTAATAATATCATTTATGCATCATGTTTATCTATGCTTGTGTTAATGATGTTCAATTTTATCGCTTTCTAAATGAATGTTAATACCTTTGTCTATTAGCATTTCGTTTTATCTTTCAGAAGTAAGGAGGGATCTTGCCATTAAGAACTATTTCTTCCGTGGTAAGATACCTTTGCAAGCATGACCCCAAAGACGTGCCGTTAACTGCATCTCTTTGGGCGTATGTGTTTTATTCATTCTCTTGCTACGCATAGTGTTGTAGAAATGTTCCATGCATCAATCATGTATTTCGTATCCTATGAATAAGTGTGTGTCTGTAGGTTTGATCAGGTTCTTTTGAGACCAGAAGGGAAGGCGTCTTAAGTGGTAGCCGGACCCACACCCCGGATGGGATCCCTACTCCAAACGGTTTAAGGTCTAATTGGGACTTTTTACCGGGGAGATCAGCTACTGTTGGCCGGACAAATTTCCCCGTCAACACAGGTTCAGAAATTTTCTCTCTATTGGATGGGTTTTCAGGGTATAATCAAGTACCAGTGGCTGAGCCCGATTGGCTCAAAACCACATTCAGAACTAAGTGGGGAACATTTTCTTTCAGACGCATGCCCTTTGGGCTGATTAACACCGACGCCACCTTCCAAAGAGCTATGGACATCGCCTTCAGAGGACTTATTGGGAAAATCATGGTAGTATACCTTGACGACATCACTGTGTTTTCAAAGCACAGATCTGACCACATACACCACCTTAAGAAAAATTTTGAAAGGTGTCGGAAATACGAGATATCACTGAACCCGAAGAAAAGTGTGTTCGCCATCTCCGAAGGAAAATTGTTGCGACACATAATAACTCGAGACAGCATAGTGTTGGATCTGAAACGTGAAAAATTCATCGCTCAAATACTGCCCCCAAGTGGGAAGAAAGCCATGAAATCCTTCCTTGGAAAAATCAACTTTGTCCAAAAGTTTATATCAGATTTCACCCAGATCGTGGGAAAAGTTCAATAACTCTCTCTCTGGGCATCGGATTGGAGTGCCGTAAAAATTGGTCGCAAGTACACAGAAACCATTACAAGGTATGATTAAGAAGAACACTAATTTTAAATGGAATCCCCCCGAGAAAGAGGCGTTCAACAACATTAAGCGAGCCATCACAGAAGCACCCGCTCTTTACAGTCTGGATTTCAACAAAGGCTTCATCTTGTACACCTTTGCCTCATATTCATCTTTGGCCGCTGTCCTCACCCAGAAAGATGACTGCCACAATGAGCAGCCTATATCATTTATGAGCACTAGATTGCAAGGCATTGAGCTTGATTACCCAGATATTGACAAATAAGCGTATGCAATATACAAGGCAGTCAAACATTTTAGGCCGTATATTTTGAAGAATCATGTCACCAGTCTTCGTGCCTCACCTAGTTGTTCGCTCACTATTCATACAGCAGGAGCTGGGTGAGCGACGAGGCAACTGGATAACATGCCTTCAGGAATATGACTTGGAATACAAGCCATCACACACTGTGAAGGGTCAACGATTGTGCCGCATGGCCGCAAAGGCAGTAGACTCACGAGGCAACGAGGAAGAAAATTTGGAACACGAGATTGATATGTATCAAACTGATAGTGTAGACCCACAAGATACATCCTCTTGGTATGCAAATCTCCTGCAATATATGAAACATGGCACCATGGGTCCCGCTTTAACTACCAATCAGAAGCGTGCGTTGAGACTGAAAGTTGTATCCTACCAGCTAGTGCAGGGTAATTTTTTCCGCAAACATCACAGTGGTGTCTTGCTACGCTACTTGGAATGGGATGAGGCACTGAAAATATTAGTAGAACTTCACAATGGCCCTGCTGGGGGGCACTATGCAGGAGACACCACTTATCACAAGATCATGCGGGCCGATTTCTATTGGCCTACTTTGTTTAAAGATGCACACGCATATGTTCGGAAATGCCAGCAATGCCAAAAGTTCACAAATAGAGATATTCGGCCTTCGGCCCCATTACAGTCTGTCACAGTGGAAGAGTTGTTTCAACAATGGGGATTGGACATGATTGGGGAGATCCCGCCACACTCTTCCAAGCAACATAGGTACATCCTTACTGCCACATACTATTTCACAAGGTGGGTTGAAGCGATACTGTTACACCAAGTCAATGATCAAGAGGTAATAGCCTTCATCACCCAATGCATCATGATCAGGTTTGGCGTTCCAACCTCCCTTGTTTTTGATAACGCAACATATTTTTCATCATTGAAATTATATGATTTTGCTTTAGAAAATGGTATCATACTTAAACATTCTGCCAACTATTACCCTCAAGGAAATGGGTTAGCCGATTCAACCAACAAGAACCTAATCTGCATCATCAAAAATACTCTGCTATCCCAACAACGAAATTGGCATAGCGCACTCTACAATTCCCTCTGGGCAGATCAAGTCAGACCCAAACCTTCCCTAGGCACCTCCCCATTTTTCCTCGTATATGGAAAAGAAACTATCCTTCCTCCCAAATTTTCTCTCCCGGCACTCTGATTATCGCATGAGACTCATGGCACTCCTTGCCCTGCTTTACAAGCCCGAATAGACACACTACTGAAACTTGAGGAGGAAAGGAAAAAAACTCAGGAAAAATTTTCCATCTACCAAGGACGGATAAAACAATGGTTTGAAAAGAAGTCAGCCGGCAACAAGGTTTTCGAAGTAGGTGAACTTGTCCTCAAATGGGATAAAGCCCATGAAAATAAAGGGAAACACTCCAAGTTCTAGGCATTATGGATAGGCCCTTTCCAGGTCAAGGAGAAGATCGGTTCCCACACTTACAGGTTATAAACTCTTGAAGGGAGGATTGAGGTCCTCTCTGTGAATGGGCGCGACCTTAAGCACTATTTCACCTAACAGCCCTTAGGGGCCATCACAGCACCCTATACCATAGTTTGTCTTGTTTTATGTTTTTCCTTACTTTTTTGTTTTCAATAAATCGCTTGTTCCACACAGGCTCCCTTTAACCTTTTCTTTCCCTTGGAATCCATTTTTCTTGGAAGGGGATATAGAAGCTACTGAAGTGGCATATTAAGTCAGGATCTATGCTGGTGTATTATCTCCTCCCAGATTGTAAAAGGGGGCAAGCATACCTGTGATGGGAACTTAATGGCGAGAACATGACCAAGGCCCTCGGACTAAGATGTCGCATCTTACCTAGTATGCTGGCCCAAGGGACTGCTGTGAAAAAGGAAGTGTTCAGTTAAATCAGTCACTGGATGGAAAAGAGAGGATTTTTCCTCAGGTGACGAACGAAAATCCAAGAAAACCCTAAGTCCTCATGAATACCAGGAGCAACCTCTCTTGCAAGTAAAATAATTTGGGATCCCTCATCTCCCCGAGCAATCATTTCTGAATAAACTAAGTTCCTTGAGCACGAAAAATAAGTGCCCTGAGCACATTTCAATAAGTGCAGTAAGCACATGAATAAAGGGTAAAGGATTGAGAAAGGCTTCCTGCGTAGAGAGGCGATATGACGACTCCGCTGGGGTACTGACCAGGCTCGCTGGCAGTGGAGAAACGCATGTGATTCTTAGGCAGTGACTTCGTCGGGACCATCTGGTACGCTGGCAGCGGAGCAACAAAATGAGGACCAAAGAAACTACACTGGAACCGAAAGTCCCTAATATTACTCTGAACTTTTCCATCTGGTCTCTGAGAATGAAAACGTGGTAAATCAGCACCAAAGGGTAGGCAGATAGGGAGAGTAAGGGCGCAACGCTCGAATATGGAAGAACTGGGACCCACGAGGTGAAAGGAACAGCGTGCTATGCCCTCCCACCCCCTTTAAAGTGAAACACTGGTAGAGATTCTGGACCCAACCAGTGAATCGCCATTTGTTGTAGCCACTACAACACCCTCCAAAATTTTCACCCTCTAAATTTTTTTGAGCCCCCAAGCATCAAGAAGAAAATTCAAAAACCTGAAGTTCAAGTCTTGTTTCAAAATAATTTATTCCATGAGTCGCAGAGTAGGTCGTTTTACCCAATTTGCGACCTAGCGACCCTGTGACCCTACGACCCCTTGGTCGCAAGGTCGTAGGGTCGCGGTGTTAAGTCCATATATTAATAGTGTAGCCCCTTATTATGTTAGTGTAGCCCCCATTATTGTTATTATTGTACCCCTGTAACCCCCATATTGTTATTATTGTGCCCTTAAATTATTATTGTTAGGTCGGCTAGGATTACATTGTGGCCCACTAGGATTACATTATGGCCCCATGGACTCCTATATATAGAAAGGAGGTTTTGTAAATGGTTTCATCCAAGAATTGTTCATTTATGTAATGTATTGGAGGTTTCCCCCTCGAAGTGGCTTATTTATAAGGCGTTCATATCTCTTTTCTTCTATTTTTGGAGCTGGTTACACAACATTTGGTATCAGAGGTTTGGATTCTAGGGTTTCGCTGCTCCAAACAGGTCATCGTGGCATTTTCGCTATAACTTTTTTCTGCGAAGTTTCAGAAGCTGAAATTTTTAGGGTGCGAAGCCAAAATCCTGAGGAAGCTTGTCTAAAAATTTCAGAGCTTGGTTCGCAATATTTGAGGATATATCATCTGTGGAAGTTAGGTATTTTTTCAAGCTCCTAAACAGGTCATCGTGGAATTGGTGCTATAACTTTTTTGTTACGAAGGTTCAGAGTCTGAAATTCATATGGTACGAAGCTGAAATCCTAAGGAAATTTTTAAAAAAATTTCAGAGCTTGGTTCGCAATATGTTTGGAGATATGATCTGTGGAAGGTAGTGCATTCTCAGGCTCCTGAATTGCATCTCAAAGAGGTGATCGTGGGAAAAGTTCAATAACTCTCTCTCTGGGCATCGGATTGGAGTGCCGTAAAAATTGGTCGCAAGTA